>CM042084.1:51995530-52595530 GCA_023512835.1 Taxillus chinensis
TGGCATGTTTGCTCCTGTCCAATTGGAGGACTGTTGTCACGGCACGACGTCCCAAACTCCCAGTGGATAAGCCTTAGAACTCAAGAAGTGAAGAAAGTTTCATCCCCAACAGGGAAACCATTCATTTCTGCAACCAATCCACCACATCCAAAGCCATGCTTACCAGCGTGCCAAACAACTAAAGCCATGCTCATCCGCATGTCAAACATCCAAAGACATGCTCACCCGCATGCCAATCGTCCAAAGCCATGCTTACCAGCGTGCCAAACAACCAAAGCCATGCTTACCAGTGTGCCAAACAACCAAAGCCATGCTTATCCGCATATCAAACATCCAAAACCATGCTCACCCGCATGCCAATCATCCAAAGCCATGCTTACCAGCATGCCAAACAACCAAAGCCATGCTTACCAGCGTGCCAAACAACCAAAGCCATGCTCATCCGCATGTCAAACATCCAAAGCCATGCTCACCCGCATGCCAATCATCCAAAGCCATGCTTACCGTGCCAAACAACCAAAGCCATGCTCATCCGCATGTCAAACATCCAAAGCCATGCTCACCCACATGCCAATCATCCAAAGCCATGCTTACTAGCATACCAAACAACCAAAGCCATGCTCACCCGCATGCCAAACATCCAAAGCCATGCTCACTAGCATGCCAATTATCCAAAGCCATGCTCACCAGTGTGCGAACCATTCCAAAACCGCAGAATATCAATCCCTGAAAAAGAGAGTTAATTTATCAAAATGGGTACGGGGTTATCTTTGCACGTCATTCGCACACAAACAACGCGGAAAGAGGGGTAGTTGTTGGACCCCATTTTGACCAGGGCGTGTTATCGAACTCGAGAGAGCCCAAGAATGAGAGTCGTGTCCAGGAGACCTCAAAATTCCCCAAGGTCAACATCAAAGGATAGAGGATGAAATTTGGATACCAAGGCACTTGACCGTGCCCAAATCCGACTAGAAACGAAGAAGTTATGACTAAAATAGTTTTCGACGTGAAAGTCAAACTTGGGGGAAGACGGTCAACGCCTTCGGTCAAACCAACCGAAAATATGATCGCAAAAATCTCCCAGGAACAGTTCAGGTGAATTTATAGTCAGCTTTGAAGCCTCGCGATCGGCCTCGAAGCCTCGCGAGTCGGCCTCAAAGCCTTGTAGTCGGCCTCGAAGCCTCGAGGGGCGGCCTCGAAGACTCGCGATCGGCCTCAAAGCCTCGCGGTCGGCCTCGAAGACTCTAGCGAGTCAGCCTCGAAGCCTCGAGCACTCGGCCTCGAAGACTCATGACGGTCGCCTCGAAGCCTCGCGCGGTCGGCCTCGAAGACTCGCAGAGGGCAGCCTCAAAGACTTCGCAATCAGCCTCAAAGCCTCGCGATCCTTGAAGCCTCACGGCCCACCCTCGTAGCGTCGGCCTCGAAGACTCGCACAGCCTCGCGGTCGGCCTCGAAGCCTTGTAGCACTCAGCCTCAAAGACTCGCCGGTCGGCCTCGAAGCCTCGCAGCACGCAGCCTCGAAGCCTCGCAGTGCTCAGTCTCAAAGCTTTGTAGCACTCAGCCTCGAAGCCTCGCAGCGCTCAGCCTCGAAGCTTTGCAGCACTCAGCCTCGAAGCCTCATAGCTACGACCTTCGGCCCTTCAAGGCAGCTTCAGCTAAGACCTTCGACCCTACGAGGCAGCCTTCAACGCAGCTATGACCTTTGACCCTACGAGGCTGCCTTTGATGCAACTAACAGATAGCAATATAGAATTTGAAAGAGAAGATCCAAGAATTCGGCAGACTTTGCTTCTTGGAGCTGAAGAAGGCATCTTCCACCACCCTTGCTGGATTTTTGTCTCCACATTCCTCAAGCATTCAAAACAGAGTAGAGCTAGCAAGAACATCAACCTTGATTTCCAGGGTTTATTCTCTCCTCTCTTACATTCTTCATAATAAACTATACCAAAATCTCACCTTCTTTTATTCAAAAATACAAAAACATTTTCAAAGGCCCGGTGGCCGTGGGATTGAGTTTTTATGCTCATATCCTCGCCACTTGGCCAACATTGACTCTGGTAGTGAATCTGAGCTTCACGGTATGCTCTTCATGACATCAGACTCCACTTTCTCGCTTTTAAGATAAAACCCCAAATTCTCTTCAAGCAAACCCAGGCTTTTGTGGCTATGAGATTAAGTCCCATTGCTTATATCTTCACCACCTGGCCAACATCAACTGTGGTAATGAATCCGAGCTCCATGCTGTGCTCTTCATGTTACTGGCTTTCTTTCTGTTTTCCTTGATAAAACAAAAGAATAACATTCTTTTTCTAAATAAAACCACCACAGTCTTTACAATGAAATAAAAAGAGAAGAAAGGGAAATTAAAATAAGCAAACACCTATAGACAAAGACTAGGTACCAATTTTGGGCATTGTGGGGGTGTAAGAGCTTTTCTTCCTTTCCCACACGTAACCGACTCCCAAACCTATTCTCTGTAACCGTAGACCCTCTTAGGTAGCCAAACATACCTTCATCTTTGTTTGGTGGCGACTCTGTTTTTCTATCTCTCTTTTTGGTTCTGTGCGAGCTATGGCAATGATGGCTCAATGACCAAATCTCCATCCAAAGGAGTAATCGCAAGCCAGTCACGAGCCTGGACGACACCAGGTGATGACAGGTATGCCACCCAGCGAACTCTCACGCTCACGAGGTAACCCCCTCACCGGTGGTGGTGGTGGTGGCACCACCTACTGTGCTGCCATTTCACGGTGCACCTCCTCCCGAACCTCCTGCCGGATACCCTCCCTTAGCTCTCGGACTTCCAGTCGGATGCCCTCTCGCAGCTGTGCCAACAACAGCGCATGTCCTCCAGCAGATTGCCCCGCACCCAGGCCTTCATGGGTAGATGACTCATCAGCCACTGCCCCTGACGCACGTGTCACTCTCCTCGGTGGCATTCTTACTACACGAAGTAAGAAAGACAACCATCAGAATGCATTCATAATCTATTGCATGTCACTACCTCTACGCCATCTATCAATTCTACCATCACATGGCATGTCACACATACATTACATCAATCCACATGCATCAATCCACATTATACATAGCTTATTCCATATTGCACACAGCTCAAAAAAACAAGGACTTTTCCTTGTCATCATGCTCAAGGTATTCCAAGAAAATTCAGAGTTGTACATTTTAAACTTTATCACAGTTTAACACACATAGACAACAAATGCAACTAGTGCCCTAATGCCATTGCATGCAAATCCTACCTCAGGTCTGGACTACCCCAAGTACACCTTAGAGGCTCAAAGAGGACCATGTTGATTAGGCACGTCCCTCCAAGCTCCTCCAAAGGACTCAAGATAACCAGATCCGCCCACTACCCTAGGCCAACTAGACCATGCTCTGATACCATACTATCACGCCCCGGATTTCCAACCCGAGGAAACCGGTTCGTGACTCTCCTTTACCCACCCGGTGGGCAAGGGGTTGATATACAACATCCCACGCATGACATCGTACATAAACAACAGAAATTCGCAAAGACATAAATCAATATCTTTATTAATTTCAAACCACAATAAACGTTTAAAACCAAACCACATGCCTTTATTACATTCAAATCTTGTTTTTAACCTCTCCCCATAGGGGTTACATCAATTTCCTCAAAATAACAATTGAACGAAACAATAAAACAAATACGGTCTTCCACCTTGGGTTTCCACCTAGCGCCTGTAGGTTCATGAAAGAAAATACATCACAGAAGGAGGGGTGAGCAACCACAACTCAATAAGGATCATGTCTCCCCAACCCATCCCATGCTCCTACCATCATAGCTCCACAAGTGCAGTGTAGTGACAATAAGATATAAGCACTTGGTAATCCAGTCAAGCGTCAACACACAAGTCACAAGTACAACCTTTACCATAGCCACACAGGCTAGCATATCCACATCCACACAGGCTAACATTTCCAAAGCCACACATGCTAACATAAACAGTCCCGGGCTTCTACAGCCACCGGGTTCCAAGAACAGTCCCGGGCTTCCACAGCCACCGGGTACCAAAATAGCCCCGGGCTTCTATAGCCACCGGGTGTACCAACAAACACACAACACACAAAGCCAAACAGGCATAACATCAAACACATGATTTGCATAGTCACAGGCATAACATCGAATACATAGTGTGCACATATTCACAGGCTCTCAAACTTAGTCACACAGACATAAAATCGAACACCTAGCATGCATAGCCACAAAGTCATAAAAACAAACACTTAGCATGCGTAATCCCTAGCCTCACGGGCATATATACAAATATCCAAGCAAATACGCCATTGAAGGCCAACATCCATATAGGAGATCACACCTATATGAATTTACATATATATATATATCCAGAATATACAATAGACTGCTTATCATAAGGCTAAACAAAGTTAGGAAGGCTCCCATACAAAAACCTCACTGCCCGTGATAACCATTGTCACGTGCAGCCCCAAAAAGCTTCCTCTTGGGCTCAAATCTTGCCCCTAGCTTACTCACCATCAAACAAAGTATTTTAACCAATGTGTGTCGGAATAAAACTTCCTAAAACCCAACAATTGCCACTCAAAAGGCATAACTGCGACTAACTCCTCACATCCCAAAACACGGGTCATTACATGAGCATTTTGACAGTACTTGGGCCCAATTCCGAGTCAGGGCCCCGAGTGGCCTGATTGTTGACTTTCTAGGGGTTTATTTGTTGTCTTTGCATTTGAGCAGTCATTTGAGTGTCATAATTGTTGAATCAAGCTCAAATTTTGGATGATGCGGATAAAAGCCTATGTAATTTGATTTGAGACATTGCATGTTTATTCTTAAGTTGTTGCAGAAGATATGATCTTAATCCGGACCTTCACTCGTGAGAGAAAAGCTAAGGACAGGATACATAATCCTGATCCAGACAAATATGAGTGTCGTCAAACACTTGGTAAATAACCAAGTCTACACTTCATACAGAATAAGGATCATTCGTGCTGACTAAACACTTAAAGCTATGGACTAAGGATTCCGCATCTTATAGTTTAAACGGACTAAGTCAAATAGATGCGGAATAAGAATCCTAGTCTACATCTAGCATGGAGTAAGAGAAAGTTATCATGGAATAAAAAGCTAAGTCTCCCACTCAAGCGGACTAAGGACAAGAAGACACGGAGTAAGGAATCCGAGTCTTTCATACATGTAGAGTAAGGAACGACTTGTGCGGAATAAGGACCCAAGTCCTTTATTCGCACGGAGTAAGGAAAAGGAATGCAGAGTAAGGAATCCAAACCTTTTACTCATGTAGAGTAAGGATGTGCTGATACAGAGTAAGCCATCCAGACCTTTCAACTCATGCGGAGTAAGGAACTCGTGCGGACTAAGGAAGCGCTGATACGAAGTATGCTCTCCGGACTTCTCATTCATACGGAGTAAGGAAGTGCTGATACGGAATAAGGATTCCAGTATCAAACTAACACAGAGTAAGCAACTACTGATACAGAGTAAGGATCCGAGCTTCATTAACACGAAGTAACGAACTTTGCGACGGATTAAGAAGATACTACTTCAACTTATCCGCTTCGCATTCAAAGTCGTCAGCTTTGTGTCCCGATGTAAGACAAACTCGTTGAAAACCTAAAACATCTTACATGTGGATCACGTGGATATGTAGACATAACTTTAAGTACACTTGGGAACTTACAAAGAAACTTATGTTTTATAGACCCAAGATCTTGAGCTCCACATTCGCAGCAATCAAGGTAGAGAGATTTCCGAGGAACAGTCAAAGCTGCACGTTGCTCGAAAGAACAAGTTCCAAAGATGTTTCTCACTGATGGTTATATATATATGTGTGTGTGTGTGTGTGTGTGTGCATGAGCAATAGAGAGATATATGCATGCGCGCGTACATGTAAAGGAGCATATAAACATCATACTGGCTAGTGTGTGAGTAATTGTAAACAAAGTGTAAGAGAATTGTTCGGTAGATTGAAAAGCTTCATTACCTTTAACCTGCTATATTTTGTTGTAATTATCTCTTGATAATAAAACAAAATAATTCCACTATCTAGTTATCTTCCGCATTGATTCTATCTCTTAACCAGATAAGTGTTGTGCTAGGGACAAGAGAAGAGTTTTCAATTAGAGCCTATTCACCCCCCTCTAGGCTCTTAGGGACCAACAAGTGGTATCAGAGCAAGTCTACCTGCTCAAAGTAGAGATCCACTCTTTCTCTCTCTCAACAATGGCCGAAGAAAGCAGCATGCTTTTAATAACCCGTGTTTCGGTATGTGAGGAGTTAGCCACAGTTATGCCTTTTGGGTGGCAATTGTTGGGTTTTTAGGAGTTTTATTTCCACACACATTAGCTAGAACACTTTGTATGTTGATGAGCAAGCATAAGGCAAGAGATGAGCCCAAGAGGACACTTTTTGTAAAGACTCGTATTTGGGTAGTGTTGAGAGATAGCCATTCTATGGGAATGCAACTATCTAGATGGTAGTGTAGCCGTCGACGTGAGCATTTTGACACTACTTGGGCCCGATTGGGTCGGGGGGCCCGAGTGGCCCGATTGTTGACTTCTTGGGATTTATTGGTTGACTTTGCATTTAAGCGGTCATTTGAGTATGATAATATCTGAATAGTGTTGTGCTCATCATTTTGAGCGTTGTGACTGTAATTTGACTCAATTTGGAGTTCGGGACCTTGGAGGTCAATTATTGTGTTGGGAGGTCAAGTATTGATGTAAAGACCCATACCTGTGTGAGGTTGAACGTTAAGCCCGAATAAAGTTTGAAATATCTATTTGGCAGCACGGCCTCAGTGTTAGCATTTTGGGTTCTTATTACTATTAATATGGCGATTTTAATATCTTGAGTTTATTATTAAAT
The DNA here is from genome assembly GCA_023512835.1 of Taxillus chinensis. Lineage (NCBI taxonomy): Eukaryota > Viridiplantae > Streptophyta > Magnoliopsida > Santalales > Loranthaceae > Taxillus > Taxillus chinensis. The sequence continues at coordinate 52,002,438 of CM042084.1, forward strand.
ATTTACTATAATGGTAATATCATTACCATGATTATTTAAGTATTTTATAATAATTAAAATGGTGACTATTATTCTTATTAATACAACTATTGGGTTTATTATTATTATTATAAGTATTTTAATATATTTTAAATTTATTATTCTTAGTATTATTAGTATTTTGAGGTTATTATAATTATTAATAATAGTGGATTAGTAATATATATATATTAAATAGTATAAAAGGGAGAACCTAGGGTGAAACCCTAGGTCTGTTGTGCGTGTACAAAACTTGGTAGAGAAGAGTAGTGGGGTTGAAGCTGTTGTGTCCTATTGATCATTCGAAACAATCCAGGTAGGTGACTCTTGTTTATTGATTATACTATTGCATGAACGCAGAATTGTTGGAATTGGTATGGGTTGAATCTCTTTATGTATATGTAAATTTTAAAAAAATTAATAAGTATAATTACTAGTATTATTCTTCTCTTTGGGGATTTCTCGGTTCCCACGAACGGTGGTGGAAGCGTCGTTTGCAAGGGCATCTCAACTGAGGTGTTGGAAGGCCGTGTTGGAAGGCGTCAAAGCATCGGCTTCAGGGGGTGTTGCGGCTGTGCTGTTGGAGGGGAGCCGTTGAGGGCGCCGGCTTCAAGGCGTCGTGACAGTATGATTCCGCACGCCGCGTGGAGGTGTTGGAAGGGAGGGGCGGCAGCATTAGTGCCGCCCCTTGGAATCGGTCTCGTGAGCCAGCGTGTTGTGCGTGCCCATTGTGCTACACATGCACCGTGCAGTAGGGAGGAAGTGGGTGCCGGCCTGTGTTGCCGCCTGGAGATCCATCTGCGCGCCTTGTTGGCATGGAGGGTGAAGGGGGTGGCAGCATCCATGTTGCCCTTGGGGACCAGCGCCATCCCTAGCGAGCTGGCGTTTTGGCGCGGGCCGGCCCTCCTTTTGGGCCAGTCCCTTTTTTTTTTAGAGAACCTAATGGCTATATATATAAATAAGTATATATATTTATATATGTTGGAAACACAAGATTTGATGAAGCTGCCAAATTATAGTCTAAGTCTGGAGACTCGAAGAATCGAAGGTCGTAGGGTCGAAGAGTCGTAGTTCGTAGAAGTAAAACTGTCACAGGACACGATTGGCGGGAGGCTCGCAGACTCCTAGGGTCTGGAGACTCAAAGCGAAACAGTGACAGAACATTGCGACTCGTAGATCCAGGGTCGAAGGTCGTAGAGTCATAGTACGGAAAAGAGAGCGTTACTGCAAGCGTCAATAAGTTCAAAGGCTCGTAGAGATGAAGAATTCTTAAGAACAGTAACCAAAACTAAATGACTCATAGAGTCGTAGACTCGTGGCCCGTAGAGCTGTAGAGTCCCCAAAAATACTTAAGTCAATTAACAGAACTTAAACTACCACTAGACTGGAAGACTCGTAGAGTCGAAGCCTTAGAACACTATTAAGAAAACAGGACTCGTAGACTCGTAGATCGAAAGTTGCAGAGTCGAAGCCTTCGAACAGTGTTAAGAAAACCGGACTCATAGACTCGTAGATTGAAAGTCGTAGAGTCGAAGCCTTCGACACTGTTAAGAACACTGGACCCGTAGACTTGTAGATTTGAAAGTCGAAGAGTCGATGCTATAAAGACTGGCAAACAAATGAAACTATAACTCAAGGGTCATAGAGTCGTAGACTCGTAGACTCAAGGGATAAAGTCACTATAAAGAAATTGCCACACTTTCAAACTCGGAGATCGATGGCTGAGAGTTGTAGCTGAAGGGTCGTAGCCATACAGAAACTCAGTTTATAAGCCTCTGTGAAAGACTAAGTAAGAAAAGCGAAGTTTAAGACTCGTAGAGTCGAAGATTTTCAGAACCACTTAGTCAAATATAGTAAACTGAGAGACCCGAAGGTTGTAGACCCGAAGAACTAGGGTCGTAGACTCGTAGCTATAATAACAGGTAGATTAGACGGACTCAAAGAAGTCACTCTAAGCGATTATTCGAAGAGTCGCAGACTCGCAGAGTCGTAGACTTTAGTTAACGGAGTGACACAAAAGGCTCATCCATCCTGAACTCTAGCCTCGAAGATATGAGTCGTAGACTCGCAGAAACACTATAAAGCCTGAAGCAAAACTTCGCAACTTTCGACAGGTTCTAACTGAAATCTTCGAGTCACCGAACCTACGCTGCATCTACCTCCGAGGAAGACTTACAACCCTAAACACAGCCACTTAGCGATATTGTCAGCTAGGGTTTGTATAGCAAGTCTGCACCGTCCCGAGCAGTTGAGCATATTAATGACACATTAATTGCTGCCAACTACCACCCATGGATGAACGGCCAAGATCGACTGCATGCCAAATACGCAGTATGGGCATCTGATCTGCAAATCAAAGCAGATCAACCCATCCCCTGGCATTCCGCATTTTCAGTGGGGGGAAGTTAGTCTATTGGGATGGACATCATGGCGCACGAGCACTTTAATCCTAAAAATATATCTCTCACACACTTAACGACAAAATCAAGAGTTTAACCTCTCTCTCAAAAGAAGGAAACACACAGAACACAAGAAGGTGGTTCTTGTATTAAGTCTTAATCTCTGTGTTGTTGACAGGAGAGCAATCCATCTGATTACTCAAGAACCTTTTGTTCATCAAAGATCTAGCACTTGTATTAAGTCTTAATCTCTGTGTTGTTTGTTTTCCACACTTTGATCTATCATAAACCATCTCTTTCACAACTGAGATCTGTTGAGAAAAGAGCATTTACTCTTATCTTAGTTTTGTCTAATAGTTCATCATCACTCACGTTATCCTCACAATACTACTGTCTTCTTCTCCATAAATACTTCCATCATAGTCATCTGTAGAGGAATCCAAAACCAGCTAACAGTCTAGCTTTCATCATAGTCACACACGAAGAAAGTCTATTTACGCCCCCTCTAGACTCACTTTGGGACCTACAATTGGTATCAGAGCGGTTCTACAACTCCGTAGAGATCCCTTATGGCCGACATGGATTCCAGCAGTGCAGCTCCAGCTCCCGAACAGGCTCTAGTTCCTGTTGAGGAACTTGAGGCCAGTCGTGTTCCAGAGGAAGGAGCGACTGGAGACCAAGAGCAGGAAGAACCGAGTACCAGCAGCAACAAGAAAGAACAAGAAGACTTCTATGATGTTTTGCCTAGCTCATCCTCCTAAGTACCTATGTGCACACCTACTCATTTTTCCAAATGGAAAGCAAGGATGAGAGCACACCTAGACATGCTCGACACGTATCTCTGGGAAACAATAAAGAACGGACCTTTCACTCCAAAGATTATGCAGAGAGGTCGGTTAATGACAAAAGACCCAGATAGTTGGTCTAAGGTGGAGCAGAGAAAAGTAAAGCTCGGCTTCAAGGCAAATGCCATACTTTTCTCTGCACTCGATGATGACATGTTCAAGGATGTGCAGGATCTTGAGACTGCTAAAGAGGTATGGGACAAGCTCTGTCTCATCTACGAAGGAGACGAGCAAATACAGGACAACAAGATCTCCATGCTCAAACAAGAGTATGAAGCCTTCAGATGTGAACCAAAGGAGTCATTGGACAGTATCTATAAACGGTTCACAGGTGTGATTCAACGGATGAAGACTTACAACGTTGAGATCTCTCAGAAGGACAAGAATGACAAATTTTTGAGATCTCTACCCTTGAGACTGCTGATAAAAACATTAGCCATCCGTTAGCTGAAGGAATGGAAGACTTGTGCCTTGGAAGCGTTATATGGGGACCTCAAGATGTTTTGAAATGCAAAAAAAAGAGCTTGAGGCATTTGAGAACCCTTCCAAGTAAAAGGAGAAGTCTGTTGCCTTTAAGGCTGCTGCTGAACCCCGGGAACCATCTTCAAAAGAGGAAGAAGATGAAGCTGATGAACTTGTTTCAGATAGTGCCTCAGATGAAGAAGTGGCATTTCTAATCAAGAAACTACTGAAGAGAAGGGGGAACTATCGGAGAAAAGTAAGGTATTCGTCCTCATCCTTCTCTAAGGGAAAGGATAAGGAGAAGTTGCAATGCTACCACTGCAACAAGCCCGGCCACTTCGCTGCCGACTGTTACAAGCTGAAGAGGGAGAAAAAGGAGGCAGCTGAGCAAAAGAAGAAGACCAGAGGCTCCTCAAGTAGAAAGGATGACAAGAGGAAGAAGGCTCTTGTCACAAACAAGTTCAACAGTGAAACTGAGGAGGAAGAAGAATCTTCTGATGAGGAGAAGAAGGAAAATGGTCTCATCTGCTTCATGGCTGACCATTCACCTCCCCTCAAGGTAAGAACTTATGAACAGCTCTACATTGAATATGAAGATACCTATAGAGCTCTTAAAGAAATAGAGGAACAATTTCTTCCTATGAAAGCTGACAAAGAAAGATACTATTCTAAATTGGAACAGCTTTCATGTGAATATAGAGACTCTATAGATGATTATGAAAGAACAGAGAGAAGATTAAGAGCTAAAGTGAGTGAGATGATAAGCACACACGATGATATTTTGGACAAAGCTGGACAACTAAAAATGGCTAATAAAGACATCGATAGGCTAGAAAAGGAACTAGCTGAAACTAAAGCGGAACTAGAAAAGGAAAGACAAATCAGTCAAAAGTGGCAAGATTCTGCTGAAATTACAGCCCACTTTAGGACCACTCCAGATGTTAAAGGTCTAGCCTTAGGTCTAGGTTTCTCTGAAGACCAAATAGCCAAGGCCCAGACTTACCCTGTGCAGACCAAGTGTCTTGCCGGCTTTGTTCCTGCTGGTAGTGTGCTTCTTGATTGTGGAAAGGAGGTACAGATGGCTGTTACTAGTCCACCCAAACCAGTAACACCCGAACTCAAAGACCTGGGTACTGTTGCATCTCAGGACAGTGATGCAGTAGTTGCTAAGATAGAACTGAAAGCTAAACCTTCAGTCAACCTGTCCTCTACATCCCAATACAAGGGTAAGGGTGTAGTTATTCCAGAGGCAAAACTAATTAGACACACTACTACATTTGAGACTGGTTCATCCAGCAAGGTTGTTGCTCTCCAGCCTAAGTTTGTCTCTGATGGTAGAGTTAAGAACGGTCTAGGATATGTGAGAAAACCTAGGAAACCTCTTAACACTCCAGCAAAACTCTTGAGACAGAGTATTCAACCCAAACCTGTTAAATGCCCCATCTGTTGTGAAGTTGGACACCTCTCCTATCAGTGCAGATTCTACCCTGAGTATCTTAGGAAGGAGATTGCCACAGAATCAGGTAAACCTTAAACAGCTGAATTTCTCTAAAAATCTTCAGCGCAACAACAACTCTGATAGGAAGAAACAAATCAGACACACACAAGCTACCCATTCAAAAGACTTAAAGACCAAACCTGTGAAGAAAACTGTCAAACTTATGCCTACTAAAGCTGCCAAAGATAACAATAAGGAAGGAAAATGTGCAGAAAATCTGAAGATTAATCCTGCTAACAAATCTAATGAAGGATCACCAAAATTAGCATGGAAAGTTAAATCTGCCCCTTCTTATTGGAAACCTAAACTGTCAACTGCAGCTTTCACTTGCCCAAAGCCCAATCTTAACTGGGCCCCCAAGACTTAGTTGCTCATTGTGCAAGAACAAGTACCTGAAGCTGAAAGCAGCTGTCATCACTGGTTTTCATCCGAGCCCGTTTGGGGTAAGCTCAAACTAAACCAATGGTGAGAAAATTTAGAGTTGCCACCAACTGTTTTTGGGGTACAGTTGGATACCCTCTACTTTGAGTAGTTTAAAGGTGTGGTCTGCGTTATCAGAGAAGGGTTCAGGAGTTAGTTACGTGTAGGGAAGGATTAGCACTCCTACGGCGCCCTTTCGGTATCTATTTTCGGAGGAGGAGGTTTTCTATTTTATTTGCCCTACCATGACGGGGTTAAGTTTCCTACAAAGTCTATAATGTTTATTCAGCTAAGTTATTTATTAAAGTCATGGTTAAAATGCATTTACCCTAAATTTCTAAAGGGAATCCTAAAAGTTTTGGGTTTTTGTTTGAAGTAGAGAATAAGATCCTAGAGGATGGTTTTGGTTTTTGGTTTTATTTTGGAAATTGAAGTCCTAAAATATGTTTTTTTTGTTATTTTCCCCTTTTTTGGTTTCTGGGTTAGAAAACATTTTTTTTTGTGGAAAATGCATTTTTTTTTGTTGAAAACGTTTTTTGTTTTTTTTCTTTTTTCTTTTTTTGTAACAAAACGTTTTGTTTGTTTGTTTGTTTGTTTTGTTGTTTGTGCTTAACTTTTGAAAACCCTTTTTCTTGTGTTTTGTTTTGTTTTAAAAAAAACCCAAAATCATAAATGCGTATGAAAGTAATGAATATATACATAAAATAAAAAATAAAAAACGTGGAGTGTGTGATTATGACATCCACAAATAAATAAAAATAAAAGTACTCTTTTTTCTTTTTCCTTTTTTCCATCTTCTTTTTTTTTTTTATTTATGCCTCTCCTTGCCCTTTTTTTGTTTTTCCACTACATTTTACATATTACAACGTACAACATGCAAATCAAGAAAATACGAGGAAAATACAACGGCAAATACTAAAAATTACATCCAAGATAGAGATGAGCTAAAGAAATGAAAATTAGGAAAATACTAAAATTACATCAACTATAAATACAAATAAGCTAAAAATAAAGCAGGAAATGTAAATTACACTGACTTTGGTTTGAATGGATTTCAACTCGGGACTCCCTGGACTTCCGTTTAAAATATTGTTTGCACTGAAAATCGCCTGCGGGAACACAAAATCACCAACTCGCAAAATTCCAGCGACGACAATTATGGAAATCAACTGAGATTTGTCTTGGAGACTGCAGTAGTTTGTTGGAGTTGAGGGAAATTGATGGTGAAAAGGATTTAAATCGTGATAGAGAGAGGGGGGATAAACTATGAGAGAGATTTTTATTTTGGGCGAGAGACTCGTATGAGAAAGGAATGTTTTTTGTTTTTGTTTTTTTTTTTTGGAAAAGGGACTCGCAGGGAAAGAGAGAAAATATAGAAAGGCAAGAGCTTGGGCGTAATCCGGACGTGAAGACTCTGGGCGTGTGTCCTTTCTTTGGTGTTAGGACCTCTTTTAATACCTTTGGAACTGCCACATAATTGCAGCATTTACGGATGCTAGCCCTCTTTTTTATTAACTAGATGCCATTTATGTCGGGTGGACCGTCAACCTTGCTTGTCCTTTTGCCATTAAATGCGCGTATGTGACAGACATCCGTTGACGAGTATCTGTCCAGCTAATCCCGTGAAGCTACAGTGACAATGCCCGTGAACAGACTAATCAGCGAAAGTCAATGATTGGTAGGGTCAAAGGCTTGGATCTGGATCAATGGAAGGCAATTCCGGATGATTGGAGCTTACTCCGTATCAGTGGAGACATTAGTCCGGATCAATGTTGGCTCGGATCCTTACTCCGCATCAGTGGGAGCTCTTAGTCCGGATCAAAGTTAGCTCGGATCCTTACTCCACATCAGTGGGAGCTCTTAGTTCGGATCAATGTTGGCTCGGATCCTAACTCTTAGTCCGGATCAATGTTGGCTCGGATCCTTACTCCGCATCAGTGGGAACTCTTAGTCTGGATCAATGTTGGCTTGGATTTGACCTTTGACTTTGATGTTCCGGATTTGACCACGATGATCCGGATTTGACTTTGATTTTAATTACCTTTTTACCCCCACCAAAAATGCCAAAACGGATGAACTTTGGGAGATTGTTTGGGAAGCTCCGTATTCACCTGAATAGTCATTTTGGAGAATCTCGCATGGTCACATTTTCGGGCAGTTTGATCATGGGCATTGACCGTCTTTTGGCAAGTTTGACTTTTTCCAATGAAAATTGTTTTGGCCACAACTTCTTCGTTTTTCATCAGAATTGAGCTCAGTCAAGTGCGTTATTCTCCAAATTTCCTTCTCTATCCCCTGGTATTGGTCTTGGGGTACTTCAGGGACTTGTAGCAATGGTTATCCATTTTGGGCTTCTCGGTTCGTGTCAATGCATCCATCTTATGCAAATCGCAGGGAATCTCTAAGGACCTGTTCAACAAGGTATATGACATGGGCAAAAAAGGTATATACACCAAAATGGGGTTAGTATGTCCAACCCGGACAAAATGGGGTCGAACAGTAGCCACCGGAAACAAAAGATCAATTCCATCCAGTGGTATCTTGATAGTGCCTGTTCTGTGCACATGACAGATGATGCCTCTCTATTGAGTGAGGTAAGGGAGGTTACAGCGTCATCTGTCACTTTCAGGGATAGTAAAAAGGGTAAGATTGTTGGTAAGGGTACTCTCTCTAATGGTTCTATTTCAATTCAAAACGTATCTGTTGTTCAAGGTCTTAAACATAACCTGTTGAGCATAAGTCAATTGTGTGACAAGGGTTATGAAGTTTTGTTCACTAAACACACCTGCACAGTTATGGAACCCATCTCCAAAGATGTGAAAACTAAATGGGCATAGACAAGGCAATGTCTACAAGTTGGTCTTTGGTAATGCTCAATCTGCTGAACCAATTTGTTTTCTGTCCAAAGCTTCACCAGACATTAGTTGGTTGTGGCACAAGAGATTTGGCCATTTAAACTTTAAGACTATGTCTAAACTGGCATCTCTTGATTTGGTTGAGGGCTTACCCAAGCATGTTTATGAGAAAGAACACCCCTGTAGGGATTGTCAGCTGGGTAAGCAGGTTAAACATTCCTTTAAGAGTGTAGATAAAACCTCAATCACACAACCACTCGAACTTCTGCACGTGGACCTATGCGGACCAATTAATGTGTCTTCCCTATCTGGTGCACAATACTTTCTTGCAGTAGTAGATGACTACACCAGATACACATGGGTCATGTTATTCAAAAACAAAACTGAAACATTTGCGAATCTTGTTGAACTCTTCAATTGGGTCATAAATGTTAAAAGTCTTTCTATTAAATACATTCATAGCGATCATGGCAAGGAATTTTAATTTTCTGATATGTTAGGGTTTTGTACTGAACATGGTATCCAACATAATTTCTCTGTACCAAGAACTCCACAACAAAATGGAGTGGCTGAAAGAAAGAATCATGTTGACAGGAGCTCAGTTCCTAAAATCTCTATGGGCTAAAGCTGTTGCCACTGCTTGTTATGTACAAAATAGAACTCTAATCAACAAACGAGCCATGAAAACACCCTATGAGTTATGGAAGGGAAGGAGACCAAACATTGGTCGCCTAAGGATCTTTGGGTGTACTTGCTACATTTTGAACAATGGCAAGGATTACTTGAACAAGTTTGATGCCGAATCAGATGATGGATATCTTGTTGGATATTCCATGACCAGCAAGGCTTATTATGTATTTAATAGAAGAACCAAAGTTGTTGAAGAGTCTATTCATGTTTCTTTTGATGAGACTAACCATGGAATGCAGAAAGAAGACCCAAATGTAAATGAAGTGGAGGACATTGTCATTGTAGAAGACCAAGACACAGATAATCTCACTACAACAGAAACAATGGAAGATACACCTAAACCCGATGAACATAGAGCTGAACTGGTAGCTGAGGAACCAAGTCAAAAATCAGCAAAAAGTCATGAATTTAACATTCAACCTGTTCAGACTCTGCCACTTCTACCAGCTCAAGAACCTGACATTGAGCAATTGGGCATTCGTCATGAAGAAAGAGAAGACCTTCCAAAGGCAAGAAGAAGGTTAAAGTACCACCCTTCTGAACTGATAATTGGAGATCCTGCTGCTCAAGTTAAAATAAGGGCTTCCACACTTCATGAAAACTTGTATATGTGTTTCCTATCACAAGTGGAGCCAAAGTCAGTTGATGATGCAGTTCAGGATCACCATTGGATTGATATGCAAGAAGAATTAAATCAGTTCAAAAGACAGAAAGTATGGGAGTTGGTCAACAGGCCAAAATCACAACAAGTCTTTGGCGTGAAATGGATCTTTAGAAACAAACTTGATGCTGATGGTGTTGTAATTAGAAACAAGGCCAGACTGGTTACAAAAGGATACAGACAAGAAGAAGGAATTGACTATGATGAAACCTTTGCACCAGTTGCTAGACTGGAGGCTATTCGCATGTTCTTAGCATATGCAGCATTCAAGGACTTCAAAGTTTATCAGATGGATGTCAAGAGTGCTTTCTTGAATGGAGACCTCCAAGAAGAAGTCTATGTTGAACAGCCACCTGGATTTCTAGAGCCAAACCAAGAGCACAAAGTATACAAACTGAAAAAGGCTCTTTATGGACTAAAACATGTTCCTAGAGCGTGGTATGAAACTTTGTCAGAGTTTCTGATCAAGAATAAGTTCAGAAAAGGCAAGATTGACCCCACACTATTTCTTAAGGAAGGAAAAGGATCACCCTTGATCGTCCAGATTTATGTAGATGACATCATTTTTGGATCAAGGCATAAAAAGCAATGTGAAGACTTCTCCTATCTAATGAAAAGTGAATATGAAATGAGTATGATGGGAGAACTCTCATTCTTCCTTGGATTGGAGGTCAAGCAGTTAGAGGATGGGATTTTTATCAGTCAAACCAAATACACAAAGGAGATACTGAAGAAGTTTAAGATGACTGATGTGACACACATGAAAACTCCCATCCCTACAAATGCCAAACTGGATATGGATGAAGCAGGCAAGGAGGTGGATATCTCAGAATACAGAAGCATGATTAGATCCTTACTGTACCTGACAGCAAGCAGACCTGGCATAATGTTTGCAACATGCATTTGTGCCAGATACCAAGCTAATCTCAAGGAATCCCACTTGTTACATGTCAAGAGGATTATGCGGTATCTGAAGGGAACAAAGAATTTGGGACTATGGTATCCAAGAGAGTCTGATTTCAAACTGAGAGGATATTCAGATGTAGACTTTGCAGGATGCAGGATTGATAGAAAGAGAACAAGTGGAACATGCCAACTTCTTGGTAACAGACTTATATCCTGGTTTTGCAAGAAACAGAATTCAGTTTCAACCTCCACAACTGAAGCTGAATATATTGCTGCAGGAAGCTGTTGTGCTCAATTGCTTTGGATGGCCAGTCAACTTTCAGACTATGGGTTTAACCTGAAGGCCGTGCCTTTGTACTGTGACGATACAAGTGCCATTGCAATCTCCCACAATCCTGTTATGCATCCCAAAACCAAGCACATTGAGATCAGACATCACTTCATACGTGACCATGTGCTGAAGAAAGACATTTCCCTGGAGTATATATCCACTGATGACCACCTTGCCGACATATTCATCAAACCATTGCAAGAAGCCAGGTTCAATGAACTTCTGACAAAACTTGGCATGTTAGATTTAAATTCATAAGTCTCATAGCATGTCTTGTGTTTCATTTCAGCCTAATTACCTATGCATGAACATAAGTATGACACTGTTAATAACTGTTTATCTCTCCATGAAAATTAGTAATGGCTAAGTGCGATTCATGCATGTCTACTACGAGAAAGTGAGAAATCACATGGATGAAACTTGCCACCTCTAAACCTGGTTCAAGTCTTTTGTGCAACCTGTCATGAATCCTCAAGTCTTGAGTGAAATGAGTGCAATTCCCCTTATGTTTAAATTAAATGATATTCCTATTACTTGTCATTTCATTCTAAGCGAATATCACTTGTGTGGCATTGCATTCATTAACTAGCTGGAACTGTTGTATCTCATGGTACTGTTGGCTTGCACGGAAAGGATCCTCAATGATTTAATGCTCAAAGGATGACTGAGACTGTAGTATTTGAGAATCATAAAAAGCCTATTACTTAAAAAGAGCCGCTATCTTTCACTAGAAAAAGGCAAGGTGAAAAAGGCAAAATGATAATAGACAATAGATTGAATGCCTATCTTAGGGGGAGTCCTTACTATTCCACTCGATTGTGTCTCTGTTAGAGTAATAGTTGGAGGTCAAATTGTATGATCTTGTGATTTAAAAAAAATAAAAAATACTATGTTGAGCTCTGTCCATGTAAAAAGGCTCATGAATAAGCACTGAAAAATTGTGCTCCACAAAAGAAAAGAGACAACCCACACAGACAAGCGGAATGATCAAACTCCAAACTCTACTTGTACTATATTGTAAATTAGGCAATGATAGAGTGTGTGTTCTGATTCTCAATAGGGCCATCTTGTCTCACAAGTCATCTATGCTGAACTAAAAATCATTGTTGGATCAGGGTTGTGGTAAGATTCGGTTGACCATGAGCATACCAAACAATGTAATTCTAGTTCTTGAATCAAGCTCACATGCTGATCCGAGAGTGAGAGGGTGAGGCTTCGCTGAGTGAGTTTTGCTAAATATGTGAGCAGAATCTAAATTCATGACTGGGTTGCTAAAATTGATAAACCATGGTTTACTGGATGCTATGTTAACATAGTGATCATTTTCTCGCACAAGATGTAGTGTGACGAAGTACTTAGTCATTTCTAAGGTAAATGGAGAGTTAAATGGTAGTGATGCAGTAGCCATACATGTAAACCAGGTATTACGGTTGAAAGAAATCAAGTTCTGAGCACGTAATTTCAATTCCACTCACAACACTGTTCATCATGAATAATATTATGTGAGTTGTCATATGCATCTCATGTGTGTTGTTAAATGTTGAAAAAGTCCAGAGAAATCCACCGCTCGCTGAATTTGGAGTCGACCTCGAAGCAAACTGCATCGAAGAAATGCGGGATCGAAGACTGCTGCTTCGAAGCCTCGAAGGTCGTAGCCTCGAAGCATCCTAATGCAGCTTCGTGGAGTCGTAGTCCAAAGGATCAAAGCGAGACGGAATCTGTCACTTACTACTCAAGCATCGCAGACACGTCAGCACGTCACTGTGCACTTAAAATTAAACTTACACCGACTTAAGGGGTGACGTGCACTCGTTGCTTGAGTACTCCAGCGGGTGGATCCGGATAATAAAGAGATGGGTCAGAGAAAAGAACGCAGACCATGAAGACGAACCGACAGAGTGAGTGACTTCTATGATACACTTCTCAACTCATATATAAGTCACTGATAGAGACGGAGCTCAAAGGTATGTTCGTCGTTTTCACACTCGAACCCTAACCCTAGAACTCTCTCTCTCTCTCTCTGATTCTGTCTCCTTCTCTCTTTCTCTCTCCTCTGACCACCTTCGAGCCTTACAATCTCTCTCTACGAGTGTCTCTTTCTCTCTCTATAAGCTAAATGGCAGGACCAAGCTCATCGATGGCCGACGATCTACGTAACATCGTCCCGGGATTCAACATTGACTAGGAAGCCATAGGCGACGCCAAAGTCAGCTGGCTGAATGAATTCAAAAGTCGCCTCGATGAAACCGGTATTGCGTTTATCTGCTCAGGGATGCAAGACTTGCTGATCAAAGATGTCGCAGAATTTTACGAAACCATGGCATTCGCTGGAGACAACCTGGTGGGAACTGTACACGGAGTGAAGATTCGAATCTCTGCTGAAATGCTCAAAAATGCACTTTCACTCCCGAAACGTAACTTTGATTCTCTTCCTAGTCTCTCCAGAGAAGAGTGTAAGTCTTTTCTTGGGTATTCCAATCCCGGGAAGCAAGGTCGGGGAGCCCTGAAGATTGGGTTTTTCGGTCAGGCACTGGCGACTCTCATAGTCACCGGACAGTGCCTACTGTGTAACAAGACTGCTCATGACTCTGCAAGTCATGAGCAGATGAAGATCATGTGCAGTGTTCTATAGGGAAGATGAGTAGACTGGGAACTCAGATACACTCCATGATCAAAAGCAAGAAAGGACACTTTAGACTACTTCGCACCAAAGTCTCCAGGTTCCTAGACCCTGAGGTATTCTACAACAGACCTTCAGTGCCATTGCCGACCAAATACATCTTTAAAAGCATATATGAGGATGGTCGGCTGGAGATCAAGTTTTTGAAGAGGCCTGAGTCAAGTGCAAGAAGTCATGCAGGAGACACAGCCAGCTCTGTACGAGCCCTAGCTCGCATACCACGACAACCGGTTCGTGTCTCACAAACTTCTAGGGGCTCCTTTGCATCCGCCGCAATGATACATATAGCTGAAGTGGTGGAGAACATTGCCAGAACTCATCTCCCCACTGATTCTACACCCGAGGAGGCCCATACTGTCGAGCTGCCCAAGGATACTGCAGAAGGAAGAGAACCTACAGATAGAGGGCAGACACCAGCACAGGAAACCCCAGACGATAGGGGTACTACACCTGTACTATTGAGCACTCTTGGGGAGTCTGAGCTAGAAGATTTTTACATGGAATATGCCAAGGCTCATATGACCCCCATAGATTTACGAAAGGCATGGATCGCCTTTGGTAAACAAATGGTAGATAGAGACCATCTGATTAATTGGTTAGTTGATCAGGGTCTTGTAAGAAGAGACCCAGTGGAAGCCGTATCAATGGTTGCCCCATCTCCCATCATGGTGAACTCACCTGCCACATTTACTCCACATGATGCTGAGGTGGTAGGAATTGTTGTAGAAGAAGTAGAAGAAGAAGAAACTTTTGGTGCTGCAGCCAGTGACTCCGATGGAGGAGCTGTCCCACAAGTCCCTGAGACTGTGGAAAGGACTGAGATGGTCACACCATCTGCACCTGTCATTCATCAAGTGGCCACTCAAGTGAGTGAGGAGTTCGCAGCCAATATCCAAATGGCTATCCCAGTACCAGCTGCGTCTCACTCACGTTCTCTAATGGCCGAAGAAGTAGATCTTCTGGCAAGCAAGGTCATTGGGAAACTGATTTCCTCTGGCATCCCCAAGACATCAGTATCTCAGGCCTTTGAAGAGCGACTGGCTACCATGGAGTCAAGTATGGAAGAGGTACGAACTCAAGTTGAATTATCAGACTGCACCCTCAACAAGGTGAAGCAAGAAATGACATCACTCACAAATGTGACCACCGATGGGTTTAGACATCTGGAGGAACACTGTGAAGATATCAAAGGAGCTTACCAGAGACAATACAAAGGACTCAGTACAACTCTAGGAGCTATTCTTTCAGAATGTCATTGTCTTGCCAGTGGTGAAATATCTCTTACTGTCAAAAACACACTCCCACAGCCATCCGACCGACCTGCACCTGAACCAGTAGATACTCCACAGCCAGTTGTGCCTTCCTCAAGCCACTCACCACCTCCATCTACTGTCACTTACATGCATGGGCGAAAGCGTGCACATAAAACCACAGTCATCACCAATTCGGATGATGATGATGAAGTTCCCATTGCAACCCGCATGAAGAAGCAGTCAGCTGCTCCCTAGCAACCCTCTTCTTCCACTCAGCTTGGTCCTTCCACTACCCATCCAAGTGCGGCTGAGTACACCATGCCTACTTCACCTACTAAACCAGCCGCTACTACCACCGACCAACTATTCGCCCCACCTCGCATTGTAACAACTAGAGGCACCTTAGCTGAACTGGCTGCATTTAACACTTATGTTGCTGGGGATACCACTGCAAGGACTTGTGGCTATGAAGCCTTCTTCACCGGACCTGACCTGTGTCAACTACTACATGACGGTGAAGAAATGGATAATATTGAGATGACTCAGTTCATCTTCGCACAGAAGTCATTCCTCGAGAAGCTACCTCTCCATATCCGCAGAGATACCAGGGTAGAACTCTGTTTGCCGATCATGCAGGCTCAGCTCCTCGATGATGCAACAATGATCGAGATTATACAGGGTCACAGATATGAGAACTCCTTCCGTCCCTGGAATAAGGTAGACCATGTGCTCATCCCCTACTTGTCCACATCCCCGCACTGGTTTCTTCTCGATCTTGACTTCAAGAACCAATGGATCGTCATCTTCGACTCCAAACCTAGTACTTTACTGATCCATCGGCGTGAACAATTGCGTGAATTCAATCGCACTCTCACCCGTGTCATGTAGGGATATTCGCATGGGTGTGGTGGCTGTCATCTCTCCAAACTGATGGAAATTAC
The DNA here is from genome assembly GCA_023512835.1 of Taxillus chinensis. NCBI lineage: Eukaryota > Viridiplantae > Streptophyta > Magnoliopsida > Santalales > Loranthaceae > Taxillus > Taxillus chinensis. The sequence goes on from CM042084.1 coordinate 52,018,397, forward strand.
GTGAGTCAAGCAAGGCGTTCCTGCTCAGGATGATGCCCATAGCTGCAGCTTCTATGTTTGCCATTACATTCGCATCCTGACCACCAACGGGTTCCCAGCTCTCGTGCCTGAATTTCATCATGTGAGCAGTCGAGCGGCCTCGTTACACTTGACTCCTGCTCAACTCCTGCGTAAGCAAGCTGCTATTTTTCTGTTTGCACAGAGTGTATTGTACTCTGAATTTAACCCATAACTGTCTTGTACTCTAATTCCTTGTACACTGCATTTCTTGCTTTTCACTTTTCTGTGTACTTACTTTCTGTCAGATACCTTTTATGCATATCTTTGCTCTGCTGCCTGTTGTTCTGTAATTTCTTCCATTGCTCCCATGAGGTTTGTGTTCTGGTGCTTGTTCCTCACCTCAGAAAGGGGGAGTGTTTCTCAGGGGGAGCAAGTTCATAGGGGGAGCTATCTTTGACAGGAGCCAGCTAACGTAGCCATCTTTGACTCCTCCAAATTCGTTATATGCAAAGACATCTTCTGATTAATCTAAAATTGCCCATCAAACTCGTAGTCTCAGACTTCATGTACTCACCCATTGTCAGCTTACATTAAATAGGGGGAGATTGTTGGAAACACAAGATTTGATGAAGCTGCCAAATTATAGTCTAAGTCTGGAGACTCGAAGAACCGAAGGTCGTAGGGTCGAAGAGTCGTAGTTCGTAGAAGTAAAACTATCACAGGACACGATTTGCGGGAGGCTCACAGACTCGTACGGTTTGGAGACTCAAAGGGAAACAGTAACAGAACATTGCGACTCATAGATCCAGGGTCGAAGGTTGTAGAGTCATAGTACGGAAAAAAGAGCATTACTGCAAGCGTCAATAAGTTCGGAGGCTCGTAGAGTCGAAGAATTCTTAAGAACAGTAACCAAAACTAAATGACTCGTTGACTCGTAGACTCGCAGCCCGTAGAACTGTAGAGTCCCCAACAATACTTAAGTCAATTAACAGAACTTAAACTACCACTAGACTCGAAGACTCGTAGAGTTGTAGAGTCGAACCCTTAGAACAATGTTAAGAAAATAGGACTCGTAGACTCGTAGATCAAAAGTTGCAGAGTCGAAGCCTTCGAACAGTGTTAAGAAAACTGGACTCGTAGACTCGTAGATTGAAAGTCGTAGAGTCGAAGCCTTCGAACACTATTAAGAACACTGGACCCGTAGTCTCATAGATTTGAAAGTCGAAAAGTCGATGCTATAAAGACTGGCAAACAAATGAAACTGTAACTCAAGGGTCGTAGAGTCGTAGACTCGTAAACTCAAGGGATACAGTCACTATAAAGAAATTGCCACACTTTCAGACTCGGAGATCGATGGCTGAGAGTTGTAGCTGAAGGGTCGTAGCCATACAGAAACTCAGTTTATAAGCCTCTGTGAAAGACTATGTAAGAAAAGCGAAGTTTAAGACTCATAGAGTGGAAGATTTTCAGAATCACTTAGTCAAATATAGTAAACTGAGAGACCCGAAGGTCTGTCACGCCCCGAATTTCCAACCCGAGGAAACCGGTACGTGACTCCCCTTGTACCCACACGGAGGGCAAAGGGGTTAGGGTGCAAAGCCCGAATATAACATTTTAAACATCCACAACACATTCAAGAAAGTAAAATTCATAAAAGCAATCCACAATCCAAACCAGTCTTTATTACAACAAAATCCTCTTTTCAATCCATCCCCACTGGGTTACATCAATTCCCATAAAAATAACATAAATGGTAGACAGTAAAGTAAATAAGGTCTTCCACCTTGGGGTCCCTCCTAACGCCTGTATGTTCCTGAAAGAAAACACAACATAGAGGGAGGGGTGAACAACCACAGCTCAGTAGGGATCATGTCTCCCCAACCCATCCCATGCTTCTAGCGTCTACATGAGTGTGTACAGGTGCAGTGTAGTGACAATAAAATGTAAACAAGTTGTATTCCACATTTACATGGCACACACATATCCACAGCCATACAGGCTTAGCCATATAGGCTAACATATCCTGACCACTCGGGCTTAGCCACATGGGCTAACTATCCCACTCGCCACACAAAGCTAACATATCGACGGCCATATAGGCTTAGCCACACGGGCTAACAGTTCTAGTCCCGGGCTTCCACAGCCACCGGGTTCCACAAACACAGCATACAAGGTCACACAGGCATTAAACCAAACACTTAGTTCGCACAGCCCATCAAGCATAAAATCAAACACTTGACATGCAGAGTCTCATAGGTATTTTACCAAACGCTTAACATGTATACATACACAAACCCACAAACCCAGCCACACAGGCATATTATCAAACACATACTAGGCATATTCACACAAACATATCCATACAGGCATTTTATCGAACACTTAATATGCACACCCTCCAACACCAGAATACATCAAAAACTGCCATTGAAGGCCAACATCCATATAGGAGATCATACCTATATGGATTACATATATATATAAATAGGTATAACTCCATAACCAGCCCTAGAACCCTAGGACAGAGAAGGATTTAGGAAGAACAGAACCCCTACCTTGTATGTTCTCCTACTCCCGCTTCCACGCAAGACTCCGACCACCCACGCAAGATGCTCCGGCCACCAGAAGCTTTCCTTCCCTCTCTCTCTCTCTCTCTCTCTCTCTCTCTCTCTCTCTGCGACGGCTGGTGGAGCAACAAACCCTAACCCTAAAACAGAGGGGCTTCTCCTCCTTATATAGACAACACAACATCAAAACGACGTAGTTTTGATTAAGTGAATCCCAGAATTAAAACGACGTAGTTTTGATGGAACAAGCTATGACCTTCCCACATCCATACACACCAAAATATTCACAATTCCAACATGGTCCTTTGGGAAAAGATGATTAGAATGACAAAACCAAGGCAACCATGCAAAAACCTGCCTGCACGCCAATTTGAACGCCAATTCCCCAATTGGCATGCAGCTCCAAATGCACTCAAACTTCACCCCAAGCCTCCTTGCATCTTGTAGAGGTCTGAGAAGCAAAAATATGCTTGCACGTGAAATGGGTGAATACACGTGCAGCTCCAAATGCCCTGAAATTTCTGTGGTAGGTAGAGGACCTCATTATAAGAAACTTTTGTTCTTGCACGCCAATTGTTTGAGCCCATCTACCCTATCAAAAGTGAGCTCCAAGATCAGCCAAAACAGTTTAAAACCGCCTGTATACGCATAGCATCTTCCTAGGGCATAAATGCACGTTACCACTTGTCACATGCACCTCCCAAAAGTCCCCTCTTGTGCTCATCTCTTACCTCAAACTTGTGCACCAACATCCAAGGTGTTTGTGGTTAACTTCTTACACACGGGTCACACACGGGTCATTACATCCTCTCCCCCTTAAGACTTTTCGTCCTCGAAAAGAAATGACATACGAGGAAAAATAAACACAAGCTACCCATTTGCCACACGGCGAGCCACAACACCCAAATGGGTCATACACCGCGCACAGCACAAAACAAGGTACCACCATAATCTATAACCACATGCATCACAATCATGCATATAACACATTTCCACATGTCACAAATACACATCTCAAAACACATCACAAATATGAACACATGTTTAAAAGACAATACAAATACACCAAATCGTACACAACTAATACAAGAAAACACATCACTATCCCTTGGCCAACAGCCACCTCCCACGCTTAAGATTGTTCGTCCTCGAACAATTCTGGGTGCTACTCACGCATCACGGACTCACGTTCCCATGTCTCCTCCTCAATGCCACGGTGCTCCACAGCACACGAACCAAAGGAATAGCACGACCACGCAAAAGCTTCTCTCGCTGATCTAGGATACGAATAGGAGCCTCAACAACGGACATGTCATCCTCAATGTCTAAGGTCCCCCAATCGATCACATGGGTGGGGTCAGGGTGATACTTCCGCAACTGGGACACGTGAAACACGTTGTGCACTCGACTTAGCCGCGGTGGTAACGCTAACCGGTAGGCCACAGGCCCCACACGATCCAGAATCTCAAAAGGACCAACAAACCGCGGAGATAGCTTGGAACCTCGCCCAAACCGTCGATGTCAACGACGTGGAGAAACACGAAGAAACACATGATCACCAACAGAAAACTCCAAAGGTCGCCGCCGCTGATCCGCATAAGATATCTGCCGACTCTGAGCTGATAACAACCGCTGGCGAATCAGCTTAACCTTCTCGGTAGCCTCTTGAACCATTTGTGGTCCCAAGAGACCGGCTTCGCCGACCTCAGTCCAACACAACGGTGATCGGTAGGGTCTGCCATACAACGCCTCAAAAGGAGCCATCCCAATGGATGCCTGAAAACTGTTATTGTAGGCAAACTCCACCAAAGGAAGGTGAGTTGCCCACGAACCCCCAAAATCTAACACACAGGCCCGTAACATGTCCTCCAAAGTCTGATTCGTCCTCTCTGTCTGGCCGTCAGTCTCAGGGTGGAAGGCTGTACTCAAGTGAAGTTTGGTCCCCATAGCCTCCTGCAAACCTGCGCAGAAACGGGAAGTGAACCGCGAATCCCGGTCAGAGACAACCGATGATGGTACTCCATGCAGTCTCACAATCTTGTTCATGTATAGCTGACTCAAGGTCCCAATAGAGTCCCGCTCGCGAACAGCCAGGAAATGGGCCGACTTTGTGAGTCGATCCACAATCACCCAAATCATATCCTTCCTCCCAGTGGTGGGTGGAAGACCAGTCACAAAGTCCATCGCGATGTGGTCCCACTTCCACTCCGCTATGGGCAAGGGTCGTAACATGCCCGCCGGCCGCCGATGCTCGGCCTTCACCGGCGACACATGAGGCACCGCGAAACAAAAGCAGCTACATCGCGTTTCATCCCAGGCCACCAAAAATGTCCCCGAAGCGCATGGTACGTCTTCATACCCCCTGGATGCACAGCAACTCTAGACTGGTGAAACTCCCTCATCACCTCATCCCTGAGGGAAGAAGCCACTACCAACCGCCGCTGAAAAGACAACTCATGCTCAGGACCCTCTCGTCCGGTCCTCGGATAGCTCCCCGGCCTCAATACGGGCACGGAGAACCTCACACTCAATGTCACCCAACTGTCCCTCCCGGACGCGCTGGTACAACTCCAGGCACAACCACCAAAGGACTCTAGGACTGTCCCACTATCACGAACAACGGTGCCGCACCGCAACATCGCCAATCGCTCCATCAACTTCCACTCTCGCACGGCCACCTCAGCTTTCCCTTTTCTGCTCAACGCGTCAGCCACAATATTACCCTTGCCCGGGGTATAGGCAAGAGTAAAGTCAAAGGTCTGCAAATACTCCACCCATCTCCTTTGCCTCAAATTCAAGTCCTTCTGAGTAAAGATGTACTGAAGGCTCTTGTGATCTGAGAACACCACAAACTTTTCCCCCAAGAGGTAGTGCTGCCAACTCTTCAAGGCGAAGATGATAGCCGCCAACTCAAGATCATGGGTAGGGTAATTCTGCTCATGAGGCTTCAGATGCCTTGACCCATAAGCTACCACACTGTGCTCCTGCATAAGCACACACCCCAAACCAACCCTGGATGCATCACAGTACACCTCATATGGGATATCCTCCCGAGGTAACCTCAATACCGGTGCAGTGGTCAAACGGGTTTTGAGAGCCTCAAATGCCTGCTGACACTTGTCAGTCCAATCAAACTTCACGCCCTTCCGAGTCAACGCTGTCATAGGAGCTGCCAAACGGGAGAACCCCTCGACAAAACGACGATAGTACCCCGCTAAGCCAAGAAAGCTACGGATCTCAAAAACGTTGGTTGGCCTCGCCCACGATGCCACAGCCTCAATCTTGGCTGGGTCCACCCTAACTCCCTCAGTTGACACCACATGGCCAAGAAAGTGAACCTCCTGCAGCCAAAACTCACACTTGCTAAACTTAGCAAACAGCTGTTGGTCCCTCAAGGTTTGCAACACTGTTGCTAAGTGCTCCACATGCTCCTTCTCGGTCTTGGAATACACCAAGATATCATCAACAAAGACCACCACAAACGAATCCAAGTAGGGAGCAAAGACCTGGTTCATCAAATGCATGAACACCGCTGGCACATTAGTGAGCCCGAAAGCCATCACTACCCACTCATAATGCCCATACCTGCACCGAAAGGCCGTCTTAGGGATGTCCTCCTCCCTAACCCTGAGCTGGTGATACCCCGACCGTAAATCTATTTTGGAAAACCACTGGGCCCCACTCAATTGGTCAAACAGGTCATCTATCCAAGGCAACGGGTACTTGTTCTTCACAGTCACTGAATTCAACTTCCTGTAGTCGATGCAGAGACGAAGCGTGCCATCTGCCTTCTTAGCAAAGAGCACAGGAGCACCCCAAGGTGAGGTACTCGGTCTGATATACCCCTGGTCCCCCAACTCCTCTATTTGCCTCTGCAGCTCCCTCAGCTCGGCTGGCCCCATACGATACGCTACTTGGGAAATCGGACCCGTTCCCGGCACCAACTCAATGGTGAACTCCACACTCCTCTTAGGTGGCAAACTCCTTAACTCTTCAAGAAAAACATCCTGAAATTGGTCCACAACAGCGGGCCACATCCTCTTTTCCACCTTACCCTCCTCAGTAAAGGTCAGGGCTGCCAACCTGTGGGTAATGGCACCCCACTGGTCCAACACTGGCCCGGCCCGACTCGCCTCACAGTCCCACTCCCCCTGCAGGGTGCAGGAGGTCCCTGCAGGTGTCACGAAGGATACACGCCGCCGATAACAATCTATCTTGGCCTGGAAAGCCATAAGCCAATCCATACCCAAGATCAGGTCAAACGTCCTCAAAGGCATTACAGACAAGTCAAAACTCAGCTCCACCTCTCCTAGGGTTAACACACGTCCACGACACACACGCCGTACCTCAATCATGCCTCCCACCGGAGACTCCACAACTAGGGGCCTCGCGGCCTCCACATAAGCTAACCCCAAGCCATCAATAAGAAGCTCGGCAGCGAAGGAACACGGTGCACCCGTATCAAAAAGAACAGAAGCTAACGTACGGGAAATCAAGAGGGTACCTCTAACCACCGATGGTCCTGCTCCACCCTCAGCTGGTGGGGGTGGTAGCTCAGCCTCCTCCTGGTATGTCGCCTCCAGCGCAAACACCCTTCCTTGGCCCGTGCCACTGGTTGGCTCACTCACTGGGCGGCTCCCGCCATGACTGCCTCTAGCATCAGCCTGCTGTCGCTCTGGCCTCCCCTGAGGTCGGGTCTGACTGGATCCTGCCTGACTGGCCTGCCACTGACGAGCTGGTCTCTCAGCTGGTGCACGGAAGCTAGCGTCACTCCTCATGCTGGATGCCATGCCTCCAACCGCCCTTGTTGCTACTCCGGCAAACCCGGCTCAAATGGCCTTCTCGTCCATAGCTATTGCATCGCCAGTTCTTCTTGGGACACTCCCTCTTGAAGTGGCCTTGCTCCCCACAGCAATGACAACCGCTGGGGAGTCCTCCTGCCGGACCTTCCTGTCTGCTACCGCCAAAGCTAGACCTCCCTGGGGGCACTGATGGTTGTCCCCGGCTGCGGAAAGAACTGCTATCCCTTTCCTCAGTCTTGGGCCGCTTGGACCCGGAATCACGCTCCAACCCACCCTGCAATGGGCGACCCTGATGGGTCTGCCTCCCATCATCCAGCTCCCTCTCAGCTATACGGGCCGTCTCCACAACCTCAGCATAGGTCGTCAAGCGTAGAATTGCCACCCCTCGCCTAAGGGCTGGCCTGAGACCCAAGGTGAACTTGTGGTCCTTCAGGTCCTCCCTTGCCACAGTCTCAGGAGCAAACCTACTCAAGCTCCGGAACTCCCGCTCATACTCAGGTACCGTCCTAGATCCCTGCTTCAAGCTGCCGAATTCTTCCCTCTTCTGTCATCTCACTTATTCCAGGAAGAACTCATCATGGAAGAGTTGCAAGAACTCCTCCCAAAGCATGAGTTGCACCGCATGGCTCCCCGCGACACTCGTCCACCACTCCAAAGCATCCCCCTCTAGCTGCCGAATTGCCAGTCGCACCTTATCCTCTTCCCGGGGCAGGAGAAAGGAGAACACATGCTCGATCTGCCTCAACCACTACTCAGCTACCACAGGATCACCTTCCCCCTTGAATCGCGGAGGTTGTTCCTTTCGGAACCGGGTCACCACGTCATCCTCTGCACGAGTCGGTACACCACCCAGTGAACTCTCACGCTCACGAGGCAGCTCTCCTACTGGCGGTGGTGGTGGTGGTGGTGGTACCACCTGCTGTGCTGCCATCTCACGGCGCACCTCCTCCCGAACCTCCTGCCGGAGTCCCTCCCGTAGCTCTCGTACCTCCAGCCGGATGCCTTCTCGTAGCTGTGCCAGCAACAACGCATGCCCTCCAACGAACGGTCCCACACCCGAACCCTCATGGGCAGATAACTCATCAGCCACTGCCCCGCACGCACGTGTCACTCTCCTCGGCGGCATTCTTACTACACGAAGTAAGAAGCACAACGTCAAAACAAATTTATAATCTATCGCGTCACTACCTCTACCCCACTGATCAATTCCACTATCACATGACATTACACACATACATCGTATCAATCACATTTCACAGTTCAGTACGCATTGCCAAACAAATCAGAGTTGCACATTTCACTTAATCATATTATCTTATCCACAGTTTAGCACACATTCACAGCAAATGCAACTAGTGCCCTAATGCCAATGCATGCAAATCCTACCACAAGACTGGACTACCCTAAGTACACCTTGGAGGCTCAAAGAGGACCATGTTGATCAGGCATGTCCCTCCAGGCTCCTCCAAAGGACTTAGGATAACCAGGTCCGCCCACTACCCTAGGCCAACTAGACCATGCTCTAATACCATATTGTCACGCCCCGGATTTCCAACCCGAGGAAACCGGTACGTGACTCCCCTTGTACCCACACGGAGGGCAAAGGGGTTAGGGTGCAAAGCCCAAATATAACATTTTAAACATTCACAACACATTCAATAAAGTAAAGTTCATAAAAGCAATCCACAATCCAAACCAGTCTTTATTACAACAAAATCCTCTTTTCAATCCATCCCCACTGGGGTTACATCAATTCCCATAAAAATAACATAAATGGTAGACAGTAAAGTAAATAAGGTCTTCCACCTTGGGGTCCCTCCTAACGCCTGTATGTTCCTGAAAGAAAACACAACATAGAGGGAGGGGTGAGCAACCACAGCTCAGTAGGGATCATGTCTCCCCAACCCATCCCATGCTCCTAGCGTCTACATGAGTGTGTACAGGTGCAGTGTAGTGACAATAAAATGTAAACAAGTTGTATTCCACATTCACATGGCACACACATATCCACAGCCATACAGGCTTAGCCATATAGGCTAACATATCCACAGCCACTCAGGCTTAGCCACACGGGCTAACATATCCACAACCTCTCAGGCTTAGCCACACAGGTTAACATATCGACGGCCATATAGGCTTAGCCACACGGGCTAACATATCCACGGCCATATAGGCTTAGCCACACGGGCTAACAGTTCCAGTCCCGGGCTTCCACAGCCACCGGGTTCCACAAACACAGCATACAAGGTCACACAGGCATTAAACCAAACACTTAGTTCGCACAGCCCATCAAGCATAAAATCAAACACTTGACATGCAGAGTCTCACAGGTATTTTACCAAACGCTTAACATGTATACATACACAAACGCACAAACCCAGCCACACAGGCATATTATCAAACATATACTAGGCATATTCACACAGACATATCCACACAGGCATTTTATCGAACACTTAATATGCACACCCTCCAACACCAGAATACATCAAAAACTGCCATTGAAGGCCAACATCCATATAGGAGATCACACCTATATGGATTACATATATATATAAACAGGTATAACTCCATAACCAGCCCTAGAACCCTAGGACAGAGAAGGATTTAGGAAGAACAGAACCCCTACCTTGTATGTTCTCCTGCTCCCGCTTCCACACAAGACTCCGACCACCCACGCAAGACGCTCCGGCAGCCACCAGAAGCTCTCCTTCCCTCCTCTCTCTCTCTCTCTCTCTCTCTCTCTCTCTCTACGACGGCTGGTGGAGCAACAAACCCTAACCCTAAAACAGAGGGGCTTCTCCTCCTTATATAGACAACACAACATCAAAACGACGTAGTTTTGATTAAGTGAATCCCAACATCAAAACGACGTAGTTTTGATGGAACAAGCTATGACCTTCCCACATCCATACACACCAAAATATTCATAATTCCAACATGGTCCTTTGGGAAAAGATGATTAGAATGACAAAACCAAGGCAACCATACAAAAACCTGCCTGCACGCCAATTTGAATGCCAATTCCCCAATTGGTGTGCAGCTCCAAATGCACTCAAACTTCACCCCAAGCCTCCTTGCATCTTGTAGAGGTCTGAGAAGCAAAAATATGCTTGCACGTGAAATGGGTGAATTCACGTGCAGCTCAAAATGCCCTGAAATTTCTATGGTAGGTAGAGGACCTCATTCTAAGAAACTTTTGTTCTTGCACGCCAATTGTTTGAGGCCATCTATCCTATCAAAAGTGAGCTCCAAGATCAGCCAAAATAGCTTAAAACCGCCTGTATACGCATAGCATCTTCCTAGGGCATAAATGCACGTTACCACTTGTCACATGCACCTCCCAAAAGTCCCCTCTTGGGCTCATCTCTTACCTCAAACTTGTGCACCAACATCCAAGGTGTTTGTGGTTAACTTCTTACACACGGGTCATTACAAGGTCGTAGACCCGCAGAACTAGGGTCATAGACTCGTAGCTATAATAACAGGTAGATTAGATGGACTCGAAGAAGTCACTCTAAATGATTATTCGAAGAGTCGCAGACTCGCAGAGTCGTAGACTTTAGATAACGGAGTGAGACAAAAGGCTAATCCATCCTAAACTCTAGCCTCGAAGACTCAAAGATATGAGTCATAGACTCGCAGAAACATTATAAAGCCTGAAGCAAAACTTCGCAACTTTCGATAGGTTCTAACTGAAATCTTCGAGTCACCGAACCTACGATGCATCTACCTTCGAGGTAGACTTACAACCCTAAACACTGCCACTTAGCGATATTGTCAGCTAGGGTTTGTACAGCAAGTCTGCACCGTCCCGAGCAATTGAGCGTATTAATGACACATTAATTGCTGCCAACTACCACCCACGAATGAACGGCCAAGATCGACTGCATGCCAAATACGCAGTATGGGCATCTGATCTGCAAATCAAAGCAGATCAACCCATCCCCTGACATTCCGCATTTTCAGTGGCGGGAAGTCAGTCTGTCGGGATGGACATCATGGCGCACGAGCACTTTAATCTTAAAAATATGTCTCTCACGCACTTAACGACAAAATCAAGAGTTTAACCTCTCTCTCAAAAAAAGAAACACACAAAACACAAGAAGGTGGTTCTGAAACACTTGAAATAAATAATCCTTTGAAGAACCAACAAAAAAGGAGTTCCAATGATAGAGAGAGAGAGACTTGGAGAGAATATTGAGAAGTGTTGTGCGCCGCAGTGAATCAAGAACAGGAGAGCAATCCATCTGATTACTCAAGAACCTTTTGTTCATCAAAGATCTAGCACTTGCATTAAGTCTTAATCTCTATGTTGTTTGTTTTCCACACTTCGATCTATCATAAACCATCTCTTTCACAATTGAGATCTGTTGAGAAAAGAACATTTACTCTTATCTTAGTTTTGTCTGATAGTTCATCATCACTCACATTATCCTCACAATACTACTGTCATCTTCTCCATAAATACTTCCATCATAGTCATCTGTAGAGGAATCCAAAACCAACTAACAGTCTAGCTTTCATCATAGTCACACATGAAGAAAGTCTATTCACCCCCCCTCTAGACTCACTTTGGGACCTACAATATATATGAGGTAAAATAATAATAATAATAATAATAAAATGGCTTGTTAATATTTGGCTTGACACCGTCAGTTAAATAAATATTAATTGGGCTTGATAGTGTAATTTAATAATATGAACATTGATTGTAGTTCAATATTAGTAAATTGGCATTTAAAATCTTACTTGTAGCTGAATACTATTTAATTGATAATTATGTTCTGGTTGTTTGATGGGACTTTATATATGCACATATATATTTATATATAGATAAAATATGTAGTTAGTGCTGGATCAGTGAATTAAATATTTTGCAAGACTTGTACTGAATTTTGCTTGTTGAAATATTTTGTTTATTGATTATGTACGTGAAAAATTAGTAGTGGAACTGGTTGGGTAACCACAGGTCCCACATAGGGCTGGTAAGAGGCCATGGGTCCCTTATGTGACTGGTTAACCCAGGTTCCATATGTGGCGGGTTGTCGTTAGGGACCCCGTGGGTCCCACATATGGCTGTCTAGTAGTAACCGGAATTCTTGGGAGCTGGTAGCGGGAATTTTCGTGGGAGGATGAATGGCCGTTGTGAACCGTTGATGACTAAGATGTAATATGATGACATACCTTGAAATTTAATGTAATTTAATTGTGATAGAACATGACACTACACTGGCACAAGCATACACCGTGCATATAGACTCAGGATCTCATGTTGTAGGATAGTGGTGTTGGGGATCACCTACTGGCATTCGTGCTCACCCTACCTTATTTCAATTTCTTACAGGCCTTAGGGAGTAACTGGTGGAGCAATCGCGGAGCAGGTCGGGACATCTTTGGTGTGGGACTTATTTTGTGGATTTGTTTTCTATTTTATTATTTTACTTTTACGGACATGGATCCATGACAGTTGTATGGACACCTTTTGGTGGAACTATTTGTGTGCTGGACATTTATGTGGATTGCGTTGTCATACTCATTTAATAAATTGTGAACTTATCTCATTGGAGTACAATTCTACCCCTGTTGTAGTATTGTACAGGTCTGGATCAGTCACCAACCCCTCGACCCTGGAGCAGGCGTGGGGAAGTCACGTTCCTAGTTTTGTGGGTTTCAGAATTTAAGAGCGTGACAAGTTGGTATCAAAGCATGGTCTAGTGAACCTAGGTTAGTGAGGGGTGGTTGATAGACAATTAGTAGCTTGGAAGACTTTCAGGAGGGCGCCTGATCAATGCAGTCCTTATATGTGTTCTGGGTTAACTAAGGGTTCATCAGATCATCCTAGGAAGCATTTATGGTTGGGTGCATACATGCTGCGTGACTATGTGTATATCTAGGCACTAGAAATCATCTGCTAATGCTGCTCTAATGATGTGCTTGTATTGATTATACTATTGATATCTGTGGTTTGTTTTCTTTGGTGATCGATTGTGCTTAACTGAAAATGTTATTATGTTGGTTTAAGTCTAGGAGGTCTAAGTGAATAACAACATAATCTGATGAGTAGAATAAGGGCTTAGAAACCTCATTATTTACGTGGCGGACTCGGTTCTGCTTATTGGCTTAATTAATTTGGTTGCTTGACTAGTGCGTAGTAGTTAATAGATATTGTTGATATGTGTTGGTGCAGAATGGCACCCAAGACTAGGGCTCAAGGTCCAGCTGAGGAGTCATCCGTTTAGTCCAAACCACAAGGACAACAGAGTACACCAGTACCTGCCTTAGGTTCAGAGATTGCTGCTCAGATTGGGGCACAAATATTGAGCCAAATCCAGGGTGTCATGCAAGGCACCATGAGGGATGTGGCCAGGGAACTGATGCAGGAGGAGCTGAGGAAACATCAGCAACCTCAGCAGGAGCAGCCTCAGCAGCAACAGGAGGAGACCTTAGAGGAGAGTCAGCCGCAGGTCATGGCAGTACTGACACAAATTTTTAACCCCTCTCTAACAGAGTTTAGTTAATGTCGTTTAAATCCATGTCAAACAATTTTTTAATCCCTAGATGCTTTCCACAGTGTAGTAGCAAGTAAGGGGTCGAACCCACAGAGATTGCTTGGATAAAAGTCTGATCAAATCCCTAATTTACTAATGCTTTCTAAATTGTTTTGGTAAACCAGTAAACTTTTAAAATAAGAACTAATTTTTATTTTATTTTCTGTAATTTTCAGATAGCAGAAATTCAGAATTGATACCAAGGGATTGAGGTTCTAAGGTCACAAGTTCACCTTCCTATGCTGCTGTTACTGATTTTATGGTTCTTTGGAGTTGTTTTGATGACAACATGCTATATATTAACCAAGGCACTGTAAATGCTCATTGCCAGACCTTCTAAGTGCTGACTGCTTGAATGGTCATCATAGCAGCGACATACATAGCCAATATATCACACATAAAAGAGGATAATGATCACAACAATCATAAGCATGTCATGAATCTCATATCTACCCCAGACTAGGGCTAAGAAAACCTAGGTGTACACACCTGATATTAAAAGTTGAAGAACAGATTCATAAATACATGAAATTATCAATTACCAAACCTAGAATTCATAAAATCGTCACAACATCATAAGGGGGCTACATTGCTCCCCTAGAAAAGAGAATTACACACTTATAATAATCAAAATAATCTCAATAATAATCCACAAACCCATGAACAGAAGGAGGGAAGAGATAGATGGTCACCGTCTCCAGCCCTAATCTCTAGAGTATGCAGCATTGCTTGATCTCTTCAAGTCTAACTCTTGCAGAACACGTTCTACCCTTCAAATCCCTTCTCGAGCCGTCAGCCTTGCTCTCCTCTCCTCCAAGGTGGAGGAAGAACCCTAGCTCCTCCCGGATGTTTAATCATCTAGAAAAGATGTGTTTCCCCCTTTATATAGGGCTGCAGGTCATGCATAAGGTGTGCCCTAAGTACCGGCTGTTGTTACTTATCAAAATGGCATAGTTTTGGTAAGTGACATCCATTCTTCCTTCCAACCTTAATAGCACTCAAACCAAGTAGAATTTGGACAAGGGTCTTTAGCGAAAAGTCATCAGCATAACAAAACAAAGGCCACTGTGCAAAAATATGGCTACACGTGATAATGCACGTGACAATGGTCATATCCTGTGCACCTCCAAATGCTCTGAAAATTTTATCAGAGGTAGATGGCATCATTTGTAGAAACTTTTGTTTTTCACGTGATATCATATGAAGCCTCCTACTAGGTCAAAAAAATCAAATCCCAATATCACGTGCAAAATCGTTTTTTGTCCTTTTGCTCTGATATTTTTATGGGAGGTAGAAGGCATCATTTGGAGCAACTTTCCCTTCTTCATGTGATATTGGTAAGGCCATCTTCATGGTCCAAAAAAAATCAAAACATGCTTGCTCAGTACTGACAGTGTGTGAAGAAGCCTCTTGCAGCCTTGTCACTTGTAGCCTAAAAAATGCTTCCTTTTGAGCTCATATTTTGCCACAAGCTTCCTCTTTAGTAGACAAGATGATCTAGTTGATTTGTTTGAGAAGGAGTCACCTAAAAACCTGCCAAAACAACTCAAAAAACACATATCTAGAACAAGCAGTGTCTTCCTAAGGGGTTAGGGCAAATATCTATGAAATATGGGTAAATTAAGCTCTAGTCATGCTCTTTAATGCCCTAAATATATACTAGAATAACGGCATAAATGTACGTTATCAAATACACCACACTTGAACCATTGCTTGTCCTCAAGCAAAAACACACAAGCATGCAAAAATAAAATAAACACACAGTCACACTGGAATGAAAATACAAATAAAAATCGAGGAGGGTCAAGGTTTCCTAAGCATGCAACTCTATCATGATGAAGTAGGCATTCAAGTAACCAAAATGAATTATAATTTAGCTCATTCATGTTCATACCCTAAGTCCAACAACCATGCAATCTCATCACTGAAAATTCAGATATCAACAAGCATTCCATGATAACACGGCACCTAGTTTCCCTTAAAGTTCTCACCAAGGATAAAGCTAAATCACTCAAATATAAATTTTCATTTCTCTCCTCACAAGCCCAAATACAGCATCTAACAGAAGATAAAGGGTTGGTAAACTCCTCACTACATTCTGCACTAGTTATTAATTAAGTACTTGCCAAGCAAACATGAGAGTTCCCTGCTGTGCTCATCAAAGAAAACACACCCTCTTTTATACTTTATTTGGAAACTCACATGCTATTCTAACTCAAGGAACTCACACTCTACTCTAATAACCACACCTTGAGCCTAAGAGTTAAGCTCAACTCTCTAAACAAACACAAAAATAAAATTTTTAGCCAATGTGGCTGCAAAACAGCACCATCACACAAATAATCATCAAGCCATTGTAGCTTTTATTCTGAAAATAATTTTCTCTTTTTGTTTTTGTATTGTTTTTGGTTTTTTTTTCACACTTCTTTTAAATAATAACCTTACAAGGTTGCATTTAATGCTCTCCCTTGATGGATTATTCACTCTTTTATTTTTGTTATGTCACTTTTTTTATATTTTGCTATTATTTGCCTTTTTCTTCGTTGTACGGAGAGAAAAATGTATCTCAATCCCTTTATTACATGAAACATAAGGCTTATTTGGCTTTTATTGCACAATAAAGAAACAAAAGATGTTAGGAAGGTCTAGTTGACCTTGAAGCTTTTGCATCATTAACACCAACACCAAGCACTGAGCACAAATAAGTAGTCATCATGCATACTTAACTCCTACTATTAAATAACTATTATTGAAAGTCAAGAGAATCAAAGAAAACTATTACCCCATAAACCATGAGTGTCACTTAAGGGCTAGAAATAGGTTTTCTCAATTTTCTTTTACTCAACTCTAAGAGTCACTAAGTATTATCTTAGCATGTCATGCTTAGCTAATATTCAAATTCCAGGTCCAAAATCATGGCGATATCATTCAAGAAATATAGACATGATTAAACCAAATCATAACACACCTTAATTACTTTAACACCCTTATCACAACATGATACTAATGTGGCATAAAAAATTAAAATTTAAGCCAAAATTGCATACCTAGTATCCATGCCTCTCCACATGGAAATCACATAATCAAGCAACTCAAACAATCACACAAAATAAAAATAAATGACAAGAAAAACAAACAAACCAAACACTTAAACAAAAACAAGACATGCAATCACATAACATAAAGGACAAACAAGTGGCTCAAGTCACTCCCCACACCACACTTAAAAGTATACTATGTCCTCATGGCATGAAGTAAGGAGTAGGAAGATACTTACCTGTCAGTGGATTTCTCCCCAATTTCTGATTTGAGAAAACGCATTTTCTTTTGTTTGACCTAGGAGACAAGCTCAATTCAGTAGTTGGGCTTTCCAAAAAATCCTGAAGTCCAAAGCCCAATAGAGAAGTTCTAGGCCTGCAAAAGGGTTAGTGAAGACCAAACTACATCTCCTGCACCATGGTCAGCAAACAGCAAGCAGAAATAAAATAAATACAAAAGAAAAGCAAGCGCTTTATTTAAGGTCTGTAGCTAGACCTTATCATACTAAGCTCAACCAATGTATGAAAGGCTTTCATCCTTGCATTGTAAACCTCAGCAGTCTCATAGACCACAGGAATCGGATGAATGAACCGTTGTGGGAGCCACTTGAACTCTTGATTCAAGTGTTGATAGGGAGACACCTCCATAAACTTATGGTTCTCCTTCCTCTCATTCCATCGAGGAGGTAACACAAATTCAACATACTCCACAATTGGAGTAGTCATGATGCACACATGATTACCTCCCTTGTCAAGCACTTCCTTCTCTTGTGTTAGGGAAGATGATTCCAAAGCAAACATAGTAGTGTTAAGCTCATGTAGCTTGTCTTCATAAAGAGTACCTTGGTTTGATGTGCCTTCAGATATGAGAATTATATCATCATCATCCAAGATTTGTTGCTGCATCCTTGGGTTGTCATTTATTAGTTTCTCATGTTCTTCTAACACCCTAGAACAATTCAAGTCTTCCTCTTCTTCTTGGATAGGAAAAAAATTCAAATTGTCCTCATAAGCTCCAAACATGGGAAGAGTTGAAGTGGATACATCACATGGGCTATTAAATTGTGGTGGAGGGACCACCTCATCATAATGAAACATTGCCCTTTTATCAACTCCTTGTTCTATAACAGCATTAATGGTTTGACCAGCTAGAATGCGAGCTTCACCTTCAAAATCATTATTAGCAGAAAACTCCCATTCTTGTGAGGCAAACGTCAAATATTGATTCATGGAAGTTGGACTGATGGCTTTGCAATTCTCTTTAGTTTTTATCTCTATGTCACCAGCAAAGGAGTTAGATGAGACTCCTTTATTTGCATTTTGAGCCATACTCATCAATAATTGCTCCATATTTTTTATGGTAGTCTCCATACTTCCTAGCCTTTCATTCAAATCCTTTACCTCTCTTCTGGTTTCCTGATCTTCAACTTGGGGCTGCCACTCTTGTTATTGATATGGACATTAATTGCCATAGAGTGGGGCTTCAGAGTAAGCCTCATCTTGATATTTTCCAACCCATCTGTTCTTAAAATATCCATTGAAGAAACCATTAAACGCCTCAGGTGGTGGCTCTTGTGGATCGTAGTCACCCTCAGGTTGGGTGTAAGTTGGCCATACTTCTCTACCATCTCCATTAATACTTCCACCATAATAAGGAGGCTCCTGGCATGAATAGTTGCTTGTGGGAGGATCATAGACAGTGCAATCCCAAGCACTATATGAAAATTGATCCGCTGCATGGCCTGGAACATAAACATGTTGGTCTGCCATCATTGAATCCTCCTCATCTCTCCCTTGGTTTTCCCACAAATATTTGTTGGATTGGTTCATCCTTTCCCAACATTCTTCCATGGTTAGCTCCTCCTCATCTCGAAACTGTCTGTCCATTGGAGTGTGAACCCTTTTTTTTTCTTTTAAAAATATAGATAAGAAGCTGCAAATAAAAAAAACCTACAAACCGAAAACTACAAAACCGATTATAAAGCTGAACACCACTAAGGAATTTCCTCAAACACCTTGTGAATGCTCCTATAAAACACAGCAGGAAACACACAAGCAACTCCAAACAATACTGAAAATAGATTTACTGAAGTAAAAACACACCCAAAGTCAATATTCCAACAAATTCAATCAATGTTGATTTTAAAAGACTATTGACCGTTGAATCCCCGGCAACGGTGCCAATTTCGACACACAAATTTTTAACCTCTCTCTAACAAAGTTTAGCTAATGTCGTTTAAATCCATGTCAAACAATATTTTTAATCCCTAGATGCTTTCCACGGTGTAGTAGCAAGTAAGGGGTCGAACCCATAGAGATAGCTTGGATAAAAGTCTGATCAAATCCCGGATTTACTAATGCTTTCTAAATTGTTTTGGTAAACTAGTAAACTTTTAAACTAAGAACTAATTTTTATTTTGTTTTCTGTAATTTTTAGACAGCAGAAATTCAGAATTGATACCAAGGGATTGAGGTTCTAGGGTCACAAGTTCACCTTCCAATGCTGTTGCTACTGATTTTATGGTTCTTGGGAGTTCTTTTGATGACAACATGCTATATATTAACCAAGGCACTGCAAATGCTCATTGCCAGACCTTCTAAGTGCTGACTGCTTGAACGGTCATCATAGAGTACTGGCTGAGAAAATAGCCAATATATCACACATACTAGAGGATAATGGTCACACCAATCATAAGCATGTCATGAATCTCATGTCTACCCCAGACTAGGACTGAGAAAACCCAGGTGTACACACCAGATATTAAAAGTTGAAGAACAGATTCATAAAGACATGAAATTATCAAATACCAAACCTAGAATTCATAAAATCGTCACAACAGCATAAGGGGGCTACATTGCTCCCCTAGAAAAGAGAATTACACACTCATAATAATCAAAATAATCTCAACAATAATCCACAAACCCATGAACAGAAGGAGGGAAGAGATAGATGGTCACTGTCTCCAGCCGTAATCTCTAGAGTATGCAGCAGTGCTTGATCTCTTCAAGTTTAACTCTTGCAGAACACGTTCTACCCTTCAAATCCCTTCTCGAGCCGTCAGCCTTGCTCCCCTCTCCTCCAAGGTGGAAGAAGAACCCTAGCTCCTCTCGGATGTTCAATCATCTAGAAAAGATGTGTTTCCCCCTTTATATAGGGCTGCAGGTCATGCATAAGGTGTGCCCTAAGTACTGGCTGTTGCCACTTATCAAAATGACGTAGTTTTAGTAAGTGACATCCATTCTTCCTTCCAACCTTAATAGCACTCAAACCAACCAGAATTTGCACAAGGGTCTTTAGGGAAAAGTCATAAGCATAACAAAACAAAGGCCACTGTGCAAAAATATGGCTGCATGTGACAATGGCCATATCCCGTGCACCTCCAAATGCTCTGAAAATTTTATCAGAGGTAGATGGCATCATTTGGAGAAACTTTTTTTTCACGTGATATCATATGAAGCCTCCTACTAGGTCAAAAAAATCAAATCCCAATATCACATGCAAAATCATTTTTTGTCCTTTTGCTCTGATATTTTTATGGGAGGTAGAGGGAATCATTTGGAGCAACTTTCCCTTCTGCACGTGATATTGGTAAGGCCATCTTCATGGTCCAAAAAAAACAATATGCTTGCTCAGTACTGAAAGTGTGTGAAGAAGCTTCTTGTAGCCTTGTCACTTGTAGCCTAAAAGATACTTCCTTTTGAGCTCATATTTTGCCACAAGCTTCCTCTTTAGTAGACAAGATGATCTAGCTAATTTGTTTGAGAAGGAATCACCTAAAAACCTGCCAAAATAACTCAAAAAACACACATCCAGAACAAGCAGTGTCTTCCTAAGGGGTTAGAGCAAATATCTATGAAATTTGGGTAAATTAAACTCAAGTCAGGCTCTTTAATGCCCTCAATATACACTAGAATAACGCCATAAATGCACATTATCAAGTACCGCCCGTGGTACCGATCGACTGGGTGAGTCGGTTCCTAAAGTAGAGACCAACGAAGTTTGAGGCGAATACGAAACCGAATGAGGCTGAGGAATGGGTCAAGTGGACAAAAGACATCTTTGAGCTGATTCAGGTGCCCGAAGAGGCTAAGGTCCGCTTAGCCACACACTTCTTGGTAGGTGGGGCCCACAGGTGGTGGGAAGCTGTGAAGCAGGTTCACGGGAGCCAAATGGCATGGGAGGACTTCGTAGAGCTCTTCTATGCAGAGTATTTCCCTCGCTCTATGTAGAAGACGAGGCGATGAGAGTACTATACACTGGAGCAGGATAGTCGGACTGTGATCGAGTATGTCACTGCTTTCACTAAGCTAGTGAGATTTTCCCCATATTCCTGGAAGGTTGAGGCTTATAAGACCCAAGATTTCATTGATGGGCTGAGACCATCACTTAGGAGGGGATTGAACATGATGGAATTGACTACGTATAGTGATGCGGTCAACAAGGCACTTATTGGAGAGCGGGACATAAACCAAATCAGGATTTAGAGACTAGGGAGCTCGTTGGGGCCTAGCAAGAAAAGGCCATGAGAGGAGCAGTCTGAGGGTTAGGGGATAGGAGGCCGGTGCCTAGATTTCCACATTCGGGGACCTCAGGCAGCAGTTCTACCTCACGATTTTTAGGGACGTGTTGATCTTGTGGGTTTCGGGGACACAAGACGGTGGATTATAGGCGGCAGAGTGGCAACCCACTCAAATGCTTTTGATGTGGGGGAGTGAGACACAGAATTGGGGAGTGTCCTTCTGCCAGTTCAGCTAGTGTTGTGGGGCCACAGTGACCTCATGACCAGGGCCAGAGGAGCGGGGCTCCATATCAGAGGCCAGCTCATTCAGGGGAGTCAGTGTAGGGACGGCCTGCTGCACAGCAGCCTTAGTGGGAGGCCCAGACTCAGAAGGGATAGAATGATCGAGCTACGATGAGTTAGGCCAACAGTAGTGTTTAGAAGGGGAGGAACTATGCTATCACTAACAGAGAGGCAGAAGTTCCACTAGTTGACGAGGCGAGTCAGGGGCCAGCTGCGGTGAGAGGTGCGATCTTGGTTTCACGCACTATTTGTACTATTTTGATTGATACTGGCACTACTCACTCGTTCATTGCTCACTCCACCGTAGAGGGATTGGAGTTGGATTGTACTATTGTTAATCAGCCCCTTGTGGTTGATACACCCGTAGGAGGCCTGGTGGTGATTGATAGGGTCTTTTTTGGGGTGCGAGGTTACTCTAGGAGATGTCGACCTTCGGTGTAACCTATTTGTGATGCACTTTGATGCTTTCGATATGATATTGGGTATAGACTGGTTGACTTGTGTAGAGGCTATGATCGAGTGTTATAGGCATTGAGTAACCTTCCTCACACCGGAGGGGACTCGGGGTACCTTTGTGGGTGAATGGTCTGATGATGCATGCAAGTTGGGACCTTTGAGGCAAGGATGGGGTGATTTAACCCATCAGTTAACCAGTCTAATACTAGTTGACCCCCAGCAGGAGGGTAAGGCGGTGTTACCCAAGGTGGTGGATCAATTTCCCAATGTGTTTCCCGAGGACTTGGTTGATTTACCACCAGAGAGAGAGGTGGACTTTCTGATAGAGTTGCTACTCGGGATAGCACCTATCAAATTGGCAACTTACAGGATGGCACCAGTTGAGCTCCGAGAGCTCAAGAGGCAGATAGACAACCTTTTGGCGCGTGGTTTTATTAGACAGAGTAGTTCACCTTGGAGTGCTCCGATGTTATTCGCCAAGAAGGCAGATGGTTCGCTTCAATTATGCATTGACTACTGGCGGTTGAACCAGGTGACAGTGAAGAATAGGTACCTGTTGGATCAAACCCAGAATTTGGATAATGCTGATAAAGCCTTATGTAATTTGATCTGAGATCTTTTGTGTTTATTTGATCATTGCAGAAGATATGTTATTAATCCAGAGATGCACTCGTGAGAGCAAAGCTAAGGACAGGATACATAATCCTGATCCGGACAAGAGTGAGTGTCGTCAAACACTTGGTAAATAATCAAGTAACAAATACATACGGAATAAGGAACATTCCTACGGACTAAGAACTTAAAGGATAAGTGCGGAGTAAGGAAACCAGATGTGGAGTAAGGAATCCGGATTTATTACTCGCCCGGAGTAAGGAACTTACATACGGAGTAAGGAACCTACATACGGAGTAAGGAACTTACATACGGAGTAAGGAACTTACATGCGGAGTAAGAAAGCGCTGACACGGAATAAGTTATCAGACTTTTCAAGACTCGCCCGGAGTAAGAAACTTACATACGGAGTAAGGAACCTACATACGGAGTAAGGAACTTACATACGGAGTAAGGAAGTTACATGCGGAGTAAGGAACTTACACACGGAGTAAGGAATTTACATGCGGAGTAAGGAACTTACATACGGAGTAAGGAATTTACATGCGGAGTAAGGAAGCGCTGACACGGACTAAGGATTCCAGTACTAAATAGATACGGAGTAAGCAACCAATGACACGGAGTAAGGTTCCGAGCTTCATTAGCTACGGAGTAAGGAAAATTACACCGGATCAAGAAGACACTGCTCCAACTAAACCGCATTTAAAGTTATCAGCTCGTGGTGTCCCGATGTAAGACGAATGTATTGAGAACCTGAAGAATCTTACACGTGGATCATCCGGATATGTGGACACAACCTTAGTTGTATCTCGGAACTCACAAAGACACTTATACTCTTCAAATCCAAGATCTTGAGCTCCACAATCCGCAGCAGTCAAGGCAGAGAGATTACCGAAGGATAGTTAGTGCGGAACGCATTCCGGAACTACAAGTTCCAAGGTTGTCTCTTAGGAATGTTTTGTATAAATATTCATACTTATACATTATAAAAAAGAGTCGGAAAATAGAGAGGTGTTTTATCATCTTTAGAGATAGAACTTGGCTAGTGTGTGAGTTCATTTGTAAACAGAGTGTAAGAGAGTTTTGCTTCTATTTTGTTGTATTCATCTTGTGATAATAAAACAAAATACTTCCACTATCCTGGTTATCTTCCCTGAGTGATTCTATCGCTTTAACTAGATAAGTGTTTGTGTCTTGAGAGAAAGAAAAGAGTTTTAGTAAGAGCCTATTCACCCCCCCCCCCCTTTAGGCTCCAAGGGACCATCAAGTGGTATCAGAGCAAGTTCTACTTTGTTCTAAGTAGAGATCCCACTCTTTCAATCTCAGAAATGGCCGAAGAAAGCAGTATGCTATTCAACACTCGCCTTAACTCCGGAGGTGCACAGGAGCCCATTCCGAATCGAAGCGGCAGTGAAAATGTCGACCCACCTCAACCTGTTGCCGCCGCCGCTTCTCAACCACGGAGTTCTGGTTTTACTTTAACTAAACCGCCCAAATTCACACCTGAGCTTTTCTCCCCAGGTGGAAAGCTCGCATGAAGATGTTTATGGTATGCCATGATCATCTTATGTGGCCATGTCTTCATCAGGAGATTCCAATTCCGATGACTATCGGAGAACATGGAGTTAGGAGACCAAAGACAGATGCTGAACTTACCAACGATGAAAGAGCCTGGCAGTGCGCTAGTGAAAAGGCTCGGCTTACGTTACATCGTCTTTGGATTCCGAGGCTTTCACGGACGTCCAGGGCTGCACGACAAGAAAAGCTGTTTGGGACAAACCGACAATCCTCTATGAGGGGAGTCGGTCCCGGATACGAGAATGTGATCTGCACTCTCTCGAACGAACTTTGAGAGTTTTAATCATAAACCGGGCGAATCACTTGAAAGCATCTATCGGAGATTCGGCAAGCTCATTCTTGAGCTAAAGACCGTCAATGAGCATTATTCTCAATCCCGGATCAATGACAAGTTCTTTCGCTCCTTGCCGGATCGCTACTACTCCAAACAACTCCAGATGCAATCGGACAAAAGCTGCAGTATGTTCCCCTTGAAGAACTATATGGAGAGCTGTGGACTCACGAAGTCAGGTTTAAGTACTCGACAGAGATGAGAAAATAGCTCGGAAAGAAAAGGGGGTAGCTCTCAAAGCTACGAATGTCTAAACATATCGAGGAATGATGATACGGACGTATCCGACAATTCCGATTCGACGAGGAGGAGGAGATAGCCCTTCTTGTCAAATCCTTTGAGCAATTCCTACGAAAAGCGGAAAAGGGTTCGAAGACGCTCATCATCATCGTTCCAAAGGAAGGAGCGACCGGAGTCCAGTTCCTAGGAATGCTTCAACCTGTGGGAAAACCGGTCACCTGGGCCAAGGAATGCAGGTCCAAAACAAAAGTGGCCGAGAAAAGTGACAAGGTAACTCCTCGCCGCTCCACCTCGGATAACGGCAAGAGCAAGAGGAAGGCGCTCGTGACAAAATACATGAGTGGCTCGGAAGAAGAGGAGGAATCCTCGAATGATGAGCCCACCACTAAGCCGAACGTCCGCCTCATGGCAAATCTGAGGTACCTTCTATCTTCGAGCTCCTGAGTAAATTAGAATCTCTTACTACCGCATGTGATCATGAAAAGAATGAGAGACTAATAATTACTCAAATGTACAAAGATATGGAAAGTCGGAATAAACATCTTGAATTTACTATTAATAGACTCGAAAAGGACGTCACTGACTTGAGGAGGAAAAGAAGCTTGGTATCATGATCTAAGAGCTGAAAATCATTTGTTAAATACCAATCTCTCAGGCCTAAAAGTTATAGTAAAAAGACTCGAAAATGAACTGTAACAGGAAAAGGAAATAAATCGTAAGTGGCTAAAATCCGGGGAAATAGCCTCTACCTTTAGGACTGATCCTGACGACATCCGAGTCAAACCTGGCCTAGGTTCCGAACCATCAACTTCCATAGCTCAAGCTACTGAGTGTCCTCCGGATTTCACTCCTAAACTAACCAACTTATATCCTGTTAGTACATCTAAACCGTTGGATGGTTTCATTTCAGGTGGCACCATAGTTTATGATTGTGGAGCGGAGGTCATATCGCACTTCCCGAACCAGTAGCACCCGTAACTGAAGATGAAGGGAAGGTTGCTGCAGTTAAAGCCAAAACTGTAGCATCCAAAAAGAAAGGCAAGGCTAAGGCTGACGCATTTAGGGCCAAGAGCGCGTCACCCAAACGTAATGGATTAGGCCACAGGGAACAGAGTAGAAAATCTGTAAAACCTAAGAGACCTGTATCCCCTGTTTGTACTTCACATTATAGTGTCTGTTCCATCTGTAGGGAAATGGGTCATTATCACTATGAATGTTGGAGTCTATCTGATAGCTGGCTTTGTAATCAAGTTCAATCCAATAAAGATCAGTTTTATAAAAGGGGTTCTTCGAGCAAAACAAAATCTAAATCTAAAAGGAGTGTCTCTCCCAAGAAAACCCAAATAAAAGAAGTAGCTGAAACTAACAAGTTAATGTCAACTTGGAAAGCTAAGAGTCCTAGCAAAATCAAATCCGTAAATGTTGACAATACTGCTGCTCTCTCTAACCGCCCGAAACAAGTTTGGGCACCAAAAGTGTGAACTGTTGTCTTTCAGGAGCATCTCTGGAATGCATTGCCGGATCACTTGAAGTTAAAGATCAATAAAAGCAAGTGGATCCTTGATAGTGGATGCTCCGGACATATGACGGGTGATCAGACTCTGCTTGTAGAAGTTAATGATAAACAAGGTCCATCCGTTTCATATGGCGACAACAGCAAAAGGCATACAGCATGACTTCTCTGCTCCCAGAACCCCACAACAAAATGGGGTAGCTGAGCACAAGAATCGTATTTTAGTTGAAGAATCTATCCATGTGACCTTTGATGAAGCAAATCTCAATTGGTCAAAAGTCGGTTCTTCAAATTCCAATATGTAGGTCATGGACAGCAACGTCGATTACTCGAAGTTTATGAATATTCCTGTTACATATCCTGACCAACCACGTGGCATCAGCGAAACACAACGAAATTTTATGGATGATGCTACGGATGACTCTGACTCCGGACTACCATTTAGCTCCGGACATACTCCTACGGATACACAAAATTCCGGAGCACCTTCAAGTCTGTCCGGACTAGTTAACACTGGAAGAAACAGTGTTGAAGAACCAACTAGTTCATCCGTACCTCTCAATACGGAAACATCTAGTCTGGACGAAGCTCAACCAGTCGATACAACTGAACCACCCAATCTGGAAGAGCTTCAAATTGTTCAAGATCAACCAACACGTGCACAGAATTATAGATGGACCCGAAACCATCCCTCAAATCAAGTGATTGGTGATCCTACTGTTGGTGTAAGAACAAGAGCAGCCACCTCCAACATGAGTCTTTACTCGTGTTTTCTATCTCAAATAGAACCAAAGGTGGTAGATGAAGCTCTTCAAGATTCGAATTGGATAGAAGCCATGCAAGAAGAGCTGAATCAATTTAAGAGAAATAATGTGTGGACCTTAGTACCAAGGCCTAAGTCTCAGCAAGTCATTGGCGTTAAATGGGTGTTCCGGAACAAGCTTGATACGGATGGAATAGTAATCCGGAACAAAGCCAGACTGGTAGCCAAAGGATATCGTCAAGAAGAAGGAATAGATTATGATGAAACCTTTGCTCCGGTTGCAAGACTTGAGGCAATCCGAATGTTTCTGGCGTATGCTTCATATGAAAACTTCATAGTTTATCAAATGGACGTCAAGAGCGCATTCCTGAATGGAGACCTTCAAGAGGAGGTGTATGTTGAACAACCTCCCGGCTTCATTGAACCTAAGGCAGGACATCTTGTCTACAAACTTCAGAAAGCTCTATATGGTTTGAAGCAAGCTCCAAGAGCCTGGTACGACACATTGTCAGAATTCCTTCTTGCTCATAACTTCCAAAAAGGGAAGATAGACACCACCCTATTTCTACGAAAAGAGAAAGGACACACTCTGATCGTACAAATATACGTGGATGATATCATTTTCGGATCAACGAATCCGAAGCTTTGTGAAGAGTTTGCTAAGTTGATGACAGGCACGTTTGAAATGAGCATGATGGGAGAACTGTCCTACTTCCTTCGAATTGAAGTCAAACAATTAAAGGAAGGAATCTTCATTAATCAGGCTAAGTACACTCGCGATCTTATTAAGAAGTTTGGTATGGAAGGTTCATCTCCCGTCAAAACTCCCATGCCTCTCAGTGCCAAGTTAGATCTGGATGTGGACGGCATATCAGTAAATGTGACTGACTACAGAGGGATGATCGGATCCTTGCTGTATCTTACAGCAATCGCCCAGACATTATGTTTGCAACTTGCATTTGTGCACGATACCAGGCGAATCCCAAGGAGTCACATATGCTTCATGTAAAACGGATATTAAGGTATCTCAAAGGGACGATGAATTTGGGACTCTGGTACCCAAAGGAGTCCAACTTCACCTTATCCGGGTACTCGATGCCGACTTCTGGATGTCGCATCGACAGAAAAGCACAAGCGGTACGTGTCGGTTTCTTGGAAATAGATTGATCTCATGGTTCAAGAAGAAGCGAATTCCGTATCAACCTCTACCGCCGAGGCGGAATATATAGCTGCCGGAAGTTGCTGTGCACAGCTACTTTGGATGCAAAGTCAACTTACTGACTACGAATTCGACATGTCCTCTATTCCACTTTATTGTGACAACACTAGTGCAATTGCCATCAGCAACAATCCTGTCATGCATCCTAAGACGAAGCACATTGAGGTCAGGTATCACTTCATACGTGATCATGTTCTCAAAAAGCATATTTCACTGGAACATGTTGCCGACGAAGATCAATTAGCAGACATACTTACAAAGCCCTTACCTGATGCAAGGTTTTCGAACTACTCTTCCGATTAGGTATGCTCGACTTCTCTGCATAGCTTCACATTTGAATTACCCAACAAGATATTTACTCACGGACCATGCATTGTACGTTTCCGAAAGTAGTAGAAACTCACTGACTGTATTGCTGATCATACTTACTGTTTAACGGTTTCATGTTTCTGATATTAATCTCAACCTCATAATGGGAGGATGCTTGCGTTTCCCGACTGAATTCGTTTAAAGCTAACAAAATTACAGTTTATATGATTTACCTCTTTCGGGTTCATGATCTTAACTTCCATTAATCACCACATGACAAAAGCATGTTCATTTAGATTACTCTATTAACATGCATAGTTGAAGAAGTGAAATGGGCTAGCTTGGAATGCCTGGTGGATGAATATTCAATGCGATCGATCAGCTGAAGTATAGTTTTCTAATAAGATAGACAGTGCTGAACTACAAATCGGAACGGTCAACCGAGAGGATTGCACAATCTACGGGGGAGAAAATACTTTATATATTATTCAGTAATACCCCCTGTATATGTCTCATGACCTTTTTCCTGACTGTCTATCTGAGGGGGAGCTTTTCATTGAGAGGATTAAATGATCTACGGGGGAACAACAATGAACCCCTAATATGTCTCGGATTCTCCCTCCTCTAAACTTTTACTTGGGATCCGTTGGACATGTTGTTTTAAATCGGAAAAGTGGCATGTTTGGAGGTATTTTCTTTCTTAACCATGCATTTTAATCGACTAATCATCTGCCTTCTTTTGACATGTGTTCGCTTTATCATTGCTCACTCATGAATCCTAATGAAGCCAAATCATATGTTCTTTAATTAATCTTAGCTACTTTATTCGTCAAGACGGTTTCGCTATGTTGACCTATATGAACCTGTGTATTGCTATCTGACATATGCCCTGATTCAGTAATATTGATCACTTTCACGTTGCATACGTCTACTACATTCTTAGCCATGCATGAGTTCTGTTTCTTATTAGTTCGGATTATGTTGTTTTTCACTGATTATCTTCTCTAATCCGTACTAATCCTTGCCTGTTAAGCTTTGGTATTTTCAGTACATCTTTATTTAGCTACAGGTTCAGATTTTCTTTGCAACCGTATTGATAAATCCAGTCCATAGTCTCGGATTTGAAGTGTTGTGGTACTTCTCTTCTCTAAGACTTTTTGACTGCAAAGGAATCTACTCTACTCTCACACCAAACTCTGTTTACGACGGACAAGGTCTATTATTCATCCGGATACTCTTTCACGAATATTATTTACTCCCGGAGACCATGATCATCTGGAATCTGGACCACGGCTTTCTTACGCCGGCTGCCATTCCCGATGTGTCGTTCCCTACACCCTCCGGCCTAGTCCCTGCTACACGAAGTCCTTCTACTGCTAAGGCTGGACCCTCTTCTCCTGCCGCCGCGATTCCCGTGGTTGACTTATCTGGTCAAAGCGGGTCTCTTGCTCCGGATGCCTCCAATGCTCTGGATGCCTCCGATGCTCCGGATGCCTCTGATGCTCCGGATGCTCTTGCTGCTGCTGATACTCCTGCGGACTCCTCTGCCCACCGCACTCCGGCTCCCTGTTCATGCGGGGGAGTCCTCCAAAGCTCCGGAGTTAGTACTTGGGCGTGCCTCTTTTGGCACGGTCCACTCCGATCTTGTGCTTTCCGCTCAGCTGGACCGACATGCCCACGCTCAAAGCGCCCAAATTTCCGCCATCGCTGCCAAAGTTGATGCCCTCGGCGCCCAACTCCTCTCCGCTCTCACTGACTCCTCCACTTCCATAGAGCAGAAAATGGATCTTGTCGCCATCTCCGTCCATTCACTGTCTACTTCCTTCGCGGACCTGGCGCATACGATGGCTCGTCCTCCTGTTGCTTCCCGGCGATCTGCCAAACCGGGGGAGAGAGTGTCATCTGATCCGTCTACTCCTTCTGCCCCACAACCATCTACTCGGACTGAGAAGCGGCCTGCCACTTCAGTACTTTAGGGAGTTCAAATTCCCAAACGAAGCCGCTTCTCTCAACCAAGCTCCTCTCCCGCACCTCCAGCTCCTCCTCCATTCTCCTCATCCATGGTGATACCTTCCTCCCATCCTCTGCGGAGTTTGACCCGTCGATGCGGATGGAAGCTTGCGCAAGGCAATGAAATCTTATCTTGCGTCTTCTGCGAGAGAAGATGTCTTTTCGAAATGTACCCTTTCTCTCCGGCCAACATTCGGACTCTTTGTTCGGAGAAAGGACACTTTACTACGAAGACATTGACAACTTCTCGAGAGTCGCTAAAATGGAGATGAGGCTATTTCCATCTCTTTACGAAGATGGGCACTTGTTTGAAGTTCTGCCATGTTGGAATGAGGGCTATCTTCCCAGGTGTGGAGTTAATTCGGACTTTCATCGACGGAAGCGCTGAGGATAGCAAGCCATGGAAAACTCTCTCAACCATCCTCATTCCGTATCGGATAATGTCGCCACACTTCATGATGGTCGTCTTCATGATTCGGTCCAAGCGATGATTCTCATTGATTCTCATCGGATTGTGGAGCACTTCGTTAGGAAGAATCAATGGGAACCTCCGTGTCTCGGCTAACCGAAGCCGTGAAGAAAGCCGGATTATATGAAGAGTTGGGTATCACACCCCTACGTCCGATCGAGAAACTCAAGGCGACATTCCGGGGCAAGAAGCAAGTGCCACAACAACCGGATGGAGATAGGCTGGAGCCTTTGTCTGTCACTTCATCAAGTCGTTCTTAACTATGGACAAACATTGGAGCCAACACTGCACCTTTACGATGAAGCAGACAATGGAGCTAAGAGAGAAGGCAGCAACTATGATCTTCAAGTATAGTAAGCCTTATGTACCTTAGTGAAAAACCTGTATTAAGGCTGAATTGTATTTAGTTGCTGATTAATGAAATTGGTTGTGTTGCGTATTCTGTATGTTATTCTTTTGCATTGCTTACCAGATCAGATTACAAAGGGTTTGGGCATATCCATAATTGGGGGAGATTGTTGGATCAAACCCAGAATTTGGATAATCTTGATAAAGCCTTATGTAATTTGATCTCGAGATCTTTTGTGTTTATTTGATCATTGCAGAAGATATGTTATTAATCCAGAGATGCACTCGTGAGAGCAAAGCTAAGGACAGGATACATAATCCTGATCCGGACAAGAGTGAGTGTCGTCAAACACTTGGTAAATAATCAAGTAATAAATACATACGGAATAAGGAACATTCCTACGGACTAAGAACTTAAAGGATAAGTGCGGAGTAAGGAAACCAGATGTGGAGTAAGGAATCCGGATTTATTACTCGCCCGGAGTAAGGAACTTACATACGGAGTAAGGAACTTACATACGGAGTAAGGAACTTACATGCGGAGTAAGAAAGCGCTGACACGGAATAAGTTATCAGACTTTTCAAGACTCGCCCGGAGTAAGGAACTTACATACGGAGTAAGGAACCTACATACGGAGTAAGGAACTTACATACGGAGTAAGGAAGTTACATGCGGAGTAAGGAACTTACACACGGAGTAAAGAATTTACATGCGGAGTAAGGAACTTACATACGGAGTAAGGAATTTACATGCGGAGTAAGGAAGCACTGACACGGACTAAGGATTCCAGTACTAAATAGATACGGAGTAAGCAACCACTGACACGGAGTAAGGTTCCGAGCTTCATTAGCTACGGAGTAAGGAAAATTACACCGGATCAAGAAGACACTGCTCCAACTAAACCGCATTTAAAGTTATCAGCTCGTGGTGTCCCGATGTAAGACGAATGTATTGAGAACCTGAAGAATCTTACACGTGGATCATCCGGATATGTGGACACAACCTTAGTTGTATCTCGGAACTCACAAAGACACTTATACTCTTCAAATCCAAGATCTTGAGCTCCACAATCCGCAGCAGTCAAGGCAGAGAGATTACCGAAGGATAGTTAGTGCGGAACGCATTCCGGAACTACAAGTTCCAAGGTTGTCTCTTAGGAATGTTTTGTATAAATATTCATACTTATACATTATAAAAAAGAGTCGGAAAATAGAGAGGTGTTTTATCATCTTTAGAGATAGAACTTGGCTAGTGTGTGAGTTCATTTGTAAACAGAGTGTAAGAGAGTTTTGCTTCTATTTTGTTGTATTCATCTTGTGATAATAAAACAAAATACTTCCACTATCTGGTTATCTTCCGCAGTGATTCTATCGCTTTAACTAGATAAGTGTTTGTGTCTTGAGAGAAAGAAAAGAGTTTTAGTTAGAGCCTATTCACCCCCCCCCCCTTTAGGCTCCAAGGGACCATCAGTACCCTCTACCAAGGATTGATGATTTGTTCGACCAGTTCAGGGGTGCCCGTTGGTTTTCTAAAATTGATTTGAGTTCTGGATACCATCAGCTACGTGTGCGGGAGGCTGACATTTCGAAGACAGCCTTCAGTTGCAGATATGGCCATTATGAGTGGCTAGTGATGCCCTTTGGGCTCACAAATGCCCCAGCAGTATTCATGTGATTAATGAATCAGATCTTTACACCCTACCTCGATCAGTTCGTGGTGGTCTTTATAGATGATATCCTGATTTTTTCCCCAACAGAGAGCGAGCATGAGGAGCATTTACAGGTGGTGTTGTAGATGTTGAGGGACCATAGACTGTATGCAAAGTTCACGAAATGTGACTTTTGGCTACAGCGGGTAAAATTCTTAGGGCATGTGGTATTATCGGAGGGTATCATAGTGGATCCTGGCAAGATTGAGGCAGTGATGTCTTGGAAGCGGCCAATGAATGTTTTTGAAATTTGGAGTTTTCTGGGGTTAGCAAGTTATTACAAGAGGTTTGTCAAAGACTTCTCTCGTTTAGCTGCATCGATGACTGGCTTGACCCGAAAGGGGGTACAGTTTGACTGGTTGGAGGCTTGTGAGGAGGCTTTTAATCAGTTGAAGGCTAGATTAACTTCAGCACCTATCCTAGTCCTACCACAGGAGGGTGTTCTCTATGAGGTCTATTGTGATGCCTCTAATGTTGGATTGGGTTGTGTGCTCATGCAGGAAGGATGGGTAATTACTTATGGTTCCCGTCAGTTGAGGTCCCACGAGAAGAACTACCCCACGCATGATCTAGAGCTGGCTGCAGTGATCTTTGCATTGAAGAGCTGGCAGCACTACCTCCTTAGGGAGAAATTTGTGGTATATACTGACCACAAGAGCTTGCAGTACATCTTCTCTCAGTGGGACCTGAATCTCAGGCAGAGGCGTTGGGTGAAGTATATGCAGCAGTTCCAATTTGACCTTCAGTATACACTCGGAAAGGGAAATGTAGTAGCTGATGCCCTGAGTCGGAAGAGCCAGGCCATGGTGGCTCTCTGTGCCGTTAAAGAGTGGGAGATGATGGGGCAACTAGTTGCTCTGAGGCTACAACCAGTGCAGGGAGCAGTGCAGGGTATGCTGAGTGCAATTATAACAGTGCCTGAGTTGCGACATTAGGTTATCGAGGGTCCGATAGGGGATATCGAGTGTGAGGTCATCCGAGATCAGATTCAGACTACCATGCTTCCCACTGATTGGACGGAGGATTCTGACCATGTGTTGCACTATTGAGGTCGGTTGATAGTTCCATCTTCTCTCCGGGAGGCAGTTTTACGGGAATTCCATCACTCTTGTTTGGCTATTCACCCTGGAGAAACGAAGATGTATCATGCTACGATAATAGTTTTGGTGGTCGGGCCTTAAGAAAGCCATTGCGGAGTTTATTCGACGGTGCTTGACATGCCAACAGGTCAAGGCCGAGCATTTGCGGTCTGCCGTGAGTTGTAGTCGTTACTTGTGCTGGAGTGGAAGTAGGATCATGTGACTATGGACTTCATCACAGCGCTTCCTCGTTATAGAGGTCATGATACTATTTGGGTGGTTGTAGACCGTTTGACGAAATCTGCTCACTTTATTCCGATTCATGAGACCAATCTAGTTCGGACCTTAGAACAGCATTATGATGACGTGGTAGTACGATTGCATGGTGTGCCATTGTCAATCATTTATGATAGGGATGCTCGGTTCACTTCGTAGTTCTGGCAGCAGTTACAGCATGCATTGGGCACCCGAGTGAACTTGACTACAGCTTACCACCCTCAGACAGATGGCCAGTCCGAGCGTACTTTCCAGATCCTTGAGGATATGCTTTGTGCTTGTGTATTGGATTTTGGTGGTTGTTAGGAGGCTCAACTTCCCTTGGTAGAGTTTTCCTACATCAACAGCTATCAGGCTACGATAGGGATGGCGCCATATGAGGCATTGTATGGGCGATCTTGTCGCTCCCCTTTGTGTTGGGCCCAGGCAGGAGAGACGGTTGTTTTAGGTCCCCATATGATTCAGGAGACTACCGACTTGGTCCAGTGATACGCGGCGGATGTTGATAGCACGAGTCGATAGAAATCATATGCCGACGGCGGCGCCGACCACTTGAGTTCGTCGTAGGGGACCGTGTTTTCTTGCAAGTCTCACCACGACGGGGGCACAAGCGGTTTGGGCGAGGGTCCAAACTCTCCCCTTGATTTGTGGATCCTTTTCCTATTATTGCTGTTATGGGACCGATTGCTTATCGATTGGAGTTACCATCCGAGCTGGCTCGTGTTCATGATGTCTTCCATGTCTCCCAATTGCGGAAATATTACTTGGATCCTTCTCATGTGCTTGATTGGGGCGAAATAGAGTTAGTAGATGATGGTTCTGTCGTGGAGGCACCAGTTCAGATTTTAGACCAGCGAGAGCAGGTCTTGCGGGGCAAGACGATTTCGTTGGTCCACGTTTTATGGCATCACCGCAATATGGAGGAGCAGACCTGGGAGCGGGAGAGTCAGATACGTGTTCTTCACCCCGAGCTGTTCGAGGATGAACAGTCCTAAGGTGGGGAGGATGTCAAGATCTTTACTCTGCGTTGAAGTAGTTAATCTTGTTGGTTTGTGTGGTGCTTGTGCTTGAGGTTGTTAATATTCTTGGTTGCGTATGATTTGTTGTACTATTGGTTATTTTGTTCATAGGTGTTATTTTGTTTATTGATAACGTGCATTTATGCCGTTTTTCTTGTATATATTTAGGGTAGTAAAGAGCATGTTTTGAGCCTAAATTGGACCATAATGCATAGATATTTGCTCTAACACCTAGGAAGATACTGTTTGCCTATATATATATATATGTGTGTGTGTGTGTGTGTATGTGTGTTTTTGAGCTGTTTTGGCAGGGTTTTTTTGGGAATTTCTTCTCATGGACATTAGCCAAATCATTGTGTTGACCAAATAGGGAACTTGTGACGATAGAGGGCAGCCTAAGGAGGCAGAAATAGAGTGCACGTGATATGGGGCATTATCACGTGCAAGTATATTAATGCATGCCTGCCTTCTACATGATTCTAGGAAGCTTGGGGAAGAATTTCATATCATTTGGAGTAGCACGTGATATGGGAATATCACGTGCATTATCACATGCAAGCTTGTGTTTGTACAGTTCCTTTTACTTTGTGATTCTGATGACTTTTCCCTCAAGAGGAGGAGAAGACGATCCGGAGGCTGGAAGGGAGATTTCCGGCGATCATGGATCTCTTCTGGTGGCTGGAAGCTAATTCCTGGAGAAATTCTTTTTCTGCAACACTTCTGAGGTAAGGATTTCAAGTTTGTCTCTATGCCATCTCTTTCTTACAGATTCTAGAAAACAAAATTTATATGACATGATCTGGGATGTTGAGAAGAGATTTTTAAATATATTGAGTTTCTGAATTTCACCTTGAGCCTATGGATGATCTGGGGTTTTTGTCTGAGTTTTCTGAATTTCTACGTGAGATTATTTGTGCTTTTGGGTTAGGGGTCATTTGTATACCCATTGTCTTGAGATTATTTAGATGAAGAATTTTTGGGGAATCCCTGTATCTGGTTTGGCTAAGGCCTCTGGTATTGGGAAATCAAAATGAGAGTGAGGTCAGAGTTGGGGAATCCCTGTATCTGTTTACGGACTTAGAATGTCAATAACTTCTAAACTAAAATGAATTTGAGGTTGATCCTTTAGGGAAACGTGATTAGAATGACAAAAGAGAGGTTTTGGACCCTGCCCGTGAGAATGACTTTTTCACTTGCAGATTCATTCTTGCTTCAAATTGCCCCAAATTTTAGGTGGAGCTTCCTTAGAGGCATATGAGTTAAAATACCCCTGCCTGTGAGAATGACCTTTTCATGTGCAACCTTATTTTTTGGCTAAAAATCATCCCTGAACCTTCTGGGATGGTTAGAATGATGTTCTGAGTTGATCTGCCTCTGTCCGCGACAATAGGTTGTCACGTGCAGCTTGTTTTGGGCTCCCCTTGAGGTGGATAAGCTTCCTTTGAAAGGTTGTTGATGATCCAGACTATGAGTGTGAGAAATGTGTGGACTTTAGGGACTATGAGGAGTTAGGTGATGTTATATGTGATGATTTGATTATTCTGAGACTATCTGTTGTTTTACATTCTGAGTTGAGTTTTTGTATGCTAAATGAGTTGCATGTCTAAGCTGTGTCTTTGAGTTGTGTTTATGAGCTTACTGGTTGAGTTGCACTGTATCGGTTGAATTGTGCTTATTGAGTTAAGCTTACTGAATTGTACTGTGTTTGTTGAGTTATGTTTATTGAGTTGAGATTGTTGAGTTTTATATGTTGAAATCTGTATGTTGAGGACCCTAGAAATGCGGGGAGTTGAGATGAGAACCCTAGAAACGCAGGGATTGAGTTGAGTATGGGACAGTCATTATACTGTACCCCTTGAGATGAGAATCACATTTGCCTGGTGTGGTATGTCACGTCGTCGTGGTGGCGGGGTGTCCTCTGCCCTCCAGTGCAGGCAGAGGTATGAGGCGTGTTTACTAGGTGATGGTTATTATTTTAGCTTAAGTCACTACACGAGCACATGCATCCACTTGACATGCATAGTTTTAGAGTGGGACGGGCCTGGGGAGACTTGATCACTACTGAGCTGTGGTTTGCTCACCCCTCCTATGAACTGTTCTTTGTAGGACCTAGCAGGCGATAGGCGGAAGAGCTGAGTTGGTAGGCCGCTGGGGCTGTATGGCCTTATATATATATATACATTTGGTTGTTTTGTTGTATTTGAGATTCTGTTTGTTTGAACTTTGTATCCTGGCTATATTGATGGGAGCTTCTTCCCTAGTGGGCTGTAAAAGGGCTTGAAGCCTCTGAGCAATGTAATTGATGTATTGTGTTGTGAATACTGTATGTATATATTGTGGTGGTGTGCTTGGCACGGAAATAGGTGCATGCCCCTTGGCATGTTGACTTTTGATACAGGGATAGGACAGCACCCGTGGTAGGTGTCCTCACTTTGATGTTTACACCGATCCCTTGACCCTTCGGGTGCGGGCATGTGCAGTCACTACCCATTTCCCGGGGGAACGAAATTTGGGGCGTGATAGCACACAACTCCAGCTCCAGAACTGAAGGAGCTACCTGGACACCTAAGGTATGAGTTCTTAGACTCCACAAATAATTTCCCTGTTATTGTTGCTGCTAATTTAAATGATGTGGAGTGTGCTTAGCTGTTAGAAATCCTTAGGAAACACAAAAAGGCCCTCGGGTGGACCATTGAAGACATTAGAGGTATAAGTCTAGGGATTTGTATGCACAAAATTCTGATGAATGATGAATGCAAACCCACAACAGAAAGACAAAGAAGATTAAACCCTGCCATAAAAGAAGTAGTAAGAAAAGAGATTCTTAAATGAAACTGCGGGTATAATCTATGCTATTTCAGATAGTGAGTGGGTAAGTCCTTTACATTGCGTGCCAAAGAAGGGAGGCATGACTATAATTAAAAACGAAAAGAATGAACTAATTCCGTCCAGGACTGTGACTGGATGGACAGTGTGTGTTGACTATAGGAAGCTGAATAAGGCCACAAGGAAGGATCACTTTCCCCTTCCTTTCATTGACCAGATGTTGGATAGGCTAGCTGGCTATAGTCATTACTGCTTCCTAGATGGATACTCCGGATATAATCAAATAATGATTAAGCCCGATGACCAAGAAAAGACCACTTTCACGTGCCCCTTTGGCACCTTTGCCTTTAGAAGGTTGTCATTCGGGTTATGTAATGCACTTGCCACATTTCAGAGGTGCATGATGGCTATATTTCAAGGTTTGGTGGAGGAAATCATGGAGGTTTTCATGGATGGCTTTTCAGTGTTTGGATCCTCCTACCAACAGTGTTTGAGAAATTTAGATGTGGTCTTAGAAAGATGTGAGGAGAAAGAACTAGTCCTCAACTGGGAGAAATGTCATTTTATGGTGAATGAGGGGATAGTTCTAGGGCATAAGGTGTCCTCACAAGGTTTGGAGGTGAGCAAGGCAAAAATCTCCACTATTGAAACTTTGCCACCTCCAACAAATGAAAAAGGGGTGAGAAGCTTCCTTCGCCATGCTGGATTTTATAGAAGATTCATCAAGGACTTCTCTAAAATTGCAAAACCCCTGAGCAGGCTGTTAGAAAGGACATAAGCTTTGAGTTCAATGAAGATTGTTTAAAAGCTTTTAATGTCCTCAAGGATAAGCTAGTCACTACACCAGTGATAGTCACACCAGACTGGGAACAACCTTTCAAGCTAATGTGTGACGCAAGTGATTATGCCGTGGGGGTAGTCTTAGGGCAAAGAAGAGATAAGGTGTTTAAGGTCATTTACTATGCTAGTAAAACCCTTGATGAAGCCCAACAAAATTACACCACCACGGAGAAGGAGCTGCTGGCAGTGGTCTACGGTTGTAACAAATTTAGGCCCTACCTTTTTGGGTCCAAGGTGGTTGTGTATACTGACCATGCAGCCCTTAAATATTTGTTTGATAAAAGGAAGCTAAGCTGCGATTGCTTAGATGGGTTCTCCTTCTACAAGAGTTTGATTTAGAAATTAGAGACATGAAGGGCGCCATGAACACCGTGGCTGATCACCTCTCCTGTGTGGCGAATGCACCAAAGTCTCTTCCCATAATAGATGACTTCCCGGATGAGAAGGTGCTTGAGGTGGGCCAGCTTCCTTGGTTTGCCGACATAGCAAACTACTTGGCCCCCGGATTTATACCTAAGGTGTTTGATTATCACCAAAGGAAAAGGTTTATCTCTATTGCTCAGAGATATATTTGGGATGATCCCATTCTTTACCGATGGTGCGCTGATCAAATTGTTAAACGGTGTGCGCCCAATGAGGAGATTAACGATATAGTGCATCACTGCCATGCTTCTGATTATGGGGGCCACTTTGGAGTTCAAAGAACAGTGGCCAAGATCAAGCAATGTGGGTTCTATTGGCCCAGAATGGTTAGGGACACCTACACTTACATTAAGGCTTGTGATAGATGCCAAAGGGAAGGTGGTTTATCCAGAAAGAATGAGATGCCCTTGACTGGTATTCTTCCAGTTGAAATGTTTGACATATGGGGCATAGATTTCATGGAGCCATTCCCCATTTCTGATGGTTACTCATACATTTTGTTGGCTGTAGATTATGTGTCCAAATGGGTGGAGGCAATACCAACAAAAGTCAATGACGCGAAGGTGGTGACTAAATTCCTATCAAGGAATATCTTTAGCCGCTTTGGGACACCAAGGGCTATAATTAGTGATGAGGGGAGTCACTTATGCAACAAGTTGTTTGATAAGTTACTGATGAAGTACGGGGTGAACCATAGGAGGTCTTTAGCTTACCACCCATAAGCTAATGGACATGCTAAGGTGTCCAATAGAGAAATCAAGACCATTTTAGAGAAAACTGTTAGAGGGAATAGGAAAGATTGGTCTCAAAGGCTTGATGTAGCCTTGTGGGCTTATAGGACTGCCTACAAAACCCCCATTGGGATGTCACCCTACAGACTAGTTTATGGGAAGGCATGTCACTTGCCAGTGGAATTAGAACACAAGGCTTTATGGGCCTTGAGGAAGCTTAACTTTGATCCAAATGAGACTAAGGAACTGAGGCTGACCCAACTCATGGACTTGGATGAGTTTCGAATGGAGGCCTATGAAAGTGCTAAACTCTATAAAGAAAGAACCAAGAAATGGCATGATAGGCAATTAAACAATGAACCTTTAAACCTAGGACAGAAAGTACTTTTATTCAACACTAGGTTGAAGTTATTTCCCGAAAAATTAAGGTCCAAATGGATGGGACCTTTTGTTATAATAGACAGGAAGCCATATGGGAGCTTTGAACTCCAAGCTGAAGATGGCCATAAATTTTGGGTAAATGGAAATAGGTTAAAACCATATTATGATCCAGCTCAGAGGGATGTTGTTGATGCCCTTACTCTTGCACCTTCATGATCGCTTCTCGCGTCCTAGCTACGGACTTTAAATAAATCGCTTGTTGGGAGGCAACCCAAAGGTTTTGTTTTTGTTTTTATTTAATATGTGTTTGTGTGAGCTAACCTTAGTGCAGGAACTCTTGTTTTGTCTTTAATAATTATCTTGCAGGAAGAGTAAATTAATGGGCCTTGGACTTCTAGATTTATTTTTAAGGCCCAAGCCCTAGAGCAATGACCAAGTAAAGCCCAAAAGTGCTTGAAATTGAACCCAGACATATGCCTTGCAAGAAGAGAAGTTGATCTTCAATGCAAAACAAACTCACCACAAAATTTTGGGCCAATTTGGGCCTGCACGTGCTAATGCACGTGATATGGCCATATGGCGTGCACATTATTTTGTGCTAAAATGTTGGTAGAAGCTATATATCCTAGTTGGCATATAGAGGGCAAAAATGACAAAATACCATATTTCTGCCTCAACGACAGTTCAACGATATCACGTGCAGAAGGGACAATTGATTTACAGCTGATGAGGGTCCCACCACAAAACTTTGGGACGATTTAGAGCCGTATGTGACAATGGTCATAGCTATTTTTGTCCATTGAGCCTGAAATTTTTAGGACATGTGTATGATGAGATTTGGAGCATATGTTCTTCTGCATGCAATATGATTTGAGGACGGGATCTTCTACACACAATATAATTTGAGGACGGGATCTAGGCCAACCAAGGAAAAAAATGATTTTTAGATATGCATTTGGGGAAAAACTGGTTGTCATGCCCCAGATTTCCAACCCGAGGAAATCGGTTCGTGACTCCCCCTTTACCCACCCTGTGGACAAGGGGTAGATATACAACATCCCACGCAAGACATCGTACACATATACAACAGAAATTCACAAAGACGTAAATCAATATCTTTATTAATTTCAAACCACAATAAACGTTTAAAACCAAACTACATGCCTTTATTACATTCAAATCTTGTTTTCAACCTCTCCCCACTGGGGTTACATCAATTTCCTCAAAATAACAATTGAACGAAATAATAAAACAAATACGGTCTTCCACCTTGGGGTTCCACCTAGCGCCTGTAGGTTCCTGAAAGAAAACACATCACAGAAGGAGGGGTGAGCAACCACATCTCAGAAGGGATTATGTCTCCCCAACCTATCCCATGCTCCTAGCATCTACATGAGGACGTGCACAAGTGCAGTGTAGTGACAATAAGATATAGGCAGTTGATAATCCAGTCAAGCGTCAACAAACAAGCCACAAGTAAAACATTTACTATAGCCACACAGGCTAGCATATCCAAAGCCACACAGGCTAACATTTCCATAGCCACATAGGCTAACATAAACAGTCCCGGGCTTACATAGCCACCGGGTTCCAAGAACAGTCCCGGGCTTCCACAGCCACCGGGTTCCAAAACAGCCCCGGGCTTCCACAGCCATCGGCCTCCAAAGTAGTCCTGGGCTTCCACAGCCACCGGGTTCCAAAACAGTCCCGGGCTTCCACTGTCACGCCCCGGATTTCCAACCCGAGGAAACCGGTACGTGACTCCCCATTCACCCACACGGAGGGCAATGGGGTTGGATTACTGGATGCCACACAAGCAAGTCTAACAATTACAATAAATCAAATAAGCCACATCTTTATTTAATTCCAAAACATCAAAGGTTCACAAAACAACCAAGTCCCTGATTACAGTTCAATCCCTTAGTACATTCCCCTCCCTGGGGTTACATAAATCATAAAAGTACATTACTGAAATGAACAATAAAGTGGAGAGGGTCTTCCACCTTGGTGTATCCACCTA
Organism: Taxillus chinensis; assembly: GCA_023512835.1. Classification (NCBI taxonomy): domain Eukaryota; kingdom Viridiplantae; phylum Streptophyta; class Magnoliopsida; order Santalales; family Loranthaceae; genus Taxillus; species Taxillus chinensis. The sequence goes on from CM042084.1 coordinate 52,061,309, forward strand.
ACGCCTGTAAGTCCCTGGAAAAAACCAACAAACACAGTAGGAGGGGTGAGCAACCACAGCTCAGTAGGGATCATGTCTCCCCAACCCATCCCATGTTCCTAGCATCTACATGCCATGTGTACAAGTGCAGTGTTGTGTACAATGATTTCAATCAGACATAATAACAACCACATCAACAATTCACAATCTTCCACCGCCACACAGGCTAACACTTTAACCACAAGTGATTTAACCGCCTCTTCAGGCCAAGTTATTTAACCGCCTCTTCAGGCCAAGTGATTTAACCGCCTCTTCAGGCCCTTTGGTTTAACCGCCTCTCAGGCAAAGTTATTTAACCGCCTCTTCAGGCCAGATACCACAGTCAAGCACACAACACACATGGTCACTCAAGCATACAACCAAACACTTGGTGTGCACCCGTTCACAAGCGCACAAACCCAACCATTCAGGCCATAGAGCAAACATCCAGCATACATACATACACTAAACCACAAGTCCAGTCACACGGACATATTATCAACCACTTAATAGGCATATACACACAGCTAAGTTCACACAGGCATTTCATCAAACATGTAGCAGGCATGTCATACAGGCATTTTATCAAACACTTTTCACGCATCACACAAACACCAGAAACACCAAAATCGCCATTGAAGGCCAACATTCATATAGGAGGTCACACCTATATGAATTTACATATAAATAATATAACGAGATATAACTCATATACTCGCCCTAGGACCCTAGGACAGAGGAGGATTTAGGAAGAACAGAATCCCTACCTTACAACAGATCTTCCTTGCTCCCGCGCTAAACGCCGTCCTCCCCACGCGAGATGCTCCGGCAGTAACCAGCAACTCCCCTTCCTTCTCTCTCTAGCTCTCTCTCTCTCTCTACGACGGCTGTAGCAGCTGAAGAGAACCCTAAACCTAAAACAGAGGGCTTCTCCTCCTTATATAGACAACACAACATCAAAACGACGTAGTTTTGATTAAGTGAATCCCAGCATCAAAACGACGTAGTTTTGATCACACAAGTTAGCACCTTTTCGCACCCCTATAGGCCAAAATACTCGAATTTCAACATGGTCCTTTGGAGAAAGTTCCTTAGAATGTCAAAACCAAGGGAACCATGCAAAAATATGCCTGCACGCCAATTTGCACGTGAATTCCCCAATTCACGTGCAACTCCATATGCACTCCAAATGCTCTCAAACTTCACCCCTAGCCTCCTTGCATCATTTAGAAGACAACCACACTTGCACGTGAATTGGACCCATATCACGTGCACCTCACATACATGTCCATTTGGCCTGAAACTTCTGTGGTAGATAGAGGACACCATTCTAAGCATCTTTCCTTTTGCACGTGAATTCATTGGAGTCCATTTACTAGGTCAAAATCTAGAAAAACTCTACTCAGGAGGCAAAACTGACTAACTCAAGGTACGGGTCCTTACATCCTCTCCCCCTTAAGACTTTTCGTCCTCGAAAAGAAATGACATACAAGGAAAACAAACACAAGCTACCCATTTGCCACACGGCGAGCCACAACACCCAAATGGGTCATACACCACACACAACGACCCAAATGGGTCGCACAACAGCACATAACAGTACCACCATAATCCATAACCACAATAATGCACATAACACATGTCCGCATGGCACGAATACACATCTCAAAGCAAAGCACATCACAATTAAGCACATGTCTTTAAAAGACAATACAAATACATCAACTAATACAAGAAAACACATCACAAGAAAACACATCACTATCCCTTGGCCAACAGCCACCTCCCACGCTTAAGATTGTTCGTCCTCGAACAAGTCTGGGTGTTGCTCCCGCATCACGGACTCACGTTCCCATGTCTCCTCCTCAATGCCACGGTGTTGCCACAGCACGCGAACCAAAGGAATAGCACGACCACGCAATAGCTTCTCTCGCCGATCAAGGATACGGATAGGGGCCTCAATGACGGACATGTCATCCTCAATGTCCAACGTCCCCCAATCAATCACATGAGTGGGGTCAGGGTGATACTTCCGCATGCCGGGACACGTGAAACACGTTGTGCACTCGACTCGGCCGCGGTGGTAACGCTAACCGGTTGGCCACAGGCCCTACACGATCCAGAATCTCAAAAGGACCAATAAACCGCGGAGATAGCTTGGAACCTCGCCCAAACCGTCGATGACCACGTCGTGGAGAGACACGAAGGAACACATGATCACCAACGAGAAAACTCCAAAGGTCGCCGTCGCTGATCCGCATAAGATTTCGCCGACTCGAGGCGACAACAAACGCCGACGAATCAACTTGACCTTCTCAGTAGCCTCTTGAACCAACTGCGGTCCCAAGAGAGCCGTCTCCCCCACCTCGGTCCAACACAAAGGGGATCGACACGGCCGTCCATACAACGCCTCAAAAGGAGCCATCCCAATGGATGCCTGATAACTGTTGTTGTAGGCAAACTCCACCAAAGGAAGGTGAGTTGCCCACGAACCCCCAAAATCTAGCACACAAGCCCTCAACATGTCCTCCATGGTCTGATTCGTCCTCTCTGTCTGGCCGTCAGTCTCAGGGTGAAAGGCTGTACTCAAGTGAAGCTTGGTCCCCATAGCCTCCTGCAAACCGGCCCAAAAACGGGAAGTGAACCTCGAATCCCGGTCAAAGACAACCGATGATGGTACCCCATGCAGTCTCACAATCTCGTCCATGTACAGCTGACTCAAGGTCCCAATGGAGTCCCGCTCGCGAACAGCAAGGAAATGGGCCGACTTTGTGAGTCGATCCACAATCACCCAAATCATATCCTTCCTCCCAGTTGTGGGTGGAAGACCGATCCCAAAATCCATCGCGATATGGTCCCACTTCCATTCTGCTATGGGCAAGGGCTGTAACATGCCCGCCGGCCGCTGATGCTCAGCCTTCACCTGCTGACACGTGAGGCACCGCGAAACAAAGGCAGCTACATCGCGTTTCATCCCAGGCCACCAAAAATGTCCGCGAAGCGCATGGTACATCTTCGTACCCCCTGGATGCACAGCAACTCTAGATTGGTGAAACTCCCTCATCACCTCGTCCCTGAGGGAAGAAGCTACCACCAACCGCCCCTGAAATGACAACTCATGCTCGGGACCCTCTCGTCCGGTCCTCGGATAGCTCACCGGCCTCAATACGGGCACGGAGAACCTCACACTCAATGTCACCCATTGTTCCTCCCGGACGCACTGGTACAACTCAAGCACAACCACCAAAGGACTCAGGACTGTCCCACCATCACGAACAACAGGCCGTAGCCGCAACATCGCCAACTGCTCCATCGGCTTCCACTCCCTCACGGCCACCTCGGCTTTCCCTTTTCTGCTCAATGCATCGGCCACAACATTACCCTTGCCCGGGGTATAGGCAAGAGTAAAATCAAAGGTCCGCAAATACTCCACCCATCTCCTTTGCCTCAAATTCAAGTCCTTCGAGTAAAGATGTACTGAAGGCTCTTGTGATCCGAGAACACCACAAACTTTTCCCCCAAGAGGTAGTGCTGCCAACTCTTCAGGGCGAAGATAACGACCCGCTAACTCAAGGTCATGAGTAGGATAATTCTGCTCATGAGGCTTCAACTGCCTCGACCCATAAGCTACCACACTATGCTCCCGCATAAGCACACACCCCAAACCAACCCTGGACGCATCACGGTATACCTCATATGGAATATCCTCCCTAGGCAACCTCAACACAGGTGCGGTGGTCAAACGGGTTTTGAGAGTCTCAAACGCTGCGCCGGCACTTGTCCGTCCACTCAAATTTCACTCCTTTCCTAGTCAACGCCGTCATAGGAGCCGCCAAACGGGAGAACCCCTCTACAAAACGACGATAGTACCCCGCCAAACCAAGAAAACTACGGATCTCAAAAACGTTGGTTGGCCTCGCCCACAATGTCACGGCCTCAATCTTGGCTGGGTCCACCCTAACTCCCTCAGTTGACACCACATGGCCAAGAAAGTGAACCTCCTGCAGCCAAAACTCACACTTGCTAAACTTAGAACAAACAGTGCTGGTCCCTCAAGGTTTGCAACATCTTGTTGCCAAGTGCTCCACATGCTCCCTCTCGGTCTTGGAATACACCAAGATATCGTCGATAAACACCACCACGAACGAGTCTAAGTATGGGGCAAAGACTTGGTTCATCAAATGCATGAACAACTGCTGGCGCATTAGTGAGCCCGAAAGGCATCACTACCCACTCATAATGCCCATACCTGCACCGAAAAGCCGTCTTAGGGATGTCCTCCTCCCTAACCCTGAGCTGGTGATACCCCGACCGTAAATCTATCTTGGAAAACCATTGGGCCCCACTCAACCGGTCAAACAGGTCATCTATCCGAGGCAACGGGTACTTGTTCTTCACACCATCCGAATTCGGCTTCCTGTAGTCGATGCGAGAGACGAAGCGTGCCATCGGCCTTCTTAGCAAAGAGCACCGGGGCACCCCAAGGTGAGGTACTTGGTCGATATACCCTTGGTCCCCCAACTCCTCGATTTGCCTCTGCGGCTCCCTCGGCTCGGCTGGTCCCATACGATACGCTACTTGGGAAATCGGACCCGTCCCTGGCACTAACTCAATGGTGAACTCCACACTCCTCTTAGGTGGCAAACTCCTCAACTCTTCAGGAAAAACATCCTGAAATTGGTCCACAACACGGGCCACACCCTCTTTTCCACCTTACCCTCCTCGGCCAAAGGTCAGGGCCGCCAACTTGTGGGTAATGGCACCCCACCGGTCCAACACCTGGCCCGGCCCGACTCGCCTCACGGTCCCACTCCCCCTGCGGGGTGCAAGAAGTCCCTGCGGGTGTCACGAAGGTCACACGCCGCCGATAACAATCTATCTTGGCCTGGAAAGCCATAAGCCAATCCATACCCAAGATCGGGTCGAACGTCCTCAAAGGCATCACATGCAAGTCAAAACTCGGCTCCACCTCGCCTATGGTTAACACACGGCCACGACACACTCGCCGTACCTCAATCATGCCTCCCACCGGAGACTCCACAACTAGGGGCCTCGCGGCCTCCACACAGGCTAACCCCAAGCCGTCTATTACAAGCTCAAGCAACAAACGAACATGATGCACCCGTATCGAAAAGAACGAGAAGCTAATGTACGGGAGATCAAGAGGGTACCTCTAACCACCGATGGTCCTGCTCCACCCTCAAGCGGTGGGGGTGGTAGCTCGGCCTCCTCCTGGTATGTCGCCTCCAGGCGCAAACACCCTTCCTTGGCCCGTGCCACCGGTCGGCTCACTCCACCGGACGCTTCCCGCTAAGGTTGCCTCCGGCCTCGGTCTGCTGCCGCTCCGGCCTCCCCCGGGGTCGGGTCCGACTAGATCCTGCCTGGCTGGCCTCGCCACCGACGAGCCGGTCTCTCACCTGGTGCACGGAAGCTAGCATCACTCCTCACGCTGGACCGTGCCCCTGGATGCCCCTGTTGCCACTCCTGCAAACCCGGCGCAAATGACCCTCTCGTCCACGTGTTGTTGCATCGCCGGTCCTTCTTGGGGCACTCCCCTTTGAAGTGACCCCTGCTCTCCACAACGGTGGCATCCGCTCGGTAGACTCCCCAGACGGACCACCCTGTCTTCCGCCGCCAAAGGTGAACCTCCCAGGGTTCACGGATGTCTGCCCCATCGTGAAAAGAACTGCTATCCCTCTCCTCCGTCTTGAGCCTCTTGGACCCTACATCTCGATCAGGCCCACTCTGCACTGGCGACCCTGATGGGCCTGCCTCCCACCATCCAGCTCTCTCTCAGCTATACGGGCCGTCTCCACAGCCTCAGCATAGGTCCTCAAGCGTAGAATCGCCACCCTCTCCCTAAGGGCTGGCCTAAGACCCAGAGTGAACTTGTGGGCCTTCAGGTCCTCCTTTTCCACAGTCTCAGGAGCAAACCTACTCAATCTCCGGAACTCCCGCTCATACTCAGGTACCGTCTTGGATCCCTGCTTCAAGCTGCCAAATTCTTCCCTCTTCTGCCATCTCACTGATTCCGGGAAGAACTCATCATGGAAGAGTTGCAAGAACTCCTCCCAAAACATGAGTTGCACTGCACGGCTCCCCGCAACACTCGTCCACCACTCCAAAGCGTCCCCCCTCCAGCTGCCCAGTGCCGGTCGCACCTTATCCTCCTCCGGGGCAGGAGAAAGGAGAACACATGCTCAATCTGCCTCAACCACTGCTCAGCTACCACAGGATCTTCCCCCCCCCCCCTTAAATCGCGGAGGTTGTTCCTTTCGGAACCGTGTCACCACGTCATCCTCTGCACGGGTCGGTACACCACCCAGCGAACTCTCACGCTCACGAGGCAGCTCTCCTACTGGTGGTGGTGGTGGTGGCACCACCCGTGTCTTTGCCATCTCACAGCGCACCTTCTCCCGAACGTCCCGCCGGAGTCCCTCCCGTAGCTCTCGTACCTCCGGCCGGATGCCTTCTTGTAGCCGTGCCAGTAACAACGCATGCCCTCCAACGGATGGTCCCGCACCCGGACCCTCATGGGCAGATGACTCATCAGCCACTGCCCCGGACGCACGTGTCACTCTCCTCGGTGGCATTCTTACTACATGAAGTAAGATGCACAAACGTCAGAACGCGTTTGACTACTAACAAGTTGACTACCTCTACCTCATTATCAAGTCAAGCCGTACATGGCATTACACACATTTTAACCATTGCATCAACCAATATTGCACACAGCACAGTCCACATTGGAATATTCAGAGTTGCACAGTTCACACATAATCATGTTATGCACATCCTTCACACATGACAACAAATGCAACTAGTGCCCTAATGCCAATGCATGCAAATCCTACCACAAGACTGGACTACCCTAAGTACACCTTGGAGGCTCAAAGAGGACCATGTTGATCAGGCATGTCCCTCCAGGCTCCTCCAAAGGACTCAAGATAACCAAGTCCGCCCACTACCCTAGGCCAACTAGACCATGCTCTGATACCATATTGTCACGCCCCGGATTTCCAACCCGAGGAAACCGGTACGTGACTCCCCATTCACCCACACGGAGGGCAATGGGGTTGGATTACTGGATGCCACACAAGCAAGTCTAACAATTACAATAAATCAAATAAGCCACATCTTTATTTAATTCCAAAACATCAAAGGTTCACAAAACAACCAAGTCCCTGATTACAGTTCAATCCCTTAGTACATTCCCCTCCCTGGGGTTACAAAAATCATAAAAGTACATTACTGAAATGAACAATAAAGTGGAGAGGGTCTTCCACCTTGGTGTATCCACCTAACGCCTGTAAGTCCCTGGAAAAAACCAACAAACACAGTAGGAGGGGTGAGCAACCACAGCTCAGTAGGGATCATGTCTCCCCAACCCATCCCATGTTCCTAGCATCTACATGCCATGTGTACAAGTGCAGTGTTGTGTACAATGATTTCAACAGACATAATAACAACCACATCAACAATTCACAATCTTCCACTGCCACACAGGCTAACACTTTAACCACAAGTGATTTAACCGCCTCTTCAGGCCAAGTTATTTAACCGCCTCTTCAGGCCAAGTGATTTAACCGCCTCTTCAGGCCACTGGTTTAACCGCCTCTCAGGCAAAGTTATTTAACCGCCTCTTCAGGCCGGATACCACGATCAAGCACACAACACACATGGTCACTCAAGCATACAACCAAACACTTGGTGTGCACCCGTTCACAAGCGCACAAACCCAACCATTCAGGCCATAGAGCAAACATCCAGCATACATACATACACTAAACCACAAGTCCAGTCACACGGACATATTACCAACCACTTAATAGGCATATACACACAGCTAAGTTCACACAGGCATTTCATCAAACATGTAGCAGGCATGTCATACAGGCATTTTATCAAACACTTTTCATGCATCACACAAACACCAGAAACACCAAAATCGCCATTGAAGGCCAACATTCATATAGGAGGTCACACCTATATGAATTTACATATAAATAATATAACGAGATATAACTCATATTCTGCCTTAGGACCCTAGGACAGGAGGAGGATTTAGGAAGAACAGAATCCCTACCTTACAACAGATCTTCCTTGCTCCCGCGCTAAATGCCGTCCTCCCCACGCGAGATGCTCCGGCAGCAACCAGCAACTCCCCTTCCTTCTCTCTCTCTAGCTCTCTCTCTCTACGACGGCTGCAGCAGCTGAAGAGAACCCTAAACCTAAAACAGAGGGCTTCTCCTCCTTATATAGACAACACAACATCAAAACGACGTAGTTTTGATTAAGTGAATCCCAGCATCAAAACGACGTAGTTTTGATCACACAAGTTAGCACCTTTTCGCACCCCTATAGGCCAAAATACTCAGAATTTCAACATGGTCCTTTGGAGAAAGTTCCTTAGAATGTCAAAACCAAGGGAACCATGCAAAAATATGCCTGCACGCCAATTTGCACGTGAATTCCCCAATTCACGTGCAACTCCATATGCACTCCAAATGCTCTCAAACTTCACCCCTAGCCTCCTTGCATCATTTAGAAGACAACCACACTTGCACGTGAATTGGACCCATATCACGTGCACCTCACATACATGTCCATTTGGCCTGAAACTTTTGTGGTAGATAGAGGACACCATTCTAAGCATCTTTCCTTTTGCACGTGAATTCATTGGAGTCCATTTACTAGGTCAAAATCTAGAAAAACTCTACTCAGGAGGCAAAACTGACTAACTCAAGGTACGGGTCCTTACATCCACAGCCACCAGGTTCCAAAATAGTCTAGGGCTTCCACAGCCACCGGGTGTACCAACAAACACATAGCACACAAAGCCACACATGCATAACATCAAACACATGATTTGCATAGTCTCACAGGCATGCCATCGAACACATAGCGTGCACACATTCACAGGCTCTCAAACTTAGTCACACAGACATAAAATCGAACACCTAGCATGCGTAGCTACACAGTCATAAAAACAAACACTTAGCATGCGTAATCCCCAGCCTCATGGGCATATATACAAATGTCCAAGCAAAGACGCCATTGAAGGCCAACATCCATATAGGAGATCACACCTATATGGATTTACATATATATATATATCCAGAATATACAACAGATTGCCTATCACAAGGCCAAAACCTTGGGATAGGTTCAAGGAGGAACAGAACCCCTACCTCTGGAAGATCCTCCCACGCTAGATGTCGTCCACCCACGCTAGACACTCCAGCAGCAACCAGGAGCTCTCCTTCTCTCTCTCTCTCTCTCTCTCTCTCTCTCTCTCTCTCTCTCTCTCTCTCTCTCTCTCTCCGACGGCTGCAGTGGCTATCCAAATGAAGAACCCTCAACCTAAGAGACCTCCACCTCTTTATATAGACATCACAACATCAAAACGACATAGTTTTGATTAAGTGAAACCCAGCATCAAAATGATGTAGTTTTGATTACACAAGCTACAACCTTCCTGCATCCATATAAGACAAAATATTCACAATTCCAACATGCCCCTTTAGGAAAAGATGATTAGAATCACAAAACCAAGGTGATGGTGCAAAAACATGGCTGCACGTGACAAAGACCATTGTCACGTGCAAGCTCCAAATGCCCTAAGATTTTTCCCCAAGCTTTAGAACAACGTTAGGAAGGCTCCCATGTAAAAACCTCACTCCCCGTGACAACCATTGACATGTGCATTGTTGCGTGCAGCCCCAAAAAGCTTCCTCTTTAGCTCAAATCTTGCCCCTAGCTTACTCACCATCAAACAAAGTGTTCTAGCCAATGTGTGTCGGAATAAAACTCCCTAAAACCCAATAATTGCCACTCAAAAGGCATAACTGCGACTAACTCCTCATATCCCAAAACAGGTGTCATTACATCCTCTCCCCCTTAAGACTTTTCGTCCTCGAAAAGAAACAACATGCACAGAATAACCAACACATGCTACCTATTTACAATACGACAACAAAGCAGCACCACAAACATAACCACATGCATCACCATACATATAACACATATTTGCATAGCACAAATACAAGTCTAAATCTCAAAAACATATCTCAAATACAAACACATGTCAAAAAGACAATACAAATACCAAATCATAAACAACTAATACAAGAAAGCACATCACGACAGCCACCTCCCACCCTTAAGATTGTTCGTCCTTGAACAACTTGGGGTGCTGCACACGCATCATGGACTCACGTTCCTAGGTCTCCTCCGTAATGCGGTGGTGCTGCCATAGCACACGAACCAAAGGAATAGCACGACCACGCAAAAGCTTCTCTCGCCGATCGAGTATATGGATAGGGGCCTCAACAACGGACATGTCATCCTCAACGTCCAATGTCCCCCAATCGATCACATGAGTGGGGTCAGGATGATACTTTTGCAACTGGGATACATGGAACACATTGTGCACCCAACTCAATCGCGGTGGCAATGCTAACCGGTAAGCCACTGGCCCCACATGAGCCATAACCTCAATAGGACCTGTAAAGACTTGTATTTGGGTAGTTTTGAGAGATAACGATTCTATGGGAATGTAACTATCTGGACGATAGTGTAGTCATCGATGTGAGCATTTTGACTGTACTTGGGCCCGATTTCGAGTCAGGGCCCCGTTTGACCTGATTATTAACTTTCTCGGGGTTTATTGGTTGACTTTGCATTTGAGCAGTCAATTGCATGTGATAATATCAGTCTAGTGTTGTGCTCGTCATTTCGAGCGTTTTGACTGTAGTTTGACTCAATTTGAAGTTCGGGGCCTTGGAGGTCAATTTTTGTGTTGGGAGGTCAATTATTGACTGGGTTAATGGTTGACTAGGTCAGTTGACTGGCAGAAATATAAATAGTAGAAAAAAAGAAGAAGCTTTCATTTTACGTTATCACGTTTGTGCGTTTGAGAGAGAGAGCTTGAGAGAGCTTGGAGGCCTTGATGATTTGGGGCGATTTGGGTTCGTGAAGCTCAAAGATTCACTTCAAGTAGGTGTCCTTGAATTTCTTATCTCTCTCTTGTTTGGATCTGCACGAATTTATCATGATTTATGAAATTGAGCATGAACCCTAGAATTTGGCGAAATCCAATTTTGGGTTAGATCTAATGGTTTAGCATAAGATCTGTGGTTAAGAACTATTTTATAGCATTGTGGATATATGTTTATGTGATTTTTGGGGTTGATTAACTGTGTTTTTCATGAGGGTTGATAAGTCAACCATGAAAATCTAGGTTTAGATTTAGATTTCTGGCAATCTGGAATTTTATACGTGTTTTTGTTGTTTCTGCGCGATTTATAGGCGTTCTGGACACGTTTTGAGGTAGATATCGTAGTTTGTTGCGAAACAGGGGTGTTAGTGAGCATCTGGGAGTTTCTTGGCGCGTTTCAGACGAAGAACAGGTGAAAACGACGATGAACAGTACCCTGGGCGAATTACTGGGTCGAAATAACGAAGATCCGAAGTTCTGGGTTGAAGGGTCAAAGATCTAGGGTCATAGTTCGTAGACCCGTAGTTCGTAGCTCGAAGGTTCGTAGTTCGTAGGGTCGTAGTTCGTAGACCCGTAGTTCGTAGCTCGAAGGTTCGTAGTTCGTAGATTCGTAGACCCGTAGTCCGAAGGTCGAAGATCGAAGACCCGCTTCGAGTCTTCGAGGCGCGTTGTGCAGCTACGAGTCTCCGAGGCGCACTGCAGTTCCGCGCTACGAGTCGCAGCTCCAACAGTGTAACTAGACACTGGACTGCACTGGACTGGACCTATTTACTTTATAACCTATCCCATATACTTAAGTTACAATGTAAATAACGAAATACCCCCCATTTGGATTCAAAGAAAAATACTAGAAAAATTAATTCCCACTCTTTCAAAATGTGAAAATTGGGATTTAGTGTAAAATCTCGGAAAAACCCAAAAGTTCGTAGTGGTGACTTTTTGGAAAGTGGGGTTAGACATCTCAGAAAAATCCCCAAAATCAGATTATCTTATTTATGATATGGGAACCCAATGTCGGGACTTTTGATTTCAAGAAAATAGCTGCTATGGTACTTCCTTCATAAATCAAGGATTGAGGATTTACGTGTGAAGACTAGCTACAGTTCTAAACAAAATGTTGAGAATGACATGCCATACTAATGTTAGTATGTTGGTGTGAGGTATTGGGGCATGGACTCCGTGACTTGTTTGGGTTCTCACCATGATGCACCGATGGTGCTATGTGGTTGACGTGGCAAACATATGCACCGATGGCAGGCCTGTGTGGCGACTGTGGCCGGGCATATTGCGCTGTGGACAGGCTAAGGCCTGAGTTGAGCCGTTGAGCTCGTGGAGCTAGGGCTGAGTGCCCTGAGCTGGGATCCCATGGAGGATCGTGGACAAGTTGTCCTGTGTGAGCAGGCTGAGTCCTGATGTTTGTTTGCAGGCTGAGTCCTGATGATTGTGCACACTACACGGTGCACGAGTACACTAAGCATATAGTATAGACTTATATGTGTTGCATGATGTGGAGTGTTGGGGTCACCTACTGAGCTTGTCGCTCACCCCTACTTGTTGTTTACCCCTTTTCAGGTGTGACCCGAGACTAGTAGAGGACTTTCTTCCAGGAGGACGTGCCCACTACTCTAATGTATGATACAGTACTGTATTTTGTATTTTATTGTGTGTTGTATCCCGGACATGGGTCTGTGGACAGTTGTATTTGCATACTGTTTGTGATGTAATGTCTGTATGACTGTTTGACTTATCATGTGCATGATGATGTATGGGAAAGTACAGGATTACCCTTGATGTATGACTGTACAGGGTTACATATTTGAGATAGCACCCGCGGTGTAGTCTCTATTGGCGCTAGTCACCAACCCCTTGACCTTTCGGGTGCGGGCAGGGGAAAGTCATGTTCCTGGTTCCGGGTTTTCTTGGAATTCGGGGGTGTGACAGGACCAATAAACCGCGGAGATAGCTTGGAACCTCACCCAAACCGTCGATGGCCACGACGGGGAGAAACATGGAGAAACACATGATCTCCCACAGAAAACTCCAAAGGTCACCGCTGCTGATCTGCATAAGACTTCTGTCGACTCTACACGGACAACAAGCGCTGACGAATCAACTTGACCTTCTCCATAGCCTCCTGAACCAACTGTGGTCCCAAAAGAGCTGCCTCGCAAACGTCAGTTCAACACAAAGGTGATCGGCACGATCTACCATACAACGCCTCAAAAGGAGTCATCCCAATGGATGCCTGATAACTGTTATTGTAGGCAAACTCCACCAGAGGAAGGTGAGTTTCCCATGAACCCCCAAAATCTAGTACATAGGCCCGCAACATGTCCTCCAATGTCTGGTTCGTCCTCTCTGTTTAACCGTCTGTCTCCAGGTGAAAGGTTGTACTCAAGTTAAGCTTTGTCCCCATAGCCTCCTGCAAGCCTGCCCAAAAACAGGAAGTGAACCGTGAATCTCTGTCGGACACAATCGACGATGGCACCCCATGCAATCTCACAACCCCGTTCACATACAGCTGACTCAAGGCCCCAATGGAATCCCGCTCTCGAACGGCAAGAAAATGGGCCGATTTGGTTAGCCGATCCATAATCACTCATATCATGTCTTTCCTCCCAGTAGTGGGTAGAAGACTGGTCACAAAATCCATCGCTATGTGGTCCCACTTCCACTCCGTGATTGGCAATGGCTGCAACATACCTGCTAGCCGCTGGTGCTCAACCTTCACCTACTGACATGTGAGGCACCTCGAAACAAAAGCAGCTACATCACGTTTCATCCCAAGCCACCAAAAATGTTCCCGAAGTGCATGATACATCTTCGTACCCCCAGGATGCACAATAACTCTAGACTGATGAAACTTCCTCATCATCTCATCTCTGAGAGAAGGAGCCACTATGAGCCACCCCTGAAAAGATAACTCATACTCAGGACCCTCTGTCCAATCCTCAGATAGCTCACGAGCCTCAATACAGGTATGAAGAACCTCACACTCAATATCCCCCAATTGTCCCTCCCGGACTCGCTGGTACAACACAGGTACAACAATCATAGGACTCAACACTGTCCTACCATTATAAGCCATAGGCTGCAATTGCAACATCACCAACTACTCCATCAGCTTCCACTCTCTCATGGCCACTTCAGCCTTCCCCTTCCTGTTCAACGCGTCAGCCACAACATTGCCTTTGCCTGGGGTATAGGCAAGAGTAAAGTCAAAAGTCTGCAAATACTCTACCCATCTCCTCTGCCTCAAATTCAAGTCTTTCTGAGTAAAGATGCACTGAAGGCTCTTCTGATCTGAGAACAACACAAACTTCTTCCCCAAAAGCTAATGCTGCAACTCTTCAAGGCAAAGAGATGACCGCCAACTCAAGATCATGAGTAGGGTAATTCTGCTCATGAGGTTTCAGTTGCCTTGACCCATAACCTACCACACTGTGCTCCTACATAAACATACACCCCAAACCAATCCTGGGCGCATCACAATACACCTCATATGGGATACCCTCCCAAGGTAACCTCAACACAGGTGCGGTGGTCAAATGGGTTTTGAGAGCCTCAAACGCCTGCTGACACTTATTAGTCCACTCAAACTTCACTCCCTTCCTGGTCGACGCCATCATAGGAGCCGCCAAACGGGAGAATCACTCTACGAAACGACGATAGTACCCCGCCCAACCAAGGAAACTACGAATCTCGAAAACATTGGTTGGCCTCTCCCACAATGCCACAGCCTCAATCTTGGCTGTGTTCACTCTAACTCCCTCAGCTGACACTACATGGCCAAGAAAGTGAACCTCCTGCATCCAAAACTCACATTTGCTAAACTTAGCAAACAACTGCTGGTCTCTCAAGGTTTGCAGCACTGTCACCAAATGCTCCACATGCTCCCTTTCCGTCTTGGAATACACCAAGATATCGTCTATAAAGTTATAAACACCACCACAAAGGAATCCAAATATGGAGCAAAGACCTAGTTCATCAAATGCATGAACACTACTGGTGCATTAGTGAGCCCGAAAGGCATCACTACCCACTCATAGTGCCCATACCTGCACCGAAAAGCTGTCTTAGGGATGTCTTCCTCCCTAACCCTCAACTGGTGGTACCCCGATCGTAGATCTATCTTGGAAAACCACTGGGCCCCACTCAACTGGTCAAACAAGTCATCTATCCGAGGCAATTGATACTTGTTCTTCATAGTTACCAAATTCAGCTTGCTGTAGTCAATGCAGAGGCGGAGCATACCATCTGCCTTCTTTGCAAAGAGCAGCGGAGCACCCCAGGGTGAGGTACTCGGCCTGATATACCCCTAGTTCACCAACTCCTCTATCTGCCTCGAAGCTGTCATGCCCCAATTTCCTTACACCTGGAAACGGTTAGTGACGGCCCATGCCCACACCCGAAGGGACAAGGGGTTGGTGCAAGCACCTAAACCGGACTTTATGCAAGTTCTTGTCCCAATACTATACATCCGGGCTAACATGCCAAAGGATATGCCCCTGATTCCAAACCATACACACAATCATCATTCAGTCAAAATACCATACCACAGTTTACTTCATTTCAAAGAGGACTCAAGTCCATTACAACTCAAATGGGGAAAAGCTCCCAATAAACCCACAATACCAAATTCAGTTTACAAAATAACCCAAACCAAAACAGAAAGCCACAAATACATTAACAATCAAATAAGGAGGGTCCCATAGCCTCTATGGTCAATCACCTCAGCTCTGTCACCTATCGCCGGCTAGACCCTGCAAAGAGAACAGTTCAAAGGAGGGGTGAGCAAACTACAGCTCAGTAGGGATCAAGTCTCCCAGGGCCCATCCCACTCTACTGGAATGCATGTTTAGTGGATGTTTGTGCTAGTGTAGTGAACTAGTTGAAACCACACACAAAAACCATCAAACCCATCCCATATTCAAAGAGGGGGGGGGGGGTTCCAGTGATATAACTGTCCCATACTCAAGGCTCCAGTCTAGTGACTGTCCCATACCCAAGGCTCCAGTCCAATGACTGTCCCGTAATCAAAAGGGTTCCAGCTTAGCAGCTGTCCCATGGATCAAAAGCTCCAGCTCAATAGCTGTCCCGTAGCATACAGCATTAAGCACTCAAATAAAACTCAGTGAAATGCAGCCATATAACTCAGCACAAGGTGCCCAGCAGGCATAATTTATCTCAATACAAGATGCTCAACAAGCGTAATACAACTCAGCACATATCAGTATGATTTACAATGCACTCAGTTCATGTAGTGCAGCGACAATCACAGTAACATTCACAGTATACAGTTTTTTTCCCATATCAGTGTTCCTTAACCGCTCTGGTTAAGCATGAGTGTAGAGGCTGGAATTGAAAATAGGCCTTGTATCCTAGGTTTAATGCCTAATAATTTACAAACTAACCGGAATTGGAGGCGGGTTCTTTAGAGAGAAGTCTTTAGAATAACAAAGCAAAGAAAACTGTGTAAAAACATGGCTGCACGCCAATTTGCACGCCATATCCCCAATTGGCGTGCAGGTGCAATTGCCCTGAAAATTTACCCCGGACATCCCTGAGGTGTGTAGAATGTAGGGAGCCAAAAATACCCCTGCACGCCATATGGCCCATATGACGTGCACCTTCATTTTGCTTCTTTTGGCTACCCCATTTAGCCGGAAGTCCCTTGTGTGAAAAATAGAGTGATTTGGGTAACAATCATGAGTTGAATTTGTCTAAAGATTTGCTAAAATAGCTCAAAAACACCTATGTTGGTAGAGCTGTAAACTGTGAATGTTAGTGAATGTTGTTGCACAGTATGAGCTGAATACACTGTTGATTTACACTGATATATCTGAGTTATGCTTGCTGAGTTGCATTGATATATTTGAGTTGTGCTCTCTGAGTTACTTTGTACTGAGTTGAGATGTATGTCTGAGTTGCATTACTGAGTTACACTTGCGTTTGAGCCGTGTGTTCCTTGTGATGTACTTGTAATGTATTTCTTTGAGATCTTGTGAACTTGTATTTGAGAATGAGTACCCAAACACTTGTGGGTTGAGATGACTTATGGGCCAGGCGCAACTACTGGACCCCCTTTGAGATTTGGCCAGGACTGCGGTCCTAAGTCTCGGTGTAGCACTCACGACGGTGGGCTAAGTCTGCACCCATTCCTGAGGGTAGGTATGGCATCCGAGGAGGTGATGGCCATATCTGACTCGGGTGGAAAATGTTGCATTGGTGACCATGCAACATTCGCTCGGTGTGGTATGTCATGTCGCCGTGGTGGCGGGGTGTCCGCCGCCCTCCCGGTGTGGGCACAGGTAAATGGTGTCTTACTGGGTGATGTGTGCTGTTTAACTTTAGGCACTACACGAGCACAAGCATACACTTGTAATGCATATTGTAGAGTGGGATGGGTCAGGGAAGACTGAAACCCTACTGAGCTATGGTTTGCTCACCCCTCCTATAAACTGTTCTTTTGTAGGGTCTAGCAGGCGGTAGGTGAAAGAGCTGTGGTGGTAGGCTACTGAGGCTGAAGATTTTATTAATTCTATTGTTTTTATGGAATTGTGCTTTTATGGTTTGGATTGTTTGTAAACAGAATATATTATGATTTGATGGGAGTTTTTTTCCAACTGAGTTATAATAGACTTTGAGCCCCTTTGAAATGTAATAAATTGAGATATGATTATCATTTAATTTGTCGTTGTATGCATGGTTTGGGAGCAGGAGCATGCCCCGTGGCATATAGCCTGGTTGTACAAGTTTGGGACAGCACCCATGTCAAGTCCTTTTTCTTTTAGGTGCTTGCAACAACCCCTTGACCCTTTGGGTGCGGGCATGGGCGGTCATTACCCATTTCCAAGTGAAAGGAAATTGGGGCGTGACAAACACCCTCCCTTGGCCCATGCAACTAGTCGGCTCATCCTCTGGATGATTCCTGTTATGACTCGTTTTCGTCCGGGCCGAACCCAAATGATAAAATATACAAAGTCGCCACAAACTGTTTTTGGGGTACAATTGGATACCCTCTACCTTGAGTAGTTAAGATGTGGTCTATGTTACCAGAAATGGGTTCGGGAGTTGGTTACGTGTTGGGAAGGTTTTAGCACCCCTACAATGCCCTTTCGGGAGGAGGTTTCTATTTGCTTTTTTTGTTTTATTTTTTTTGTTTTTAAATCACATCTAATCTAAATCTAATTCTCAAAATTTTATTTTAATCGGTCATATGCTAATTAATTAATAGGCTTAATTACTACTCACGCGCTAATTATTAAATTAAAAGTTAAAGGTTAAATTTAATTATCATAATCTAATTACAAATTATTTAAATTAGTCTAATTATTTACTAAATTTTAAATATGAAAATTAATTACAAAAGTTAATTACTAATTTATCTAATTACTAATGTTATTTAATTCATTACGCGCTAATTAATTAATTACCAGACTTATTTACTATTTACATGCCTAAATTTGAAAAGTTTAAATACAAACTTATTAAAAATTAACTAACTAATTATGCTAATTTAATTATACTAATTATGCTAAATTGAAAAACTAACGAACTAATTAACTAAATATGCTAAAATTAACTAATTAAAATTATGCTAATTATGCTAAATTTTTTAAAAAAACTAACTAACTAATTATGCTAAATTTAATTATAAACTAACTACTAATTTACTATATAAAATAATAATAAAAATTAAAGAAGGAAATGAATAAAAACCTAGAATATCGTGGACCGAGGGCGCCCTTCTCCCGAATGCCTCCTTTTTCTGTAAAAGAAGGGAAAAGAAAATTAATTTGACTATAACTGCAGTTCTTTTTTAAAACCGTAGTTAAGTTTACACTTTACTTTTTTTTTTTTTTGAGTTTTGTGTAATTGATGGTGTTGGTGTGTTTGTAGAAGGGGAAGAAGACCCCTTTATATAGGAGTTTATGGGGGGAAAAAAATGCAAGACCGTCGATGTAGGACTCCCATTTCTCTTTGTTTGTTGTTTTTTTTCTTTACATTTACATTGCGTACGTGTGTTGTTTTTTTTTCTTTGCTTCTTTTTTTTCTTTTTTTAATAAGTCAAAAAAAGGGGGGCCAAACTTGGCCCCCTACCCTTTTTTTTTGAAACATGGGGGCGATGCCCCCATGACTTTTTTTTTTTTTAATTTTTAAAATTTTTGGTTTGTTTTTTTTAGTCTTATTATTTTTTAAACTTGGCCTTTCCTTTCTTTTTGGATGCAACAGTTTTGGCTTTAGCTACAGTAGCCTTCCCTTCATCATTAGTTACGGGTGCTATTGCTTCGGGAAGTGCAGTAACAGCCTCGACTCCACAATCATAAACTATGGTGCCACCTGAAATGAAACCATCCAACGGTTAAGATGTACTAACAGGATATACGTTGGTTAGTTTCGGAGTGAAATCCGGAGGACACTCAGTAGCTTGAGCATTGGAGGTTGATGATTCGGAGCCTAGGCCAGGTTTGACTCGAATATTATCTGGATCAGTCCTAAATGAAGAGGCTATTTCCCTGGATTTAAGCCACTTATGATTTATTTCCTTTTCCTATTCAAGTTCATTCTCGAGCATTTTTACAATAACTTTTAGGCCTGAGAGATTGGAATTTAGCAGATGATTTTCAAGTCTAGTAATAGTAAATTCAAGACGTTTATTCTGACTTTCCATATCTTTGTACAATTGAGTAATTATTAGTCTCTCATTCTTTTCATGATCACGTTCGGTAATAAGAGATTCTATTTTACTCATGAGCTCAGAGATAGAAGGTACCTCAGTGTTTGCCATGAGGCAGACGTTCGGCGTAGGAGTTGGCTCATCATCCGAGGATTCCTCCTCTTCTTCCGAGCCACTGATGTACTTTGTCACGAACGCCTTCCTCTTGTTCTTGCTGTTGTCTGAGGTGGTACGTAGAGGAGTAACCTTGTCACTTTTCTCTGCCGTCTTAGATTTGGATATGCATTCCTTGGCCCAGTGACCAGGTTTCCCACAATTAAAGCATTCTTGGGAGCTCGACTCCGATCGCTCCTTCCTTCTGGATGATGAGGGGCCTCTTTTGAATCCTTTTCTACTTTTCCGAAGGAATCGTTCAAAGGATTTGACAAGAAGATCTATTTCCTCTTCTGCGTCTGAGTCAGAATTCTCTGACTCATCCGTATCATCCTCTTGATGATTACTGGAGCATTCCGTAGCTTTGAGGGCTACCCCTTTTTCTTTCCGAGCTATTTTCTCATCACGGTCAGTGTATCTGAATCTGACCTCATGAGTCCGAAGCTCTCCGTATATTTCTTCAAGGGCAGTAAACGGCCAGTTTTTGTCAGCTTGCATCTGGAGCTGCTTGGAG
This sequence comes from Taxillus chinensis, assembly GCA_023512835.1. Lineage (NCBI taxonomy): Eukaryota > Viridiplantae > Streptophyta > Magnoliopsida > Santalales > Loranthaceae > Taxillus > Taxillus chinensis. Next base: position 52,081,673 of record CM042084.1, read on the forward strand.
TAGTAGCGATCCGGCAGCGATCGGAAGAACTTGTCATTGATTTGGGCCTGAGTATAGTGTCCATTGACAGTTTTTAGCTCTAGAATGAGCTTGCCGAATCTCCGATAGATGCTCTCAAGGGATTCGCCAGGTTTGTGATTGAAACTCTCAAAGTTCTGTCTGAGAACACATATCACGTTTTGCATCTGGGACTGACTCCCCTCATATAGGATTGTCAGTTTATCCCAGACAGCTTTTGCTGTCGTGCAGCCTTGGACGTCCGTGAAAGCCTCGGAATCCAAAGACGATGTAACATAAGCCAAAGCCTTTTCGCTAGCGCACTGCCAGGCTCTTTCATCGTTGGTAAGTTCGGCATCCGTCTTTGGCCTTCTAACTCCATGTTCTCCGATAGTCATCGGAATTGGAATCTCCTGATGAAGACAGGGCCACATGAGATGATCATGACATACCATAAACATCTTCATGCGAGCTTTCCACTGGGAGAAAAGCTCAGGTGTGAATTTGGGCGGTTTTGTCAGAGTAAAACCAGAACTCCGTGGTTGAGGAGTGGCGGCAGTAGCAAGTTGAGGTGGGTCAACGTTTTCACTGCTGCTTCGATTCGGGATGGGCTCTTGTGCACCTCCGGAGTTAAGGCGAGTGTTGAATAGCATACTGCTTTCTTCGGCCATTCTGAGAGTGAAAGAGTGGGATCTCTACTTAGAACAAATAGAACGTGCTCTGATACCACTTGATGGTCCCTTGGAGCCTAGAGGGGGGTGAATAGGCTCTTATCGAAACTCTTTTGATTCTCTTATGACACAACACTTATCTAGTTAAGTGATAGAATCACTGCGGAAGATAACCAGATAGTGGAAGTATTTTGTTTTATTATCAAAAGATAAATACAACAAAATAGAAGCAAGACTCTTTTATACTCTGTTTACAAAAGGATTCACACACTAGCCTATAGTATGTCTTTGAACTCTTATGCATACACAGGGTTGATTCATGCTCGCTCGCACTCACCTTTTCAAATGTACAAGTATGAATATTTATAAAAACATTCCTAAGAGACAACCTTGGAACTTGTAGTTCCGGAATGCGTTCAGCACTAACTATTCCTCGGTAATCTCTCTGTCTTGACTGCTGTGGTTTGTGGAGATCAAGATCTTGGATTTGAAGAGTATAAGTGCCTTTGTGAGTTCCCAAGTATAATTAAAGTTGTGTCCACATATCCGAGTGATCCACGTGTAAGATTCTTCAGGTTCTCAATGAGTTTGTCTTACATCGGGACACCACGAGCTGATAACTTTAAATGCAGTAAGTTGAAGTAGCATCTTCTTGGTCCGGTGTAATTTTCCTTACTCCATTGCTAATGAAGCTCGGAACCTTACTCCGTGTCAGTAGTTGCTTACTCCGTATCTATTTGGTACTGGAATCCTTAGTCCGTGTCAGCGCTTCCTTACTCTGCATGTAAGTTCTTTACTCCGTACGAGTTTCTTACTCCATGCGAGTTTAAAGGATCGGATGGCTTACTCCGTACTAGCACATCCTTACTCTGCATGAGTGAGTGGTCCGGATTCCTTACTCCGCATCTGGTTTCCTTACTCCGTGCGAATAAAGACTCGGGTCCTTATTCCGCATTAGTACTTCCTTACTCCGTATGTATAGGGGACTTGGTTATTTACCAAGTGTTTGACGACACTCACTCTCGTCCGGATCAGGATTATGTATCCTGTCCTTAGCTTTGCTCTTACGAGTGTATCCCCGGATTAATAACATATCTTCTGCAACGATTAAAGACAAAACACAAAAGATCTCAAATCAAATTACATAGGGCTTTATCAGCAATATCCAAATTCTGGGCTTGATCCAATAGTTTGCCTATATATATATATATGTGTTTTTGAGCTGTTTTGGCAAGTTTTTTTGGCAATTTCTTCTCATGGACATCAGCCAAATCATTGTATTGACCGAATAGGGAACTTGTGACGATAGAGGGCAGTCTAAGGAGGCAGAAATAGAGTGCACATTGTTGGACCCCATTTTGTCCGGGCTGGACATACTCACCCCATTTGATGTATATACCTTTTTGCCCGAGCCGTATACCTTGTTGAACAGGTCCTTAGAGATTCCCCGCAATTTGCACAAGATGGATGCATTGACACGAACAGGGAAGCCCAAAATTGATAACCGTTGTTGCAAGCCCCTAAAGTGTCCCAAGATCAATGCCAGGTGATATAGGACGAAATTTGGAGACTAACGCACTTGACCGAGCTCAATTCTGATTTAAAATGAAGAAATTATGGCAAAAATATTTTTGTTGGAAAAAGTCAAATTTGCCAAAAGACGGTCAATGCCCCTGGTTAAACTACCCGAAAATGCGCATGTGAGGAATAGTCTGAACTGTTTATTTATGCGAATACGGATCCTCCCAAACAATCCCCGAAAGGTCGTCCATTTTTGCATTTTGGGAGGGGGTAAAAAAGTAATTAAAAGTTATAAAAAAAAACATCACTCCTAGCCTCAAAGCCTCGAAGCCTCGAAGACTCGAAGCCACGAAGCCTCAAAGACTCGAAGCGTCAAAGCTTGTAAGCCTCCGACACACTAAGCTTCGGGTCTTCGAGGAGTGACCTTTCGACCCTGCCGACACTCCGACCTGCTGACACTTCGACCCATGGACCTTCGACCCTTGGCCCCTTTGATCTTCGACCCTTGACCTTTGAGGTTTGACCTACAACCCATTAACCGTTGACTGTTGACCTACGACTCGTTGACTGTTGACCTTCGACTCACCAACCTTTGACCCTGCTGACACTTTGACCCTTTAACCTCTGACCCTTTGACCTCTGACCTTCGCTGTTTGGCCTCTCTCGCTGGTTCTCTCACTGTTTGCTCACGGGATGCGTTTTTATTTGCTGGCAATTGTCATAGATGCTTTTCAACGCCTGTCAGATGCATGTTCTCACAAAAGAACGAAAAAGGAATCACGAGCTGCCCCATTTTACGCACAGGTCATCCAACCACCAAACAAAGCATATAATCTAGAAATTAATAATACTGAGATTAATAATACACCCGACAAAGCATTAAATACAACAATTAATGAGATGCAGCCAATCCCTTTGAATCCGGCCTTCTGTCCACGCGATTAAAGAGGGGAATGCCCAAATTACGCCCTGAAAAAGAGAACTCTGACAGAAAAACAAAAAAAAAAACACAATTGCTGCCATCTCTCTCTCACATACGCCCAAGCCTTTTCCCTTAGGATACGTACGTGTTGGATCAAACCCAGAATTTGGATAATGCTGATAAAACCTTATGTAATTTGATCTGAGATCTCTTGTGTTTATTTGATCATTGCAGAAGATATGTTATTAATCCGGAGATACACTCGTGAGAGCAAAGCTAAGGACGGGATACATAATCCTGATCCGGACAAGAGTGAGGGTCGTCAAACACTTGGTAAATAACCAAGTCACCAATACATACGGAACAAGGAACATTCGTGCGGACTAAGTCAAATTGACGCTAAGTAAGAGTCTTGGTTTACAAGGTCGCACGAAGTAAAAGAAGACACGGAGTAAGGCATCCGAGTCTTCCATACATACGGAGTAAGGAAGTACAAATGCGGAATAAGGACCCGAGTCTTTATTAGACACGGAGTAAGGAAATTAGATGCGGAGTAAGGAATCCGGACAACTTACTCATACGGAGTAAGGAAGTTACATACGGAGTAAGGAATTTACATACGGAGTAAGGAACTTACATGCGGAGTAAGGAAGTGCTCGCACGGACTAAGGATTCAAGTACCGAATAGATACGGAGTAAGAAATCACTGACACAGAGTAAGGTTCCGAACTTCATTAGCTACGGAGTAAGGAAAATTACACCAGACCAAGAAGATACTGTCACGCCCCGGATTTCCAACCCGAGGAAACCGGTACGTGATTCCCCTTGTACCCACACGGAGGGCAAAGGGGTTAGGGTGCAAACCCCGAACATAACATTTTAAACATCCACAACACATTCAAGACAGTAAAGATCATAAAAGCAATCCACAATCCAAACCAGTCTTTATTACAACAAAATCCTCTTTTCAATCCATCCCCACTGGGGTTACATCAATTCTCATAAAAATAACATAAATGGTAGACAGTAAAGTAAATAAGGTCTTCCACCTTGGGGTCCCTCCTAACGCCTGTATGTTCCTGAAAGAAAACACAACATAAAGGGAGGGGTGAGCAACCACAGCTCAGTAGGGATCATGTCTCCCCAACCCATCCCATGCTCCTAGCGTCTACATGAGTGTGTACAGGTGCAGTGTAGTGACAATAAAATGTAAACAAGTTGTATTCCACATTCAAATGGCACCCACCTATCCACAGCCATACAGGCTTAGCCATATAGGCTAACATATCCACAGCCACTCAGGCTTAGCCACACGGGCTAACATATCCTGACCTCTCAGGCTTAGCCACACGGGCTAACATATCCACGGCCATATAGGCTTAGCCACACGGACTAACATATCCACGGCCATATAGGCTTAGCCATACAGCTACAGTTCCGGTCCCGGGCTTCCACAACCACCGGGTTCCACAAGCACAGCATACAAGGTCACACAAGCATTAAACCAAACACGTAGCATACACACTTTCACAGGCATAATACCAAACACTTAGTTCGCACAGCCCATCAGGCATAAAATCAAACACATACTAGGCATATTCACGCAGACATATCCACACAGGCATTTTATCGAACACTTAATATGCACACCATCCAACACCAGAATACACCAAAAACTGCCATTGAAGGCCAACATCCATATAGGAGATCACACCTATATGGATTACATATATATATAAACAGGTATAACTCCATAATCAGCCCTAGAACCCTAGGACAGAGGAGGATTTAGGAAGAACAGAACCCCTACCTTGTATGTTCTCCTGCTCCCACTTCCACGCAAGACTCCGACGACCACGCAAGACGCTCCGGCAGCCACCAGAAGCTCTCCTTCCCTCTCTCTCTCTCTCTCTCTCTCTCTCTCTCTCTCTCTGCAACGGCTGGTGGAGCAACAAACCTTAACCCTAAAACAGAGGGGCTTCTCCTCCTTATATAGACAACACAACATCAAAACGACGTAGTTTTGATTAAGTGAATCCCAGCATCAAAACGACGTAGTTTTGATGGAACAAGCTATGACCTTCCCACACCCATACACACCAAAATAGTCACAATTCCAACATGGTCCTTTGGGAAAAGATGATTAGAATGACAAAACCAAGGTAACGATGCAAAAATTTGCCTGCACGCCAATTTGCACGTAAATTCCCCAATTCACGTGCAACTCCAAATGCACTCCAAATGCGCTCAAACTTCACCCCTAGCCTCCTTGCATCAAGTAGAAGACAACCACACTTGCACGTGAAATGGACCCATTTCATGTGCACCTCACATACACGTCCGTTTGGCCTGAAACTTCTGTGGTAGATAGAGGCCATCATTCTAAGCATCTTTTCTTTTGCACGTGAATTCATTGGAGTCCATTCACTAGGTCAAAATCTAGAAAAACTCTACTCAGAAGGCAAAAGTGTGACTAACTCAAGGTACGGGTCCTTACATCCTCTCCCCCTTAAGACTTTTCGTTCTCGAAAAGAAATGACATACAAGGAAAACAAACACAAGCTACCCATTTGCCACACAGCGAGCCACAACACCCAAATGGGTCATACACCGCGCACAACACATAACAGCACATAACAAGGTACCACCATAATCCATAACCACAATAATGCATATAACACATGTCCGCATGTCACGATTACACATCTCAAAACACATCACAAATAAGAACACATGTTTGTAAAAGACAATACAAATACACCAAATCGTACACAACTAATACAAGAAAATACATCACTATCCCTTGGCCAGAAGCCACCTCCCACGCTTAAGATTGTTCGTCCTCGAACAATTCTGGGTGCTGCTCACGCATCACGGACTCACGTTCCCATGTCTCCTCCTCAATGCCACGGTGCTGCCACAGCACACGAACCAAAGGAAGAGCACGACCACGCAAAAGCTTCTCTCGCCGATCTAGGATACGGATAGGGGCCTCAACAACGGACAGGTCATCCTCAATGTCTAAGGTCCCCCAATCGATCACATGGGTGGGGTCAGGGTGATACTTCCGCAACTGGGACACATGGAAGACATTGTGCACTCGACTCAGCCGCGGTGGTAACGCTAAGCGGTAGGCTACAGGCCCCACACGATCCAGAATCTCAAAAGGACCAATAAACCGCGGAGATAGCTTGGAACCTCGCCCAAACCGTCGATGTCCACGACGTGGGAAAACACGAAGAAACACATGATCACCGAAGAAAACTCCAAAGGTCGCCGCCGCTGATCCGCATAAGATTCTGCCGACTCGAGGCGATAACAAACGCCGACGAATCAACTTAACCTTCTCGGTAGCCTCTTGAACCAAGCTGCGGTCCCAAGAGAGCTGTCTCCCCCACCTCGGTCCAACACAAAGGTGATCGACACGGCCGCCCATACAACGCCTCAAAAGGAGCCATCCCAATGGATGCCTGATAACTGTTATTGTAGGCAAACTCCACCAAAGGAAGGTGAGTTGCCCACGAACCCCCAAAATCTAACACACAGGCCCGTAACATGTCCTCCAACGTCTGATTCGTCCTCTCTGTTTGGCCGTCAGTCTCAGGGTGAAAGGCTGTACTCAAGTGAAGCTTGGTCCCCATAGCCTCCTGCAAACCTGCCCAAAAACGGGAAGTGAACCTCGAATCCCGGTCAGAGACAACCGATGATGGTACTCCATGCAGTCTCACAATCTCGTTCATGTAACTGACTCAAGGTCCCAATGGAGTCCCGCTCGCGAACAGCCAGGAAATGGGCCGACTTTGTGAGTCGATCCACAATCACCCAAATCATATCTTTCCTCCCTGTGGTGGGTGGAAGACCAGTCACAAAATCCATCGCTATGTGGTCCCACTTCCACTCCGCTATGGGCAATGGCTGTAACATGCCCGCCGGCCGGTGATGTTCTGCCTTCACCTGCTGACACGTGAGGCACCGCGAAACAAAGGCAGCCACATCGTGTTTCATCCCAGGCCACCAAAAATGTCCCCGAAGTGCATGGTACATCTTCGTACCCCCTGGATGCACAGCAACTCTAGACTGGTGAAACTCCCTCATCACCTCATCCCTGAGGGAAGAAGCCACTACCAACCGCCCCTGAAATGACAACTCATGCTCAGGACCCTCTGTCCAGTCCTCAGATAGCTCACCAGCCTCAATACGGGCACGGAGAACCTCACACTCAATGTCACCCAGCTGTTCCTCCCGGACGCGCTGGTACAACTCAGGCACAACCACCAAAGGACTCAGGACTGTCCCACCATCACGAACAACAGGCTGCAGCTGCAACATCGCCAACTGCTCCATCAGCTTCCACTCTCTCACGGCCACCTCAGCTTTCCCTTTTCTGCTCAACGCGTCAGCCACAATATTACCCTTGCCCGGGGTATAAGCAAGAGTAAAGTCAAAGGTCTGCAAATACTCCACCCATCTCCTCTGCCTCAAATTCAAGTCCTTCTGGGTAAAGATGTACTGAAGGCTCTTGTGATCTGAGAACACCACAAACTTCTCCCCCCAAGAGGTAATGCTGCCAACTCTTCAGGGCGAAGATGACGGCCGCTAACTCAAGGTCATGAGTAGGATAATTCTGCTCATGAGGCTTCACCTGCCTTGACCCATAAGCCACCACGCCGTGCTCCCGCATAAGCACACACCCCAAACCAACCCTGGACGCATCACAGTATACCTCATATGGAATATCCTCCCGAGGTAACCTCAACACCGGTGCAGTGGTCAAACGGGTTTTGAGAGTCTCAAACGCCTGCTGGCACTTGTCCGTCCACTCAAATTTCACTCCTTTCCTAGTCAACGCCATCATAGGAGCCGCCAAACGGGAGAACCCCTCTACAAAACGACGATAATACCCCGCCAAGCCAAGAAAGCTACGGATCACAAAAACGTTGGTTGGCCTCGCCCACGATGCCACAGCCTCAATCTTGGCTGGGTCCACCCTAACTCCCTCAGCTGACACCACGTGGCCAAGAAAGTGAACCTCCTGCAGCCAAAACTCACACTTGCTAAACTTAGCAAAACAGTGCTGGTCCCTCAAGGTTTGCAACACTGTTGCCAAGTGCTCCACATGCTCCTTCTCGGTCTTGGAATACACCAAGATATCGTCGATAAACACCACCACGAACGAGTCTAAGTATGGGGCAAAGACTTGGTTCATCAAATGCATGAACACCGCTAGCGCATTAGTGAGCCCGAAAGGCATAACGACCCACTCATAATGCCCATACCGGCACCGAAAAGCCGTCTTAGGGATGTCTTCCTCCCTAACCCTGAGCTGGTGATACCTCGACCGTAAATCTATCTTGGAAAATCACTGGGCCCCACTCAATTGGTCAAACAGGTCATCTATCCGAGGCAACGGGTACTTATTCTTCACGATCACCGAATTCGGCTTTCCGTAGTCGATGCAGAGACGAAGTGTGCCATCAGCCTTCTTAGCAAAGAGCACCGGAGCACCCCAAGGTGAGGTACTCGGTCTGATATACCCTTGGCCCACCAACTCCTCGATTTGCCTCTGCAGCTCCCTCAGCTCGGCTGGCCCCATACGATACGCTACTTGGGAAATCGGACCCGTCCCCGGCACCAACTCAATGGTGAACTCCACACTCCTCTGCAGAGGTAAACTCCTCAACTGGTCAGGGAAGACATCCTGAAATTGGTCCACAACAGCGGGCCACACCCTCTTTTCCACCTTACCCACCTCAACAAAGGTCAGGGCTGCCAACCTGTGGGTAATGGCACCCCACTGGTCCAACACCGGCCCGGCCCGACTCTCCTCACAGTCCCACTCCCCCTGCAGGGTGCAAGAGGTCCCTGCAGGTGTCACGAAGGATACACGCCGCCGGTAACAGTCTATCTTGGCTTGGAAGGCCATAAGCCAATCCATACCCAAGATCAGGTCAAACGTCCTCAAAGGCATTACATGCAAGTTAAAACTCAGCTCCACCTCTCCTAGGGTTAACACACAGTCACGACACACACGCCGTACCTCAATCATTCCTCCCACCGGAGACTCCACAACTAGGGGTCTCGCGGCCTCCACACAAGCTAACCCCAAGCCGTCTATTACAAGCTCAGCAACAAACAAACATGATGCACCCGTATCGAAAAGAACAGAAGCTAATGTACGGGAGATCAAAAGGGTACCTCTAACCACTGATGATCCTGCTCCACCCTCAGCTGGTGGGGGTGGTAGCTCAGCCTCCTCCTGGTACGTCGCCTCCAGCGCAAACACCCATCCTTGGCCCGTGCCACTGGTCGGCTCACTCACTGGACGCTTCCCGCTAAGGTTGCCTCCAGCTTCAGTCTGCTGCCGCTCCGGCCTCCCCTGGGGTCGGGTCTGACTCGATCCTGCCTGACTAGCCTGCCACTGACGAGCTGGTCTCTCCGCTGGTGTACGGAAACTGGCGTCACTCCTCACGCTGGATGCCATGCCTCCAACTCCCTTGTTGCTACTCCGGCAAACCCGGCTCAAATGGCCTTCTCGTCCACAGCTATTGCATCGCCAGTTCTTCTTGGGACAGTCCCTCTTGAAGTGGCCTTGCTCCCCACAAGAATGACAACCGGCGGGGAGTCCTCCTGCTGGACCTTCCTGTCTGCTACCGCCAAAGCTAGACCTCCCTGGGGGGAAGCGATGGTTGTCCCCCGGCCGCGGAAAGAACCTGCTATCCCTTTCCTCAGTCTTGGGCCGCTTAGACCCGGAATCACGCTCCAACCCACCCTGCAACGGGCGACCCTGATGGGTCTGCCTCCCATCATCCAGCTCCCTCTCAGCTATACGGGCCGTCTCCACAACCTCAGCATAGGTCCTCAAGCGTAGAATTGCCACCCTCTGCCTAAGGGCTGGCCTGAGACCCAAGGTGAACTTGTGGGCCTTCAGGTCCTCCCTTGCCACAGTCTCAGGAGCAAACCTACTCAAGCTCCGGAACTCCCGCTCATACTCAGGTACCGTCCTGGATCCCTGCTTCAAGCTGCCGAATTCTTCCCTCTTCTGCCATCTCACTGATTCCGGGAAGAACTCCTCATGGAAGAGTTGCAAGAACTCCTCCCAAAGCATGAGTTGCACCGCACGGCTCCCCGCGACACTCGTCCACTACTCCAAAGCATCCCTCTCCAGCTGCCGAATTGCCAGTCGCACCTTATCCTCTTCCCGGGGCAGGAGAAAGGAGAACACATGCTTGATCTGCCTCAACCACTGTTCAGCTACCACGGGTTCACCTTCCCCCTTGAATTGCGGAGGTTGTTCCTTTCGGAACCGTGTCACCACGTCATCCTCTACACGAGTCGGTAGACCACCCAGCGAACTCTCACGCTCACGAGGCAGCTCTCCTACTGGTGGTGGTGGTGGTGGTACCACCTGCTGTGCTGCCATCTCACGGCGCACCTCCTCCCGAACCTCCTACTGGAGTCCCTCCCGTAGCTCTTGTACCTCCAGCCGGATGCCTTCTCGTAGCTGTGCCAGCAACAACGCATGCCCTCCAATGGACGGTCCCGCACCCGGACCCTCATGGGCAGATGACTCATCAGCCACTGCCCCGGACGCATGTGTCACTCTCCTCGGTGGCATTCTTACTACACGAAGTAAGAAGCACAACGTCAAAACAATTTTATAATCTATCGCGTCACTTCCTCTACCCCACTGATCAATTCCACTATCACATGACATTGCACACATACATCGTATCAATCACATTGCACAGTTCAGTACACATTGCCAAACAAATCAGAGTTGCACATTTCACTTAATCATATGATCTTATCCACGATTCAAGCACACATTCACAACAAATGCAACTAGTGCCCTAATGCCAATGCATGCAAATCCTACCACAAGAGCTGGACTACCCTAAGTACACCTTGGAGGCTCAAAGAGGACCATGTTGATCAGGCATGTCCCTCCAGGCTCCTCCAAAGGACTTAGGATAACCAGGTCCGCCCACTACCCTAGGCCAACTAGACCATGCTCTGATACCATATTGTCACGCCCCGAATTTCCAACCCGAGGAAACCGGTACGTGATTCCCCTTGTACCCACACGGAGGGCAAAGGGGTTAGGGTGCAAACCCCGAACATAACATTTTAAACATCACAACACATTCAAGACAGTAAAGATCATAAAAGCAATCCACAATCCAAACCAGTCTTTATTACAACAAAATCCTCTTTTCAATCCATCCCCACTGGGGTTACATCAATTCTCATAAAAATAACATAAATGGTAGACAGTAAAGTAAATAAGGTCTTCCACCTTGGGGTCCCTCCTAACGCCTGTATGTTCCTGAAAGAAAACACAACATAGAGGGAGGGGTGAGCAACGACAGCTCAGTAGGGATCATGTCTCCCCAACCCATCCCATGCTCCTAGCGTCTACATGAGTGTGTACAGGTGCAGTGTAGTGACAATAAAATGTAAACAAGTTGTATTCCACATTCAAATGGCACCCACCTATCCACAACCATACAGGCTTAGCCATATAGGCTAACATATCCACAGCCACTCAGGCTTAGCCACACGGGCTAACATATCCACAGCCTCTCAGGCTTAGCCACACGGGCTAACATATCCACGGCCATATAGGCTTAGCCACACGGACTAACATATCCACAGCCATATAGGCTTAGCCATACAGGCTAACAGTTCCAGTCCCGGGCTTCCACAGCCACCGGGTTCCACAAGCACAGCATACAAGGTCACACAGGCATTAAACCAAACACGTAGCATACACACTTTCACAGGCATAATACCAAACACTTAGTTCGCACAGCCCATCAGGCATAAAATCAAACACATACTAGGCATATTCACGCAGACATATCCACACAGGCATTTTATCGAACACTTAATATGCACACCATCCAACACCAGAATACACCAAAAACTGCCATTGAAGGCCAACATCCATATAGGAGATCACACCTATATGGATTACATATATATATAAACAGGTATAACTCCATAATCAGCCCTAAAACCCTAGGACAGAGGAGGATTTAGGAAGAACAGAACCCCTACCTTGTATGTTCTCCTGCTCCCACTTCCACGCAAGACTCCGACCACCACGCAAGATGCTCCGGCAGCCACCAGAAGCTCTCCTTCCCCCTCTCTCTCTCTCTCTTTCTCTCTCTGCGATGGCTGGTGGAGCAACAAACCCTAACCCTAAAACAGAGGGGCTTCTCCTCCTTATATAGACAACACAATATCAAAACGACGTAGTTTTGATTAAGTGAATCCCAGCATCAAAACGACGTAGTTTTGATGGAACAAGCTATGACCTTCCCACACCCATACACACCAAAATAGTCACAATTCCAACATGGTCCTTTGGGAAAAGATGATTAGAATGACAAAACCAAGGTAACCATGCAAAAATATGCCTGCACGCCAATTTGCACGTGAATTCCCCAATTCACGTGCAACTCCAAATGCACTCCAAATGCGCTCAAACTTCACCCCTAGCCTCCTTGCATCAAGTAAAAGACAACCAAACTTGCACGTGAAATGGACCCATTTCACGTGCACCTCACATACACGTACGTTTGGCCTGAAACTTCTGTGGTAGATAGAGGACATCATTTTAAGCATCTTTCCTTTTGCACCTGAATTCATTGGAGTCCATTCACTAGGTCAAAATCTAGAAAAACTCTACTCAGAAGGCAAAACTGTGACTAACTCAAGGTACGGGTCCTTATAGATACTGCTTCAACTCAACCGCATTTAAAGTTATCAGCTCGCGGTGTCCCGATGTAAGACAAACTCATTGAGAACCTAAAGAATGTTACATGTGGATCACCCGGATATGTGGACACAACCTTAATTGTTTTTCGAAACTCACAAATGCACTTATACTCTTCAAACCCAAGATCTTGAGCTCCACAAACCGCAGCAGTCAAGGCAGAGAGATTACCGAGGGATAGTTAGTGCTGAACGCATTCCGGAACTACAAGTTCCAAGGTTGTCTCTTAGGAATGTTTTGTATACATATTCATATTTGTACATTTGTAAAAAAAAGAAGTGAATGTGCTTTTGGAAGAAAAGATTAACCCTGTGTATGCACAAGCGGATTTAACTTTTGGGAGATAGAATTTGGCTAGTGTGTGAGTTCATTTGTAAACAGAGTGTAAGAGAGTCTTGCTTCTATTTTGTTGTATTTATCTTATGATAATAAAACAAAATACTTCCACTATCTGGTTATCTTCCACAGTGATTCTATCACTTAACTAGATAAGTGTTTATGTCTTAAGAGAAAGAAAAGAGTTTCGATAAGAGCCTATTCACCACCCTCTAGGCTCCAAGGGACCATCAAGTGGTATCAGAGCAAGTTCTATTTGTTCTAAGTAGAGATCCCACTCTTTCAATCTCCGAAATGGCCGAAGAAAGCAGTATGCTATTCAACACTCGCCTTAACTCCGGAGGTGCACAGGAGCCCATCCCGAATCGAAGCAGCAGTGAAAATGTCGACCCACCTCAACCTGCTGCTGCCGCCGCTTCTCAACCACGGAGTTCTGGCTTTACTCTGACGAAACCGCCCAAATTCACACCTGAGCTTTTCTCCCAGTGGAAAGCTCGCATGAAGATGTTTATGGCATGCCATGATCATCTTATGTGGCCATGTCTTCATCAGGAGATTCCAATTCCGATGACTATCGGAGAACATGGAGTTAGGAGGCCAAAGACAGATGCTGAACTTACCAACGATGAAAGAGCCTGGCAGTGCGCTAGTGAAAAGGCTCGGCTTATGTTACATCGTCTTTGGATTCCAAGGCTTTCACGGACGTCCAGGGCCGCACGACAAAGAAAAGCTGTTTGGGACAAACTGACAATCCTCTATGAGGGGAGTCAGTCCCAGATGCAGAACGTGATCTGTACTCTCAAACAGAACTTTGAGAGTTTTAATCATAAACCGGGCGAATCACTCGAAAGCATCTATCGGAGAATCGGCAAGCTCATTCTTGAGCTGAAGACTGTCAATGAGCACTATTCTCAATCCCAGATCAATGACAAGTTCTTTCGCTCCTTGTCGGATCGCTACTACTCCAAACAACTCCAGATGCAATCAGACAAGAACTGGCAGTATGTTCCCCTTGAAGAACTATATGGAGAGCTGCGGACTCACGAAGTCAGGTTTAAGTACTCTAACCGGGATGAGAAAATAGCTCGGAAAGAAAAGGAGGTAGCTCTCAAAGCTACAGAATGTCTAAACATACTCAGGAATGATGATACGGATGTGTCCGAGAATTCTGATTCTGACGAGGAGGAGGAGATAGCACTTCTTGTCAAATCCTTTGAGCGATTCCTACGGAAAAGCAGAAAAGGGTTCAGGACACGCTCATCATCATCTTTCCAAAGGAAGGAGCGACCGGAGTCCAGTTCCCAGGAATGCTTCAACTGTGGGAAAACCGGTCACTGGGCCAAGGAATGCAGGTCCAAATCAAAAGTGGCCGAGAAAAGTGACAGGGTAACTCCTCGGCGCTCCACCTCGGACAACAGGCAAGAACAAGAGGAAGGCGCTCGTGACAAAATACATGAGTGGCTCGGAAGAAGAGGAGGAATCCTCGGATGATGAGCCAACCACTAAGCCGAACGTCCGCCTCATGGCAAGTCTCGAGGTACCTTCTATCTCGAGCTCCTGAGTAAATTAGAATCTCTTACTACCGCATGTGATCATGAAAAGAATGAGAGACTAATAATTACTCAAATGTACAAAGATATGGAAAGTCGAATAAACGTCTTGAATTTACTATTAATAGACTCGAAAAGGACATCACCGACTTCAGAGGAAAAGAAGCTTGGTATCACGATCTAAGAGCTGAAAATCATTTGTTAAATACCAATCTCTCAGGCCTAAAAGTTAGAGTAAAAAGACTCGAAAATGAACTGGAATAGGAAAAGGAAATAAATCGTAAGTGGCTAAAATCTGGGGAAATAGCCTCTACCTTTAGGACTGATCCTGATGACGTTCGAGTCAAACCTGGCCTAGGTTCCGAGTCATCAACATCCATAGTTCAAGCTACTGAGTGTCCTCTGGATTTCACTCCTAAACTAACCAACTTATATCCTGTTAGTACATCTAAACCGTTGGATGGTTTCATTTCAGGTGGCACTATAGTTTATGACTGTGGAGTCGAGGTCATTATCGCACTTCCCGAAGCAGTAGCACCCGTAACTAAAGATGAAGGGAAGGCGTCGTAGTTAAAGCCAAAACTGTAG
The DNA here is from genome assembly GCA_023512835.1 of Taxillus chinensis. Taxonomy (NCBI): domain Eukaryota; kingdom Viridiplantae; phylum Streptophyta; class Magnoliopsida; order Santalales; family Loranthaceae; genus Taxillus; species Taxillus chinensis. Next base: position 52,097,039 of record CM042084.1, read on the forward strand.
CACCCAAAAAGAAAGACAAGGCTAAGGCTGATGCATCTAGGGCCAAGAGCGCGTCACCCAAATGCAATGGATTAGGCCACAGGGAACAAAGTAGAAAGTCTGTAAAATCTAAGAGACCTGTATCCCCTGTTTGTACTTCACATTATAGTGTCTGTTCCATCTGTAGGGAAATAGGTCATTATCACTATGAATGTTGGAGTTTATCTGATAACTGGCTTTGTAATCAGTTTCATATCAATAAAGATCAGTTAAACAAAAAGGGTTCTTCGAGCAAAACAAAATCTAAACCTTAAAGGAGTATCTCTCCCAAGAAAACCCAAATAAAAGAGGTAGCTGAAACTAACAAGCTAAAGTCAACTTGGAGAGCTAAAAGTCCTAGCAAAATCAAATCCGTAAATGTTGACAATACTGCTGCTCTCTCTAACCGCCCGAAACAAGTTTGGGCACCAAAAGTGTAAACTGTTGTCTTTCAGGAGCATCTCTGGAATGCATTGCCGGATCACTTGAAGTTAAAGATCAATAAAAGCAAGTGGATTCTTGATAGTGGATGCTCCGGACATATGACGGGTGATCAGACTCTGCTTGTAGAAGTCAATGATAAACAAGGTCCATCCATTTCATATGGTGACAACAGCAAAGGTAAGACTGTCGGGTATGGCACCTTAACTAATGGCTGTGTATCAATCACTAGAGTTGCACTAGTCGAAGGTTTAAAGCATAATTTGCTAAGTGTCAGTAATTTATGTGACAAAGGATTCACTGTTTCCTTTTTGTCCAACACTTGTACAGTAAGAGAAAACTTATCTGGAGATGTTAAGTTATCCGGATCAAGAGATGGGGACATTTACTCAGTGGTCTTAAGAAATAATTCTTCTGACCCTGTATGCTTCCTCACTAAAGCATCAGATGAAGATAGTTGGCTATGGCACAAGCGATGCGCACATTTAAACTTTAAGACTTTGTCTAAGTTAGCGTCACTTGATCTTGTCACTGGTCTACCTAAACTCAAGTTCTCTAGAGACTCTCTCTGTCGAGAATGCCAATTGGGCAAACAGACCACACATAGCTTTAAGAGCAAATCAGTTAATTCAATAACTGCTCCTCTACAACTTCTTCATATGGACCTATGTGGTCCTATATCTGTTCCGTCACTAGCTGGTGCGAGATATACCCTAGTGGTTGTCATCACTGCTTTTCGTCCGGGCCCTTTTGGTGTGAGCTCAAACTAAACCAATGGTGAGAAAATTTAGAGTCGCCACCAACTGTTTTTGGGGTACAGTTGGATACCCTCTACTTCGAGTAGTTTCAAGTGTATGGTCTGCGTTATCAGAGATGGGTTCGGGAGTTGGTTACGTGTAGGGAAGGATTAGCACCCCTACAGCGCCCTTTCAGTATCTAATTTAGGAGGAGGAGGTTTTATTTTATTTGTACTGCTGTGATTGGGTTAAATTTCCTAAAAAGTCTATGACTTTTATTTGACTAAGTTATTTGTCGAAGTTATGGTTAAGATTGATTTACCCTAGGTTTTTAAAGGGAATCCTAAAAGTTTTTGGGTTTTTGTTTGAAGTGGGGAATGAGATCCTATAGGTTTGTTTTTGATTTTTCTTTTGGAAATTTAAGTCCTAAAAAACTGGTTTTTTATTTTCCCCTTTTTTTTTTGTTTTTTTTTTTTTTTTTTGGGGTTAGAAAACACATTTTTTTTTTGTGTTTTGTAAAAAACGTTTTGTTTTGGTTTTGCTTTCTTTTTTTTTTTTTTTGTTTTTGTTTGTTTTTTGTTTTGTTTGTTTTTTTTGTTTATTTTTATTTTTTTTTGTTTTGTTTTTGGAAGGTAAAGCATGTTTTTTATGTGTTTTAAAGGGAATTGGAACTCCTAAATATGGAAACGTGCATTTTTTAGATGCTTTCTTCTCCCCTTTTTTTTTTTGACTTGAAATACATTTTTTTTTGGTTTTGAAAACGTTTTTTTTTTTTTTGAAATTGAAAATGCATATATCAAAAGAGATGTGGAGTGTGTGAGTGTGACATCCACAAAAATGAAATCACTCTTTTTTTCTTTTTTTTTCTTCATCCTCTCCTTTTGCTCTCTCTCTTTTTTCCTTTTGTTGTTTTTTTTTTTACTACACTTTACATATTACAACATACACATAGGAAGGAATACAAGAAAATACAATGAAAAAGGCTGAAAAGCAATTACATCAAATATAGATAAGCTAGAAACGAAAATTAGAAAAGATGCTAAAACAATTACACCAAATAGATATAAATAAGCTGAAAAAATAGTAGAAAGATAAAAGGGTGAACCGACTTTGAAGCTTTGCAACGTCAATCTTCTGCTTGAGCTCCCGCCGGCGCTGATAGTCCACTTGCTCGACTTGGAATCGACAGATCCGACGGTGGGACTTATGAAGAAACTTCCCTGGTGTTTGGAGATAGGAGGACCGAAATTGGAGTTTGTAAGGAGTGGATGAGTGATCTCCTGACCGGGGGCGTTTCGATGATAAGGTCGGGCGTTTTCGATGATGATGAGGCTGGTTTTGATGATGAAACGTTTTTTTTTTTTTTTTTTTTTTTGAATTTCTCTCCTTTCTTTCTTTTCCTTTCTCTTTTGTGTTTTTTTTTTTTTTGCTCTGTCTTGCACTAGGATGAGGAATGGCAGCAGGTTTTCAACGATAAAGGGGGGGGGGGGGGGGCTCTCTGTTTTTCTTTCTTTTTCTGCACTGGACTGATGGAGGGTGACAGCAGGTTTTCTTCCTTTTTTTTCTCAACGAGCTTCTCCTCCTTCTCTCAAAGAACTCCCTTTTTTTTTTTTGCAGGGACGGGCAACTGTTTTTTCCTTATGACAGATCTCTTTTTTTTCTCTTTTTTTTTCAGAACTCTCTATCCAACGAAAACCCACACTCCTCTCTTTTTTCCACGAATTTTCCCTTCCAAAAAAAGAATCCTCTCTTCGCAGGGACTGTCAAATGCCTCTTAAAGTGCTGCCGAATGTCTTTGGCTGGACTCTCATAATTTCTGCATTTAATGCTCTATTATGAAGGCAGCATTTTTAATTGCAGGTTTTGTATTTTGTCTGGTGGACAGTGTATGCGGGAAAACAGGGCAGCTCGTGATTTGCCTTTTTGGATTTGTAGTTTAGTAGCACATGTGACTGACAGGTCATTGAATTATTCTTTGTTAGGTGGCCAGCGCAGAAAGAAGGTCCCGTGAACGACCAGCGAGAGAAAAAAAAAAGGAGACCCGTGAGAAACAGTCGCCGCGGGAAACCAGCGAAAAAAGAATCAGCGAAGGCAGAAAGGGTCGGAGGTTCGAAGTGTCGGCAGGTCGGAGCGTCGGCAGGGTCGAAGGGTCGAAGGTGGAATCGGCAGGTTAACGGGGCTTCGAGGCTTCGAGGCTTCGGGGCTTCGAGTTTCGGGGCTTCGGGGCTTCGAGGCTTCGAGGCTTCGGGGCTTCGGGGCTTCGAGGCTTCGAAGGTCAACGGGTCGCAGTGTCGGCAGGTCAACGGTCAACGGTCAACCTTTTTTTTTTTAACTTTTAATTACCTTTTTACCCCCACCAAAAATGCAAAAATGGATGACCTTCCAAGGATTGTTCGGGGAGATCCGTGTTCGCCTATATAGGCATTTTGAGGAGTTTCGCCTGATCACTTTTGCGGGCAGTTTGACCAGGGGCATTGACCGTCTTTTGGCAAGTTTGACTTTTTCCAACGAAAGTTGTTTAGGCCATAACTTATTCATTTTAAGTCCGATTTGAGCTCGGTCAAGTGCGTTGGTCTTCAATTTTCATCCTCCATCACCTGGTGTTGGTCTTGGGGTGCTTCAAGGACTTGTAGCAAAAGTCATTAATTTTGAACTCCCCCATCCGTGTTAATTGTATACATCTCGTGCAGATTGGGGTAGACCATTCCTTGGAAGTATGGGATCATTGTGGACCTGTTCAACAAGGCATATGGCATGGGCAGAAAGGTATATCAAATGGGGTTAGTATGTCCAACCCGGACAAAATGGGGTCCAACATTGCCCCTCTTTGTGCACTGTTTGTATACAAACAGCGTACAAAGATAAAAGGGAGTCATTTTGGACGGGTTGGAGCACTTACCTGACTTACCTAGAGGAAGAAGTGCAACGGTTGGGTTTGTCCCTGAGAGGGAAAAGGGGGCTTCACAGGCCGGTGTGCTTGGGTAATACCTTGATGAGGCCTCTAAGGCCGCTTGATACCGGAGATTGAAAGCCTACAACAATGACAGGCTTGAACAGAAAAAGAGAAAAGGCCCACAACAATGATGGGCATGAACTAAAATTTGAGAGGCCCACAGCAACGATAGGCTCGAATTGAAAAATGGAAAAAGGCCCACAACAATGATGGGCTTGAATTGAAAACTGAAAGGCCCACAGCAACGATAGGCTCAAATTAAAAAAGGAAAAAGGCCCACAACAATGATGGGTTTGAATTGAAAATGGATAGCCCACAGCAAACGATAGGCTTGAATTAAAAACGGGAAAGCCCACAGCAACGATAGGCTTAAAGTGAAAATGGAAAAGCCCACAGCAACGATAGGCTGAAACGGAACATGGAAAAGCCCACAGCAACGATAGGCTTAAACGGAAAAATGAAAGGCCCACTGCAACGATAGGCTTGAATTGGGAATGGATAGCCCATAGCAACGATAGGCTTGAAGTGAAAATGGATAGCCCACAGCAACGATAGGCTTGAATTGAAAACGGGAAAGCCCACAGCAACGATAGGCTTAAAGTGAAAACGGGAAAGCCCACAGCAACGATAGGCTTAAAGTGAAAATGGAAAAAGAGGCCCACAACAATGATAGGCTTAAATTGAAAATGGAAAGCCCACATCAACGATAGGCTTAAACTGGAAAGACTTGTTGGAGACATCAATTGGTATTTGGGGAAATGCTTTTGTGAAGTAACCCAATTTAGGCTCCCTCTACGAGTTCACTCAAAGAGATCGCTCTACGAGGTGACCCAAAATGGGAAAAAAATTGTCAATTGCCAAAAGGGATGCGCTTAGAGCTTGGGGAAATTGCAAAGGAAGAGTTGTGCAGTTAAACGAAGAAAACTAGGATAGCTTGAAGAGAAGCTTGCTGGGTATGCTTCTAGGATCTTCAGAGGTGGCAACATTCCTGAAATTGCAGAGTATGCTGAATGTATGCAAATGATGCATGGAATGCAATGTGATGTATGCGGGGACGCATGAACCTCAACCGGTGGTGAAATATGATGCCATGCGATGTATGCCTTGAATGCCATGTGATGTATGCATTGAAAGCTATGTGATGTATCACTGAGGGTTTGGCCGTTGGCTAACATTCAACTTGTTTGGGAATGACGTTCTTTTTGGATGAAAAGTCTATCCTGTCTTTGCTGGGGAACTCCCTGTTGTGCATGAAGGGTCTGTGAAATTTTGCTTCGCCATATTGAGGAGCTTGATTTGATGGCTTCCCTGGGGATAGTGATATCTCGTGGAGATATGAGTACTCCGAATTGGGGGCCTTAAGTTGTTTGGGTATTTTGAGCTTGGCCCTACTCATAAGGCAATGCTAGAAGAGCTTACTGGGGATTTAAGATGTTCTACTCAAATGTGAAATGAAAACGATGTAACATGATTAAAGAGATAAAAAGATTTTTGCTGGTTTAGTTCCACAAAACATATTTATATCATAAAAAGTGTCCTATTGTCATAATCCGATAAAAAAGAATCGCAAGTCTTTAAAAGCATAATGTACAAATTTGATTCGAACGTGCCGTAGGTTTGACTAAGTCTTCCACTGTTTGCAGTTGCTGTTTTTGGATGGTGTTGTCTCTACTGCTTGCAACGGACCCTATTTGTTGGGGTCCTGATCCTTTCAGTTTCTGACTGAACTGATTTCATCCTTCAAGATTTATTGTTGGCTTTGTATTTTACCCTTGGTGCCCTTTCAGGTTTTCACCAAGTCCGCCTTTGTTTTTTTTTCTTTGTCTTTTGTTGGAGCTTTGTATTTTACCCTTGGTGCCCTTTCGGGTTTTCACCAAGTCTGCTCATTACAGGAATGAGAACCTTGTTGGGAGGTATAAGAGTTAAGCATAAAACTTTTTGACAGCATCGCTATTCACCGGATTAGGAAGCTCATCTCCATCCATTTTGGCAAGGATCAATGCGCCTCCCGAGAATGCTTTTTTCACAACATATGGGCCTTCATAATTGGGAGTCCACTTGCCTCTATGGTCATGTTGAATTGGTAAGATCTTCTTGAGGACAAGATCACCCTCTTGAAAGCTTCTGGGCTTCACCTTTTTATTGTAATTGTTCATCATTCTCTGTTGATATAATTGTCCTCTACAAACTGCTGCCAAGCGCTTGCCTTCAATTAAATTCAACTGCTCATAACGACCTTGGACCCATTCTGCTTCTTCGAGCTGAGTATCCTTAAGTATTCGGAGGGAAGGTATCTCCACTTCGACCGGTAGGACTGCTTCCATACCATAGACCAAAGAAAATGGAGTTGCCCCAGTCGATGTACGCACTGAGGTACGATAAGCATGCAAAGCGTAAGGTAGCTTCTCGTGCCAATCTTTGTATGTTTCAGTCATCTTTCTGATAATATTTTTGATGTTCTTGTTGGCTGCCTCGACTGCTCCATTCATCTTTGGGCGATAAGGGGTTGAGTTGCGGTGTTGAATTTTGTATGTTTCGCACAACCTCCCTATCATCCGGCTGTTCAAATTGGCAGCATTGTCCGTTATGATCTGCTCGGGAAGACCATATCGACATATGATATTGTTCCGCATAAATCGAAGTACCACAGTCTGTGTAACATTGGCGTATGATGCTGCTTCTACCCACTTGGTGAAGTAATCAATGGCTACCAAAATAAAACGATGACCATTAGAAGCTTTTGGAGATATTGGTCCGATAACGTCAATGCCCCAAAGTGAGAACGGCCACGGGGAGACCATCACATGCAGTTTAGATGGTGGTACTTGGATCTTATCGCCATAAATCTGGCACTTGAGGCATTTGCGCACATATTCAATACAATCTTTTTCCATGGTGACCCAATAGTATCCCATTCGCATGATTTGTCTTGTTAATGCGTGTCCGTTTGCATGTGAACCGCATTCCCCTTCGTGCACTTCTTTCATGATTTGTGTTGATTCTTCTTTTGCCACACACCGCAATAGCACCATATCGTGGTTTCTCTTATACAGAATTGAGCCATCAATATAATAGTTGGATGCTGACCTTCGGATATTTCTCTTATCAGATTCAGTGGCCTCTGCTGGGTATTCTTGCTTAAGCAAATATTGTTTGACGTCCTCAAACCAAGGTTTCTCTTCAGTATGTCCTTCAATGGCCATGCAATGTGCAGGAGCATCTTGTATACGGATATCGAAAGACTGAACTTCCAACTTTGTGTCTAGTCGAAGGAGGGAGGCTAAAGTTGCCAGCGCGTCAGGGAGCCGGTTGTATTCCCTGGGCATATGCTCAAATGTGATGTCTTCAAATTGCTCGGCTAACTCGCAACATGCTTCCGATATGGGATTAATTTGTGGTTTCGAGTCTCCCATTCACCCCTTACTTGAAAAATGATGAGTGCCGAATCGCCGAACACTCGTAATTTTTTGATTCCTTTGTTAATGGCTTCTTGAAGTCCCATCACACAAGCCTCATATTCCGCTACATTGTTTGTACAAGGGAAGGTTAACTTTGCCGCCATGGGGAAATGTTCGCCTCTTGGGGATATCAGGATGGCCCCAACACCGTGACCTAAAAGACTGGAGGCTCCATCGAACCACATCGTCCATATGTCCGATACCTCGGCTGAAATGATGTTGATGTGCTCATCCGGGAAGCCAATAGTCATGGGCTCAAAGTCTTCCAACGCTCTATCTCGCCAAATAGTCGGCTATTGCACTTCCTTTTATGGCCTTTTGAGGTATGTAGATGATATCATACTCGATAGGATCAATCGCCACTTGGCGATCCTTCCGAAATGGATGGCTTTTCCAAGAGATATTTGAGCGGATCATGCCTTGAAATCAGCCAAGTAGTATGATAAAGAGTGTATTGCCTTAATCTTCTTGTTATCCAGACAAGAGCACAACACATCTTCTCCAAGGGTGTGTAGTTTTCTTCATTAATGGTGAACTTCTTGCTGAGGTAATAAATGGCCTGCTCCTTCTTGCCTGTAGAATCATGTTGTCCCAAGACACAACCCATCGCTGACTCCTGGACGGTCAAGTATAAGATCAGAGGTCTATCCGGTACCGGTGGGACCAAAGTAGGTGGATTGGACAAATATTGTTTGATCTTGTCAAAAGCTTCTTGACACTTGTCATTCCAAATTTCTTGGATTGTTCTTTCGCAAAGTCTTGAAGATGGGTTCACATGTGGCGTCACTGGGAAATAAATCGGGCAATATAATTCAGTCGCCCTAGGAATCCTCTAACCTCCTTGATGGTCCGTGGTGGCGGCATCTCTTGGATAGCTCGAACTTTATCTGGATCGATTTCCACTCCTTTTTGGCTCACAATGAAACCCAACAGTTTTCCCGACATGGCTCCGAATGTGTACTTTTCGGGGTTCAATTTCAGTTGATATTTCCGTAGCCTGTTGAAGAGCTTGCGGAGTACTTCGATATGATCTTCAGTGCTTCGATATTTGGCTATCATGTCGTCCACATATACCTCGACTTCTTTATGCATCATGTCGTGGAATAGGGTCACCATGGCTCGAGGTCCCCTGCCCGGCATAGTACATTATAGCAAAACCCCAAAGTGTCGTGAATGTGGTCCTCTCTTTGTGTTCGGGGGCCATACGAATTTGATTATAGCCCGAGAAACCATCCATGAAAGAGAATAGGGCATGTTTCTTTGTATTATCCACTAAGGTATCAATATGAGGAAGCGGGAAGTTGTCTTTCGGACTAGCCCAATTCAGATCTCTATAGTCGACACACATGCGTACTTTGCCTCCTTTCTTTGGTACTGGTACAACATTAGCGACCCATTCCGGATAGTGGGAGACACTTAGGAAACCTGCATCCCATTGCTTTTTGACTTCTTCTTTAATCTTCAATATCATCTCCTGGCCTCATTCTTCGCAATTTCGCTGCATCTGGCTTGCACTCGGCTTCACGGGTATGTGGTGTTGCACTATATCTGTGTCTAACCCGGGCATATCTTGGTATGACCATGCAAAAATGTCGATGTAGCTTCTTAACAGCTCGATTAACTTCTTCTTGATGTCGATAGCTATTAAGGATCCCATCCTCAATTCTCTTGGTTCGGCAATCGTCCCCAAATTTACTGTTTCTACTGGGTCTTCACTTGGAATGGAGAAATGGTCTTCCCTTTCCAATAGGCGTATAATCTCCCCTGGTAGTTCCGGTGTCTCTTCTATCTCATTCTCATCAGCTTCAAACACGGGCTGCTCCCAGTTCGGACTTTGGTCAAACCTTTGGCATCTCGTTTCGCCTTCGTATATTATGTTTTCATTGACATTATGATACCTGCTTATAAGAAAATGACAAGTTGGTAACCAAATATGATATGCATATGTCATGAATGGAATGCACCATGAAAGATTTTGAAAAACACATTTTATTGGAAGGTTTAAGGGAAAACAAATGTTCACAGCTTCAAAGTACATTCAACTAGAATACATTAAATCCCAGCGACCTGTAAACATTACATTATGGGGAGGTCCAGGCTGGTCCAATTGTTCAATGGCTGGTTGGGCTCCTCTCGCACTAACTGAACCATTTCGCTTGGTGCCTGCTCATTTATGTCCAGTACGGCTACAGTCCCCGTCTTGGGCTCAGGTTGGCTCTTATGGATAAACCCTCCACTCCGGAATGTAACAGTCAAAGGGGGAAAGCTTCTCCTTTCTTCTTGTATTGGCCTTTTCTGTAATCTTGCCATTCTGACTTCCCGCTTCTTGATTGCTTCTCTCTGTCTGTCAGCTTTTGTAGAGACGTAGCCTAGCCCAAACTTTTCGGTATTTTCTCGGATGGTCAGGGGTTTCTGAATCCCTTGAGCTGTCAAGCCTAATCCTTGCCCCGGTTTGTACCCCTGTTTGATCATAGTGGCTGCAACCATTTTTGCTGCCTTCGAGAAACGATGGTCTGGGGCAGAAGTGACATTCACCATCTCAAAAGCCCGATAGGAGCATTCTGGCACATCTTCGTTGCTTTCAATATAAGGAACTGATGCCGGTTTGGTGACGAGGAAGCTTGTCTCTCCGGAGATGCAAATGAGTTGGTCCCCCATTACAAATTTCATCTTTTGGTGGAGGCTTGACGGTGCATCGCCCCTGTCGTGTGGATCCAAGGTCTTCCCAATAGATAGTGTAATATGGCGTGATGTCCATCACCTGAAATTCCACCATAAAAGTAGTTGGCCCGATCGTGAGGGGAATATCCAGAGTTCCCACTACGTCACGCTTTCCTCCATCGAATGCTCGTACCTTCATCGTACAGGGACGCATATAGGACGCGTCAATTGGAAGTTGTTGTAGTATATGCAGGGGCATAATGTTCAATGCCGAGCCGTTGTCAATGAGTACGCGGGCTATGGTGTGCTCCTTGCATTTGACCGTGATGTGCAAAGCTTTTACATGTCCCTTCCCTTCCTGGGGTAGCTCGTCATCTCCAAAGCTGATGACGTTGTTCATGATGAGGTTCCTGGCGATTCCGTCAACATTTGCCACCGAGACGGTCGGTGGAACATAAGCTTGGCTCGGAACTTTCAGCGGTGCTTCCCGATGAGGTTGGGAATCCATCATTAATGAGAGCAAGGAGATGCGAGCCGGTTGTCGACTTAATTGATCCACAATATTATACTCGCTCTACTTCATGAGTTTTGAAACTCGTGGTTTCTTCTTCAGTGATCGGTGTTCCCTTCTTTGTTGCTTCCAGTGTAGGCTCAATGTCTTGTTCTACGACTTTCTCTTTCCTTGCTTTGTCAACTATCTCGGGGGCGTAAGCCCGACCGCTCCTGGTCTTCTTTTCTACTATAGCCGCTCCCTGAACTACCTCACAATTATAGTTCCACGGGACTGCATTATCCGTTTCGTAGGGGAAAGGGGCAGGCACCCGTATGGTGAGAGGTGTGATTCCATGAGGCAGTAGCGGGATTTCTGGAGTCTTGACATTCAAGACAAGGGGGGTTGGCACCCATGACGGTGTGTATGACACATCTCTTTGAATCATGTGGCATTGACTGCCTATCTCTTCCGCGGAGAATTCGATCATCCTTTGGTCCATGAGTTTTTGCACCACCTTGGAAAACTCGGTACATTCTGTGATGTCATGTCCCCGTGCCATCTTGTGATAAGGGCATTGTTTTTCCCCATCTGTTCCTTTCCCTTGCCTTTGGCGCGTCTTTAGCCGGTATATAGCCATGTTCTAATGAGTAAACAAATATGTTTTCTCTATTTGTACTTGAGAGAACCTTTCCAGCCGCCCTTCCTTCTCGATACTAGCAACATTGTTGGAGTGTTCTGGGAGAGGATTGCTGTTCACATTTGGTGTCCCAGCCAGTGCGGAAAAATCCAGCCACTTTGCATCCTTTAATGCCTGAACCTTCCTTTTGAACGTTATACAATTTTCGATATCATGTCCAGCTCCACCGCATGATATTCGCACTGGCATCCAGCTTGTACCAGGCCGGGGGAGGAGTCTTTATTTCTCCCAAGGGTATAGGGGTTACCATCCTTGCCTCTAAAAGCTTGGGATATAGTTCGGCGTATGTCATTGGGATCGGGTCAAACTCCTGTCGTGGTCGACGAGAAGCCTGATTCGCTCCTGCTTGCTGGGTCGGGGCCCTTGGTTGCCCCTGTCCTTGAAATGCGGCTCCTGGCCCTTCCTGAGTTGCTGGCCTTGATTGCTCTGGGTATGGCGCTCTCGGTTGAAATGAGTTAGGTACCATTGAGTATGGAAATGGGACGCCTCCTTGCGCAGGTATGGCATGAATTGGGGAGATGGAGCAGGTGCGGCATAGGCGGCTACCGGCGACCCTCGTAAGCATCCTGGCGCTTGGTAGAACGTTGGTTGTATCGGCGGGTGCGATGGGTATACCAGGTTGGTTTCATTTTCTTTCTTTTTCGCTGGTGGTTGAAACCGTTTTGATGCCTCGACCGCATCACCCTTTAGCTTTCCTCCTTTAATTCCACTCTCCACACGTTCACCGGATGCAACCAAGTCGTGAAACTGTTGGAGACGTTACCGATCAACTTCTCATAGTAGACGCCTTTTAGCGTGTTGATGAAAAGGGTAGTGAGTTCTCTTTCGGTAAGGGGAGGTTGGACCTCCACGGCTGCCTCTCTCCATCTTCGTGCATAATCTTTGAAATTCTCTTCGGATCCCTTCTCCATAGACGAGGGTCGGTCGATCCAGCCTGACTCGGTGACATGTTTGTACTGTGTCAAGAAAGAAGTAGCTAATTCCTTCCATGTCTTAACGCGGTTTCCATTTAGTTGAAAGTACCAGCGAAGGGATGCCCCAGTTAGGCTTTCCTGGAAACAATGCATGAGGAGCTTGTCCTCACCAGCATAAGCGGCCATTTTTTGACAATACATGGCCAGATGTGTCCTCGGACATCGTGTCCCGTTGAACTTTTCAAAATCTGGCATTTTGAATTTTGGCGGTAGCACCACTCCAGGGACTAAGCATAAGTCTTGTGGGCTGGTCATACCATAGCTGTCAATACCTTCTACTGCCTGCAATCTTTCCTCGAGTCGGCGTAGAGCGAGAGACTCAATATTTTCCTGAGGAGCCGGGGAACCCACCGCTTCCATTACATTTCCTGGTGCAGCCATAGTGAAATGAGTTTGATTTGGGGTTGGAGGTTGTGCCATAGAAGGATGGTATGTGGGCGCCTGGCTTGGAGCCAGGTTGGGTGACTGAACGGCTTCCTGCCCCTGCTCTTGATGGTGATTGGTAGTTCCCCCAGTCGGAGTTCTTCCTCTTTCCTCAGTCAATTTTGTGAGCATTTCCATTATGGCAGACATTTGGCCCTGTAGGGTTTGTTGCGACTGTTCCAACCCCATGAGTCTGTTCTCTGTTTCTTCTGCCATTGGCTGCCGTTGAGGTACTTGATTGCGCCGGGACCTGAGATTGTAAGAGTGCGCAATCCTGGAGGGAGGCTTCTACCCACCTGGGTACAAGGGAATTTTTATTTGATTTTTCACTTGATATGCTTGTATGCATGAATGTCTATGCAGAAGGTTAAGGAGACAAACAACTTTATTGCACACAATACAAACACTCAATACAAACATACAATGTTGAAATGCCATGTAAAATGAAAGCTATACTACATGATCTTAAAGCAATCTTCCAGTCATCTTCTAAGGAGCACGGCGCCTCTTTCTCTGGGGTGGTCGTTCACCTGCTTCCTCCCTCTTCTTCATTATGGTCTCGACCTGCTTTTCCCTCAGCTGCAGCCTTTGAAGAGCTCCTTCTAGAGATGCTTCTAACCTCTGGATCTGCTGCCTTAAAGTCTGATTCTCCTGGAGGATAGCCTTCATGTCTGAAGTTAGCTGTGGCTTATGTTGTGCCCTCCAAGATATGTATGCTGGGTAAACACCAGGTTTTGAGCTATTGGGTTGGATCTTGCGTGGTGTGGACCATGCTTGATACATCTTCTTGCCTTCTTCTGTGAGCATGGTTCTGCGTTGTAAGTGAAGTCACACTCTTCCATGCCAAAGAGCACGGGAATAATCTGATGACGCCCCACTTGTCTTCCCACCTGCAGTGGTGCATATGCAATTCCTCCCCAGGGACCTAAAAGTGGAACCCAATTGTAGTCCCCGCATCTATATGTCATAGAGACCACTGGCATCCAAGGAGCAGTCCAGGTAATGTCAGCTTCTGTGAGGTTTTCCAACTTCTTTTTCTAGCTCTCTAAATCCTTTGGTAGGCTCCACTTGCTGAGCAGAATATCTAGTAGTGTTGTGGCTGGTACTTGATAAACAGCAGGGAAACGATGAACACTACAGGGGAAATGACCTTGCAACCAAGTGCATAGGAGAGGTAAGCAACCCATGAACTATCCCGAGCCTTTACTCCTTAGGTAAGTAAGAGATCGGATGGTTTCAGCCAAGATAGCAGGAGTAGGGTCACATCCCTTGAGCACCTACTGGACCAAATCTACAATTGCCCCATCGATGTGGGCCGGTATCCTTGGGAAAATGACTAGCCCATATATAGCTAGTGTAAGCAATTTGTGTACCTCCGCTTCCGTTGCAGTTTGTATTACTTCTTTGATTGTTGCCCATGGAAGATATTCGCGCCCACCGTAAGTTGTGACTGTCGGTGAGTCCCATATTGGCTTTCCCATAATCTCAGCAAAGGCCCTTCGGCATGACCTTCTGGGCTCTGGTAGATAGATCTTCATTTTGTTTTCCATGGGGATATCCAGTAGTCTTCTGTATTCTTCTATTGTGGGAACAAGATCTAGGCTGTTGAAGTCGAAGCACCGCCGTCGAGGTTCCCAGAAATAAATGGCTGCCCCAAGCATATCCGTATCAGCCATTAGCTCGGTCACATGGAGCAAATCCCCAAACTGTTGTATGTATATGCTTTTCCTTTCGTCTGACCACTGCTTCCATATTGTCTGTACCTCCTTAGTGTAGTCCAGCTGATCTTCTATGATAACATGTTCTGCCTTGTAAGCCTCTCCTGGCAGGAAATCTCCAAGGCGAAGTTGAATGTCTCCCGATGCTTGGGCCACCACTATGACAGTCTCTTTGTCCTGAAGGCCTTTTGAGGAGATGACTGAAAGTTGCCATGCCTATATGAATAATGAATGTCATGTTATGCATGATGACAGGTTAGGATGACAGGTTAATATATATCAAGGCAGTTAGACAGGATAAAGAATAAACCAATTGTAAAAAAAACAGTTAAATGTACAGGGGATGACTTAAGGACTACCCTACAAAACAAAGGTTAGCATGGCATGGAATGATCAAACAAAATGTGGGTCAATACCCCTGATGGGCTTTTATTGCTACCCCTATCTTATAAGTTGGTTCCCAAACTTCCTCAATAGAGGGCTCCGTACACCATGGGATTTACCGGAGGGGGATCTTAAAAGGACGTGCCTTAAAAGAAACTCAAGCTTGAGTGAGGAGTCCGAGGCCCCATTGCGGATAATGATCAACGCGCTGGGGACCGTACTGAACCTTGCTAACCTAAATTGTGTTAAACCCGGGTATAGGGTTATGCATGAATGCAACAAGTATGGAAAGCAATAAATCACAACTATCATGGTAATGAAAGCATATAAATAAATCACAGTTTAAATGACCATTGTATCAAAACAACTTGGCATGACAGTTACATATATACAATAGCACAATTAAATATAACCTCCTAAGTCCTAGTTCTAGACCTAACTCTCTAAAGTGTTTATTCTTAATTCCCCAGCAGAGTCGCCAGCTGTCATCACTGCTTTTCGTCCGGGCCCTTTTGGGGTGAGCTCAAACTAAACCAATGGTGAGAAAATTTAGAGTCGCCACCAACTGTTTTTGGGGTACAGTTGGATACCCTCTACTTCGAGTAGTTTCAAGTGTATGGTCTGCGTTATCAGAGATGGGTTCGGGAGTTGGTTACGTGTAGGGAAGGATTAGCACCCCTACAGCGCCCTTTCGGTATCTAATTTAGGAGGAGGAGGTTTTATTTTATTTGTACTGCTGTGATTGGGTTAAATTTCCTAAAAAGTCTATGATTTTTATTTGACTAAGTTATTTGTCGAAGTTATGGTTAAGATTGATTTACCCTAGGTTTTTAAAGGGAATCCTAAAAGTTTTTGGGTTTTTGTTTGAAGTGGGGAATGAGATCCTATAGGTTTGTTTTTGATTTTTCTTTTGGAAATTTAAGTCCTAAAAAACTGGTTTTTTATTTTCCCCTTTTTTTTTTTTTTTTTTTTTTTTTTTTGGGGTTAGAAAACACTTTTTTTTTTGTGTTTTGTAAAAAACGTTTTGTTTTGGTTTTGCTTTCTTTTGTTTTTTTTTTTTTTTTTTGTTTTTTGTTTTGTGTTTTTTTTTGTTTATTTTTATTTTTTTTTTTTTGTTTATTTTTATTTTTATTTTTTTGTTTTGTTTTTGGAAGGTAAAGCATGTTTTTTATGTGTTTTAAAGGGAATTGGAACTCCTAAATATGGAAACGTGCATTTTTTAGATGCTTTCTTTTCCCCTTTTTTTTTTGACTTGAAATACATTTTTTTTTTGGTTTTGAAAACGTTTTTTTTTTTTTGAAATTGAAAATGCATATATCAAAAGAGATGTGGAGTGTGACATCCACAAAAATGAAATCACTCTTTTTTTTTTTTTTTTTTCTTCATCCTCTCCTTTTGCTCTCTCTCTTTTTTCCTTTTGTTGTTTTTTTTTTACTATACTTTACATATTACAACATACACATAGGAAGGAATACAAGAAAATACAATGAAAAAGGCTGAAAAGCAATTACATCAAATATAGATAAGCTAGAAACGAAAATTAGAAAAGATGCTAAAACAATTACACCAAATAGATATAAATAAGCTGAAAAAATAGTAGAAAGATAAAAGGGTGAACCGACTTTGAAGCTTTGCAATGTCAATCTTCTGCTTGAGCTCCCGCCGGCGCTGATAGTCCACTTGCTCGACTTGGAATCGACAGATCTGACAGTGGGACTTATGAAGAAACTTCCCTGGTGTTTGGAGATAGGAGGACTGAAATTGGAGTTTGTAAGGAGTGGATGAGTGATCTCGACAGGTGGGGCGTTTTCGATGATAAGGTCTGGGCGTTTTCTGATGATGATGAGGCTGGTTTTGATGATGAAACTCTTTTTTTTTTTTTTTTTTTGAATTTCTCTCCTTTCTTTCTTTTCCTTTCTCTCTCTGTGTTTTTTTTTTTGCTCTGTCTGCACTAGGATGAGGAATGGCAGCAGGTTTTCAACGATAAAGGGGGGGGCTCTCTGTTTTTCTTTCTTTTTCTGCACTGGACTGATGGAGGGTGACAGCAGGTTTTCTTCCTTTTTTTTTCTCAACGAGCTTCTCCTCCTTCTCTCAAAGAACTCCCTCTTTTTTTTTTTTTGCAGGGACGGGCAACTGTTTTTTCCTTATGACAGATCTCTTTTTTTTTTCTCTTTTTTTTCAGAACTCTCTATCCAACGAAAACCCACACTCCTCTCTTTTTTCCACGAATTTTCCCTTCCAAAAAAAGAATCCTCTCTTCGCAGGGACTGTCAAATGCCTCTTAAAGTGCTGCAGAATGTCTTTGGCTGGACTCTCATAATTTCTGCATTTAATGCTCTATTATGAAGGCAGCATTTTTAATTGCAGGTTTTGTATTTTGTCTGGTGGACAGTGTATGCGGGAAAACAGGGCAGCTCGTGATTTGCCTTTTTGGATTTGTAGTTTAGTAGCACATGTGACTGACAGGTCATTGAATTATTCTTTGTTAGGTGGCCAGCACAGAAAGAAGGTCCCGTGAACGACCAGCGAGAGAAAAAAAAAAAGGAGACCCGTGAGAAACAGTCGCCGCGGGAAACCAGCGAAAAAAGAATCAGCGAAGGCAGAAAGGGTCGGAGGTTCGAAGTGTCGGCAGGTCGGAGCGTCGGCAGGGTCGAAGGGTCGAAGGTGGAATCGGCAGGTTAACGGGGCTTCGAGGCTTCGAGGCTTCGGGGCTTCGAGGCTTCGAGCTTCGAGGCTTCGAGCTTCGAGGCTTCAGGGCTTCGAGTTTCGGGGCTTCGAGCTTCGGGGCTTCGAGGCTTCGAGGCTTTGGGGCTTCGGGCTTCGGGGCTTCGAGGCTTCGAAGGTCAACGGGTCGCAGTGTCGGCAGGTCAACGGTCAACGGTCAACCTTTTTTTTTTTTTTTAAACTTTTAATTACCTTTTTACCCCCACCAAAAATGCAAAAATGGATGACCTTCCAAGGATTGTTCGGGGAGATCCGTGTTCGCCTATATAGGCATTTTGAGGAGTTTCGCCTGATCACTTTTGCGGGCAGTTTGACCAGGGGCATTGACCGTCTTTTGGTAAGTTTGACTTTTTCCAACGAAAGTTGTTTAGGCCATAACTTCTTCATTTTAAGTCCGATTTGAGCTCGGTCAAGTGTGTTGGTCTTCAATTTTCATCCTCCATCACCTGGTGTTGGTCTTGGGGTGCTTCAAGGACTTGTAGCAAAAGTCATTAATTTTGAACTCCCCCATCCGTGTTAATTGTATACATCTCGTGCAGATTGGGGTAGACCATTCCTTGGAAGTATGGGATCATTGTGGACCTGTTCAACAAGGCATATGGCATGGGCAGAAAGGTATATCAAATGGGGTTAGTATGTCCAACCCGGACAAAATGGGGTCCAACAGTGGTTATCGATGATTTCACCAGATACACATGGGTGATGTTCCTGAAATCAAAGGATCAAACTTTTGAGCATCTTGTAGATCTTTTCAACTGGATAAGCAAATCACAAGGACTGAGCATAAAGTGCATCAGGAGTGATCATGGTACAGAATTTGATTTTTCAGAAATGAGATCATATTGCTCTGAACAGGGCATACAGCATGACTTCTCTGCGCCCAGAACTCCTCAACAAAATGGAGTGGCTGAACGCAAGAATCGCTCTTTAGTCGAGGCTGGCAGATCTATGTTAGCAGGGGCAACGCTTCCTCTCAGTCTATGGGCTGAAGCTGTGTCCACTGCCTACTATGTTCAGAACAGAACTCTAATAAATAAATCTACCATGAAAACACCCTATGAGATATGGAGAGGACGAAAGCCTTCAATTTCACATTTCAGAGCCTTTGGGTGTACTTGCTATATACTGAACAACGGCAAAGAACCCCGGAATAAATTTGAACCAAAATTTGATGATGGGATCTTTGTCGGGTACTCACTTCATAGCAAAGCTTATCGGGTCTTCAATAGAAAACTTTTTAAAGTTGAAGAATCTATCCATGTGACCTTTGATGAAACTAACCTTGATTGGTCAAAAGTCGGTTCTTCTAGTTCTAATGTGCAGGTCATGGACAGCAACGTCGATTATTCGAAGTTTATGAATGTTCCTGTTACACATCTTGACCAACCACGTGGCATCAGTGAAGCACAAAGAAATTATATAGATGATGCTACGGATGACTCGGACTCCAGACTACCATTTAGCTCCGGATATACTCCTACGGATACCCAAAATTCCGGAGCACCTTCAAGTCCGTCCGGACTAGTTAACACTGAAAGTTCAGCTGTACCTCTCAATACGGAAACATCTAGTCCGGACGAAGCTCAACCAGTGGATACAACTGAACCACCTAATCTGGAAGAGCTTCAAATTGTTCAAGATCATCCATCACATGCACAGAATTACAGATGGACTCGAAACCATCCCTCAGATCAAGTGATTGGTGATCTTACTGTTGGTGTAAGAACAAGAGCAGCCACCTCCAACATGAGTCTTTACTCGTGTTTTCTATCTCAAATAGAACCAAAGGTGGTAGATGAAGCTCTTCAGGATTCGAATTGGATAGAAGCCATGCAAGAAGAGCTTAATCAATTTAAGAGAAATAATGTGTGGACCTTAGTACCAAGGCCTAAGTCTCAGCAAGTCATTGGCGTTAAATGGGTGTTCCGGAACAAGCTTGATACGGATGGAATAGTAATCCGGAACAAAGCCTGGACTGGTAGCCAAAGGGTATCGTCAAGAAGAAGGAATAGATTATGATGAGACCTTTACTCCGGTAGCAAGACTTAAGGCAATCCGAATGTTTCTGGCGTATGCTTCATATGAAAACTTCATAGTTTATCAAATGGACGTCAAGAGCGCATTCCTGAATGGAGATCTTCAAGAGGAGGTGTACGTTGAACAACCTCTCGGCTTCATTGAACCTAAAGCAGGACATCTTGTCTACATGTTTCGGAAAGCTTTATATGGTTTGAAGCAAGCTCCAAGAGCCTGGTACGACACACTGTCAGAATTCCTACTTGCTCACAACTTCCAAAAGGGGAAGATAGACACCACCCTATTTCTACGAAAAGAGAAAGGACACACTCTGATCGTACAAATATACGTGGATGATATCATTTTTGGATCAACGAATCCAAAGCTTTGTGAAGAGTTTGCTAAGTTGATGACAGGCAAGTTTGAGATGAGCATGATGGGAGAACTGTCCTACTTCCTTGGAATAGAAGTTAAACAATTAAAGGAAGGAATCTTCATTAATCAAGCTAAGTACACTCGCGATCTTATTAAGCAGTTTGGTATGGAAGGTTCATCTCCCGTCAAAACTCCCATGCCTGTCAGTGCCAAGTTAGAACCGGATGTTGACGGCATATCAGTAAATGTGACTGACTATAGATGGATGATCGGATCCTTGCTGTATCTTACAGCAAGTCGCCCAGAACTTATGTTTGCAACTTGCATCTGTGCACGATACCAGGCGAATCTCAAGGAGTCACATATGCTTCATGTTAAACGAATATTAAGGTATCTCAAGGGAACGATGAATTTGGGACTCTGGTACCCAAAGGAGTCCAACTTCACCTTATCCGGATACTCTGATGCCGACTTCGCTGGATGTCGCATCGATAGGAAGAGCACAAGTGGTACATGTCAGTTTCTTGGAAATAGATTAATTTCATGGTTCAATAAGAAGCAGAATTCCGTATCAACCTCTACTGCTTAAGCGGAATATATAGTTGCTGGGAGTTGCTGCGCACAACTACTCTGGATGCAAAGTCAACTTACTGACTACGGTTTCAACATGTCATCTATTCCACTCTACTGCGACAACACTAGCGCTATTGCTATCAGCAACAATCTTGTCATGCATCCTAAGACGAAGCATATTGAAGTCCGGTATCACTTCATACGTGATCATGTTCTTAAAAGTCACATCTCACTGGAACACGTTGCTACCGAAGATCAACTGGCCGACATTTTTACAAAGCCCCTACCTGCTGCAAGATTCTCTGAACTAATCTTCCATTTAGGTATGCTCGACTTTTCTACATAGTTTCACCTTTAATTTGCCCAACAGTTTACTTACTATCAGAACACACATTGTGCTTTTATTGAAAGTGGAAGATACATACTAATTTTAATGATGATCATACTTACTGATCAATGGCTTCATGCTTCTGATATTAATATCAACTTCATTGTGGGAGGATGCTTGCGTTTCCCGACTGAAGTCGTTTAAGCTAACATGATTAAAGTTTATATGAGTTACCTCTTTCTGGTTTCATGATCTTAATTTCCACTAATCACCACATGACAATAGCATGTTCATTTATATTACTCTATTAACATGTATAGTTGAAGAAATGAAATGGGTTAGCTCGGAATGCCTGGTGGATGAATACTCAATCACAATCTGGTCAGCTTCTGAAGTATAGTTTTCTAATAAGATAGACAGTGCTGAATTCTACAAACCGGAAATGTCAATCGAGAGGATTGCACAATCTACGGGGGAGAAAATGCTTTATATATTATTCAGTAATACCCCCCCCCCCCCCCCCCCCCGTATATGTCTCATGATCTCTTTCCTGGCTGTCTATTTGAGGGGGAGCTTTTCATTGAGAGGATTAAATGATCTACGGGGGAGCAGTAATGAACCCCTAATATGTCTCGGATACTCCCTCCTCTAAACTTTTACTTCCGGATCTGACAGGACATGCAGTTTTGAATCAGAAAAGTGGCCTGCTTGGATATATTTTCTTTCTTCAACCATGCATTTTAATCGACTAATCACCTGCTTACCTTTGACATGTGTTCGCTTCCCATTTTTCACTCATGAATCCTAAATTGGCCAAATTATATGATCTTTAATTAATCTTAGCTACGTTGTTCAGCAAGACGGTTTCGCTATGTTGACCTATATGAACTTGTGTATGGTTATCTGACATATGCCCTGATTCAGTAATATTGCTCATTCTCACGTATGTATATGTCTCTTACATCTCTGAAATGCATAAGTTCTGTTTCTCGTTAGTTCGGATTATGTCGTTCTTCACTGATTATTTTCCCTAATCCATACTAATCCTTGCCTGTTAAGCTTTTGTATTTTCAGTTCATTTTTTTTAGCTACAGGTTCAGATTCTCTTTGCAACCGTATCGATAAATCTAGTCCATAGTCTTGGATTTGAAGTGTTGTGGTACTTCTCTTCTCTTCGACTTATTGACTGCAAAGGAATCTACTTTACTCTCTCACCGAACTCTGTCTACTACGGACACGGTCTACTTTTCATCCGGATACTCTTCCTCGACTATTATTTACTTCGGATGAGTGTCGGTTCATTCCTCCGGACTCCTGACACAGTTTAATTGCGACAATCCAAGTCTTCCTATATGTCGCGTGCTTTTGAGGAGGAAACATGATGATTCATTGAATGCAAATCTCGGGATGCACACACACTTCTTTGGATGGCAACCAGTTGTTACACTTACTTAGTCATGCGGTCTCCACGACATCGTTTCATTCGGAGACGCATCAATATCCAGACTCATAACATCAGCCTGTCAAGCTGGTCCTTATTTCACTCGCACATTCCTAGGCCCGCTGACATTTACGGATTCGGTCTTATATGTACTGATCATTCCTGCGAAGCACGAGTATTGCTCATTTCAAATCCCTAAACCTCTCGTTGCTCCTTCCATCCCCAAGACCCCACCTTTCCTCTTGTCCTTCAAATTTCATTTGCAATGGCACCCAGAATCTCTCTTTCCGGCGTTAATCCTGGCCATCTAGTTGATTGGAATGCTGTTTCTAATCCTCTGGATTGGTTTTTCCAGCTTCGCCCTCTCCTTGAAGCCTCGCATATACTCAACCTGATCTCCAATCCCGTCGATCTTCTTATCGATGACGTCCTTGAGTATTACCAACGGATTCGCTGCACCACCGATTCCATAACCTCTTATGTCCGCGGTGAATCCATCATCATCACTCCGACCGTTCTCCGCGCTGCTCTCCACCTACCTCTTGGTGAACCACAGCGCCCAGATGCCGATCCAATGGCGGCTTCTATGGGTTGCACACAAAAAGGCAAGGAATACAAGGTGAAATCCTTCCAAGGTCGCTATCGATGTATGGCGACCATCTTGTGTCGATGCTTACTGGATCGCATATCCGACCTCGACTCCGTTCCGTACGACCTTCTCCTGGCCATGTACGGCGTGTTTGAAGGTCTTCCGATGGATTGGGGGATTTTCTTGTTTCGGTTGTTGCAGAATGGTCCCAAGAACCATTCCTTCGGGTGCATCCTCATCATTGTCTTCCGGCATCTTAATCCGGACCATTTCGCCTGATATGATGCTGTTCCATTTCCTCCGGCTTATTACCTTCGTTATCTTACGCCGGATAGGAACATGACCACCCGCCGACCATCTGCAGCTCTCCGCATACTCCCTGCCTCGGAACAACAAGGCAGTTCTGTTGGTGACCCCTCCGCCAGCCAAGCCCCTGACGTCAGTTCTGCACCCTGATCCTCCCGGATTCGGTCCGTTGCAGCACCCTCTCATTCTCAGGCCTCCCAACACAGCGTTCGTGCCGACCCATCCGAGGTTACGGGGCCCTCTCAGTGCAGTGCTCCTAGAGCTGTTTCCTCAGCCCCCTCTACTGCGGATGTCCCCACTCCCTCCTCCTCCGCTGTTGCTGCCGCGGTTGATACCGCTGTTGCGGCCGCCACTGTTGATGTCTCGGCCTCTTCTCCGGAAGCCCCTTTGCCTCCCCTACCTCAACCCCAAGATTACCTTGACCATCTCTCCGCCGACACCTTAACGGACCTATGGCTTCGTTTTAGCCTTGCCCACACTACCTCCATTCCTGACAACGATCTCCGGGTGTTTTACACACGCCATACCCAATCCCCGGAGACAATGATCATCTGGAACTTGGATCACGGTTTTCTTACGCCGGCCTCCATTCCAGATGTGGCATTCACTACTCCCTCCAGCCCCACCCATTTCGCCAGGGGTCCTTCTCCTACTAAGGCTGGCCCCTCTTCTCCTGCCGCCGCGATTCCCGTGGTTGACTTATCTAGTCAAAGCGGCTCCATTGCTCCGGATGCCTCCAATGCTCCGGATGCCTCCGATGCTCCGGATGCCTCTGATGCTCCGGATGCTCCTGCTGCTGCTGCTGATACTCCTGCGGACTCCTCTGCCCAACGCACTCCTGCTCCTGTTCATGCGGGGGAGTCCTCCAAAGCTCCAGAGTTGGTCCTTGGACGTGCCTCTTTTGGCACAGTCCACTCCGATGCTGTGCTTTCCGCCCAGCTGGACCGACACGCCCAAGCTCAAAGCACCCAAATTTCCGCCATCGCTGCCAAGGTTGATGCCCTCGGCGCCCAACTTCTCTCCGCTCTCACTGACTCCTCCACTTCCATGGAGCAGAAAATGGATCTCGTTGCCTCGTCCGTCCATTCATTGTTTACCTCCTTCGCGGACCTGGCGCACACGATGGTTCGTCCTCCCGTTGCTTCCCGGCGATTTGCCAAACCTGGGGGAGAAAGTGTCATCTGATCCATCTGCTCCTTCTGCACCACAACCATCTACTCGGACTGAGAAGCGGCCTGCCACTTCAGTGGTTCAGGGAGTTAGAATTCCCAAACAAAGTCGCTTCTCTCAACCAAGCTCCTCTACTGCAGCTCCAGCTCCTCTTCCATCCTCCTCATCCGCAGCCAACACCTTCCTCCCATCATATGCGGCGTTTGACCCTTCTGATGCGGATGGAAGTGTTCGCAAAGCAATGAAGTCCTATGCAGCGTCTTCTACTGAGAGAAGATGTCTTTCTAAAATGTACCCTTTCTCCTCGGACGACATTCAGACTCTTTGTTTGGAGAAAGGACTCTTTACTACAGAAGACATTGACAACTTCTCGAGGGCTGCTAAAATGGAGATGAGGCTGTTTCCATCTCTATACAAGGATGGGCACTTGTTTGAAGTTCCGCCGTGCTGGAATGAAGGCTATCTTCCCAGTGTGGATCTAATTCAGTCCTTCATCGACGGAACTGCTGAGGATAGCAAGCCATGGAAAACTCTCTCAACTATCCTCATTCTGTACCGAATCATGACGCCACACTTCATGATGGCTGTCTTCATGATTCAGTCCAAGCAAATGATTCTCATTGACTCTCATCAGATAGTGGAGCACTTTGTAAGAAAGAATCAATGGGAACCACTGTGTCTCAGCCGATGAAGCCGTGA
This sequence comes from Taxillus chinensis, assembly GCA_023512835.1. Lineage (NCBI taxonomy): Eukaryota > Viridiplantae > Streptophyta > Magnoliopsida > Santalales > Loranthaceae > Taxillus > Taxillus chinensis. Next base: position 52,122,217 of record CM042084.1, read on the forward strand.
AGAAAGCCGGTTTATATGAAGAGTTGGGCATCACACCCTTGGGTCCAACTAGAGAAGCTGAAGGCGACATTCCGGGGCAAGAAGCAAGTGCCACAACAGCCGGATGGAGATAGCTGCGGGGCCTTTGTCTGTTACTTCATCAAGTCCTTTTTGACTGTGGACAAATCGTGGAGCCAACACACTACTTATACGATGAAGCAGACAATGGAGCTTAGAGAGAAGGCAGCAACTATGATCTTCAAGTATAGTAAGCCTTATGTACCTTAGTGAAAATCTTGTATTAAGGCTGAATTGTACTTAGTTGCTGTTAAATGAAATTGGTTGTGTTGTATATTCTGTATGTTATCTTTTTGCACTGCTTACCAGATCAGATTACAAAGGGTTTGGGCATATCCATAATTGGGGGAGATTGTTGGATCAAACCCAGAATTTGGATAATGCTGATAAAACCTTATGTAATTTGACCTGAGATCTCTTGTGTTTTTTTGATCGTTGCGAAGATATGTTATTAATCCGGAGATACACTCGTGAGAGCAAAGCTAAGGACAGGATACATAATCCTGATCCGGACAAGAGTGAGTGTCGTCAAACACTTGGTAAATAACCAAGTCACCAATACATACGGAACAAGGAACATTCGTGCGGACTAAGCCAAATTGACGCTAAGTAAGAGTCTTGGTTTACAAGGTCGCATGAAGTAAAAGAAGACACGGAGTAAGGCATCCGAGTCTTCCATACATACGGAGTAAGGAAGTACAAATGCAGAATAAGGACCCGAGTCTTTATTAGACACGGAGTAAGGAAATTAGATGCGGAGTAAGGAATCCGGACAACTTACTCATATGGAGTAAGGAAGTTACATATGGAGTAAGGAACTTACATACGGAGTAAGGAATTTACATACGGAGTAAGGAATTTACATACAGAGTAAGGAACTTACATGCGGAGTAAGGAAGCGCTGGCACGGACTAAGGATTCCAGTACCAAATCGATACGGAGTAAGAAATCACTGACACGGAGTAAGGTTCTGAGCTTCATTAGCTACGGAGTAAGGAAAATTACACTGGACCAAGAAGATACCGCTTCAACTCAACCGCATTTAAAGTTATCAGCTCGCGGTGTCCCGATGTAAGACAAACTCGTTGAGAACCTGAAGAATCTTACACGTGGATCACCCGGATATGTGGACACAACCTTAATTGTATTTGGGAACTCACAAACGCACTTATACTCTTCAAACCCAAGATCTTGAGATCCACAAACCGCAGCAGTCAAGGCAGAGAGATTACCGAGGGATAGTTAGTGCTGAACGCATTCCGGAACTACAAGTTCCAAGGTTGTCTCTTAGGAATGTTTTGTATAAATATTCATATTTGTACATTTGTAAAAAAAAAAAAGTGAATGTGCTTTTGGAAGAAAAGATTAACCCTGTGTATGCACAAGCGGATTTAACTTTTGGGAGATAGAATTTGGCTAGTGTGTGAATTCATTTGTAAACAGAGTGTAAGAGAGTCTTGCTTCTATTTTGTTGTATTTATCTTGTGATAATAAAACAAAATACTTCCACTATCTGCTTATCTTCCGCAGTGATTCTATCACTTAACTAGATAAGTGTTTGTGTCTTAAGAGAAAGAAAAGAGTTTCGATAAGAGCCTATTCACCCCCCTCTAGGCTCCAAGGGACCATCAGTACGCCCAGAGTCTTAACGCCCAAGCTCTTCCCTTTCCCCAGAATCATCACCCAAGCTTTTGTCCCTTCGCTTCGCCCAGCTCTTTTCTTTCCATATTCTCTCTCTTTTCCTACGAATTTCCTTTCCAACAAAACAAAAAAAACAAAAAAAACTCCTTTTTCTCACTCCGCTCTTGTACGGGTTCTCTTACCCAAATCCCAAATTCCTTCCCATTTCAATTTAAAAATATCTACCTTCTCCCACATTCTTCTCTCTCAATTCCGTACACTGTTGCAGTCTCCAAATCCTAGCTGATTTCTATCATTTGAACTACGAAATTCGGTGATTTGGTAATTGGAGCAGGTGACTATTGGCGTGGACGGGATTCACACAGCAGTCCGATGTTCGAAGCTCTAAAGTCGGTTCTATAATCCTAGCTGATTTCTGTCATTTATTTTTTCTTAGCTTATTTATCTTTATATTTAATGTAATTATTAGTCTTTTCCTGTATATTTTTTTCTTTTTTTTCAGTTGTTGTTATGTGTTGTATTTTCCTTGTATTTTCCTTTTTATGTTGTTGACATCTGTTGTATTTTTCTTGTATTTCTTTTTTCTGTATATATTGTATGTTGTAATATGTAAAGAATAGTAAGAAAAAAGAGAGAGCAAAGTGTCACGCCCCAATTCCCTCTCACTTGGAAATGAGGAGTAACTGCCCATGCCCGCACCCAAAGGGTTAAGGGGTTGGTGCAAGCACCTACAAAGGACTTATGTCACGGGTGCTGTCCCAAACCTGTACAACCAGGCTAACATGCCATGGGGCATGCTCCTGATCCCAAACCACGCACACAAACATAGATCAAACAATAAACATATCTCAATCTATTACATCTTAAGAAGAGTTCCAAATTTATTACAACTCAACTAGGAAAAAACTCCCATCAAACCACAATATATTGTTTATAAACAATCCAAACCATAAAACACGGGTCCACAAAACCAATAAAATTAATAATAAGTCTTCAGCCTCAGTAGCCTACCACCACAGCTCTTTCACCTACCGCCTGCTAGATCCTGCAGAAGAACAGTTTATAGGAGGGGTGAGCAAATCATAGCTCAGTAGGGTTCAAGTCTCCCCAGACCCATCCCACTCTACAATATGCATGACAAGTGTATGTTTGTGCTCGTGTAGTGCCTAAAACTAAACATCACACATCACCCAGTAATACACCATTTACCTGTGCCCACACTGGAGGGCAGAGGACACCCCGCCACCACGGCGACATGACATACCACATCCAGGCGAATGTTGCATGGTCACCAATGCAACATTTCCACCCGAGTCAGATATGGCCATCACCTCCTCGGACGCCATACCTACCCTCAGGAATGGGTGTAGACTTAGCCCACCATCGTGAGTGCTACACCGAGACTCAGGACCGCAGCCCTGGCCAAATCTCAAAGGGTCCAGTAATTGTGCCTGGCCCATAACTCAGTTCAACCCACATGTATTTGGGTACTCAAACTCAATCACAAATTCACAACATCTCAGCAAGTACATCCCAATACATCTGAGTAAACACAGCTCAACCGCAAATATATCTCGTAATGCAACTCAGGTGTACATCCCAACTCAGTACAATGTACTTAACAATATACCTCAATACAAACATGTTAATATAGCTTAGCAAGCACAACTCAGGCATAACAAAACAACTAAACAGTGCACTCAGCTCATGCAGTGCAGCAACACTCTCAATAACATTCACAGTTTACAGTTTTACCTATGTAAGTGTTTTTGAACTGTTTTGGCAAGTTTCTAGGCAAACTCAACTCATGGACACCATTCAAATCACTCTATTTTCCACACAAGGGACTTCTGGTAAATGGGGCAGCCAAAGGAGGCAAAATGAAGGGTGCACGTCATATGGGCCATATGACGTGCAGGGTTATTTGTCACGCCCCGGATTTCCAACCCGAGGAAACCGGTACGTGACTCCCCTTTTTACCCACACGGAGGGCAAAGGGGTTAGGATACAAGCCAAGAACTGAACATTTTAAACATTCACAACACATTCAAGAAAAATAAAGTCCATCAGGCAGTCCACAAACCAAATCAGTCTTTAATACAAAGTCTTCTTTTCAATCCATCCCCATTGGGGTTACATCAGTTCCCATAATAAAATAACATAAACAATAAAATAAATAAGGTCTTCCACCTTGGGGTCCCACCTAACGCCTGTAGGTTCCTGTAAAGAAAACAACATGGTAGGAGGGGTGAGCAACCACACAGCTCGTAGGGATCATGTCTCCCCAACCCATCCCATGCACCTAATATCTACATGCCTTGTGTACAAGTGCCGTGTCGTGATACAATCATTCCACCCAGATATAGTCACAGGCTATAACAAAGAAACACAATCATACATGGGCTGGTACATAAACACTCCCGGGCTTCCACGGCCACCAGGTTTCAAGAACGGTCCCGGGCTTCCACACCACCGGGTTCCACAAACAGTCCCAGGCTTCCACGGCCACCGGGTTCCACAAAACGGTCCCGGGCTTCCACGGCCACCGGGTTCCACAAAACAGTCCCGGGCTTCCACGGCCACCGGGTTCCACAAAACAGTCCCGGGCTTCCTGACCACCTGGTGTACAAGCAAACACGCAAGCACACATGGCCATACAGGCATAACATCAAACACTTAGTATGCTTAGTCACACAGAATAACATCGAACACTTAGCATGCATATATTCACCAGCTCATAAACCCAGCCACACAGATATAATCTCACACATAATACGCACGCTTCACAGGCATAATTTCAAACACATAACATGCATAGCCTCACAGGCATTACCTCAAACACATAACATGCACAGCCTCACAGGCATTATGTCAAACACTTAGGGGCATATATACATATATCCAAACAACGCCATTGAAGGCCAACATTCATATAGGAGATCACACCTATATGAATTTACATATAAATAATATAACGAGATATAACTCATATTCTGCCCTAGGACCCTAGGATAGAGGAGGACTTAGGAAGAACGGAATCCCTACCTTAAAACAGATCTTATTTGCTCCCGCGCTAAACACCGTCCTCCCCCACGCAGATGCCCAGGAACGAACCAGCAACTCCCCTTCCTTCTCTCTCTAGCTCTCTCTCTCTCTACGACGGCGCAAAGATGAAGAGAACCCTAAACCTAAAACAGAGGGCTTCTCCTCCTTATATAGACAACACAACCTCAAAACGACGTAGTTTTGATTAAGTGAATCCCAGGATCAAAACGACGTAGTTTTGATCACACAAGTTAGCACCTTTCCGCACCCATATAGGCCAAAATACTCGGAATTTCAACATGGTCCTTTGGAGAAAGATCATTAGAATGACAAAACCAAGGGAACCATGCAAAAATATGCTTGCACGCCAATTTGAAAGCCAATTCCCCAATTGGCGTGCAGCTCCAAATGCACCCAAACTTTACCCCAAGTCTCCTTACATCTTGTAGAGGCCTGAGAAGCAAAAATATGCTTGCACGTGAAATGGGTGAATTCACGTGCAGCTCCAAATGCTCTGAAATTTCTGTGGTAGATAGAGGACCTCATTCTAAGAAACTTTTGTTCTTGCACGCCAATTGTTTGAGGCCATCTACTAGGCCAAAAGTGAGCTCCAAGATCAGCCAAAACAATTAAAACCGCATGTAAACGCATAGCATCTTCCTAGGGCATAAATGTACGCTATCGCTTGACACATGCACCTCTCAAAAGTCCCCTCTTGGGCTCATCTCTTACCTTAAACTTGTGTACCAACATCCAAGGTGTTTGTGGTTAACTCCTTACACACGGGTTACACACGGGTCATTACATCCTCTCCCCCTTAAGACTTTTCGTCCTCGAAAAGAAATGACATACGAGGAAAACAAACACAAGCTACCCATTTGCCACACGGCGAGCTACAACACCCAAATGGGTCATACACCGCACATTGTACACAATAGCACATAACATAGTGCCACCACAGTCCATAACCACATGCATCACAATCTATGGAAACACATCCACATGTCACAAATATCCATCACAAGCACATTTCATTAACACATTCAATATAAATTAAAGTCAAAAGTCGAAAGGAAATACAAATACACCAGCCAACAGCCACCCCTCCACCCTTAAGATTGTTGGTCCTCGAACAACTCGGGGTTGCTCACGCATCATGGTTTCGCGTTTCCATATTTCCTCCATAGGACGTGTCGTCCGCGAAAAGACAATACACTTTCCATAATGCACATGTTGATGCACATCGTCCACAACCATTCACATACCCGCGAATGAAGATATCACACAATAACACACATGAAGGCACGTACCCACAGACCTAATACAACACAACATGATAAGGAAACACATATTCTAATCTCACCAACAACCCTTGTTCTCCTCACCTAACACATGTCACAAGTATTCACGTCACGACGGTGTACGACATATACGCCCATCCCCAACACGTACGTTTAACAAATCACATAAGTCACGAGACCAACTCACATCATAAAGACCACTACGAGGAACAAGGCATAAACAAAACACTACTACACGTTTAACGTTCCACCGCCTGGTCGCCAATACCATACAAACGCAGCCGTTGGGAGTTTCCTCACACCCGTCCCACCTTTAGACCTTTCGTCCCCGAAAAGGGAAACCAAATAGTAAACAACGCGATAAGATCAAAGCAACACATAAGGCAGTCATTACCACAAATGTTGGAGATGCCAACTCGCGGCACGATGGGACCAACACTCCACAACGTAAAATACCCAACAATTGGGATTTGAAGTCAACGCAGCCGCAGCCCATAGGTAGACCTCACCCTAACAGCAAGCACAATGAGGTCACAATGAAACACAAACAAATAGGATAGCATTATGCAAACCACAATCACATTCCCACACAGGGAGCTCATCTCAGCAGCACCATCATCACTGCGAAAACCACCTCACTCAAGTAAGGAACATTGAAACCCCACCAACGCCAATGGGGACGCAGAACGGAATACAAGCCTAGACATAGAAACACGAGAATGGAGTGTGCCCTTAACCACTCGGTTGCAGTCAACCTGGCGCCCAACGAAGTCCAAGGATGCACTAAAAACAGTAAATGCAGCACCACACACACAACCATGGTAAGACCAAAACCCACTATCGGGCTATCACTAATCACCGACTTTGAGAAGCGACCTCCTTGATCACGGCCAAATAGAGATCTGCCAAGGTCCCACATTGCCTTCACAACTGAGGCTTACCGTACGGCCCAAGAGATGATGCCTTACCAAGTCGGCAGACGGACCACACGATAGGAATCCTTTGACGCCGAGTAGTCGTGAACAACATAGTCCCCCCCCCACACTGAAAACTCTCCTATCTGCAACCTGACCACAATGGAATCCTCTATGTCACCACTCATAGGTCACAAGAAAATCCCTTGCCTCCAAGACATACTCCACCTCATGGCCCACCAACTCCGCTATATCAACTATTACGTTTTATCTCAACACACCAGCAAAACACTCAAATGGACCAAGAAATACTCAGGCTCTAACCGCGCTTAATATGGTCACCGCAATTCCTCCTGGGTAGGCACAAGAAACGAGGCATGCAAACTCCTTATTCGGGACATTCATGTAGCTCCCAAACACACCAACACTTTGATGGCGTGGACCATCTCACTTACCGCATCAAAACGCACACGAAAGACTTTCAAGAAGAACATATATAGCATGAGGACCCCATGATAGCCGCAGGACACAAGTCTCCCCCAAAGGGGTAGCATTAATACCCCTTACAAGCAAAACTCACATCCGACTCCATTTAGTGAATCACAACGCATCAATACTTTCACACTTTAACTTAGCATGCCATCACATGTGACAAGGAATAACATCAACATTACACATAACACCCCTCTTCATCCCACACCGCACATAATATGCGCATGCATCACCTCTTACTCCTCTCGCATATGAATGCCACGAGGCCCACACATAAGAACTTTGCTACTCCTTTAGCACATATGTAACACACACAACAAAACAAAGCAACCACAACACACGAAATAAACTACGTGTAGAACACATGTAAGAGAGGACATACTAGTCCCCACCTCCTCGCCTCTTTTAAGCCTATTACCCACACGACATGGATTAACGGAATGGTCCCACCACCAGGAGTACATCCTCAACCCCTCGGAAGGTGTCTCCCAATTATGAGGAAAAACCCAAACAAGGCCTGCCCAATCTCGCTCGCTTGCCTTGCAGACCGATTGGGTTCACTGGGCACGATCCTATAAACTCACTCGTAACCTAGTTCCAGAACTCATCACATTTTATACATACGCAAACCCATTTCACCACATATCCTATGAACATTACCCAAGGTCTTTCACACACCACCAGCATGACACGTGGTCAATGTTTGGCCACCCAAGAATTTGCAGCCATTTCCATAGGACACCCATAAGAATCTTAAAACCACATACCACTCTCGCCAATCAATTTAGATTTCAATGACTCAAGGGGTGGGTTATACTAGTGGCAATTTCTCCCTCAACCTTGACACTTGGAAAGGTTACCAAAAGAACATCCTTCTTAAGTAGCACATCTACAGAAACCTCTACTCACAAGAAAACACATTTCTATTACTCAAGGTTGCCACAGCGGGGTCACACACTACCCACAAGCCACTAACTCATGCCTCCAGCTTCCTAGGCTAGCTAGGCCAGAGGTAATCTCACCTACGCTAGAGTATTAGGGGTAACACAGTAACATTTAGTACTTTCCTCACACACGGGCGCCCAAAATTGACTACTACACAAAGATACGATTAACACTTTAGACCATATTAAAACCACCAACTCTTTCCAACAACTGTTTATAACCATTAGTAATTTATTAGTCTTTTGGTATCATATATATATTTTTATTTATTTTACTCATTTATTCTCTAGTAGGTCCCCAACTACGTCCATCCAAAATGGTAACTCAAACGACCTTCTAAGCCTCACCCAACACAAAACAGTGGCTCAAGAGCCCACCCAGCGAAAATATCCCTCTATCACAAGTGTCTTAATTAAATTGCTAGAAACGCAACAATCAAAGGTTCACCCAGCCTCACCTAATCCTGCACGAGACTCAACCGATCACTATCATTAAAGGAATATGACACCACCACTAAACAGAAATCGTAACACGCGAGAATCAAAATCGTACCCTTGACTAACGAAAGTTCTGCCATGCTCTTCTCCTAGCCTCACTTGAATTTTGCTTTATTCCTAGCTCGTTGGGCCAGTCTTCTAGCACCAAGACTTGCTTTACCAAAACAGGCTGTCTGGAGATGTCCTACTTTTCCATAGACGCGACACTAGTACTTCTTCCTGTCATACTCTTTTCCAATGTCCCGGTTGTCCACTGCAAGAACAACCCCTTTTAGGAAACTGGTCTCTACCTCTTGAGCCCCTTTCTGCTGATCAGGACAACTATGCTTCAATTAATCTTCACCCAAGATCCCCCCGATGATGTGGGTTGATAGCTCTCGACGTACCTCGCTCTTAATCAGTTGTCGAATCTCATCCTTCAACTCTTAAATTACCAGGCTTAAGATGCCAACCTCTGCCATGATTATATCATTACTTACATCCTGCAGCTCTCCCACTTGCCCAGCCTGGGGGGGCGGGCTTCTTTGCTACCTCAATAGTCGTACCGGTCACAATTTTCGGAGACATTGGCTCCACGAAAAGGCAGCGCTCTAGGTTATCACTCAATAATCTCAATACCATTACCGACTAGGCATTCTGAACTATAACTAACCTCAAAACATGCATTATCACCACACAAATTCATGGATGCACATCACAAACTATACAAGTTCACACCCTTACAACAAGTTCACACCTTTACATTGCCCATATAATTCTATACTTAAGTGGATATCTCATCGTTTTGAACACAACATCGCTTCCTCCACACAACACCATACAAAGGCACATACTCAATCATTCACAGAACACCAACATTATTGTATTTTATTTTATTTTATTTTATTTTTTGTTCGTTCACATTTCACAAGCTTCACGTTCACAAACGCTCAGTTTCAATACCACAAATTCTTTTCCATGTTTTCATGCTCGAATCATCACAAAATTTCAGAGTTGCACAATTGAAACTTTATCACGTTCATTAAACCACATTGCACAAACAGCAATTCCACAAGCACACAGCTCAAGTTGTCATAAAATCAGAGTTAATCAGAGTTGTACAGTTCTCACCTTATCACATTATTCATATTTTTCTTTTATCACAATTAATTTTTTTTTTTTTTTTTTTTTTCAGGTATCCACACCTTCACATACAACAACCAATGCAACTAGTGCCCTAATGCCAATGCATGCAAATCCTACCACAAGACTGGACTACCCCAAGTACACCTTGGAGGCTCCAAGAGGACCGTGTTGATCAGGCACGTCCCTCCAGGCTCCTCCAAAGGACTCAAGATAACCAAGTCCGCCCACTACCCTAGGCCAACTAGACCATGCTCTGATACCATATTGTCACGCCCCGGATTTCCAACCCGAGGAAACCGGTACGTGACTCCCCTTTTTACCCACACGGAGGGCAAAGGGGTTAGGATACAAGCCAAGAACTGAACATTTTAAACACTCACAACACATTCAAGAAAAATAAAGTCCATCAGGCAGTCCACAAACCAAATCAGTCTTTAATACAAAGTCTTCTTTTCAATCCATCCCCATTGGGGTTACATCAGTTCCCATAATAAAATAACATAAACAATAAAATAAATAAGGTCTTCCACCTTGGGGTCCCACCTAACGCCCGTAGGTTCCTGTAAAGAAAACAACATGGTAGGAGGGGTGAGCAACCACGCTCAGTAGGGATCATGTCTCCCCAACCCATCCCATGCACCTAATATCTACATGCCTTGTGTACAAGTGCTGTGTCGTGATACAATCATTCCACCAGATATAGTCACAGGCTATAACAGCAAACACAATCATACATGGGCTGGTACATAAACACTCCCGGGCTTCCACAGCCACCAGGTTTCAAGAACAGTCCCGGGCTTCCATAGCCACCGGGTTCCACAAAACAGTCCCGGGCTTCCACAGCCACCGGGTTCCACAAAACAGTCCCGGGCTTCCACAGCCACCGGGTTCCACAAAACAGTCCCGGGCTTCCACAGCCACCGGGTTCCACAAAACAGTCCCGGGCTTCCACAGCCACCGGGTGTACAAGCAAACACGCAGCACACATGGCCATACAGGCATAACATCAAACACTTAGTATGCTTAGTCACACAGGAATAACATCGAACACTTAGCATGCATATATTCACCAGCTCATAAACCCAGCCACACAGATATAATGTCACACATAATACGCACAGCTTCACAGGCATAATCTCAAACACATAACATGCACAGCCTCACAGGCATTACCTCAAACACATAACATGCACAGCCTCACAGGCATTATGTCAAACACTTGGCCGGCATATATACATATATCCAAACAACGCCATTGAAGGCCAACATTCATATAGGAGATCACACCTATATGAATTTACATATAAATAATATAACAGATATAACTCATATTCTGCCCTAGGACCCTAGGACAGAGGAGGACTTAGGAAGAACAGAATCCCTACCTTAAAACAGATCTTATTTGCTCCCGCGCTAAACACCGTCCTCCCCACGCAGGATGCTCCAGGCAAAGAACCAAAGAACTCCCCTTCCTTCTCTCTCTAGCCTCTCTCTCTCTCTCTACGACGGCCGCAGCGAAGTGAAGAGAACCCTAAACCTAAAACAGAGGGCTTCTCCTCCTTATATAGACAACACAACCTCAAAACGACGTAGTTTTGATTAAGTGAATCCCAGGATCAAAACGACGTAGTTTTGATCACACAAGTTAGCACCTTTCCGCACCCATATAGGCCAAAATACTCAGAATTTCAACATGGTCCTTTGGAGAAAGATCATTAGAATGACAAAACCAAGGGAACCATGCAAAAATATGCCTGCACGCCAATTTGAACGCCAATTCCCTAATTGGCGTGCAGCTCCAAATGCACCCAAACTTTACCCCAAGTCTCCTTACATCTTGTAGAGGCCTGAGAAGCAAAAATATGCTTGCACGTGAAATGGGTGAATTCACGTGCAGCTCCAAATGCTCTGAAATTTCTGTGGTAGATAGAGGACCTCATTCTAAGAAACTTTTGTTCTTGCACGCCAATTGTTTGAGGCCATCTACTAGGCCAAAAGTGAGCTCCAAGATCAGCCAAAACAGCTTAAAACCGCCTGTAAACGCATAGCATCTTCCTAGGGCATAAATGTACGCTATCGCTTGACACATGCACCTCTCAAAAGTCCCCTCTTGGGCTCATCTCTTACCTTAAACTTGTGTACCAACATCCAAGGTGTTTGTGGTTAACTCCTTACACACGGGTTACACACGGGTCATTACATTATTTTTGGCTCCTTGTGTCACGCCCCAAGTTTCCTTCCCCCTGGAAATGGGTAGTGACTACCCATGGCCGCACCCGAAGGGTCAAGGGTTCGGTGTAAACACCAAAGTGAGGACACCTACCGCGGGTGCTGTCCGATTCCTGTATCATAAGTCAACATGCCAAGGGGCATGTACCTGTTTCCATGCCAAGCACACCACCACAATATATATACATAGAGTATTCACAACACAATACATCAATTACATTGCTTAGAGGCTTCCAGCCCTTTTTACAACCCACTAGGGAACAAGCTCCCAATAATAGATAAACCAGGGTACACAGTTCAAACACAGAATCTCAAATACAACGAAATCACCAAATGTATATATATATAAGACCATACAGCCCAAGTGGCCTACCGACTTAGCTCTTCCGCCTATCGCCTGCTAGGTCTTGCAAAGAACAATTCATAGGAGGGGTGAGCACACCACAGCTCAGTAGGGATCGAGTCTCCCCAGTCCCGTCCCACTCTAAAACTATGCATGTCAAGTGGATGCATGTGCTCGTGTAGTGACTTAAGCTAAAACAACCATCACCCAGTAAAACACGCCTCATACCTCAGCCTGCATTGGAGGGCAGAGGACACCCCGCCACCACAGCGACATGACATACCACACCTGGCAAATGTGAATCTCTTCTCAAGGGGTACAGTATAATGACTGTCCCATACTCAGCTCAATCCCCGCATTTCCAGGGTTCTCATCTCAACTCCCCACGTTTCTGGGGTCCTCAACATACACATTTCAACACATACAACTCAACAATCTCAACTCAACAAACATAACTCAACAAACACAGCACAAACATGCAACTCATTTCGCATACAAAAAACTCAACTCAGAATGTAAAACAACAGATAGTCTCAGAACAATTACATCATTTCATATAACATTATCTAACTCCTCCTGGTCCCTAAAGTCCACACATTTCTCACACTCATAGTCTGGATCATAAACAACCTTTCAAAGGAAGCTCATCCACCTCAAGGGGAGCCCAAAACAAGCTGCACGTGACAACCTATTGTCGCGGGCAGAGACAAATTAACTCCAAACATCATTCTAACCATCCCAGAAGGTTTAGGGATGATTTTTAGCCAAAAACAAGGTTGCACGTGAAAAGGTCATTCTCACGTGCAGGCGTATTTCAACTCCTATGCCTCTAAGGAAGCTCCACCTAAAATTTGGTGCAATTTGGAGCAAGAATGAATCTGCAAGTGAAAAAGGCATTCTCACGTGCAGACTCCAAAATCTTCCTTTTGTCATTCTAATCATTTTTCCCTAAAGGACCAACCTCAAATTCGTTTTAGTTTAGAAGTTATTGAGATTCTAAGTCCATAAACAGGGTCTAAATCCAACTCTGGCCTCACTCTCATTTGATTTCCCAATACCAGAGGCCTTAGCCAAACCAAATACAGGGTTTTCCCAAAAATTTTCATCTAAATAATCTCAAGACAATGGGTATACAAATGACCCCTAACCCAAAAGTATAAATAATCTCACACAGAAATTCAGAAATTTAGAAAACTCAGACAAAAAAACCCCAGATCACCCATAGGCTCAAGGTGGAATTTAGAAACTCAATATATATTAAAAGGTCCCTTCTCAACATCCCATATCATCACATAAATTTTATTTTCTAGAAATCTGTAAGAGAGAGACGGCAAATAAACAAACTTAAAATCCCTACCTCGTATTGCAGAAAAAGAATTGGGGAAAAGAACGGAGCGATCTGTGTCCTTGCTACCTCAACGCCTCCGGCCTCCCGTCGTCTGTAGGAAATCCTTGATCGTCAGAAACTCCTCCACTCTGGATCGTCTCCCCTCTCTCTCTCTCTCTCTCTCTCTCTCTCTCTCTCTCTCTAGGCGTATGTGTGTGTGACGGCTGCAGGGAAGGTAGGGTTTGGTTTTCCTTTTCTTTTTTCTCCTATTTTCTTTCTTTATTATTTTGTTTTTAATAGAAGCCCAAGACTAAATGCAGCCCAATAGTTAAGTAAACCCAAGAAGAAAGTCAAAACAGCCCACTCTCTCTCATATTGGGTTTTTCCCTTGAAGGGAGGCCCAAAGCTCAAAATACAAACCCAGGTAATTTAAAAGGGAATATAAAATTATTTGTGAAATCCCAAAAATACCCCTTAGGGCCTAAAATCCCAAATTTAGTCCAAGTACAGTCAAAATTCTCCATTTGATGAGCACATCATTGTGTTGATATTCATTTGTTAAAATAAGGTCTCTAACTCAAGGCTATCTCTAAGGCCCCTTAAATACGGGTCCTTACATCCTCTCCCCCTTAAAGACTTTTCGTCCTCGAAAAGAAAATGCGGAATGAAAGGAAACAACAACCACAACCAATGAATAGACCACTAACACAAATCAATACACGCATCAAACAACCAATTGGACAAGTACCTGACTATGTTGATGTTGATGTTTGCCTTCCTCCCCCCCTTCAAGGTTGTTCGTCCTCGAACAGGTCAGGGTAGTGAGCACGCATCTCAGCCTCACCTTCCCAAGTCTCTTCCTCCATACCCCGGTGTTTGCACAACACCCGAACCAACGGAATAGTCTTACCTCGTAGCTGCTTCACGCGCCTATCCAAAATACGGATTGGTGCCTCAACAATCGTCACGTCCTCCCCAATATCCAGGGTACTCCAATCCAGCACATGTGTGGGATCTGGATGGTATTTCCGCAACTGGGATACATGGAAAACATCATGAACTCTGCTCAAACTGGGAGGTAATGCCAACCTATAAGCAACGGGTCCAACTCTACTCAAAATCTCGAACGGTCCAATGTATCGTGGAGATAACTTAGATCCCTTTCCAAATCTCTTATGCCCTCTCCATGGAGAAACACAAAGAAACACGTGGTCTCCAACCAAAAACTCCAATGGTCTGCGTCGGCGATCCGCATAAGACTTTTGTCTACTCTAGGCCGTAAGAAGGCGCTGCCTAATCAGTTGGACTTTTGCCGTAGCCTCTTGGACCAATTGAGGTCCCAACATAGCTGCCTCTCCAGCTTCTGCCTAACACAATGGAGACCGGCAAGGTCTGCCATACAATGCCTCAAACGGGGCCATTCCAATAGAAGCTTGGTAACTATTATTATAGGCAAACTCTACCAAAGGAAGGTGAGAAGCCCATGATCCCCCAAAATCAAGCACACAAGCTCTCAACAGGTCTTCCAACGTTTGAATGGTCCTCTCTGACTGACCATCAGTCTCAGGATGGAAAGCAGTACTCAAATTAAGCCGCGTCCCCAATGCCTCTTGCAAACCATTCCAAAACCGAGAAGTGAATCGTGCATCTCTGTCTGAAACGATAGACAAGGGCACTCCCTGCCATCGCACAATATCATTAACATACAGCTGGCTCAATGTTCCAATGGAGTCTCGCTCCCGAACAGCCAAGAAATGGGCCGATTTAGTCAATCAGTCCACAATGACCCAAATCATATCCTTCCTCCCAGAAGTGGTAGGAAGTCCTGTCACAAAATCCATGGTAATATGCTCCCACTTCCACTCAGCCACAGGCAATGGCTGTAACTGACCAGCAGGTCGTTGGTGCTTTGCCTTTACTTGTTGACAAGTAAGGCACCTGGAAACAAACTCTGCTATACACCTCTTCAGTCCTGGCCACCAGAACTGTGTTCACACGGCATGATACATCTTAGTCCCTCCTGGATGCACAGCCAAACGGGAATGATGAAACTCCCTCATCACATTCTCGCGTAAGGAGGGCGGTACTATCAAGCGCCCCTGAAATCTCAGCTCATGCTCAGTTCCTTCTGTCCATTCCTCAGACAGCGCACCGGCCTCTATCTGGGCCCGGATCACTTCACAGTCCACGTCCCCCAACTGTCCCTCACGGACACGCTGGTATAACTCTGGCATTACAGCAATAGAACATAGGATCGCTTTCCCCTTCGCTAAAATCAGGTTGTACCCAAAGATCGCTAATTGTTCCATCATTTTCCATTCTCTCATGGAAACCTCAGCTTTTCCCTTCCTACTCAGTGCATCTGCAACTACATTCCCCTTCCCAGGTGTGTAGGAGAGTGTAAAGTCAAACATCTGCAAGTACTCCACCCACCTTCTTTGTCTCAAATTCAGATCCCTCTGGGTGAAGATGTACTGTAGGCTCTTGTGGTCGGTGTATACCACAAATTTCTCCCCCAGCAGGTAATGTTGCCACGACTTCAAGGCAAAGATAACTGCTGCTAATTTCAGATCATGCGTTGGGTAATTCTGCTCATGGGGCTTAAGCTGTCGTGAGCCATAAGCTATGACTTTGTGTTCGTGCATTAGAACACACCCCAATCCAACTCGGGACGCATCACAGTACACCTCGTAAGGCACTCCATCCAGTGGTAGACTCAAAACTGGTGCAGTAGTCAAACGAGTCTTCAATTCCTCAAAAGCTCGCTGACACTTGTCTGTCCACTCAAATTTAACTCCTTTTCGTGTCAAGGCTGTCATCGGTGCTGCTAACCGAGAGAACCCTTCCACGAAACGCCTGTAATATCCTACCAGACCCAAGAAACTATGGATCTCAAAAACATTCGTGGGCCTTTTCCAAGATGATACAGACTCAATCTTGGTTGGGTCCACTCTAACTCCCTCGGAAGATACCACATGCCCAAGGAAATGCACCTCTTGCATCCAGAAGTTACACTTGCTGAATTTAGCATACAACTGGTGGTCCTGGAGCGTCTGTAACACCACAGTCAAATGCTCCTCATGCTCCTCTCGGGTCCTTGAGTATACAAGGATGTCATCAATAAATACCACCACAAAGGAATCTAGGTACGGGGCAAATACCTGATTCATTAGGTGTATGAACACCACTGGTACATTCATGAGCCCGAAAGGCATCACTAACCACTCATAGTGCTCATATCTACACCTGAAAGCAGTCTTAGGAATATCCTCGCTCCTGACCCTCACCTGATGATACCCAGAACGCAAATCAATCTTTGAAAACCACTGTGCCCCACTCAGCTGGTCAAACAGATCATCAATCCTAGGCAAAGGGTATTTGTTCTTTACTGTCACTTGGTTCAGCTTTCGATAATCAATGCAGAGTCGTAGTGAACCGTTTGCCTTTTTAGCAAACAAGACTGGTGCACCCCAAGGTGATGTACTTGGGCGAATGAAACTTTTATCTCCCAGCTCCTTTATTTGCTTTTGAAGCTTTTGAAGCTCCCTCAACTCGGCAGGTCCCATCCGGTATGCCACTTGTGAGATAGGTCCCACTCCTGGCAATAACTCGATTGTGAACTTAACACTCCTGTGTCGAGGCAACTCCAGTAACTCCCCAGGAAACACATCCTGGAAATTCTCAACAACAACTGGCCACGCTCGTTTTTCAATATTACCTTCCTCCTCAAAAGTAAGTGTAGCAAGTCTATGGGTAACACTACCCCATAGCCCTCTCGTCAGTCCAGCCCTCCCGGCATTCTCATCCCATTCCCCCACTAGGGTACAGAGTAATCCTGTGGGTGAAGTAAATGACACCCGCCGTCTATAACAGTCAATCTTAGCTTGGAAGGCCATTAACCAGTCCATCCCCAAAATCAAATCAAAGGTCCTCATGGGCATCAAATACAAATCAAATGTGACCTCAACATCTCTTATCGTAAGCATACACTCACAACACACTCGGTTTATTGTCGATGCACCTCCCACAGGTGACTCAACACTCAAAGGCCTATCTGCCCTCACACAATCAAGTCCAAGGCTCTCAACCAAGGACTTAGCAATCAAGGAGCACGAAGCTCCGGTATCAAACAAGACAGTAACTATAGTGCGAGATATCAAAATAGTACCTCGAACCACTGAAGGTCCGGCTTCGCCTTCCTCGGAGGATGGTGGCAACTCCTCCCGCTCGGGTGGTGCTGAAGTAAGCGCGAATACTCTGCCATGGCTTGCCCTGCTACTAGCCTCTCCTGTTTGTCCTTTGATCCCTGTCTGATTTCCACTTGGACGATTCTCTGAACCTCCTTGTGGTTGCTTCTCTCCCTGTGGCCTTGCATGTGTGGAACAAGCCTGACTCGCCTGCCATGAACGTGCTAGCCTCGGAGTTGGGGCCCGAAAGTGGGTCTCACTCCTCCCTCCTGATGCGAATCCACCAGCTCCCCGGTTGTGCCCCTTACTAAAACACACTGTACTAAGGTGTCCTGTCTTCCCACAGCTATGGCATTGCAGGTGCTGCTTGGGACACTCAGGTTTCATGTGTCCAGTTTGGCCACAACAAGTACACTCACGTGGGAAACCTCCAGCTGAGTTCCCTGGTCCTCCAGAGTAACGGGACTTTGGTGGAGCCATTGGTGATTGACCCTTGTCCCTGGGGAAACTGCTACCTCCAAGCTCAACTCTCGGTCTCTTGGAGTCTCCCTGCTTATCGCACGTACTCTGTGCTAGCCGCTCCTAATGAGCCTGTTTACCCTCCTCCAGTCCGCTTTCCACAATCTTAGCTGTCTCCATGACCTCAGCATAGGTCTTCAGCCGCAGCATTTCCACCCTCTGAATCAGGGTAGGCCTGAGTCCCATGGTAAACTTATAGGCCTTCAGGTCCTCTATAGAGATTGCCTCAGGGGCAAACCAGCTCAGTCCTCGGAATTCACGCTCATACTCAGACACAGTGCATGATCCTTGTTTCAACCCACTGAACTCTTCCCGTTTCTGCCACCGCAAGGACTCTGGGAAGTACTCCTCATGGAACAACTGAAGGAATTCCTCCCATGACAAGGTCTGAATGTCCCGGCTACCTGAAATGCTAAGCCACCACTCTAAGGCTTCCTCTTCCAATTGCCTAACTGCTAACCTCACTTTATCCTCCTCTCGGGGTCGGAGAAAGGAGAACACGTGCTCAATCTGTCGCAACCAATGCTTTGCTGCTAGAGGATCAGCTCCCCCCTTGAACCTCGGTGGTTGTTCCTTCCGGAACTGGGTCAGCACATCTTCCTCCTCCCATCTCATCGGTATCTCGTGTCTACGTGGAGGCTCTGTCTTGCGGGGTGGAGAAGGTAGCACTGTCTGCTGTGCCATTATCTCCCTCCTAATCTCATCTCGAATCTCTCCCCTAAGATCCTCTCGCATGCCTTGTACATTCTCACTCAAGGCCCTAACTTGGGCCATGATCCACTCCATGGGATCATCGCCCTCCGTTTACTGCCTTCCCTCTTGTCTAGCACGTGCAGAAGACTCATCCTCTGCAGCTGGGGTAGCCCGGGTAACTCTCCTAGGAGGCATTGTCTACACATTTCAAAAACAAGTGGAGCTAGAATTAATATCTCTCAAGCTTAGTACACCCTCACCTCTAGGACCATGAGGTACTCAAACAACATCTCATAAGCATACACATCATGTTCATAGGATCTCAACATACATATTACAATCTCATACTTTAAAATTTTCAACACATCACAGTTTCTCAAATCAGCATGTCTCAACACTTTCCACAGTTTTCACATTTCAATTCATTGTATGCTCATTTCAAATCATGACACTCATATTATGATTAAGCTAGTGCCCTAATGCCAATGCATGTATGCACCCCATCCCAAATGCAAATGCCCTACTCCTTGGTCTAACTACCCCTGAGTTCACCCTAGAAAACCAGATAGAACCACGGTGATCAGGCGTGTCCTATACCGCCTCCTAAGGGTCTCAGAAGCAGTTATCCCTCCCTACTATCCTAAGTCCACTAGACCATGAACTTGGGCTCTGATACCATAATGTCATGCCCCAAGTTTCCTTCCCCCTGGAAATGGGTAATGACTACCCATGCCCGCACCCGAAGGGTCAAGGGTTCGGTGTAAACACCAAAGTGAGGACACCTACCGCGGGTGCTGTCCTATTCCTGTATCACAAGTCAACATGCCAAGAGGCATGTACCTGTTTCCATGCCAAGCACACCACCACAATATATATACATACAGTATTCACAACACAATACATCAATTACAATGCTTAGAGGCTTCCAGCCCTTTTTATAACCCACTAGGGAACAAGCTCCCAATAATAGATAAACCAGGGTACACAGTTCAAACACAGAATCTCAAATACAACGAAATCACCAAATGTATATATATATCTAAGACCATACAGCCCCAGTGGCCTACCGACTCAGCTCTTCCGCCTATCGCCTGCTAGGTCCCGCAAAGAACAATTCATAGGAGGGGTGAGCACACCACAGCTCAGTAGGGATCGAGTCTCCCCAGTCCCGTCCCACTCTAAAACTATGCATGTCAAGTGGATACATGTGCTCGTGTAGTGACTTAAGCTAACACAACCATCACCCAATAAAACACGCCTCATACCTCAGCCTGCACTGGAGGGCAGAGGACACCCCGCCACCACGGCGACATGACATACCACACCTGGAAAATGTGAATCTCTTCTCAAGGGGTACAGTATAATGACTGTCCCATACTCAGCTCAATCCCTGCGTTTCTGGGGTTCTCATGTCAACTCCCCGCGTTTCTGGGGTCCTCAAAATACACATTTCAACACATACAACTCAACAATCTCAACTTAACAAACATAACTCAACAAACACAGCACAAACATGCAACTCATTTCGCATACAAAAAACTCAACTTAGAATGTAAAACAACAGATAGTCTCAGAACAATTACATCATTTCATATAACATTATCTAACTCCTCCTGGTCCCTAAAGTCCACACATTTCTCACACTCATAGTCTGGATCATAAACAACCTTTCAAAGGGGAGCACCAGGAAAAACAAGCCGCACGTG
Source organism: Taxillus chinensis (assembly GCA_023512835.1). Lineage (NCBI taxonomy): Eukaryota > Viridiplantae > Streptophyta > Magnoliopsida > Santalales > Loranthaceae > Taxillus > Taxillus chinensis. Next base: position 52,143,238 of record CM042084.1, read on the forward strand.
ACAACCTATTGTCGCGGGCAGAGGCAAATTAACTCCAAACATCATTTTAACCATCCCAGAAGGTTCAGGGACGATTTTTAGCCAAAAACAAGGTTGCACGTGAAAAGGTCATTCTCACGTGCAGGCGTATTTCAACTCCTATGCCTCTAAGGAAGCTCCACCTAAAATTTGGTGCAATTTGGAGCAAGAATGAATCTGCAAGTGAAAAAGGCATTCTCACGTGTAGACTCCAAAATCTTCCTTTTCTCATTCTAATCATTTTTCCCTGAAGGACCAACCTCAAATTCGTTTTAGTTTAGAAGTTATTGAGATTATAAGTCCATAAACAGGGTCTAAATCCAACTCTGGCCTCACTCTCATTTGATTTCCCAATACCAGAGGCCTTAGCCAAACCAAATACAGGGTTTTCCCAAAAATTTTCATCTAAATAATCTCAAGACAATGGGTATACAAATGACCCCTAACCCAAAAGTATAAATAATCTCACACAGAAATTCAGAAATTTAGAAAACTCAGACAAAAGAACCCCAGATCACCCATAGGCTCAAGGTGGAATTTAGAAACTCAATATATATCAAAAGGTCCCTTCTCAACATCCCATATCATCACATAAATTTTATTTTCTAGAAATCTGTAAGAGAGAGACGGCAAATAAACAAACTTAAAATCCCTACCTCGTATTGCAGAAAAAGAATTGGGGAAAAGAACGGAGCGATCTGTGTCCTTGCTACCTCAACGCCTCCGGCCTCCCGTCGTCTGTAGGAAATCCTTGATCGTCAGAAACTCCTCCACTCTGGATCGTCTCCCTCCCTCTCTCTCTCTCTCTCTCTCTAGGCGTGTGTGTGTGTGACAACTGCAGGGAAGGTAGGGTTTGGTTTTCCTTTTCTTTTTTCTCCTATTTTCTTTCTTTATTATTTTGTTTTTAATAGAAGCCCAAGACTAAATGCAGCCCAATAATTAAGTAAACCCAAGAAGAAAGTCAAAACAGCCCACTCTCTCTCATATTGGGTTTTTCCCTTGAAGGGAGGCCCAAAGCTCAAAATACAAACCCAGTTAATTTAAAAGGGAATATAAAATTATTTGTGAAATCCCGAAAATACCCCTCAGGGCCTAAAATCCCAAATTTAGTCCAAGTACAGTCAAAATTCTCCATTTGATGAGCACATCATTGTGTTGATATTCATTTGTTAAAATAAGGTCTCTAACTCAAGGCTATCTCTAAGGCCCCTTAAATACGGGTCCTTACACCCTGACTTCCACATGTTTCAAGGAAGACTGGTGTAAATTTTCAGACCAATTGGATGTGCACGCCATATGGGGATATGGCGTGCAATATGGCGTGCAACCATGTTTTTGCACAGTGATCATTGTTTTGTTATTCTAATGACTTCTCTCTAAAGAATCCATCTCAAATTCCTTTTCGTTTGTGAGTTATTAGGTTTAAAGATTGGATACACAACCTACTTTTCAATTCCAGTCAGAATACTCATGCCAAACTACCCATCCAGACAAATCCAGGGCATCCAACTCAATTATTTTCAGTTATATATATTAAAAATCTCATATTAATCCCACACGAATCTACATGTTTACATATATATTAATCATCTCATTCAGAATTGGGGTTGAGAGAAGAATCACAACAGATGAAAATCACAACAGGTGAAATTCCAGAATTTGGAGGAGGTACAAGGGTTGATAACGAATCCCTACTGTCATCATTGGATTTCGTCCGGGCCCGTTTGGGGTGGGCAGAAACTAGTCCAATGGTGAGAAAATTTAGAGTCGCCACCAACTGTTTTTGGGGTACAGTTGGATACCCTCTACTTTGAGTAGTTTAAATTGTGTGGTCTGCGTTATCAGAGAAGGGTTCGGGAGTTAGTTACGTGTAGGGAAGGATTAGCACCCCTACAGCGCCCTTTCGGTATCTAATTTAGGAGGAGGAGGTTTTTATTTTATTTGTACTGCTATGACTAGGTTAAGCTTCCTAAAGAGTCTATGATTTCTCTTTGGCTAAGTTATTTATCAAAGTTATGGTTAAAATTGATTTACCCTAAATCCCTAAAGGGAATCCTAAAAGTTTTGGCTTTTTGTTTGAAGTGAAGAATGAGATCCTACAAGTTGATGTTGGTTTTGGTTTTTTCTTTTGGAAATTTAAGTCCTAAAAAATTGTTTTTATTTTCCCCTTTTTTGGTTTTTTTGGGTTAGAAAACATACATTTTTGGTTTTTGTTTTATTTTTTGTCTTTTTTTTTTGTTCTTTTTTTTTGTTTTAGAAATTGATGTACTAATTTTGGTTTTCTTCCTTTTTTTGGCTTTAAAACATGAAAACGTTTTTTTTGTTTGTTTTTGTTTTTGTTTTGTTTTTTTCAAGGGGACATTTTGAACACATTTTGAAAACTTTTTATAGAAAAACATGTTATAGAAGACGTTTTGGAAAAACATTTTATGGAATACATTTTGTTATTATTATTTTTTGTTGTGTGTTTTTAAAGCTTTGAACCTAAATCTACGTGTTTCAACAATTGAAAATACATAGGAACACATATATCAAAATAGACGTGGAGTGTGTGAGTGTGACATCCACAAAAGAAAAATAAAAGCACTCTTTTTTCTTCCCCCCCCCCTTTTTTTTATTCATCTCTTTTTTATGCCTCTCTTTTTTTGCCTCTTTTTTTTTGAGTTTCCTTGCTATTACATATTACAACTTTGTGAGAAATGACAAGTACAATCAATAAAACAAAAGTCAACGGTCAACGGGTCGAAGTGTCGGCACGTCGAAGGTCAATGGTCAACGGGTCGAAGGGTCGAAGGTCGGAGGTTAACAGGCTTCGAGGGTCCGTGGGTCGTAGGTCAAGGTTCGAAGGTTCACAGATCAGGGTCGAAGGGTCGAAGGTCGGAGTGTTGGCAGCAGGGCTTCGAGGCTTCGAGAGTTAGGGGTTTGATAGTCCGAAGGGGCGAGTCGTAGGTCGGAGTGTCGGCAGCGGGGCTTCGAGGCTTCGACTCTTCGAGGCTTCGAGGCTTCGATGCTTCGAGGCTTCGAGGCTTCGGGGCTTTGAGGCTTCGAAGGTCAATGGGTCGAGGTGGCGAGTCGAAGGTCGGAGTGTCGGCAGGTTAACGGTCAACGGTCAACCTCGAATTTTTTTTTTAACTTTTAATTACCTTTTTACCCTTACCTACAATGCAAAAATGGACGACCTTTTAGGGATTGTTTGGGAAGACCCGTATTCGCCTACATAGACATTTTGGAGAGTTTCGCATGATTACTTTTGCGGGCAGTTTGACCCGGGGCATTGACTGTAATGACCCGTGTGTGACCCGTGTGTAAGAAGTTAACCACAAACACCTTGGATGTTGGTGCACAAGTTTAAGGTAAGAGATGAGCCCAAGAGGGGACTTTTGGGAGGTGCATGTGACAAGTGGTAACGTGCATTTATGCCCTAGGAAGATGCTATGCGTATACAGGTGGTTTTAAGCTGTTTTAGCTGATCTTGGAGCTCACTTTTGATAGGGTAGATGGCCTCAAACAATTGGCGTGCAAGAACAAAAGTTTCTTAGAATGAGGTCCTCTACCTACCACAGAAATTTCAGAGCATTTGGAGCTGCACGTGAATTCACCCATTTCACGTGCAAGCATATTTTTGCTTCTCAGACCTCTACTAGATGTAAGGAGGCTTGGGGTGAAGTTTGAGTGCATTTGAAGCTGCACGCCAATTGGGGAATTGGCGTTCAAATTGGCATGCAGGCAGGTTTTTGCATGGTTACCTTGGTTTTGTCATTCTAATCATCTTTTCCCAAAGGACCATATTGGAATTGTGACTATTTTGGTGTGTATGGATGTGGGAAGGTCATAGCTTGTTCCATCAAAACTACGTCGTTTTGATGCTGGGATTCACTTAATCAAAACTACGTCGTTTTGATGTTGTGTTGTCTATATAAGGAGGAGAAGCCCCTTTATTTTAGGGTTAGGGTTTGTTGCTCCACCAGCTGTCGCAGAGAGAGAGAGAGAGAGAGAGAGAGAGAGAGAGAGAGAGAGAGAGAGAGAGAGAGAGAGAGAGAGAGAGAGAAGGAGAGCTTCTGGTGGCTGCCGGAGCGTCTTGCGTGGGTGGTCGGAGTCTTGCGTGGAAGCGGGAGCAGGAGAACATACAAGGTAGGGGTTCTGTCCTTCCTAAATCCTCCTCTGTCCTAGGGTTCTAGGGCATATTATAGAGTTATACCTGTTTATATATATATATGTAATCCATATAGGTGTGATCTCCTATATGGATGTTGGCCTTCAATGGCAGTTTTTGATGTATTCTGGTGTTGGATGGTGTGCATATTAAGTGTTCGATAAAATGCCTGTGTGGATATGTCAGTGTGAATATGGCTAGTATGTGTTTGATAATATGCCTGTGTGGCTGGGTTTGTGAATGTATGCATGATAAGCGTTTGGTAAAATACCTGTGAGACTCTGCATGTCAAGTGTTTGATTTTATGCCTGATGGGCTGTGCGAACTAAGTGTTTGGTATTATGCCTGTGAAAGTGTGTATGCTACGTGTTTGGTTTAATGCCTATGTGACCTTGTATGTTGTGCTTGTGGAACCCGGTGGCTGTAGAAGTACGGGACTGGAACTGTTAGTCCGTGTGGCTAAGCCTATATGGCCGTGGATATGTTAGCCCGTGTGGCTAAGCCTAAGAGGCTGTGGATATGTTAGCCCGTGTGGCTAAGCCTGAGTGGCTGTGGATATGTGTGTGCCATGTGAATGTGGAATACAACTTGTTTACATTTTATTGTCACTACACTGCACCTGTACACATTCATGTAGACGCTAGGAGCATGAGATGGGTTGGGGAGACATGATCCCTACTAAGCTGTGGTTGCTCACCCCTCCCTCTATGTTGTGTTTTCTTTCAGGAACGTACAGGCGTTAGGAGGGACCCCAAGGTGGAAAACCTTATTTACTTTACTGTCTACCATTTATGTTATTTTTATGGGAATTGATGTAACCCCATTGGGGATGGATTGAAAAGAGGATTTTGTTGTAATAAAGACTGGTTTGGATTGTGGATTGCTTTTATGAACTTTACCTTCTTGAATGTGTTGTGGATGTTTAAAATGTTATAATCGGGGTTTGCACCCTAACCCCTTTGCCCTCCGTGTGGGTACAAGGGGAGTTACGTGCCGGTTTCCTCGGGTTGGAAATCTGGGGCGTGACAACATGGTATCAGAGCATGGTCTAGTTGGCCTAGGTTAGTGGGCGGACCTGGTTATTCTAAGTCCTTTGGAGGAGCCTGGAGGGACATGCCTGATCAACATGGTCCTCTTTGAGCCTCCAAGGTGTGCTTAGGGTAGTCCAGTCTTGTGGTAGGATTTGCATGCATTGGCATTAGGGCACTAGTTGTATTTGCTGTGAATGTGTGCTAAACTGTGGATAAGATAAAATGATTAAGTGAAATGTGCAACTCTGATTTGTTTGGCAATGCGTACTGAACTGTGAAATGTGATTGATACGATGTATGTGTGTAATGTCATGTGATAGTGGAATTGATCAGTGGGGTAGAGGTAATGACGCGATAGATTATAAATTTGTTTTGACGTTACGCTTCTTACTTCATGTAGTAAGAATGCCGCCGAGGAGAGTGACACGTGTGTCCGGGGCAGTGGCTGATGAGTCATCTGCCCATGAGGGTCCGGGTGCGGGACCGTCCGTTAGAGGGCATGCGTTGTTGCTGGCACAGCTACGAGAAGGCATCAGACTGGAGGTACGAGAGCTACGGGAGGGACTCTGGCAGGAGGTTCGGGAGGAGGTGCGCCGTGAGATGGCGGCACGACAGGTGGTACCACCACCACCACCACCACCACCAGTAGGAGAGCTGCCTCGTGAGCGTGAGAGTTCGCTGGGTGGTGTACCGACTCGTGCAGAGGATGACGTGGTGACACGGTTCCGAAAGGAACAACCTCCGCGATTCAAGGGGGAAGGTGATCCTATGGTAGCTGAGTAGTGGTTGAGGCAGATCGAGCATGTGTTCTCCTTTCTCCTGCCCCGGGAAGAGGATAAGGTGCGACTGGTAATTCGGCAGCCGGAGGGGGATGCTTTGGAGTGGTGGACGAGTGTCGCAGGGAGCCGTACGGTGCAACTCATGCTTTGGGAGGAGTTCTTGCAACTCTTCCATGATGAGTTCTTCCCGGAATCGGTGAGATGGGCGAAGAGGGAAGAATTCGGCAGCTTGAAGCAGGGATCCAGGACGGTACCTGAGTATGAGCGGGAGTTCCGGAGCTTGAGTAGGTTTGCTCCAGAGACTGTGGCAAGGGAGGACCTGAAGGCCCACAAGTTCACCTTGGGTCACAGGCCAGCCCTTAGGCAGAGGGTGGCAATTCTACGCTTGAGGACCTATGCTGAGGTTGTGGAGACGGCCCATATAGCTGAGAGGGAGCTGGATGATGGGAGGCACACCCATCAGGGTCGCCCGTTGCAGGGTGGGTTGGAGCGTGATTTCGGGTCCAAGCGGCCCAAGACTGAGGAAAGGGATAGCAGTTCCTTCCGCCGCCGGGGACAACCATCAGTGCCCCCAGGGAGGTCTAGCTTTGGCGGTAGCAGACAGGGAGGTCCGGCAGGAGGACTCCCCAGTGGTTGTCATTGCTGTGGAGAGCAAGGCCACTTCAAGAGGGAGTGTCCCAAGAAGAACTGGCGATGCAATAGGTGTGGACGAGAAGGCCATTTGAGCCGGGTTTACCAGGGTAGCAACAAGGGAGTTGGAGGCATGGCATCCTGCATGAGGAGTGACGCCAGTTTCCGTACACCAGCAGAGAGACCAGCTCGTCAGTGGCAGGCTAGTCAGGCAGGATCGAGTCAGACCCGATCCCAGGGGAGGCCGGAGCGGCAGCAGACTGAAGCTGGAGGCAACCTTAGCGGGAAGCGTCCAGTGAGTGAGCCGACCAGTGGCACAGGCCAAGGAAGGGTGTTTGTGCTGGAGGCGACGTACCCAGAGGAGGAGGCCGAGCTACCACCCCCACCAGCGAGGGTGGAGCAGGACCATCGGTGGTTAGAGGTACCCTCTTGATTTCCCGTACGTTAGCTTCTGTTCTTTTTGATACGGGTGCATCGTGTTCCTTCACCGCCGAGCTTCTTATTGATGGCTTGGGGTTAGCTTGTGTGGAGGCCGCAAGGCCCCTAGTGGTGGAGTCTCCAGGTGGGAGGCATGATTGAGGTACGACATGTGTGTCGGATCGTGTGTTAACCCTAGGAGAGGTGGAGCCGAGTTTTGACTTGCATGTAATGCCTTTGAGGACGTTTGACCTGATCTTGGGTATGGATTGGCTTATGGCTTTCCAGGCCAAGATAGAATGTTATCGGCGGCATGTGTCCTTCGTGACACCTGCAGGGGACCTCTTGCACCCCGCAAGGGGAGTGGGACCGTGAGGTGAGTCGGGCCGGGCCGGTGTTGGACCGGTGGGGTGCCATTACCCACAGGTTGGCAGCCCTGACCTTTACCGAGGAGGGTAAGGTGGAAAAGAGGGTGTGACCCATTGTTGTGGACCAATTTCGGGATGTTTTTCCCGAAGAGTTGAGGAGTTTGCCACCTAAGAGGAGTGTGGAGTTCACCATTGAGTTGGTGCCGGGGACGGGTCCGATTTCCCAAGTAGTGTATCGTATGGGGCCAGCCGAGTTAAGGGAGCTTCAGAGGCAAATCGAGGAGTTGGTGGGCCAGGGGTATATCAGACCGAGTACCTCACCCTGGGGTGCTCCGGTGCTCTTTGCTAAGAAGGCTGATGGCACACTTCATCTCTGTATCGACTACAGGAAGCTGAATTCAGTGAAAGTGAAGAACAAGTACCCATTGCCTCGGATAGATGACCTGTTTGACCAATTAAGTGGGGCCCAGTGGTTTTCCAAAATAGATTTACGGTCGGGGTATCACCAGCTCAGGGTTAGGGAGGAGGACGTCCCTAAGACGGCTTTTCGGTGCAGGTATGGGCATTATGAGTGGGTAGTGATGCCTTTCGGGCTCACTAATGCGCCAGCGGTGTTCATGCATTTGATGAACCAGGTCTTTGCTCCCTACTTGGATTCGTTTGTGGTGGTGTTTATTGATGATATCTTGGTGTATTCGAAGACCGAGAAGGAGCATGTGGAGCACTTAGCAACAGTGTTGCAAACCTTGAGGGACCAACAGCTGTTTGCTAAGTTTAGCAAGTGTGAGTTTTGGCTGCAGGAGGTTCACTTTCTTGGCCATGTGGTGTCAACTGAGGGAGTTAGGGTGGACCCAGCCAAGATTGAGGCTATGGCATTGTGGGCGAGGCCAACCAACGTTTTTGAGATCCGTAGCTTTCTTGGCTTGGCGGGGTACTATCATCGTTTTGTCGAGGGGTTCTCCCGTTTGGCAGCTCCTATGACAGCGTTGACTCGGAAGGGCGTGAAGTTTGATTGGACTGACAAGTGTCAGCAGGCGTTTGAGGCTCTCAAAACCCGTTTGACCACTACGCTGGTATTGAGGTTACCTCGGGAGGATATCCCATATGAGGTGTATTGTGATGCGTCCAGGGTTGGTTTGGGGTGTGTGCTTATGCAGGAGCACAGTGTTGTAGCTTATGGGTCGAGGCAGTTGAAGCCTCATGAGCAGAATTACCCTACCCATGATCTTGAGTTGGCGGCTGTCATCTTCGCCCTGAAGAGTTGGCAGCACTACCTCTTGGGGGGAAAAGTTTGTGGTGTTCTCGGATCACAAGAGCCTTCAGGACATCTTTACTCGAAGGACTTGAATTTGAGGCAAAGGAGATGGGTGGAGTATTTGCGGACCTTTGACTTTACTCTTGCCTATACCCCGGGCAAGGGTAATGTTGTGGGCGATGCGTTGAGCGAGAAAAGGGAAAGCCGAGGTGGCCGTAAGAGAGTGGAAGGCGATGGAGCAGTTGGCGATGTTGCGGCTGCGGCCTGTTGTTCGTGATGGTGGGACAATCCTGAGTCCTTTGGTGGTTGTGCCTGAGTTGTACCGGTGCGTCCGGGAGGGACAAGTTGGGTGACATTGAGTGTGAGGTTCTTCGTGCCCGTATTGAGGCCGGGGAGCTATCCGAGGACCGGACGAGAGGGTCCTGAGCATGAGTTGTCATTTCGGGGCGGTTGGTAGTGGCTTCCTTCCTCGGGGATGAGGTGATGAGGGAGTTTCACCGGTCTAGAGTTCTTGTGCATCCAGGGGGGTACGAAGATGTACCATGCGCTTCGGGGACATTTTTGGTGGCCTGGGATGAAACGCGATGTGGCTGCCTTTGTTTCGCGGTGCCTCACGTGTCGGCAGGTGAAGGCCGAGCATCGGCCGGCCGGCGGGCATGTTACGGCCATTGCCCATAGCGGAGTGGAAGTGGGACCACATAGCGATGGATTTTGTGACTGGTCTTCCACCCACCACAGGGAGGAAAGATATGATTTGGGTGATTGTGGATCGACTCACAAAGTTGGCCCATTTCCTGGCTATTCGCGAGCGGGACTCTATTGGGACCTTGAGTCAGCTGTACATGAACGAGATTGTGCGACTGCATGGAGTACCATCATCGGTTGTCTCTGACCGGGATTCGCGGTTCACTTCCCGTTTCTGGGCAGGTTTGCAGGAGGCTATGGGGACCAAACTTCACTTGAGTACAGCCATTCGCCCTGAGACTGACAGCCAGACAGAGAGGACGAATCAGACTTTGGAGGACATGTTACAGGCCTGTGTGTTAGATTTTGGGGGTTCGTGGGCAACTCACCTTCCTTTGGTGGAGTTTGCCTACAATAACAGTTATCAGGCATCCATTGGGATGGCTCCTTTTGAGGCGTTGTATGGGCGGCCGTGTCGATCACCTTTGTGTTAGACCGAGGTGGGGGGAGACAGACTCTCTTGGGACCACAGTTGGTTCAAGAGGCTACCGAGAAGGTTAAGTTGATTCATCGGCGTTTGTTATCGGCTCAAAGTCGGCCAGAAATCTTATGCGGATCAGCGACGGCGACCTTTGGAGTTTTCGTTGGTGATCATGTGTTTCTTCGTGTTTCTCCACGTCGTGGACATCGACGGTTTGGGCGAGGTTCCATGCTATCTCCGCGGTTTATTGGTCCTTTTGAGATTCTGGATCGTGTGGGGCCTGTGGCCTATCGGTTAGCGTTACCACCGCGGCTGAGTCGAGTGCACAACGTGTTTCACGTGTCCCAGTTGCGGAAGTATCACCCTGACCCCACTCATGTGATCGATTGGGGGACGTTGGACATTGCGGATGACATGTCCGTTGTTGAGGCCCCTATCCGTATCCTAGATCGGCGAGAGAAGCTTTTGCGTGGTCGTGCTTATTCCTTTGGTTCGCGTCTTGTGGCAGCACCATGGCATTGAGGAGGAGACATGGGAACGTGAGTCCATGATGCGTGAGCAGCACCCAGAATTATTCGAGTACGAATAATCTTAAGCATGGGAGGTGGCTGTTGGCCAAGGGATAGTGATGTGTTTTCTTGTATTAGTTGTATATGATTCGGTGTTTGTTTTGTCTTTTAGACATGTGTTCACATTTGTGATGTGTTTTCAGATGTGTATTTGTGACATGTGGATATGTGTTATATACATTATTGTGATGCATGTGGTTATGGATTATGGTGGTACCTTGTTATGTGCTGTGCGCGGTGTATGACCCATTTGGGTGTTGTGGCTCGCCATGTGGCAAATGGGTAGCTTGTGTTTGTTTTCCTCGTATGTCATTTCTTTTCGAGGACGAAAAGTCTTAAGAGGGAGAGGATGTAATGACCCGTGTGTGACCCGTGTGTAAGAAGTTAACCACAAACACCTTGGATGTTGGTGCACAAGTTTGAGGTAAGAGATGAGCCCAAGAGGGGACTTTTGGGAGGTGCATGTGAAAAGTGGTAACGTGCATTTATGCCCTAGGAAGATGCTATGCGTATGCAGGCGGTTTTAAGCTGTTTTGGCTGATCTTGGAGCTCACTTTTGATAGGATAGATGGCCTCAAACAATTGCATGCAAGAACAAAAGTTTCTTAGAATGAGGTCCTCTACCTACCACAGAAATTTCAGAGCCTTTGGAGCTGCACGTGAATTCACCCATTTCACGTGCAAGCATATTTTTGCTTCTCAGACCTCTACTAGATGCAAGGAGGCTTGGGGTGAAGTTTGAGTGCATTTGGAGCCGCACGCCAATTGGGGAATTGGCGTTCAAATTGGCGTGCGGCGAGGTTTTTGCATGGTTACCTTGGTTTTGTCATTCTAATAATCTTTTCCCAAAGGACCATGTTGGGATTGTGACTATTTTGGTGTGTATGGATGTGGGAAGGTCATAGCTTGTTCCATCAAAACTACGTCGTTTTGATGCTGGGATTCACTTAATCAAAACTACGTCGTTTTGTTGTTGTGTTGTCTATATAAGGCGGAGAAGCCCCTCTGTTTTAGGGTTAGGGTTTGTTGCTCCACCAGCCGTCACAGAGAGAGAGAGAAGGAGAGCTTCTGGTGGCTGCCGGAGCGTCTTGCGTGGGTGGTCGGAGTCTTGCATGGAAGCGGGAGCAGGAGAACATACAAGGTAGGGGTTCTGTCCTTCCTAAATCCTCCTCTGTCCTAGGGTTCTAGGGCAGATTATAGAGTTATACCTGTTTATATATATATGTAATCCATATAGGTGTGATCTCCTATATGGATGTTGGCCTTCAATGGCAGTTTTTGATGTATTCTGGTGTTGGATGGTGTGCATATTAAGTGTTCGATAAAATGCCTGTGTGGATATGTCTGTGTGAATATGCCTAGTATGTGTTTGATAATATGCCTGTGTGGCTGGGTTTGTGGGTTTGTGAATGTATGCATGATAAGCGTTTGGTAAAATACCTGTGAGACTCTGCATGTCAAGTGTTTGATTTTATGCCTGATGGGCTGTGTGAACTAAGTGTTTGGTATTATGCCTGTGAAAGTGTGTATGCTACGTGTTTGGTTTAATGCTTATGTGACCTTGTATGCTGTGCTTGTGGAACCCGGTGGCTGTGGAAGTCCGGGACTGGAACTGTTAGCCCGTGTGGCTAAGCCTATATGGCCGTGGATATGTTAGCCCGTGTGGCTAAGCGTATATGGCCGTGGATATGTTAGCCCGTGTGGCTAAGCCTGAGAGGCTGTGGATATGTTAGCCCGTGTGGCTAAGCCTGAGTGGTTGTAGATATGTTAGCCTATATGGCTAAGCCTGTATGGCTGTGGATATGTGTGTGCCATGTGAATGTGGAATACAACTTGTTTACATTTTATTGTCACTACATTGCACCTGTACACACTCATGTAGACGCTAGGAGCATGGGATGGGTTGGGGAGACATGATTCCTACTGAGCTGTGGTTGCTCACCCCTCCCTCTATGTTGTGTTTTCTTTTAGGAACATACAGGCGTTAGGAGGGACCCTAAGGTGGACGACCTTATTTACTTTACTGTCTACCATTTATGTTATTTTTATAGGAATTGATGTAACCCCAGTGGGGATGGATTGAAAAGAAGATTTTGTTGTAATAAAGACTGGTTTGGATTGTGGATTGCTTTTATGAACTTTACCTTCTTGAATGTGTTGTGGATGTTTAAAATGTTATAATCGGGGTTTGCACGCTAACCCCTTTGCCCTCCATGTGGGTACAAGGGGAGTTACGTGCCAGTTTCCTCGGGTTGGAAATCCGGGGCGTGACATTGACCGTCTTTTGGCAAGTTTGACTTTTTCCAATGAAAGTTGTTTTGGCCATAACTTCTTCATTTTAAGTCCGATTTGAGCTCGGTCAAGTGCGTTAATCTCCAATTTTCATCCTCTATCACCTGGTGTTGGTCTTGGGGCGCTTCAAGGACTTGTAGCAGAAGTCATTAATTTTGGACTCCCCGTCCTGGTGTCAATTGTATCCATCTTGTGCAAATTGGGGCTAACATCAATTCCGAATCATTCCTTGGAAGTATGGGATCATTGTGGACCTGTTCAACAAGGTATATGGCATGGGCAGAAAGGTATATCAAATGGGGTTAGTATGTCCAACCCGGACAAAATGGGGTCCAACAGCTGCCCCTCTTTGTGCATTGTTTGTGTACAAATAGTGTACAAAGTTTAAAAGGGAGTCATTTCGGATGGGTCGGAGCACTTACCTGACTTACCTGGTTTTAAAGTAGAAGGAGAAATCTTGGCTGGGTGTAGAAGGTGTTGCGGAGGTCGTAGGATTACCGCCCATGATGCAAAGATACTGGAAAAGGAAAGCCTACAACAAAGATAGGCTTAGACTGAAACTTGAAAGCCTACCACAACAATAGACGTGAACGGAAAAGAAGGAAAGCCCACGACAACGTTAGGCTTGAATTAAAAATGAAAAGCCCACAGCAATGATAGGCTTGAATTGAAAACGGAAGGCCCATAGCAACAATAGGCTTAAAATTCAAAAAGGGAAAGCCTACGGCAACGTTATACTTAAACTAAAAAAAAAATGGAAAGCCCACAGCAACGATAGGCTTGAATTGAAAATGGAAAACCCACAGCAACGATAGGCTTGAATTGAATATGGAAAGCCTATAGCAATGATAGGCTTGAAGTGAAGATGGAAAGCCCACAGCAACGATAGGCTTGAATTGAAGATGGAAAGCCCACAGCAATGATAGGCTTGAAGTGAAGATGGAAAGCCCACAGCAACGATAGGCTTAAACTGAAAATAGAAAGCCCACAACAACGATAGGCTTGAACTGAAAATTGAAAGGCCCACAGCAACGATAGGCTTGAACTGAAAATTGAAAGCCCATAGCAACGATAGGCTTGAACTGAAAATTGAAAGGCCCACAGCAACGATAGGCTCGAATTGAAAATGGAAAGCTCACAGCAACAATAAGCTTGAATTGAAAATGGAAAGCCCACAACAACGATAGGCTTAAACTGAAAATTGAAAGGCCCACAGCAACGATAGGCTCGAATTGAAAATGGAAAGCCCACAGCAACAATAGGCTTGAATTGAAAATGGAAAGCCCACAACAACGATAAGCTTAAGCTGGAAAGACCTGTTGGAGACATCAATTGGTATTTGGGGAAATGCCTTAAGGAATTGGTGAATTTGGGAAGTAACCCAATTGGGGCTCCCTCTACGAGTTCACTCAAGGAGATCGCTCTACGAGGTGACCCAAAAGGGGAAAAAGTTTGTCAAGTGCCGAAAGGATACATTTAGAGCCTGGGGAAATTGCAAAGAAAGAGTTGTAAAGTTGAATAAAGAAAGCTAGGATAACTTGATGAGAAGCTTCTGGGTATGAGCTCCTAGGATCTTCGAGAGGCGGCAACATTCCTGAAATTATAGAGTATGCTGAATGTACGCAAATGATGCATGGAATGCAATGTGATGTATGCCGGGACGCATGGTGACATGTATGGCTAATGACCCAATATGAGCCGAGGGTTCATCTCCTCGCTACCTGGAGAGGTTGGCTAACATTCAACTTGTTGGGGAACAATGTGCTCTTTGGATGGAGAGTCCATTCTGTCTTTACTGGGGAACTCCCTTTTGTGCATGAAGGGTCTGTTAAATTTAGCTTCGCCATATTAAGGAGCTTGACTTGACGGCTTCTCTGGGGATAATGATATTCTATAGAGGTATGAGTATGTAATGACCCGTGTGTAAACCGTGTGTAAGAAGTTAATCACAAACACCTTGGATGTTGGTGCACAAGTTTGAGGTAAGAGATGAGCCCAAGAGGGGACTTTTGGGAGGTGCATGTGTCAAGCGATAGCGTACATTTATGCCCTAGGAAGATCTTATGCGTTTACCAAGCGGTTTTAAGCTATTTTGGCTGATCTTGGAGCTCACTTTTGACCTAGTAGATGGCCTCAAACAATTGGCGTGCAAGAACAAAAGTTTCTTAGAATGAGGTCCTCTATCCACCACAGAAATTTCAGAGCATTTGGAGCTGCACGTGAATTCACCCATTTCACGTGCAAGCATATTTTTGCTTCTCAGGCCTCTACAAGATGCAAGGAGGCTTGTGGTGAAGTTTGAGTGCATTCGGAGCTGCACGCCAATTGGGGAATTGGCGTGCAAATTGGCGTGCAAGCTTATTTTTGCATGGTTCCCTTGGTTTTGACATTCTAAGGAACTTTCTCCAAAGGACCATGTTGAAATTTCGAGTATTTTGGCCTATATGGGTGCGGAAAGGTGCTAACTTGTGTAATCAAAACTACGTCGTTTTGATCTTTGGGATTCACTTAATCAAAACTACGTCATTTTGATGTTGTGTTGTCTATATAAGGAGGAGAAGCCCCATTGTTTTAGGTTTAGGGTTTGTTGCTCCACGACCGTCGCAGGAGAGAGGGAGAGAGGGAAGGAGGAGCTGTGGAGTTCTGCCGGAGCGTCTTGCGTGGGGAGGACGGCGTTCGGCTTGGGATCGACCGTTGCCGTGTTGTTGCGTCTTACCTGAGGTAGGGATTCCCGTTTTCTTATACCCGATCCGGGGTTAGGCCCTGTGGTGAAGTACCCGTTGGATATTGTCCTTGTTATCATACTATTTATATGTAAATTCATATAGGTGTGATCTCCTATATGAATGTTGGCCTTCAATGGCGTTGTTTGGATATATGTATATATGCCCGCCAAGTGTTTGACATAATGCCTGTGAGGTCGTGCATGTTATGTGTTTGAGGTAATGCCTGTGAGGCCGTGCATGTTATGTGTTTGAAATTGTGCCTGTGAAGGCATGCATATTATGTGTGAGATTATATCTGTGTGGCTGGGTTTATGAAGTTGGTGAATATATGCATGCTAAGTGTTCGATGTTATTCCTGTGTGACTAAGCATACTAAGTGTTTGATGTGATGCCTGTATGGCCATGTGTCTTTGCGTGTTTGCTTGTACACCCGGTGGCTGTGGAAGCCCGGGACTGTTTTGTGGAACCCGGTGGCCGTGGAAGCCCGGGACTGTTTTGTGGAACCCGGTGGTCGTGGAAGCCCGGGACTGTTTTGTGGAACCCGGTGGTTGTGGAAGCCCGGGATTGTTTTGTGGAACCCGGTGGGTGTGGAAGCCTGGGACCGTTTTGTTGAACCCGGTGGCCGTGGAAGCCCGGGACCGTTCTTGAAACCCGGTGGTGTGGAAGCCTGGGAGTGTTTATGTACCAGCCCATGTATGATTGTGTTTCTTTGTTATAGCCTGTAACTATATCTCGTGGAATGATTGTATCACGACACGGCACTTGTACACCAGGCATGTAGATATTAGGTGCATGGGATGGGTTGGGGAGACATGATCCCTGCGAGTCGTGGTTGCTCACCCCTCCTACCATGTTGTTTTCTTTACAGGAACCTACAGGCGTAGGTGGGACCCCAAGGTGGAAGACTTTTTTTTTATTTTATTGTTTATGTTATTTTATTATGGGAACTGATGTAACCCCAATGGGGATGGATTGAAAAGAAGACTTTGTATTAAAGACTGATTTGGTTTGTGGACTACTTGATGGACTTTATTTTTCTTGAATGTGTTGTGAATGTTTAAAATGTTCAGTTCTTGGTTTGTATCCTAACCCCTTTGCCCTCCGTATGGGTAAAAAGGGGAGTCACGTACCGGTTTCCTCGGGTTGGAAATCCGGGGCGTGACAATATGGTATCAGAGCATGGTCTAGTTGGCCTAGGGTAGTGGGCGGACTTGGTTATCTTGAGTCCTTTGGAGGAGCCTGGAGGGACATGCCTGATCAACATGGTCCTCTTTGAGCCTCCAAGGTGTACTTAGGGTAGTCCAGTCTTGTGGTAGGATTTGCATGCATTGGCATTAGGGCATTAGTTGCATTGGTTGTTGTATGTGAAGGTGTGGATACCTGTGAAAATTTTAATTGTGATAAAAGAAAAATATGAATAATGTGATAAGGTGAGAACTGTGCAACTCTGATTTTATTTGAAGTACCTTGAGCATGACTACAAGGAAAGGACCTTGTTTAACTGAATTGTGTGCTTATGGAATGGATGCTTGTGCAATGTGGCTTAATGAGAACTGAAATGTGTGCAGTGTGTGTAATTGCATGGATAAAAGGTTTGAACATGATAAAATTTCAATTGTGCAACTCTGAAATTTTGTGATGGTTCGAGCATGAACACATGGAAAAGAATTTGTGGTATTGAAACTGAGTACTTGCGAACGTGAAGATTGTGAACTGTGAACTGTTAATAATAATCAAGAAAGAAATAAATAAATAAATACATTAAATTAAATATGTAATAATGTTGGTGTTCGTGAAGGATTGAGCATGTGTTAAGCCGATGGAGTGTAAATTTGTTTGGCATGGTGTGCAATAAACAAGGTTATGAGCAATGTGGTGGAGTGTAAATTTGTATAGTCTGTGAGATTTGTTTGATAAATTTGTAAATTTGTGTGGTAATAATGCGTCTTATAACTTAAGCCGCTTAGTCGGTAGTGGTCTTGCGATTGTTGGGATCATTTAGTGTTAATCGGAGCACTATCTTTTCGCTTAACCAATGTTTCTGGAAACTTTAAGCCGTGCGACTATTGAGGTAACAGAGGAGGCCGCGACCCAGGTTAGGCAAGTGAGAGAGCGCAGTGAAGATGATAGACTAATCACGGCGAGAGGTTGGCGTCTTGAGCTCGATTATTCCAGGAGGTGAGGGATGCAATTCGACAACCGATCGGGAGCGAGGTACGGCGAGAGCCGTCGACCCTCAACACTCCCGTTTGAGTCCTGTTTCTCAAAAGATTACGCTTGTTGTGGACAGTAGGAGCCTTGGAACGGAGAGTGTGCCAAGAAGCGACACCGGTGTTACCTCCGTGGAAAAGTAGGACGTCTTCGTACGATCTTTTTTAGTAGGACCAGGGAGTGATGCTGGGGGACGGCTCGGCGAGCTAGGGGTAAAACTCAACGCCGAGTCCCGATTTGGAGGCAGGAGGACTACCTAGTGAGGCCAGTGGAAGAGCAAGATAGAAATTCACTGGTGGTATCGTGCCCTTTTGGTGGGTTGTCGGTTGAGTCTCGTACTGGTTTATGTGAGGCTGGGTGGACCCTATCGTGTCCCGTTTCGGTTAGCATTTCGAATGGATGTGGGTGGTGACTTATTAGGAGATATATATTTATAATTTGGAAGAATAATGAGTAACTAATAAAAATATGGGTGTTGATTTTATAAGTGAGTGATATTCAATTTTGGCACATGTGGATAATCAAAGTAACCAAATCTTGTAGGCAACCTTTTTGCTTAGTGGGAGAAAATTTAGACTGGCTAGCTAGTAGAGCTTGAGGTGTGAGGTGATGGCTTGTGGGTTGTTGTGTGACCCCTCCTTGGCAACCTTGATTAATAGAAATATGTTCTTCAGCGGATAGAGGTGTGTGTTGGAGTACTACTTGAAAGGGATATTCCTATGGTTACCTTTCTTTTCCAAGCGTTGTGGTTGAGGGGAAAACGCGGCTAGTATAGCCTGCTCTTAGAGTCCTTGAAGTGTTATCTTGTTGGCTAGAGTGGTCGTTGCAAGTTCTGGCTAGTAACTATATAGGTGTTCTGGGTTCTCGGATGGTCAGCGGTGGCCATGTGTCGTGTTTGTCGAGTGTGAAAGACCATGAGTGATGTTCTTAGAACATGTTGTGAAATGGGGATGCACACGTGTAAAATGTGAAGTGTTCGGAGCTCAACTATCGGCTATGAGTGGGTTTTGAGGGTTATGCCCGGTGCATCAACTTGGTAAAAGAGGTAAGCAGGTGAGATTTGGCAGGCCTTGTTCGGGCTATCTTTCTCTAGGGACTAAGGGTGTGCTTTTGCGTGGTAGGGCCATTCCTTCGGTTCGTATCTTGTGGGAGTAGGCTTAGAGGAGGAGAGAAGGTGTAAGGCTGGTACGTTCTACTCGTCAGGTGTCTTGTGTTCCGTTGCTTGTGTTGCAAATGTGCTGGAAATTTGGTATTGTGTTGTTGTATGTATTGCATTCGTGGTAAAGGTATACAACGAGTTACTACATGTGGGTGTTGTGACATGTGCGTAGAGAAGGATGAGGTGTAGTGTATTAGAATATTAAATGTGGTGTGAGGATGAAGAAAAGTGTTAGATGTGATGTTATTCATATTATTCCTTATCTGGTGTGATGTTTAATATTAAAGTGTTGATAAGCTAGGAAAAGGGTATTAGTGTTATTTATGAGTCGATCGGCGTTTTTGCTTAAAAAGGGTATTAGTCTTTACTCCCCTGGGGAGAGATTTATGTCGGGCGGATATCACAAGGGTGTATGTTTTGGAGCGGTGGTGGTAGGCGGATGATCTATATCTGTTCTCCTCGAAAACCTTTCATGTGTAGTATCACACGGTAAGTGAGATGGTTCACGCCATCAAGGTGTTGGTGTATTTGAGACTTTTGTTGGTGTATCGAGATGGAACGCGATGGTTGGTATAGGGGAGTTGGTAGGCCATGAGGTGGAGTATGTCATAGAGGCAAAGATCTCCCTTGTGACCTGTGAATGACAACACGGAGGGATCAACTGTCTTGTAGCAGGTGGGAGGATTTTTCCTAGTCGAGAGAGAGAGCCGTGTTGGTTATACTTCACCGATGTCAAGAGGATAAGTTCCGCTTCATTGCGTTTGGTGTTTGCCGACTCGGAAAGGCGTCAACACTTGGGCCGTAGTGTACGCCTCGGTTAGTATGCGAGTTGTGGGACCTTAGTGGATACCTATTTAACCGTGATCAAGGATGCTAGCACGAAGTGTCCGAGAGGCATTATAGTGTAGTGTTCTGGTTCTGTTTGGTTCACGGACTTCTTTTAGTCGATCCTCACGGTCGGTGACGGTGATAGCCGGATGGTGGATTTTGGTCTTGTTGTGGTTGTGTATGGTCCCGCATTTGTTGTTTTGAGTTACTCCTTGGACTCCGTGGGGCGTCTTGTTGATTGTGACCGAATTGGTGGAGCGCAAACTTCATCCTGCTTGTAGTTGTGTCCTGGATTGTAAGTCATCTTGAGTTCCCTTTGGCATTGGTTGGGTTGTTGTTGTGTGTATCGCTATAGAGTGAGGCGGTTTCAGTTGTGATGCGAGTCGTCCCGTGGTGATATCCCTGTGTGGGATCGTGATTGTGGTTTGCATAATGCTTTTCTCTTGTTTGTTTGTGTTTCCTTGTGACCTCTTTGTGTTTGTTGTCGGGGTAAGGTCTACATATGGAGTGTGGCTGCGTTGTAAATTGTTGGTGTCCGTTGACATCAAATCCCGGTGGTGTCATTGTTAGGTATTTTTCCATTGTGGAGTGTTGGTCCTATTGTGACACGCGTAGGCGTCTAACGCCGAGTACCTGCTATGTCGATGTAGTGACTTCTCGTTCAATCATATGAATTCTAGCGAATGGATACTTCATGCATAGGCTTATGGTGTTGGCCTTGTTCGGTTGTCGGGGTCTTAGCGACTCCATGGGTGGTTTCTCGACCTCACTTGTTGTCGATTTGCTCACATGAGTTGTTGTCGCACGCTAATTGGCCAAGCTCTAGTTCTGGTTGTGCTCCTGGGTGTTATGTGTTGCTTTGATCTTCTCGTGATGTTTACTACTTGATTTCTCTTTTCGGGGACGAAAAGTCCACAGTGGGAAGGTTGTGAGGACACTCCCTGCGGATGAGTTTGTATGATGTTGGTGAATGGGCGGTGGAACGTTAAATGTGTAGTAGTGTTTTGTTTGTGAGTTGTTCCTTGTGGTGGTGTTTATGATGTGAGTTGCTTTGTGGCCTATGTGATCTGTTAAACGTGTTGGTGATGGGCGTATATGTCTCATCTTGTCGTGACATGTGAATACTTGTGACATGTGTTAGGTGAGGAGAACAAGGGTTGTTTGTGAGATTAGAATATGTTTCCCTATCATCTTTGTGTTGTATTGGGTACGTGGGTACGTGCCTTCATGTGTGTTATGGTGCGATATCTTCGGTCGCGGGTATGTGAATGGTTGTGTACGAGGTGCATCAGCATGTGCGTTTTGGAAGGTGTGTTGTCTTTTAGGGGCCGACACGTCTTTGCAGAGGAGACATGGAATGTGAGTCCATGATGCGTGAGCAACACCCAGCGTTGTTCGAGGACCGAACAACCTTAAGAGTGGGAGGTGGCTGTTGGTGGCTGTTGGCCAAGGGATTGTGATGTGTTTTCTTGTATTAGTTGTGTATGATTTGGTGTATTTGTATTGTCTTTTAAAGACATGTGCTTAGTTGTGATGTGCTTTGAGATGTGTAGTCGTGCCATGCGGACATGTGTTATGTGCATTATTGTGGTTATGGATTATGGTGGTACCTTGTTATGTCTTTGTTATGTCTTTGTGCGCGGTGTATGACCCATTTGGGTGTTGTGGCTTGCCGGGGGGTGGCAAATGGGTAGCTTGTGTTTGTTTTCCTCGTATGTCATTTCTTTTCGAGGACGAAAAGTCTTAAGGGGGAGAAGATGTAATGACCCGTGTGTAAACCGGTGTGTAAGAAGTTAATCACAAACACCTTGGATGTTGGTGCACAAGTTTGAGGTAAGAGATGAGCCCAAGAGGGGACTTTTGGGAGGTGCATGTGTCAAGCGATAGCGTACATTTATGCCCTAGGAAGATCCTATGCGTTTACTGAGCGGTTTTAAGTTGTTTTGGCCGATCTTGGAGCTCACTTTTGACCTAGTAGATGGCCTCAAACAATTGGCGTGCAAGAACAAAAGTTTCTTAGAATGAGGTCCTCTATCCACCACAGAAATTTCAGAGCATTTGGAGCTGCACGTGAATTCACCCATTTCACGTGCAAGCATATTTTTGCTTCTCAGGCCTCTACAAGATGCAAGGAGGCTTGTGGTGAAGTTTGAGTGCATTCGGAGCTGCACGCCAATTGGGGAATTGGCGTGCAAATTGGCGTCGAGCTTATTTTTGCATGGTTCCCTTGGTTTTGACATTCTAAGGAACTTTCTCCAAAGGACCATGTTGAAATTCCGAGTATTTTGGCCTATATGGGTGCGGAAAGGTGCTAACTTGTGTAATCAAAACTACGTCGTTTTGATCTTTGGGATTCACTTAATCAAAACTACGTCATTTTGATGTTGTGTTGTCTATATAAGGAGGAGAAGCCCCCCTGTTTTAGGTTTAGGGTTTGTTGCTCCACCAAGCCGTCGCAGAGAGAGGGAGAGAGGGAAGGAGAGTGGCTGGAGTTCTCCTGGAGCGTCTTGCGTGGGGAGGACGGCGTTCGGCTTGGGATCGACCGTTGCCGGTGTTGTTGCGTCTTCTACCCGAGGTAGGGATTCTGTTTTCTTATACCTGATCCGGGGTTAGGCCCTGTGGTGAAGTACACGTTGGATATTGTCCTTGTTATCATACTATTTATATGTAAATTCATATAGGTGTGATCTCCTATATGAATGTTGGCCTTCAATGGCGTTGTTTGGATATATGTATATATGCTGCCAAGTGTTTGACATAATGCCGTGAGGCCGTGCATGTTATGTGTTTGAGGTAATGCCCGTGAGGTTGTGCATGTTATGTGTTTGAAATTATGCATGTGTGTCGTGCATATTATGTGTGAGATTATATCTGTGTGGCTGGGTTTATGAGCTGGTGAATATATGCATGCTAAGTGTTCGATGTTATTCCTGTGTGACTAAGCATACTAAGTGTTTGATGTGATGCCTGTATGGCCATGTGTCTTGCGTGTTTGCTTGTACACCCGGTGGCTGGAAAGCCCTGGGACCGTTTTGTGGAACCCGGTGTTGTGGAAGCCGGGACGTTTAGTGGAACCCGGTGGTCGTGGAAGCCCGGACTTTTGTGGAACCCGGTGGTTGTGGAAGCCCGGGATTGTTTTGTGGAACCCGGTGGATGTGGAAGCCCGGGACTGTTTTGTGGAACCCGGTGGCCGTGGAAGCCCGGGATTCTTGAAACCCGGTGGGTGTGGAAGCCTGGGAGTGTTTATGTACCAGCCCATGTATGATTGTGTTTCTTTGTTATAGCTTGTAACTATATCTCGTGGAATGATTGTATCACGACACAACACTTGTACACCAGGCATGTAGATATTAGGTACATGGGATGGGTTGGGGAGACATGATCCCTACTGAGTCGTGGTTGCTCACCCCTCCTACCATGTTGTTTTCTTTACAGGAACCTACGGGCGTAGGTGGGACCCCAAGGTGGAAGACTTTTTTTTATTTTATTGTTTATGTTATTTTATTATGGGAACTGATGTAACCCCAATGGGGATGGATTGAAAAGAAGACTTTGTATTAAAGATCGATTTGGTTTGTGGACTACTTGATGGACTTTATTTTTCTTGAATGTGTTGTGAATGTTTAAAATGTTCGGTTCTTGGTTTGTATCCTAACCCCTTTGCCCTCCGTGTGGGTAAAAGGGAGTCACGTACCGGTTTCCTCGGGTTGGAAATCCGGGGCGTGAGTATTCGAGTTGGGGGACTTAATTTGTTTGTGGATTTTGAGCTTGGCCCTACTCATAAGGCAATGCTAGAAAAGCTTACTGGGGATTTAAGATGTTCTACTTAAATGTGAAATGAAGACGATGTAACATGATTAAAGAGATAAAAAAGATTTTTGTTGCTTTAATTCCACAAAACATATTTATATCATAAAAAGTGTCCTATTGTTATAATCGATAAACGAATCACAAGTCTTTAAAAGTATAATGTACAAATTTGATTCGAGTATCTCGCAAGTTTGACCAAGTCTTCCTCTGTTTTGCATTGCTGTTTTTTGGATGATGTTCTTGTCTTTCTTCGCTTGCAACGGACCCTATTTGTTGTGGTCCCGATCCTTTCGTTTCGATCGAACCGATTTCACCCTTCAAGATTTATTGTTAGCTTTGTATTTTACCCTTGATGCCCTTTGAGGTTTTCACCAAGTCCGCCTTTGTTTTCTCTTTTGTCTTTTGTTGGAGCTTTGTATTTTACCCTTGGTGCCCTTTCGGGTTTTCACCAAGTCCGCTCATTACACGAATGAGAATCTTGTTGGGAGGTATGAGGGTTAAGCATAAAACTTTTTGACGGCATCGCTATTCACCTGGATTAGGAAGCTCATCTCCGTCCATTTTGGCAAGGATCAATGCGCCTCCCGAGAATGCTTTTTTCACAACATATGGGCCTTCATAATTGGGAGTCCACTTGCCTCTATGGTCGTGTTGAATTGGCAAGATCTTTTTGAGGACAAGATCACCCTCTTGAAAGCTCCTGGGCTTCACCTTTTTATTAGAATCGTTTATCATTCTCTGTTGATATAGTTGTCCTCTCGAAACCGCTGCCAAGCGCTTGCCTTCAATTAAATTCAATCGCTCATAACGACTTTAGACCCATTCTGCTTCTTCGAGATGAGTATCCTTAAGTACTCGGAGGGAAGGTATCTCCACTTCGACCGGTAGAATCGCTTCCATGCCATAGACCAAAGAAAATGGAGTTGCCCCACCCCGGTCGATGTACGCACCGAGGTACGATAAGCATGCAAAGCGTAAGGTAGCTTCTCGTGCCAATCTTTGTACATTTCGACCATCTTTTCGATAATGTTCTTGATGTTCTTGTTGGCTGCCTCGATTGCTCCATTCATCTTTGGGCGATAGGGGTCGAGTTGCGGTGTTGAATTTTGTATGTTTCACACAACCTCCCTATCATCCAATTGTTCAAATTGGCAGCATTGTCCGTTATGATCTGCTCAGGAAGCCCATATCGGCATATGATGTTGTACCGCATAAATGAAAGTACCATAGCCTGTGTGACATTAGCATATGATGCCGCTTCTACCCACTTGGTGAAGTAATCAATGCCTACCAAAATGAAACGATGACCATTAGAAGCTTTTTGGAGATATTGGTCCGATAACGTCAATGCCCCAAAGCAAGAACGGCCACGGGGAAACCATCACGTGTAGTTTGGACGGCGGTACTTGGATTTTATCGCCATAAATTTGACACTTAAGGCATTTGCGCACATATTCAATGCAATCCTTTTCCATGGTGACCCAATAATAGCCCATTTGCATGATTTGTCTTGTTAATGCATGTCCATTTGCATGTGAACCACATTCCCCTTCGTGCACTTCTTTCATTATTTGTGTTGATTCTTCTTTTGCCACACACCACAATAATACCATGTCATGGTTTCTTTTATACGTAACGGGACCATCAAGATAGTAGTTGGACGCTGACCTTCGGATATTTCTTTGATCAGATTCAAAGGCCTCGTTAGGTATTCTTGCTTAAGCAAATCTTGTTTGACGTCATCAAACCAAGGTTTTTCTTCGATCTTTCCTTCAATGGCAATGCAATGTGCAGGAGCATCTTGTATACATATATCGAAAGACCGGACTTCTAACTTTGTGTCTAGTCGAAGGAGGGAGGCTAGAGTGGCCAATGCATCGAGGATCTGATTGTATTCCCTGGGCATATGCTCAAACGTGATGTCTTCAAATTGCTCGGCTAACTCCGTAACGTGCTTTCGATATGGGATTA
Source organism: Taxillus chinensis (assembly GCA_023512835.1). Lineage (NCBI taxonomy): Eukaryota > Viridiplantae > Streptophyta > Magnoliopsida > Santalales > Loranthaceae > Taxillus > Taxillus chinensis. The sequence continues at coordinate 52,168,620 of CM042084.1, forward strand.
ATTTGTGGTTTCGAGTCTCCCATTCACCCCTTACTTGAAAAATGATGAGTGCCGAATCGCCGAATACTCGTAATTTTTTGATTCCTTTGTTAATGGCTTCTTGAAGTCCCATCACACAAGCCTCATATTCTCGCTACATTGTTTGTACAAGGGAAGGTTAGCTTTGCCGCCATGGGGAAATGTTCGCCTTTTGGGGATATCGGGATGGCCCCAACACCATGACCTAAGAGACTGGAGGCTCCATCGAACCACATCGTCCATATGTCCGATACTTCGCCCGAAATGATGTTGATGTGCTCATATGGGAAGCCAATAGTCATAGGCTCGTAGTCTTCTAGTGCTCTGTCTGCCAAGTAATCCGCTATTGCGCTCCCTTATATAGCTTTTTGTGGCACATAGATGATATCATACTCCGATAGGATCAGCTGCCATTTGGCGATTCTCCCCAGAAATGGATGGTTTTTCTAAGAGATATTTGAGCGGATCATGCCTTGAAATTAGCCATGTGGTATGATAAAGAGTGTACTGCCTCAATCTTCTTGTTATCCAGACAAGAGCATAACACGTCTTCTCCAAGGGTGTGTAGTTTTCTTCATTGATGGTGAACTTCTTGCTCGGATAATAAATGGCCTGCTCCTTCTTGCTGGTAGAATCATGTTGCCCCAAGACACAACCCATCGCTGACTCTTGAACGGTCAAGTATAAGATCAGAGGTCTATCCGGTACTAGTGGGACCAAAATAGGTGGATTAGACAGATATTGTTTGATCTTGTCAAAAGCTTCTTGACATTTGTCATTCCAAATTTCTGGGTTGTTCTTTCGTAAAGTCTTGAAAATGGGTTCACATGTGGTCGTCATTGGGAAATAAATCGGGCAACGTAATTCGATCGCCCTAGGAATCCTCTAACCTCCTTAATGGTCCGTGGTGGCGGCATCGCTTGGATAGCTCGAACTTTATCCTGGATCGATTTCAACTCCTTTTTTGTCTCACAATGAAACCCAACAGTTTTCCCGACATGGCTCCGAAAGTGCACTTTTAGGGATTCAATTTCGGTTGATATTTCCATAGCCTTGTTGAAGAGCTTGCAGGAGTACTTCGATATGATCTTGAGTGCTTCATGATTTGGCTATGATGTCGTCCACATATACTTTGACTTCCTTATGCATCATGTCGTGGAATAGGGTCACCATGGCTCGCGATAGGTTGCCACTGCGTTTCTCGGACCAAAAGGCATCACATTATAGCAGAAAGTGCCCCAAAGTGTCGTGAATGTGGTCCTCTCTTTGTGTTCGGGGGCCAAACGAATTTGATTATATGCCGAGAAACCATCCATGAATGAGAACAGGGCGTGTTTTCTCAGTATTATCCACTAGCGTATCAATGTGGGGAAGTGGGAAGTTATCCTTCGGACTGGCCCAGTTCGGATCTCTATAGTCGACACACATGCGTACTTTGCCTCCTTTCTTCGATCCTGGTACAACATTGGCCACCCATTCTTGGATAATGGGAGACACTTAGGAAACCCGCATCCCATTGCTTTTTGACTTCTTCTTTAATCTTCGATATCATCTCTGGTCTCATTCTTCTCAATTTCCTTGAATTGGCTTGCATTCTGGCCTCACCGGTATGTGATGCTACACTATGTCCGTGTTTAATCTTGGCATATCTTGATACGACCATGCAAAAACATCTAGAGCGTCTTTGCGTGGGTGGTCGGAGTCTTGCGTGGAAGCGGGAGCAGGAGAACATACAAGGTAGGGGTTCTGTCCTTCCTAAATCCTCCTCCGTCCTAGGGTTCTAGGGCATATTATAGAGTTATACCCGTTTATATATATATATGTAATCCATATAGGTGTGATCTCCTATATGGATGTTGGCCTTCAATGGCGCTTTTGATGTATTACGGTGTTGGATGGTGTGCATATTAAGTGTTCGATAAAATGCCTGTGTGGATATGTCCGTGTGAATATGGCTAGTATGTGTTTGATAATATGCCTGTGTGGCCGGGTTTGTGAATGTATGCATGATAAGCGTTTGGTAAAATACCTGTGAGATCTCGCATGTCAAGTGTTTGATTTTATGCCCCATGGCTAGTGGAACTAAGTGTTTGGTATTATGCCCGTGAAAGTGTGTATGCTACGTGTTTGGTTTAATGCCTATGTGACCTTGTATGTTGTGCTTGTGGAACCCGGTGGCCGTGGAAGTACGGGACCGGAACCCGTTAGTCCGTGTGGCTAAGCCTATATGGCCGTGGATATGTTAGCCCGTGTGGCTAAGCCTAAGAGGTCGTGGATATGTTAGCCCGTGTGGCTAAGCCTGAGTGGTCGTGGGATATGTGTGTGCCATGTGAATGTGGAATACAACTTGTTTACATTTTATTGTCACTACACCGCACCCGTACACATTCATGTAGACGCTAGGAGCATGAGATGGGTTGGGGAGACATGATCCCTACTAAGCTGTGGTTGCTCACCCCTCCCTCTATGTTGTGTTTTCTTTCAGGAACGTACAGGCGTTAGGAGGGACCCCAAGGTGGAAAACCTTATTTACTTTACTGTCTACCATTTATGTTATTTTTATGGGAATTGATGTAACCCCATTGGGGATGGATTGAAAAGAGGATTTTGTTGTAATAAAGACTGGTTTGGATTGTGGATTGCTTTTATGAACTTTACCTTCTTGAATGTGTTGTGGATGTTTAAAATGTTATAATCGGGGTTTGCACCCTAACCCCTTTGCCCTCCGTGTGGGTACAAGGGGAGTTACGTGCCGGTTTCCTCGGGTTGGAAATCCGGGGCGTGACAACATGGTATCGAGCATGGTCTAGTTGGCCTAGGTTAGTGGGCGGACCTCGGTTATTCTAAGTCCTTTGGAGGAGCCTGGAGGGACATGCCTGATCAACATGGTCCTCTTTGAGCCTCCAAGGTGTGCTTAGGGTAGTCCATCTTGTGGTAGGATTTGCATGCATTGGCATTAGGGCACTAGTTGTATTTGCTGTGAATGTGTGCTAAACCGTGGATAAGATAAAATGATTAAGTGAAATGTGCAACTCTGATTTGTTTGGCAATGCGTATCGAATCGTGAAATGTGATTGATACGATGTATGTGTGTAATGTCATGTGATAAGGGGAATTGATCAGTGGGGTAGAGGTAGTGACGCGATAGATTATAAATTTGTTTTGACGTTATGCTTCTTACTTCATGTAGTAAGAATGCCGCCGAGGAGAGTGACACGTGTGTCCGGGGCAGTGGCTGATGAGTCATCTGCCCATGAGGGTCCGGGTGCGGGACCGTCCGTTAGAGGGCATGCGTTGTTGCTGGCACAGCTACGAGAAGGCATCAGACTGGAGGTACGAGAGCTACGGGAGGGACTCCGGCAAGAGGTTCGGGAGGAGGTGCGCCGTGAGATGGCAGCACAGCAGGTGGTACCACCACCACCACCACCACCACCAGTAGGAGAGCTGCCTCGTGAGCGTGAGAGTTCGCTGGGTGGTGTACCGACTCGTGCAGAGGATGACGTGGTGACACGGTTCCGAAAGGAACAACCTCCGCGATTCAAGGGGGAAGGTGATCCTATGGTAGCTGAGCAGTGGTTGAGGCAGATCGAGCATGTGTTCTCCTTTCTCCTGCCCCGGGAAGAGGATAAGGTGCGACTGGTAATTCGGCAGCCGGAGGGGGATGCTTTGGAGTGGTGGACGAGTGTCGCAGGGAGCCGTACGGTGCAACTCATGCTTTGGGAGGAGTTCTTGCAACTCTTCCATGATGAGTTCTTCCCGGAATCAGTGAGATGGCAGAAGAGGGAAGAATTCGGCAGCTTGAAGCAGGGATCCAGGACGGTACCTGAGTATGAGCGGGAGTTCCGGAGCTTGAGTAGGTTTGCTCCTGAGACTGTGGCAAGGGAGGACCTGAAGGCCCACAAGTTCACCTTGGGTCACAGGCCAGCCCTTAGGCAGAGGGTGGCAATTCTACGCTTGAGGACCTATGCTGAGGTTGTGGAGACGGCCCATATAGCTGAGAGGGAGCTGGATGATGGGAGGCACACCCATCAGGGTCGCCCGTTGCAGGGTGGGTTGGAGCGTGATTTCGGGTCCAAGCGGCCCAAGACTGAGGAAAGGGATAGCAGTTCCTTCCGCCGCCGGGGACAACCATCAGTGCCCCCAGGGAGGTCTAGCTTTGGCGGTAGCAGACAGGGAGGTCCGGCAGGAGGACTCCCCAGTGGTTGTCATTGCTGTGGAGAGCAAGGCCACTTCAAGAGGGAGTGTCCCAAGAAGAACTGGCGATGCAATAGGTGTGGACGAGAAGGCCATTTGAGCCGGGTTTACCAGGGTAGCAACAAGGGAGTTGGAGGCATGGCATCCTGCATGAGGAGTGACGCCAGTTTCCGTACACCAGCAGAGAGACCAGCTCGTCGCTGGCAGCTAGTCGGGCAGATCGAGTCGACCCGATCCTGTGGGAGGCCGGAGCGGCAGCAGACTGAAGCTGGAGGCAACCTTAGCGGGAAGCATCCAGTGAGTGAGCCGACCAGTGGCACAGGCCAAGGAAGGGTGTTTGTGCTGGAGGCGACGTACCAGGAGGAGGCTGAGCTACCACCCCCACCAGCTGAGGGTGGAGCAGGACCATCGGTGGTTAGAGGTACCCTCTTGATTTCCCGTACGTTAGCTTCTGTTCTTTTTGATACGGGTGCATCGTGTTCCTTCGCTGCCGAGCTTCTTATTGATGGCTTGGGGTTAGCTTGTGTGGAGGCCGCGAGGCCCCTAGTGGTGGAGTCTCCGGTGGGAGGCATGATTGAGGTACGGCATGTGTGTCGTGACTGTGTGTTAACCCTAGGAGAGGTGGAGCTGAGTTTTGACTTGCATGTAATGCCTTTGAGGACGTTTGACCTGATCTTGGGTATGGATTGGCTTATGGCTTTCCAGGCCAAGATAGATTGTTATCGGCGGCGTGTGTCCTTCGTGACACCTGCAGGGACCTCTTGCACCCTGCAAGGGGAGTGGGACTGTGAGGTGAGTCGGGCCGGGCCAGTGTTGGACCAGTGGGGTGCCATTACCCACTGGTTGGCAGCCCTGACCTTTACTGAGGAGGGTAAGGTGGAAAAGAGGGTGTGACCCGCTGTTGTGGACCAATTTCAGGATGTTTTTCCTGAAGAGTTGAGGAGTTTGCCACCCAAGAGGAGTGTGGAGTTCACCATTGAGTTGGTGCCGGGACGGGTCCGATTTCCCAAGTAGTGTATCGTATGGGGCTAGCCGAGTTAAGGGAGCTTCAGAGGCAAATCGAGGAGTTGGTGGGCCAGGGGTATATCAGACCGAGTACCTCACCCTGGGGTGCTCCGGTGCTCTTTGCTAAGAAGGCTGATGGCACACTTCATCTCTCGTATCGACTACAGTGAAGCCGAATTCGGTGAAAGTGAAGAACAAGTACCCATTGCCTCGGATAGATGACCTGTTTGACCAATTAAGTGGGGCCCAGTGGTTTTCCAAAATAGATTTACGGTCGGGGTATCACCAGCTCGAGGGTTGGGGAGGAGGACATCCCTAAGACGGCTTTCGGTGCAGGTATGGGCATTATGAGTGGGTAGTGATGCCTTTCGGGCTCACTAATGCGCCAGCGGTGTTCATGCATTTGATGAACCAGGTCTTTGCTCCCTACTTGGATTCGTTTGTGGTGGTGTTTATTGATGATATCTTGGTGTATTCGAAGACCGAGAAGGAGCATGTGGAGCACTTAGCAATAGTGTTGCAAACCTTGAGGGACCAACGGCCTGTTTGCTAAGTTTAGCAAGTGTGAGTTTTGGCCGCAGGAGGTTCACTTTCTTGGCCATGTGGTGTCAACTCGAGGGAGTTAGGGTGGACCCACCAAGATTGAGGCTATGGCATTGTGGGCGAGGCCAACCAACGTTTTTGAGATCCGTAGCTTTCTTGGCTTGGCGGGGTACTATCATCGTTTTGTCGAGGGGTTCTCCCGTTTGGCGGCTCCTATGACAGGCGTTGACTCGGAAGGGCGTGAAGTTTGATTGGACCGACAAGTGTCGGCAGGCGTTTGAGGCTCTCAAAACCCGTTTGACCACCGAGCCGGTATTGAGGTTACCTCGGGAGGATATCCCATATGAGGTGTATTGTGATGCGTCCAGGGTTGGTTTGGGGTGTGTGCTTATGCAGGAGCACAGTGTTGTAGCTTATGGGTCGAGGCGGTTGAAGCCTCATGAGCAGAATTACCCTACCCATGATCTTGAGTTGGCGGCCGTCATCTTCGCCCGAAGAGTTGGCAGCACTACCTCTTGGGGGAAAAGTTTGTGGTGTTCTCGGATCACAAGAGCCTTCAAGACATCTTTACTCGAAGGACTTGAATTTGAGGCAAAGGAGATGGGTGGAGTATTTGCAGACCTTTGACTTTACTCTTGCCTATACCCCGGGCAAGGGTAATGTTGTGGCCGATGCGTTGAGCGGAAAAGGGAAAGCTGAGGTGGCCGTAAGAGAGTGGAAGCCGATGGAGCAGCTTGGCGATGTTGCGGCCTGGCCTCGTTGTTCGTGATGGTGGGACAGCCCGAGTCCTTTGGTGGTTGTGCCTGAGTTGTACCGGAATGCGTCCGGGAGGGACAGTTGGGTGACATTGAGTGTGAGGTTCTTCGTGCCCGTATTGAGGCCGGGGAGCTATCTCGAGGACCGGACAGAGGGTCCCGAGCATGAGTTGTCATTTCAGGGGCGGTTGGTAGTGGCTTCCTTCCTCGGGGGATGAGGTGATGAGGGAGTTTCACCAAGCCTAGAGTTGTTGTGCATCCAGGGGGTACGAAGATGTACCATGCGCTTCGGGGACATTTTTGGTGGCCTGGGATGAAACGCGATGTGGCTGCCTTTGTTTCGCGGTGCCTCACGTGTCAGCAGGTGAAGGCTGAGCATCAGCGGCCGGCGGGCATGTTACAGCCATTGCCCATAGCGGAGTGGAAGTGGGACCACATAGCGATGGATTTTGTGACTGGTCTTCCACCCACCACAGGGAGGAAAGATATGATTTGGGTGATTGTGGATCGACTCACAAAGTCGGCCCATTTCCTGGCTATTCGCGAGCGGGACTCTATTGGGACCTTGAGTCACCGTACATGAACGAGATTGTGCGATCGCATGGAGTACCATCATCGGTTGTCTCCGACCGGGATTCGCGGTTCACTTCCCCGTTTCTGGGCGGGTTTGCAGGAGGCTATGGGGACCAAACTTCACTTGAGTACAGCCATTCGCCCCGAGACCGACAGCCAGACAGAGAGGACGAATCAGACTTTGGAGGACATGTTACGCCCTGTGTGTTAGATTTTGGGGTTCGTGGGCAACTCACCTTCCTTTGGTGGAGTTTGCCTACAATAACTGCTTATCGAGCATCCATTGGGATGGCTCCTTTTGAGGCGTTGTATGGGCGGCCGTGTCGATCACCTTTGTGTTAGACCGAGGTGGGGGAGACAGCTCTCTTGGGACCACGCTTGGTTCAAGAGGCTACCGAGAAGGTTAAGTTGATTCATCAGCGTTTGTTATCAGCTCAAAGTCGGCAGAAATCTTATGCGGATCAGCAGCGGCGACCTTTGGAGTTTTCTGTTGGTGATCATGTGTTTCTTCGTGTTTCTCCACGTCGTGGACATCGACGGTTTGGGCGAGGTTCCATGCTATCTCCGCGGTTTATTGGTCCTTTTGAGATTCTGGATCGTGTGGGGCCCGTGGCCTATCGGTTAGCGTTACCACCGCGGGCCGAGTCGAGTGCACAACGTGTTTCACGTGTCCCGATTGCGGAAGTATCACCCCGACCCCACTCATGTGATCGATTGGGGGACGTTGGACATTGCGGATGACATGTCCGTTGTTGAGGCCCCTATCCGTATCCTAGATCGGCGAGAGAAGCTTTTGCGTGGTCGTGCTATTCCTTTGGTTCGCGTGCTGTGGCAGCACCATGGCATTGAGGAGGAGACATGGGAACGTGAGTCCATGATGCGTGAGCAGCACCCAGAATTATTCGAGTACGAATAATCTTAAGCATGGGAGGTGGCTGTTGGCCAAGGGATAGTGATGTGTTTTCTTGTATTAGTTGTATATGATTCGGTGTTTGTTTTGTCTTTTAGACATGTGTTCACATTTGTGATGTGTTTTCAGATGTGTATTTGTGACATGTGGATATGTGTTATATACATTATTGTGATGCATGTGGTTATGGATTATGGTGGTACCTTGTTATGTGCTGTGCGCGGTGTATGACCCATTTGGGTGTTGTGGCTCGCCATGTGGCAAATGGGTAGCTTGTGTTTGTTTTCCTCGTATGTCATTTCTTTTCGAGGACGAAAAGTCTTAAGAGGGAGAGGATGTAATGACCCGTGTGTGACCCGTGTGTAAGAAGTTAACCACAAACACCTTGGATGTTGGTGCACAAGTTTGAGGTAAGAGATGAGCCCAAGAGGGGACTTTTGGGAGGTGCATGTGAAAAGTGGTAACGTGCATTTATGCCCTAGGAAGATGCTATGCGTATACAGCGGTTTTAAGCTGTTTTGGCTGATCTTGGAGCTCACTTTTGATAGGATAGATGGCCTCAAACAATTGCATGCAAGAACAAAAGTTTCTTAGAATGAGGTCCTCTACCTACCACAGAAATTTCAGAGCCTTTGGAGCTGCACGTGAATTCACCCATTTCACGTGCAAGCATATTTTTGCTTCTCAGACCTCTACTAGATGCAAGGAGGCTTGGGGTGAAGTTTGAGTGCATTTGGAGCTGCACGCCAATTGGGGAATTGGCGTTCAAATTGGCGTGCAGGCAGGTTTTTGCATGGTTACCTTGGTTTTGTCATTCTAATAATCTTTTCCCAAAGGACCATGTTGGGATTGTGACTATTTTGGTGTGTATGGATGTGGGAAGGTCATAGCTTGTTCCATCAAAACTACGTCGTTTTGATGCTGGGATTCACTTAATCAAAACTACGTCGTTTTGTTGTTGTGTTGTCTATATAAGGCGGAGAAGCCCCTCTGTTTTAGGGTTAGGGTTTGTTGCTCCACCAGCCGTCAGAGAGAGAGAGAAGGAGAGCTTCTGGTGGCTGCCGGAGCGTCTTGCGTGGGTGGTCGGAGTCTTGCATGGAAGCGGGAGCAGGAGAACATACAAGGTAGGGGTTCTGTCCTTCCTAAATCCTCCTCTGTCCTAGGGTTCTAGGGCAGATTATAGAGTTATACCTGTTTATATATATATGTAATCCATATAGGTGTGATCTCCTATATGGATGTTGGCCTTCAATGGCAGTTTTTGATGTATTCTGGTGTTGGATGGTGTGCATATTAAGTGTTCGATAAAATGCCTGTGTGGATATGTCTGTGTGAATATGCCTAGTATGTGTTTGATAATATGCCCGTGTGCTGGGTTTGTGGGTTTGTGAATGTATGCATGATAAGCGTTTGGTAAAATACCTGTGAGACTCTGCATGTCAAGTGTTTGATTTTATGCCTGATGGGCTGTGTGAACTAAGTGTTTGGTATTATGCCTGTGAAAGTGTGTATGCTACGTGTTTGGTTTAATGCTTATGTGACCTTGTATGCTGTGCTTGTGGAACCCGGTGGCTGTGGAAGTCCGGGACTGGAACTGTTAGCCCGTGTGGCTAAGCCTATATGGCCGTGGATATGTTAGCCCGTGTGGCTAAGCGTATATGGCCGTGGATATGTTAGCCCGTGTGGCTAAGCCTGAGAGGCTGTGGATATGTTAGCCCGTGTGGCTAAGCCTGAGTGGTTGTAGATATGTTAGCCTATATGGCTAAGCCTGTATGGTCGTGGATATGTGTGTGCCATGTGAATGTGGAATACAACTTGTTTACATTTTATTGTCACTACATTGCACCCGTACACACTCATGTAGACGCTAGAGCATGGGATGGGTTGGGAGACATGATTCCTACTGAGCTGTGGTTGCTCACCCCTCCCTCTATGTTGTGTTTTCTTTTAGGAACATACAGGCGTTAGGAGGGACCCTAAGGTGGACGACCTTATTTACTTTACTGTCTACCATTTATGTTATTTTTATAGGAATTGATGTAACCCCAGTGGGGATGGATTGAAAAGAAGATTTTGTTGTAATAAAGACTGGTTTGGATTGTGGATTGCTTTTATGAACTTTACCTTCTTGAATGTGTTGTGGATGTTTAAAATGTTATAATCGGGGTTTGCACGCTAACCCCTTTGCCCTCCATGTGGGTACAAGGGGAGTTACGTGCCAGTTTCCTCGGGTTGGAAATCCGGGGCGTGACATTGACCGTCTTTTGGCAAGTTTGACTTTTTCCAATGAAAGTTGTTTTGGCCATAACTTCTTCATTTTAAGTCCGATTTGAGCTCGGTCAAGTGCGTTAATCTCCAATTTTCATCCTCTATCACCTGGTGTTGGTCTTGGGGCGCTTCAAGGACTTGTAGCAGAAGTCATTAATTTTGGACTCCCCCGTCCGTGTCAATTGTATCCATCTTGTGCAAATTGGGGCTAACATCAATTCCGAATCATTCCTTGGAAGTATGGGATCATTGTGGACCTGTTCAACAAGGTATATGGCATGGGCAGAAAGGTATATCAAATGGGGTTAGTATGTCCAACCCGGACAAAATGGGGTCCAACAATGCTGCCCCTCTTTGTGCATTGTTTGTGTACAAATAGTGTACAAAGTTTAAAAGGAGTCATTTCGGATGGGTCGGAGCACTTACCTGACTTACCTGGTTTTAAAGTAGAAGGAGAGTCTGGTTGGGTGTAGAAGGTGTTGCAGAGGTCGTAGGATTACCGCCCATGATGCAAAGATACTGGAAAAGGAAAGCCTACAACAAAGATAGGCTTAGACTGAAACTTGAAAGCCTACCACAACAATAGACGTGAACGGAAAAGAAGGAAAGCCCACGACAACGTTAGGCTTGAATTAAAAATGAAAAGCCCACAGCAATGATAGGCTTGAATTGAAAACGGAAGGCCCATAGCAACAATAGGCTTAAAATTCAAAAAAGGGAAAGCCTACGGCAACGTTATACTTAAACTAAAAAAAATGGAAAGCCCACAAAGAACGATAGGCTTGAATTGAAAATGGAAAACCCACAAGAACGATAGGCTTGAATTGAATATGGAAAGCCTATAGCAATGATAGGCTTGAAGTGAAGATGGAAAGCCCACAAAGAACGATAGGCTTGAATTGAAGATGGAAAGCCCACAAAGAATGATAGGCTTGAAGTGAAGATGGAAAGCCCACAGAACGATAGGCTTAAACTGAAAATAGAAAGCCCACAGCAACGATAGGCTTGAACTGAAAATTGAAAGGCCCACAGCAACGATAGGCTCGAATTGAAAATGGAAAGCCCATAGCAACGATAGGCTTGAACTGAAAATTGAAAGGCCCACAGCAACGATAGGCTCGAATTGAAAATGGAAAGCTCACAGCAACAATAAGCTTGAATTGAAAATGGAAAGCCCACAACAACGATAGGCTTAAACTAAAAATTGAAAGGCCCACAAAGAACGATAGGCTCGAATTGAAAATGGAAAGCCCACAAGAACAATAGGCTTGAATTGAAAATGGAAAGCCCACAACAACGATAAGCTTAAGCTGGAAAGACCTGTTGGAGACATCAATTGGTATTTGGGGAAATGCCTTAAGGAATTGGTGAATTTGGGAAGTAACCCAATTGGGGCTCCCTCTACGAGTTCACTCAAGGAGATCGCTCTACGAGGTGACCCAAAAGGGGAAAAAGTTTGTCAAGTGCCGAAAGGATACGTTTAGAGCCTGGGGAAATTGCAAAGAAAGAGTTGTAAAGTTGAATAAAGAAAGCTAGGATAACTTGATGAGAAGCTTGCTGGGTATGAGCTCCTAGGATCTTCAGAGGCGGCAACATTCCTGAAATTATAGAGTATGCTGAATGTACGCAAATGATGCATGGAATGCAATGTGATGTATGCCGGGACGCATGGTGACATGTATGGCTAATGACCCAATATGAGCTGAGGGTTCATCTCCCTGCTACTGGAGAGGTTGGCTAACATTCAACTTGTTGGGGAACAATGTGCTCTTTGGATGGAGAGTCCATTCTGTCTTTACTGGGGAACTCCCTTTTGTGCATGAAGGGTCTGTTAAATTTAGCTTCGCCATATTAAGGAGCTTGACTTGACGGCTTCTCTGGGGATAATGATATTCTATAGAGGTATGAGTATGTAATGACCCGTGTGTAAACCGTGTGTAAGAAGTTAATCACAAACACCTTGGATGTTGGTGCACAAGTTTAAGGTAAGAGATGAGCCCAAGAGGGGACTTTTGGGAGGTGCATGTGTCAAGCGATAGCGTACATTTATGCCCTAGGAAGATGCTATGCGTTTACAGGCGGTTTTAAGCTATTTTGGCTGATCTTGGAGCTCACTTTTGACCTAGTAGATGGCCTCAAACAATTGGCGTGCAAGAACAAAAAGTTTCTTAGAATGAGGTCCTCTATCCACCACAGAAATTTCAGAGCATTTGGAGCTGCACGTGAATTCACCCATTTCACGTGCAAGCATATTTTTGCTTCTCAGGCCTCTACAAGATGCAAGGAGGCTTGTGGTGAAGTTTGAGTGCATTCGGAGCTGCACGCCAATTGGGGAATTGGCGTGCAAATTGGCGTGCAGGCTTATTTTTGCATGGTTCCCTTGGTTTTGACATTCTAAGGAACTTTCTCCAAAGGACCATGTTGAAATTCCGAGTATTTTGGCCTATATGGGTGCGGAAAGGTGCTAACTTGTGTAATCAAAACTACGTCGTTTTGATCGTTGGGATTCACTTAATCAAAACTACGTCATTTTGATGTTGTGTTGTCTATATAAGGAGGAGAAGCCCCCTTGTTTTAGGTTTAGGGTTTGTTGCTCCACCGGCCGTCGAGAGAGAGGGAGAGAGGGAAGGAGAGCTGCTGGAGTTCTGCCGGAGCGTCTTGCGTGGGGAGGACGGCGTTCGGCTTGGGATCAGACTGTTGCCGTGTTGTTGCGTCTTACCTGAGGTAGGGATTCTGTTTTCTTATACCTGATCCGGGGTTAGGCCCTGTGGTGAAGTACACGTTGGATATTGTCCTTGTTATCATACTATTTATATGTAAATTCATATAGGTGTGATCTCCTATATGAATGTTGGCCTTCAATGGCGTTGTTTGGATATATGTATATATGCCCGCCAAGTGTTTGACATAATGCCCGTGAGGTCGTGCATGTTATGTGTTTGAGGTAATGCCTGTGAGGCTGTGCATGTTATGTGTTTGAAATTATGCCTGTGAAGCTGTGCATATTATGTGTGAGATTATATCTGTGTGGCTGGGTTTATGAGCTGGTGAATATATGCATGCTAAGTGTTCGATGTTATTCCTGTGTGACTAAGCATACTAAGTGTTTGATGTGATGCCTGTATGGCCATGTGTGCTGCGTGTTTGCTTGTACACCCGGTGGTGTGGAACCCCTGGGACTGTTTTGTGGAACCCGGTGGCTGTGGAAGCCCGGGACTGTTTTGTGGAACCCGGTGGCTGTGGAAGCCCGGGACTGTTTTGTGGAACCCGGTGGCTGTGGAAGCCCGGGATTGTTTTGTGGAACCCGGTGGCTGTGGAAGCCCGGGACTGTTTTGTTGAACCCGGTGGTGTGGGAAGCCCGGGACTGTTCTTGAAACCCGGTGGTTGTGGAAGCCCGGGAGTGTTTATGTACCAGCCCATGTATGATTGTGTTTCTTTGTTATAGCCTGTAACTATATCTCGTGGAATGATTGTATCACGACACAAGCACTTGTACACCAGGCATGTAGATATTAGGTGCATGGGATGGGTTGGGGAGACATGATCCCTACTGAGCTGTGGTTGCTCACCCCTCCTACCATGTTGTTTTCTTTACAGGAACCTACAGGCGTAGGTGGGACCCCAAGGTGGAAGACTTTTTTTTATTTTATTGTTTATGTTATTTTATTATGGGAACTGATGTAACCCCAATGGGGATGGATTGAAAAGAAGACTTTGTATTAAAGACTCGATTTGGTTTGTGGACTACTTGATGGACTTTATTTTTCTTGAATGTGTTGTGAATGTTTAAAATGTTCGGTTCTTGGTTTGTATCCTAACCCCTTTGCCCTCCGTATGGGTAAAGGGGAGTCACGTACCGGTTTCCTCGGGTTGGAAATCCGGGCGTGACAATATGGTATCGAGCATGGTCTAGTTGGCCTAGGGTAGTGGGCGGACTTGGTTATCTTGAGTCCTTTGGAGGAGCCTGGAGGGACATGCCCGATCAACATGGTCCTCTTTGAGCCTCCAAGGTGTACTTAGGGTAGTCCGGTCTTGTGGTAGGATTTGCATGCATTGGCATTAGGGCACTAGTTGCATTGGTTGTTGTATGTGAAGGTGTGGATACCGTGAAAATTTTAATTGTGATAAAAGAAAAATATGAATAATGTGATAAGGTGAGAACTGTGCAACTCGATTTTATTTGAAGTACCTTGAGCATGACTACAAGGAAAGGACCTTGTTTAATCGAATTGTGTGCTTATGGAATGGATGCTTGTGCAATGTGGCTTAATGAGAACCGAAATGTGTGCAGTGTGTGTAATTGCATGGATAAAAGGTTTGAACATGATAAAATTTCAATTGTGCAACTCGAAATTTTGTGATGGTTCGAGCATGAACACATGGAAAAGAATTTGTGGTATTGAAACCGAGTACTTGCGAACGTGAAGATTGTGAATCGTGAACTCGTTAATAATAATCAAGAAAGAAATAAATAAATAAATACATTAAATTAAATATGTAATAATGTTGGTGTTCTGTGAAGGATTGAGCATGTGTTAAGCCGATGGAGTGTAAATTTGTTTGGCATGGTGTGCAATAAACAAGGTTATGAGCAATGTGGTGGAGTGTAAATTTGTATAGTCTGTGAGATTTGTTTGATAAATTTGTAAATTTGTGTGGTAATAATGCGTGCTATAACTTAAGCTGCTTAGTCGGTAGTGGTCTTGCGATTGTTGGGATCATTTAGTGTTAATCTGGAGCACTATCTTTTCGCTTAACCAATGTTTCTGGAAACTTTAAGCCGTGCGACTATTGAGGTAACAGAGGAGGCCGCGACCCAGGTTAGGCAAGTGAGAGAGCTGCAGGCTGAAGATGATAGACTAATCACGGCAGAGGTTGGCGTCTTGAGCTCGATTATTCCAGAGGTGAGGGATGCAATTCGACAACTGATCAGGAGCGAGGTACGGCGAGAGCTGTCAGCCCTCAACACTCCCGTTTGAGTCCTGTTTCTCAAAAGATTACGCTTGTTGTGGACAGCGGGGCCATCGGAACAGAGAGTGTGCCAAGAAGCGACCGGTGTTACCTCCGTGGAAAAGTAGGACGTCTTCGTACGGTCTGTTTTAGTAGGACCAGGAGTGATGCTAGGGGACCGGCTCGGCGAGCTAGGGGTAAAACTCAACGCCGAGTCCCGATTTGGAGGCCGGAGGACTACCTAGTGAGGCCAGTGGAAGAGCAAGATAGAAATTCACCTGGTGGTATCGTGCCCTTTTGGTGGGTTGTCGGTTGAGTCTCGTCTTGGTTTATGTGAGGCTGGGTGGACCCTATCGTGTCCCGTTTCGGTTAGCATTTCGAATGGATGTGGGTGGTGACTTATTAGGAGATATATATTTATAACACCTGGAAGAATAATGAGTAACTAATAAAAATATGGGTGTTGATTTTATAAGTGAGTGATATTCAATTTTGGCACATGTGGATAATCAAAGTAACCAAATCTTGTAGGCAACCTTTTTGCTAGTGGGAGAAAATTTAGACTGGCTAGCTAGTAGAGCTTGAGGTGTGAGGTGATGGCTTGTGGGTTGTTGTGTGACCCCTCCTTGGCAACCTTGATTAATAGAAATATGTTCTTCAGCGGATAGAGGTGTGTGTTGGAGTACTACTTGAAAGGGATATTCCTATGGTTACCTTTCTTTTCCAAGCGTTGTGGTTGAGGGGAAAACGCAGCTAGTATAGTCTGCTCTTAGAGTCCTTGAAGTGTTATCTTGTTGGCTAGAGTGGTCGTTGCAAGTTCCTGGCTAGTAACTATATAGGTGTTCGGGTTCTCGGATGGTCAAGCAGTGGCCATGTGTCGTGTTTGTCGAGTGTGAAAGACCATGAGTGATGTTCTTAGAACATGTTGTGAAATGGGGATGCACACGTGTAAAATGTGAAGTGTTTCCGGAGCTCAACTATCGGCTATGAGTGGGTTTTGAGGGTTATGCCCGGTGCATCAACTTGGTAAAAGAGGTAAGCAGGTGAGATTTGGCAGGCCTTGTTCGGGCTATCTTTCTCTAGGGACTAAGGGTGTGCTTTTGCGTGGTAGGGCCATTCCTTCGGTTCGTATCTTGTGGGAGTAGGCTTAGAGGAGGAGAGAAGGTGTAAGGCTGGTACGTTCTACTCGTCAGGTGTCTTGTGTTCCGTTGCTTGTGTTGCAAATGTGCTGGAAATTTGGTATTGTGTTGTTGTATGTATTGCATTCGTGGTAAAGGTATACAACAGAGTTACTACATGTGGGTGTTGTGACATGTGCGTAGAGAAGGATGAGGTGTAGTGTATTAGAATATTAAATGTGGTGTGAGGATGAAGAAAAGTGTTAGATGTGATGTTATTCATATTATTCCTTATCTGGTGTGATGTTTAATATTAAAGTGTTGATAAGCTAGGAAAAGGGTATTAGTGTTATTTATGAGTCAGTCGGCAGTTTTTGCTTAAAAAGGGTATTAGTGCTACTCCCTGGGGAGAGATTTATGTCGGGCGGATATCACAAGGGTGTATGTTTTGGAGCGGTGGTGGTAGGCGGATGATCTATATCTGTTCTCCTCGAAAACCTTTCATGTGTAGTATCACACGGTAAGTGAGATGGTTCACGCCATCAAGGTGTTGGTGTATTTGAGACTTTTGTTGGTGTATCGAGATGGAACGCGATGGTTGGTATAGGGGAGTTGGTAGGCCATGAGGTGGAGTATGTCATAGAGGCAAAGATCTCCCTTGTGACCTGTGAATGACAACACAGAGGGATCAACTGTCTTGTAGCAGGTGGGAGGATTTTTCCTAGTCAGAGAGAGAGCTGTGTTGGTTATACTTCACCGATGTCAGAGGATAAGTTCCGCTTCATTGCGTTTGGTGTTTGCCGACTCGGAAAGGCGTCAACACTTGGGCTGTAGTGTACGCCTCAGTTAGTATGCAGGCTGTGGGACCTTAGTGGATACCTATTTAACCGTGATCAAGGATGCTAGCACGAAGTGTCCGAGAGGCATTATAGTGTAGTGTCTGGTTCCGTTCTGGTTCACGAGACTTCTTTTAGTCGATCCTCACGGTCGGTGACAGGTGATAGCCGGATGGTGGATTTTGGTCTTGTTGTGGTTGTGTATGGTATCGCATTTGTTGTTTTGAGTTACTCCTTGGACTCCGTGGGGCGTCTTGTTGATTGTGACCGAGTGGTGGAGCGCAAACTTCATCCTGCTCGTAGTTGTGTCCTGGATTGTAAGTCATCTTGAGTTCCCTTTGGCATTGGTTGGGTTCTGTTGTTGTGTGTATCGCTATAGAGTGAGGCGGTTTCAGCTGTGATGCAGGTGCTGCTGTGGTGATATCCCTGTGTGGGACTGTGATTGTGGTTTGCATAATGCTTTTCTCTTGTTTGTTTGTGTTTCCTTGTGACCTCTTTGTGTTTGTTGTCAGGGTAAGGTCTACATATGGAGTGTGGCTGCGTTGTAAATTGTTGGTGTCCGTTGACATCAAATCCCGGTGGTGTCATTGTTAGGTATTTTTCCATTGTGGAGTGTTGGTCCTATTGTGACACGCGTAGGCGTCTAACGCCGAGTACCCTGCTATGTCGATGTAGTGACTTCTCGTTCAATCATATGAATTCTAGCGAATGGATACTTCATGCATAGGCTTATGGTGTTGGCCTTGTTCGGTTGTCGGGGTCTTAGCGACTCTATGGGAGGTTTCTCGACCTCACTGTTGTCAGATTTGCTCACATGAGTTGTTGTCAGCACGCTAATTGGCCAAGCTCTAGTTCTGGTTGTGCTCCTGGGTGTTATGTGTTGCTTTGATCTTCTCGTGATGTTTACTACTTGATTTCTCTTTTCGGGGACGAAAAGTCCACAGTGGGAAGGTTGTGAGGACACTCCCTGTGGATGAGTTTGTATGATGTTGGTGAATGGGCAGTGGAACGTTAAATGTGTAGTAGTGTTTTGTTTGTGAGTTGTTCCTTGTGGTGGTGTTTATGATGTGAGTTGCTTTGTGGCCTATGTGATCTGTTAAACGTGTTGGTGATGGGCGTATATGTCTCATACTGTCGTGACATGTGAATACTTGTGACATGTGTTAGGTGAGGAGAACAAGGGTTGTTTGTGAGATTAGAATATGTTTCCCTATCATGCTGTGTTGTATTGGGTCTGTGGGTACGTGCCTTCATGTGTGTTATGGTGCGATATCTTCGGTCGCGGGTATGTGAATGGTTGTGTACGAGGTGCATCAGCATGTGCGTTTTGGAAGGTGTGTTGTCTTTTAGGGGCCGACACGTGCTGCAGAGGAGACATGGAATGTGAGTCCATGATGCGTGAGCAACACCCAGCGTTGTTCGAGGACGAACAACCTTAAGAGTGGGAGGTGGCTGTTGGTGGCTGTTGGCCAAGGGATTGTGATGTGTTTTCTTGTATTAGTTGTGTATGATTTGGTGTATTTGTATTGTCTTTTAAAGACATGTGCTTAGTTGTGATGTGCTTTGAGATGTGTAGTCGTGCCATGCGGACATGTGTTATGTGCATTATTGTGGTTATGGATTATGGTGGTACCTTGTTATGTCTTTGTTATGTCTTTGTGCGCGGTGTATGACCCATTTGGGTGTTGTGGCTTGCCGGGGGGTGGCAAATGGGTAGCTTGTGTTTGTTTTCCTCGTATGTCATTTCTTTTCGAGGACGAAAAGTCTTAAGGGGGAGAAGATGTAATGTACCCGTGTGTAAACCGTGTGTAAGAAGTTAATCACAAACACCTTGGATGTTGGTGCACAAGTTTGAGGTAAGAGATGAGCCCAAGAGGGGACTTTTGGGAGGTGCATGTGTCAAGCGATAGCGTACATTTATGCCCTAGGAAGATGCTATGCGTTTACAGGCGGTTTTAAGCTGTTTTGGCCGATCTTGGAGCTCACTTTTGACCTAGTAGATGGCCTCAAACAATTGGCGTGCAAGAACAAAAGTTTCTTAGAATGAGGTCCTCTATCCACCACAGAAATTTCAGAGCATTTGGAGCTGCACGTGAATTCACCCATTTCACGTGCAAGCATATTTTTGCTTCTCAGGCCTCTACAAGATGCAAGGAGGCTTGTGGTGAAGTTTGAGTGCATTCGGAGCTGCACGCCAATTGGGGAATTGGCGTGCAAATTGGCGTGCAGGCTTATTTTTGCATGGTTCCCTTGGTTTTGACATTCTAAGGAACTTTCTCCAAAGGACCATGTTGAAATTCTGAGTATTTTGGCCTATATGGGTGCGGAAAGGTGCTAACTTGTGTAATCAAAACTACGTCGTTTTGATGCTGGGATTCACTTAATCAAAACTACGTCATTTTGATGTTGTGTTGTCTATATAAGGAGGAGAAGCCCCATTGTTTTAGGTTTAGGGTTTGTTGCTCCACCACCGTCGCGAGAGAGAGGGAGAGAGGGAAGGAGAGTAGCTGGAGTTCTCGCCGGAGCGTCTTGCGTGGGGAGGACGGCGTTCGGCTTGGGATCAGACTGTTGCCGTGTTGTTGCGTCTTACCTGAGGTAGGGATTCTGTTTTCTTATACCTGATCCGGGGTTAGGCCCTGTGGTGAAGTACACGTTGGATATTGTCCTTGTTATCATACTATTTATATGTAAATTCATATAGGTGTGATCTCCTATATGAATGTTGGCCTTCAATGGCGTTGTTTGGATATATGTATATATGCCTGCCAAGTGTTTGACATAATGCCGGTGAGGCCGTGCATGTTATGTGTTTGAGGTAATGCCTGTGAGGTCGTGCATGTTATGTGTTTGAAATTATGCCCGTGAAGTCGTGCATATTATGTGTGAGATTATATCTGTGTGGCTGGGTTTATGAGCTGGTGAATATATGCATGCTAAGTGTTCGATGTTATTCCTGTGTGACTAAGCATACTAAGTGTTTGATGTGATGCCTTGTATGGCCATGTGTCTTTGCGTGTTTGCTTGTACACCCGGTGGCCGTGAAAGCCCGGGACTGTTTTGTGGAACCCGGTGGTTGTGGAAGCCCGGGACTGTTTTGTGGAACCCGGTGCTGTGGAAGCCCGGGACTGTTTTGTGGAACCCGGTGGCTGTGGAAGCCCGGGATTGTTTTGTGGAACCCGGTGGATGTGGAAGCCCGGGACTGTTTTGTGGAACCCGGTGGCTGTGGAAGCCCGGGACTGTTCTTGAAACCCGGTGGCTGTGGAAGCCCGGGAGTGTTTATGTACCAGCCCATGTATGATTGTGTTTGCTGTTATAGCCTGTAACTATATCTCGTGGAATGATTGTATCACGACACAGCACTTGTACACCAGGCATGTAGATATTAGGTACATGGGATGGGTTGGGGAGACATGATCCCTACTGAGCTGTGGTTGCTCACCCCTCCTACCATGTTGTTTTCTTTACAGGAACCTACAGGCGTAGGTGGGACCCCAAGGTGGAAGACTTTTTTTTATTTTATTGTTTATGTTATTTTATTATGGGAACTGATGTAACCCCAATGGGGATGGATTGAAAAGAAGACTTTGTATTAAAGACTGATTTGGTTTGTGGACTACTTGATGGACTTTATTTTTCTTGAATGTGTTGTGAATGTTTAAAATGTTCAGTTCTTGGTTTGTATCCTAACCCCTTTGCCCTCCGTGTGGGTAAAAAGGGGAGTCACGTACCGGTTTCCTCGGGTTGGAAATCCGGGGCGTGACAGAGTATTCTGAGTTGGGGGACTTAATTTGTTTGTGGATTTTGAGCTTGGCCCTACTCATAAGGCAATGCTAGAAAAGCTTACTGGGGATTTAAGATGTTCTACTTAAATGTGAAATGAAGACGATGTAACATGATTAAAGAGATAAAAAAGATTTTTGTTGCTTTAATTCCACAAAACATATTTATATCATAAAAAGTGTCCTATTGTTATAATCTGATAAACAGAATCACAAGTCTTTAAAAGTATAATGTACAAATTTGATTCGAGTATGCTGCAGGTTTGACCAAGTCTTCCTCTGTTTGCAGCTGCTGTTTTTGGATGATGTTGCTGTCTTTACTGCTTGCAACGGACCCTATTTGTTGTGGTCCTGATCCTTTCAGTTTCTGACTGAACTGATTTCACCCTTCAAGATTTATTGTTAGCTTTGTATTTTACCCTTGATGCCCTTTGAGGTTTTCACCAAGTCCGCCTTTGTTTTCTCTTTTGTCTTTTGTTGGAGCTTTGTATTTTACCCTTGGTGCCCTTTCGGGTTTTCACCAAGTCCGCTCATTACACGAATGAGAATCTTGTTGGGAGGTATGAGGGTTAAGCATAAAACTTTTTGACGGCATCGCTATTCACTGGATTAGGAAGCTCATCTCCGTCCATTTTGGCAAGGATCAATGCGCCTCCCGAGAATGCTTTTTTCACAACATATGGGCCTTCATAATTGGGAGTCCACTTGCCTCTATGGTCGTGTTGAATTGGCAAGATCTTTTTGAGGACAAGATCACCCTCTTGAAAGCTCCTGGGCTTCACCTTTTTATTGTAACTGTTTATCATTCTCTGTTGATATAGTTGTCCTCTGCAAACTGCTGCCAAGCGCTTGCCTTCAATTAAATTCAACTGCTCATAACGACTTTAGACCCATTCTGCTTCTTCGAGATGAGTATCCTTAAGTACTCGGAGGGAAGGTATCTCCACTTCGACCGGTAGAACTGCTTCCATGCCATAGACCAAAGAAAATGGAGTTGCCCCACCCCAGTCGATGTACGCACTGAGGTACGATAAGCATGCAAAGCGTAAGGTAGCTTCTCGTGCCAATCTTTGTACATTTCAGTCATCTTTCTGATAATGTTCTTGATGTTCTTGTTGGCTGCCTCGACTGCTCCATTCATCTTTGGGCGATAGGGGGTCGAGTTGCGGTGTTGAATTTTGTATGTTTCACACAACCTCCCTATCATCCAGCTGTTCAAATTGGCAGCATTGTCCGTTATGATCTGCTCAGGAAGCCCATATCGGCATATGATGTTGTACCGCATAAATGAAAGTACCATAGCCTGTGTGACATTAGCATATGATGCTGCTTCTACCCACTTGGTGAAGTAATCAATGCCTACCAAAATGAAACGATGACCATTAGAAGCTTTTGGAGATATTGGTCCGATAACGTCAATGCCCCAAAGCAAGAACGGCCACGGGGAAACCATCACGTGTAGTTTGGACGGCGGTACTTGGATTTTATCGCCATAAATTTGACACTTAAGGCATTTGCGCACATATTCAATGCAATCCTTTTCCATGGTGACCCAATAATAGCCCATTTGCATGATTTGTCTTGTTAATGCATGTCCATTTGCATGTGAACCACATTCCCCTTCGTGCACTTCTTTCATTATTTGTGTTGATTCTTCTTTTGCCACACACCACAATAATACCATGTCATGGTTTCTTTTATACAGAACGGGACCATCAAGATAGTAGTTGGACGCTGACCTTCGGATATTTCTTTGATCAGATTCAAAGGCCTCTGTTAGGTATTCTTGCTTAAGCAAATACTGTTTGACGTCATCAAACCAAGGTTTTTCTTCAGTCTTTCCTTCAATGGCAATGCAATGTGCAGGAGCATCTTGTATACATATATCGAAAGACTGGACTTCTAACTTTGTGTCTAGTCGAAGGAGGGAGGCTAGAGTGGCCAATGCATCAGGGATCTGATTGTATTCCCTGGGCATATGCTCAAACGTGATGTCTTCAAATTGCTCGGCTAACTCCGTAACGTGCTTTCGATATGGGATTAATTTGTGGTTTCGAGTCTCCCATTCACCCCTTACTTGAAAAATGATGAGTGCCGAATCGCCGAATACTCGTAATTTTTTGATTCCTTTGTTAATGGCTTCTTGAAGTCCCATCACACAAGCCTCATATTCTGCTACATTGTTTGTACAAGGGAAGGTTAGCTTTGCCGCCATGGGGAAATGTTCGCCTTTTGGGGATATCAGGATGGCCCCAACACCGTGACCTAAGAGACTGGAGGCTCCATCGAACCACATCGTCCATATGTCTGATACTTCAGCCGAAATGATGTTGATGTGCTCATATGGGAAGCCAATAGTCATAGGCTCGTAGTCTTCTAGTGCTCTGTCTGCCAAGTAATCCGCTATTGCGCTCCCTTATATAGCTTTTTGTGGCACATAGATGATATCATACTCCGATAGGATCAGCTGCCATTTGGCGATTCTCCCAGAAATGGATGGTTTTTCTAAGAGATATTTGAGCGGATCATGCCTTGAAATTAGCCATGTGGTATGATAAAGAGTGTACTGCCTCAATCTTCTTGTTATCCAGACAAGAGCATAACACGTCTTCTCCAAGGGTGTGTAGTTTTCTTCATTGATGGTGAACTTCTTGCTCAGATAATAAATGGCCTGCTCCTTCTTGCCTGTAGAATCATGTTGCCCCAAGACACAACCCATCGCTGACTCTTGAACGGTCAAGTATAAGATCAGAGGTCTATCCGGTACTAGTGGGACCAAAATAGGTGGATTAGACAGATATTGTTTGATCTTGTCAAAAGCTTCTTGACATTTGTCATTCCAAATTTCTGGGTTGTTCTTTCGTAAAGTCTTGAAAATGGGTTCACATGTGGCTGTCAGCTGGGAAATAAATCGGGCAACGTAATTCAGTCGCCCTAGGAATCCTCTAACCTCCTTAATGGTCCGTGGTGGCGGCATCGCTTGGATAGCTCGAACTTTATCTGGATCGATTTCAACTCCTTTTTGTCTCACAATGAAACCCAACAGTTTTCCCGACATGGCTCCGAAAGTGCACTTTTAGGGATTCAATTTCAGTTGATATTTCCGTAGCCTGTTGAAGAGCTTGCGGAGTACTTCGATATGATCTTCAGTGCTTCATGATTTGGCTATGATGTCGTCCACATATACTTTGACTTCCTTATGCATCATGTCGTGGAATAGGGTCACCATGGCTCGCTGATAGGTTGCCACTGCGTTTCTCAGACCAAAAGGCATCACATTATAGCAGAAAGTGCCCCAAAGTGTCGTGAATGTGGTCCTCTCTTTGTGTTCGGGGGCCAAACGAATTTGATTATATGCCGAGAAACCATCCATGAATGAGAACAGGGCGTGTTTTACTGTATTATCCACTAGCGTATCAATGTGGGGAAGTGGGAAGTTATCCTTCGGACTGGCCCAGTTCAGATCTCTATAGTCGACACACATGCGTACTTTGCCTCCTTTCTTCGATACTGGTACAACATTGGCCACCCATTCTGGATAATGGGAGACACTTAGGAAACCTGCATCCCATTGCTTTTTGACTTCTTCTTTAATCTTCAGTATCATCTCTGGTCTCATTCTTCTCAATTTCTGCTGAATTGGCTTGCATTCTGGCCTCACTGGTATGTGATGCTACACTATGTCCGTGTTTAATCTTGGCATATCTTGATACGACCATGCAAAAACATCTATGTAGCTCCTTAACAACTCAATTAATTGCTTCTTGATGTTGGTAGCTATTGAGGATCACATCCTCAATTCTCTTGGTTCGGCAACCGTCCCCAAATTCACTGTTTCTACTGGGTCTTCACTTCGAATGGAGAAACGGTCTTCCCTTTCCAATAGGCGTATAATCTCCCCTGGTAGTTCAGGTGTCTCCTTTATCTCATTCTCGTCAGCTTCAAACACGGGCTGCTCCCAGTTTGGACTTTGGTCAAACCTTTGGCATCTCGTTTCGCCTTCGCATACTATGTTTTCATTGACATTGTGATACCTGCTTATAAGAGAATGACAAGTTGGTAACCAAATATAATATGCATATGTTATGAATGAAATGCACCATGAAAGATTTTAAAAAACACATTTTATTGAAGGTTTAAGGAAAAACAAATGTTCACAGCTTCAAAGCACATTAAAATAGAATACATTAAATCCCAGCGACCCGTAAACATTACATTATGAGGAGGTCCAGGCTGGTCCAATTGTGCAATGGCTGGTTGGGATCCTCTCGCACTAACTGAACCATCTCGCTTGGTGTATGCTCATTTGTGTCCAATACGGCTACAGTCCCTGTCTTGGGCTCAGGTTGGCTCTTATCGATAAACCCACCACTCCGAAATGTAACATTCAAAGGGGGAAAGCTTCTCCTTTCTTCTTGTACTGGCCTTTTCTGCAATCTTGCCATTCTGACTTCCCTCTTCTTGATAGCTTCCCTCTGTCTGTCAGCTTTTGTAGGGACGTAGCCTAGCCCAAACTTTTCAGTATTTCCTCGGATGATCAGGGGTTTCGAATCCCTTGAGCTGTCAGGCCTAATCCTTGCCCCGCTTTGTACCCCTGTTTGATCATAGTGGCTGCAACCATTTTTGCTGCCTTCGAGAGACAATGGTCCAGGGGCGAGCGACATTCACCATCTCAAAAGCCCGATAGGAGCATTCTGGCACATCTTTGTTGCTTTCAATATAAGGAACTGATGCCGGTTTGGTGACGAGGAAACTTGTCTCTCCAGAGATGCAAATGAGCTGGTCTCCCATTAAAAATTTCATCTTTTGGTGGAGGCTTGACGGCACTGCCCCTGCCATGTGGATCCAGGGTCTTCCCAACAAACAGCTGTAATATGGCGTGATGTCCATCACCTGAAATTCCACCGTAAAAGCAGTTGGCCCAATCATGAGTGGAATATCCAGAGTTCCCACCACGTCACGCTTTCCTACATCGAATGCCCGTACCTTCATCGTACAGGGACGCATACAGGATGCGTCAATTGGAAGTTGCTGCAGTATATGCAAGGGCATAATGTTCAAGGCCGAGCCATTGTCAATGAGTACACGGGCTATGGTGTGCTCCTTGCATTTGACTGTGATGTGCAGAGCTTTTATGTGCCCCTTTCCTTCTTGGGGTAGCTCGTCATCTCCAAAGCTAATGACATTGTTCATGATGAGGTTACTGGCGATTCCATCAACATTTGCCACTGAGACGGTCGGTGGAACATAGGCTTGGCTCAGAACTTTCAGCAGTGCTTCCCGGTGAGGTTGGGAATCCATCATTAATGAGAGCAAGGAGATGCGAGCCGGTTGTCGGCTTAGCTGATCCACTATATTATACTCGCTCTGTTTCATGAATTTTAGGAATTCCAATGTCTCTTTTTCAGTGACCGGTGCTCCTTTCTTTGTTGCCTCCAGCGTTGGCTCAATGTCTGGTTCTACAGCTTTTTCCTTCCTTGCTTTGTCAGCCATATCAGGGGCATAAGCCTTACCCCTCCTAGTTATCTTCTCTGCTGCGGTGGCTCCCTGGACTACTTCACAACTGTAATTCCATGGGACTGCTTTATCAGTTTTATAGGGGAAAAGAGTAGGAACACCTATGGTGAGGGGTGCAATTCCATGCGGTAGTTGTGGGATTTCGGTCCTCTCCCCCTTGTCTGGCACGAGACTTGACGCATGGATAGTGAGAGGCTTGATTCCATGTGGCAGTAGCGGAATCTCTGGAGCCTTAACAGTTAAGACAAGGGGTGTTGGCACCCATGGCGATTTGTGTGAATCGTCTTCTTGGATCATGTGGCTTTGGTTGTCCATTCCTCCTCTTGAGAATTCTATCATCCTTTGGTCCATGAGTTTTTGCACCACTGCAGAAAACTTAGTACATTCTGTGATGTCATGTCCCCGTGACATCTTGTGATAAGGGCATTGTTTTTCCCCATCTGTTCCTTTTCCTGCCTTTGGCGTGTCTTTAGCAAGTATATAGCCATGTTCCTGTAACAGAGTAAACAAATGTGTTTTCTCCATTTGTACTTGGGAGACCCTTTCCAACCATGCTTCATTTTCGATACTAGCAACATTATTGGAGTGTTCTGGGAGAGGATTGATGTTTACATTTGGCGTCCCAGACAGTGCGGAAAAATCCAGCCATTTTGCATCCTTTAATGCCTAAACCTTCCTTTTGAATGTTATACAATTCTCGATATCATGTCCAGCTCCACGTGCATGATACTCACATCTGGCATCTGGCTTATACTATGCCGGGGGAGGAGTCTTTATTTCTCCCAAGGGTATAGGGGTTACCATCCTTGCCTCTAAGAGCTTGGGGTATAATTCCGCATAAGTCATTGGAATAGGATTAAACTCTTGTCGTGGTCGATGAGAAGCCTGATTCGCTCCTGCTTGCTGGGTCGGGGCCCTTAGTAGCCCCTATCCTTGGAATGAGGCTCCTGGTCCTTCCTGAGTTGTTGGCTTTGGTTGCTCTGGGTATGGCGCTCTCGGTTGAAATGAGTTAGGTACCATTGAGTATGGAAATGTGACCCCTCCTTGCGGCAAGCATGGCTTGAATTGGGGAGATGGAGTAGGTGCAGCATAAGCAGCTACCGGTGACCCTCTGTAGCATCCTAGCGCTTGGTAGAATGTTGGTTGTATTGACTGGTGTGCTTGGTATACCAGGTTGCTCTCATTCTCCTTCTTCTTTGCTAGTGGTTGAAACCGTTTTGATGCCTCAGCCGCATCACCCTTTAGCTTTCCGCCTTTAATTCCATTTTCTACACGTTCACCGGATGCAACCAAGTCTACAAAGCTGTTAGAGACGTTACCTATCAACTTCTTGTAGTATACACCTTTTAGTGTGTTGATAGAAAGAGTGGTGAGTTCTCTTTCGCTAACAGGAGGTTGGACCTCCACAGCGGCCTCTCTCCATCTTCGTGCATAATCTTTGAAATTCTCCTCGGATCCCTTTTCCATGGACTGCAGGGTTAATCGATCCAGCGCCAGCTCGGTGACATGTTTATACTGTGCCAAGAAAGAAGTAGCTAATTCTTTCCATGTCTTGACGCGGTTTCCATTTAGCTGAAAGTACCAGTGAAGGGATGCCCCAGTTAGGCTTTCCTGGAAACAATGCATGAGGAGCTTGTCTTCACCAGCATAAGCAGCCATCTTTTGACAATACATGGCCAGATGTGTCTTGGGACATCAGGTCCCGTTGAACTTTTCAAACTCTGGCATTTTGAATTTTGGTGGTAGCACCACTCCAGGGACTAAGCATAAGTCTTGTGGGCTGGTCATGCCATAGCTGTCCATGCCTTCTACGGCTTTCAATCTTTCCTCGAGTCGGCGTAGAGCGGGAGACTCAATATTTTCCTGAGGAGCTGGGGAACCCATCTCTTCTATTACATTTCCCGGTGCGGGCATAGTGAAATGAGTTTGATTTGGAGTTGGAGGTTGTGCCATAGCAGGATGATAGGTAGGTGCCTGGCTAGGGGCCGGATTGGGCGGTTGAACTGCTTCTTGCCCCTGCTCTTGGTGGTGATTGATAGTTCCCCCTGTCGGGGTTCTTCCTCTTTCCTCAGTCAATTTTGTGAGCATTTCCATAATTGCAGACATTTGCCCCTGTAGGGTTTGTTGTGACTGTTCCAACCCCATGAGTCTGTTCTCTGTTTCTTCTGCCATCGGCTGCGACTGTGGTATTTGATTGCGTCGGGATCTGAGGTTGTAAGAGTGCGCAATCCTGTAGAAAGGCAGCTACCGACCTGGGTACAAGGGAAGTTTTATTTGATTTTTCCTTTGATATGCATGTATGCATGAATGTATGTGCGGAGGGTTAAAGAAACAAACAACTTTATTGCAAACAAAACACATAATACAAACACTCAATACAAACATACAATGCGAAATGCCATGTCAAATGAAGGCTATTGCTACATGATCTTAGAGCAAACTTCCAGTCATCTCCTAAGGAGCACGGCGCCTCTTTCTTTGGGGTGGTCGTTCACCTGCTTCCCCCCTCTGCTTTATTATGGTCTCAATCTGTTTTTCCCTCAGCTGCAGCCTTTGAAGAGCTCCTTCTAGAGATGCTTCTAGCCTCTGGATCTGCTGCCTTAAAGTCTGATTCTCCTGGAGGATAGCCTTCATGTCTGAAGTTAGTTGTGGCTTGTGTTGTGCCCTCCATGATAAGTATGCGGGGTAAACACCAGGTTTTGAACTGTTGGGTTGGATCTTGTGTGGTGTGGACCATGCTTGATACATCTTCTTGCCTTCTTCTGTGAGCATGGTTCTGCTGTAAGTGAAGTCACACTCTTCCATGCCAAAGAGCACGGGGATAATCTGATGATGCCCCACTTGTCTTCCCACCTGCAGTGGTGCATATGCAGTTCCTCCCCAGGGACCTAAGAGTGGGACCCAATTATAGTCCCTGCAGCTATATGTCATGGAGACCAACGGCATCCAAGGAGCAGTCCAGGTAATCTCAGCTTCTGTGAGGTTCTCCAACTTCTTTTTCCAGCTTTCAAAGTCTTTAGGTAGGCTCCACTTGCTAAGCAGAATATCTAGTAGTGTTGTGGATGGTACCTGAGTTACAACAGGAAAACGATGAACACTACAGGGGAAATGACCTTGCAACCAGGTACATAGGAGAGGTAGGCACCCCATGAACTGTCCCGAGCCATTACTCCTCAGATAAGTAAGAGATCGAATAGTTTCGGCCAAGATAGCATGAGTAGGGTCACATCCTTTGAGCACCTGCTGGACCAAATCTACAATTGCTCCATTGATGTGGGCCGGTATCCTCGGGAAAATGACTAGCCCATATATAGCTAGTGTAAGCAGTTTGTGTGCCCCTACTTCTGTTGCAGTCTGTATTATTTCTTTGATTGTTGCCCATGGAAGATATTCTCGCCCACCATAGGTTGTGACCGCCGGTGAGTCCCATACTGGCTTTCCCATTATCTCAGCAAAGGCCCTTTGACATGATCTTTTGGGCTCCGGTAGATAGATCTTCATTTTGTTTTCCATGGGGGTATCCAATAATCTTCTGTATTCTTCTATTGTGGGAACAAGATCTATGCCGTTGAAGTCAAAGCACCACCGTCGAGGCTCCCAGAAATATATGGCTGCCCCAAGCATATCCTTATCGGCCAGTAGCTTGGTCACATGGAGCAAATCCCCAAACTGTTGTATGTACATGCTTTCCCTTTCGTCTGACCACTGCCTCCATATTGTCTGTACCTCCTTAGTGTAGTCCAGTTGATCTTCTATGATAACATGTTCTGCCTTGTGGGCTTCTCCTGGCGGAAAATCTCCAAGGCGAAGTTGAATGTCTCCAGATGCTTGGGCCACCACTGCAACAGCCTCCTTGTCCTGAGTTCCTTTTAGGAGATGATTGAAAGTTGCCATGCCTATATGAATGTCATGTTATGCATGATGACAGGTTAGGATGACAGGTTAATATGTATCAAGGCAGTTAGACAGGATAAAGAATAAACCAGTAGTAAAAAAAATAGCTAATATGTGCAGGGGATGACTTAAGGACTACCCTACAAAACAAAGGTTAGCATGGCATGGAATGAGCAAACAAAATGTGGGTTAATGCCCCTGATGGGCTTCTATTGCTATACCTATCTTATTCGTTGGTTCCCAAACTTCCTCAATAGAGGGCTCCGTAGACCATGGGATTTACCGGAGGGGGGTCTTAAAAGGACGTGCCTTAAAAGAACTTCAAGCTTGAGTGAGGAGTCCGAGGCCCCATTGCGGATAATGATCAACGCGCTGGGGACCATACTGAACCTCGCTAACCTAAATTGTGCTAAACCCGGGTATAGGGTTATGCATGAATGCAACAAGTATGGAAAGCAATAAATCACAACTATCATGGTAGTTAAAGCGTATAAATAAATCACAGTTTATAGATAAACGATGATTGTTAAAAAATAAGTAAATCACAATTTTATCTTAAAAACAACTTAGCACGACAGTTAAATATATACAACAGTACAAAAAAAAAAAATAACCTCCTACTCCTTGTTGGAAATATAGGATTTGATGAAGCTGCCGCAAATAGTCTAAGTCCGGAGACTCGAAGAACCGACGGTCGTAGAGTCGAAGAGTCGAAGGTCGTAGAAGTGAAACTGTCAGAGGACACATTGGCAAGAGACTCGTAGACTCGTAGAGTCTGGAGACTCAAGGCGAAATAGTGACAGAACATTGCGACTCGTAGATCCAGGGTCGAAGGTCGTAGAGTCATGGTACGGAAAAGAAATTGTTACCGTAAGCGTCAACGAAGTTTGGAGACTCGTAGAGTCGAAGTAGTGTTAAGAACAGTAACCAACACTAAATGACTCGTAGACTCGTAGAGTCCCCACAAACACTTCAACTAACAGATCTTTCAATTGCCACTTAACTCGAAGACTCGTAGAGTTGTAGGGTTGAAACCTTCAAACTCTGTTAAGAAAACTGGACTCGTAGACTCATAGGTTGAAGGTCAAAGAATCGACGATGTAAAGACTGGCAAACAAATGAAACTGTAACTCAAGAGTCGTAGAGTAGTAGACTCGTAGACTCAAGGGACACAGTCACTATAGAGAAATTGCCATACTTCCAGACTCGGAGATCGAGGGCGGAGAGTTGGAGCTAAAGGGTCGTAGCTATAAAGGAACTCAGTTTGTGAACCTCTGTGAAAGACTAAGGAAGAAAATCGAAGTTGAAGACTCGTAGAGTCGAAGCTTTTCAGACTACCTAGTCAAATATAGTAAACTGAGAGACTCGAAGGTCGTAGACCCGTAGAGTTAGAGTCGTAGACTCGTAGCTCCAATAATAGGTAGATCAGCTGTAATCGAAGAAGTCACTCTAAGCGCTATTCGGAGAGTCGCAGACTCATAGAGTCGTAGACACGCAGAGTCGTAGATGTTAGTTAATAGAGTGACACAAAAAAAAAGAAGCTAAACCAACTTAATCTCTAGCCTCGAAAACTCTAGCCTCAAAGACTCGAAGATGTGAGTCATAGGCTCGCAGAAACACCATAAAGCCTGAAGCAAAGACTTCGCAACTTTCTACAGGTGCTAGCTGAAACTTCGAGTCTCCTAACCTACGAGGCATCCACCTCTGAGGCAAACTTACAACCCTAAACACAGCCACTTAGTGATATTGTCGGCTAGGGTTTGTACAGTAAGCCTGCGCCGTCCCGAGCAGTTGAGCGCATTTAGTGACGCATTAATTGCTGCCAACTACCCTCCACAGATGAACGACCAAAGATCGACTGCATGCCAAAAATGCAGTATGGGCATCTGATCTGTAGATCAGAGCAGATCAACCCATCCCCTGACATTCCGTATTTTCGGTGGCGGGAAGTCAGTCTGTCAGAATGGACATCATGGCGCACGAGCACAGTAATCTTAATATATCTCTCACACACTTAACGACAAAAATGTGAGTTTAATCTCTCTCTGAAAAGAAGGAAACACACAGTACACAAGAAAATGGCTCTGACACACTTGATATAAACAATCCTTTACAGAACCTATCAAAAGTGAGCGAGTTCCAACAACTGAGAGAGAGTGACTCTGAGAGAAAAAACTGAAGAAGTGTTGTGCGCCGTGTTGAACCAAGAATGAGATTAATCTCTCTGATAATTAAGAACCTTTTGTTCATCAAAGATCCAGCGCTTTCAAAAAGTCTAATCTCTGTGTTCTAAACGTCGATCTATCCTAAACCATCACTTTCACAATTGAGATCTGTTAAGAAAATTTTTTTTATCTTCATCTCAGTTTTGTCTGATAGTTCATGATCATTCACACTATCACTCATACACTATTGTCATCTTCTACATAAATACTTCCATCAGAATCATCTGTAGACCAATCCAGAACCAGCTAATAGTCTAGCTTCCGCAAACGAAGAAAGTCTATTCACCCCCCCCTCTAGACGCACTTTGGGACCTACAATTGGTATCAGAGCAAGTTCTACTACTCTGTAGAGATCGCTACTAGCTGACATGGATTCCAGCAGTGCAGCTCCAGCTCTCGAGCAAGCTCCAGTTCCTGTTGAGGAAGTTGAAGCAAGTCGTGTCCCAGAAGAAGGAGCAACAGGAGACCAGGAGCAGGAAGAACCGAGTACCAGCAGCAACAAGAAAGAACAAGAAGACTTCTATGACGTTCTACCCGGCTCATCCTCCCAAGTGCCTATGTGCACACCTGCACGCTTTTCAAAATGGAAAGCAAGGATGAGAGCTCACCTAGACATGCTTGACACTTATCTCTGGGAAACAATAAAGAACGGACCTTTCACACCAAAGAGTATGCAAAGAGGTCGACTAATGACGAAAGATCCAAATAGTTGGTCTAAGGTGGAGTAGAGGAAAGTAAAGCTCGGCTTCAAGGCAAAAGCCATACTCTTCTCTGCACTCGATGATGACATGTTCACAGATGTGCAAGATCTTGAGACTGCTAAAGAGGTATGGGACAAGCTTTGTCTCATATACGAAGGAGATGAGCAAATACAGGACAACAAGATCTCCATGCTCAAACAAGAGTATGAAGCCTTCAGATGTGAACCGAAGGAGTCATTAGACAGTATCTATAAACGGTTCACTGGTCTGATTCAACGGATGAAGACGTATAATGTTGAGATCTCTCAAAAGGACAAAAATGACAAATTTTTGAGATCTCTACCTTTGAGACTGCTGATAAAGACATCAGCCATCCGTCAGCTGAAGGAATGGAAGACTTGTGCCTTGGAAGCACTATATGGGGACCTCAAGACGTTTGAGATGCAAAAAGAAGAGCTTGAGGCCTTTGATCCTTCCAAGAAAAACCCATTCCCCTCCAAACCCCCCAACCAACAAAACCACACCCCCCCCCCTTCCCCCCCCCCCCCCCCCCCCCCCTCCCCCCCCCCGAACCATCTTGAGATGATGAAGAAGAAGCTGATACCTTGCTGAGGCCTCGGATTGAGGAAGTCGCTTTCTCAAGAAAAAGGAGGGAAAGTAGCAAGTTGCATTGCTATCATTGCAACAAGCCCGGCCATTTCGTTCTTGTCGTTATAAGTGAAGAGGGAGAAAAAGGAGGCGGTGAGCGAAGAAGAAAACCAAAGACTCCTCAAGCGGAAAGGATGACAAGGAGAAGCACTTGTCACCAACAGTTTAAACGAGGAGGAAGAAGAATCATCGATGATGAGAAGAAGGAAAAGGTCTCATCTCTGCTTATGGTGCCATTCCCTCCCCTCAAGGTAAAACTTATGAACAACTTTATATTGATTATGAAGATCCTATAGGCTCTTAAAGAAATGGAGGAAGTCGCATTTCTTCCTATGAAAGCTGACAAAGAAAGATACTATTCTAAACTGGAACGGCTTTCATGTGAATATAGAGACTCTATAGATGATTATGAAAGAACAGAGAGAAGATTAAAAGCTGAAGTGAGTGAGATGAGAAGCACACACGATGATCTTTTGGACAAAGCTGGTCAACTAAAAATGGCAAATAAAGACATCGATAGGCTTGAAAAGGAACTAGCTGAAACCAAAGCAGAACTGGAAAAGGAAAAACTAATCAGTCAAAAGTGGCAAGACTCTGCTGAGATTGCCACCCACTTTAGGACTACTCCAGATGTTAAAGGTCTAGCCTTAGGTCTAGGTTTCTCTGAAGACCAAATAGCTAAGGCCCAGACCTACCCTGTACAGACCAAGTGTCTTGCTGGCTTTGTTCCTGCCAGAAGTGTGCTCGTTGATTGTGGAAGGGAGGTATCAATGGTTGTTGCTAGTTCACCCAAACTAGTAACTCCCGAACTCAAAGACCTGGGTACAGTTGCATCTCAGGACTAGTGATGCAGTAGTTGCTAAGAAAGAACTGAAAGCTGAAGCCTCAGTCAACCTGTCCTTTACATCCCAATGCAAGGGTAAGGGTGTAGTTATCTCAGAGAGAAAACCAAGTAGACACACTACAACATTTGAGACTGGTTCATCCAGCAAGGCTGCTGCCTTCCCGCCTAAGTTTGTCTCTGATGGAAGAGTTAAGAATGGTCTAGGATATGTGAGAAAACCTAGGAAACCTCTTAACACTCCAGCAAAACCCTTGAGACAGAGTGTTCAACCTAAACCTGTCACATGCCCCATCTGCTGTGAAGATGGACACCTCTCCTATCAGTGCAGATTCTACCCTGAGTACCTTAGGAAGGAGATTGCAACAAAAATCAGGGTAAATCTTAAACAGCTTAATTTCACTAACAATCTGCAATGCCACAGCAACACTGATAGGAAGAAACATACCAGGCACACACAGGATATCCCCTCAAAAGACTTAAAAACCAAACCCGTGAAGAAAACCATCAAACCTGTGCCTACTAAAGCTGCCAAAGATAACAATAAGGAAGGAAAACGTGCTGAAGATTTAAAGGCTAATCCTGCTAATAACTCCAATGAAGGATCACCAAGATTAGCATGGAAAGTTAAATCTGCCCCTTCTTATTGGAAACGTACATTACCAACTGCAGATTGCACTCACCCAAAGCCCAATCTTAAATGGGCCCCCAAGACTTAGCTGCTCTATGTGCAGGAACAGGTACCTGGAGCTGAAAGTAGCTACCTGAAACAAAAGATCAATTCCAGCCAGTGGTATCTAGACAGTGCCTGTTCTGTGCACATGACAGATGATGCCTCTCTAGTGAGTGAAGTAAGGGAGGTTACAGCTTCATCTGTCACTTTCAGGGACAATAAAAAGGGTAAGATTGTTGGTAAGGGTACTCTCACTAATGGTTCTGTGTCCATTCAGAATGTATCTGTTGTCCAAGGTCTTAAACATAACCTGTTGAGCATAAGTCAATTGTGTGACAAAGGTTATCAAGTGTTGTTCACTAAACACACCTGCACAGTTATGGATTCCCTCTCCAATCAAGTGAAGCTAACTGGACATAGACAAGGCAATGTTTACAAGTTGGTCTTTGGCAATACTCAATCTGATGAACCAATTTGTTTTCTGTCCAAAGCTTCACCTGATATCAGTTGGTTGTGGCATAAGAGATTTGGCCATTTAAACTTTAAAACCATGTCTAAACTGGCATCTCTAGAGTTGGTTGAGGGCTTACCCAAGCACGTTTATGAGAAAGAACACCCTTGTAGGGACTGTCAGCTGGGTAAGCAGGTTAAACATTCTTTTAAGAGGATAGATAAAACCTCAATCACACAACCACTTGAACTTCTGCACATGGATCTATGTGGACCAATAAATGTGTCTTCCCTATCTGGTGCACGATACTTTCTTGCAGTAATAGATGACTATACCAGATACACATGGGTCATGTTTCTCAAAAACAAAACTGAAACTTTTGAGAATCTAGTTAAACTCTTCAATTGGGTCACTAATGTTAAAAGTCTCTCTATTAAGTACATTCGTAGCGATCATGGCAAGGAATTTGACTTTTCTGAGATGTTAGAGTTTTGTACTGAACATGGTATCTAGCACAATTTCTCAGCACCAAGAACTCCACAACAAAATGGAGTAGCTGAAAGAAAGAAAGAATCGAACATTGGTTGAAGCAGCTAGAACCATGTTGACAGGAGCTCAGTTCCCAAAATCCTTATGGGCTGAAGTTGTTGCCACTGCTTGTTATATACAAAATAGAACTCTAATTAACAAACGAGCCATGAAAACACCCTATGAGTTATGGAAGGGAAGGAGACCAAACATTGGTCACCTAAGGATCTTCGGGTGTACTTGCTACATTCTGAACAATGGCAAGGATTACTTGAACAAGTTTGACGCCAAATCAGATGATGGATATCTTGTTGGATACTCCATGACTAGCAAGGCCTATCGTGTATTTAATAGAAGAACCAAAGTTGTTGAAGAGTTTATTCATGTTTCTTTTGATGAGACTAACCATGGAATGCAGAAAGGAGATCCAAATGTACATGAAGTGCAGGACATTGTCATTGTAGAAGATCAGGACACAGATAAGCCCACGACAACAGAAACTATGGAAGATGTACCTGAACCTGATGAGCAAAGAGCTGAACCGGTTGCTGCGAAACCAAGTCAAAAATCAACAGAAAATCATGACTCTAACATTCAGCCTGTTCAGACTCTGCCTCTTCTACCAGCCCAAGAACCTGACATTGAGCAATTGGGCATTCATCATGAAGAAAGAGAAGACCTTCCAAAGGCAAGAAGAAAGTTAAAGGACCATCCTTCTGAACTGATAATTGGAGATCCTGCTGCACGAGTTAAAACAAGGGCTGCCACACTTCATGAAAACCTATATATGTGTTTCCTATCACAAGAGGAGCCAAAATCAGTAAATGACGCAGTTCTGGATCACCACTGGTTTATGCAATGCAAGAAGAATTAAATCAGTTCAAAAGACAGAAAGTATGGGAGTTGGTTAACAGGCCCAGATCACAGCAAGTCATTGGCGTGAAATGGATTTTCAGAAATAAACTTGATACTGATGGTGTTATAATCAGAAACAAGGCCAGACTAGTAGCAAAAGGATACAAACAAGAAGAAGGAATCGACTATGATGAAACCTTTGCCCCAGTTGCTAGACTGGAGGCCATTCGCATGTTCTTAGCATATGCAGCATTCAAGGACTTCAAAGTTTATCAGATGGATGTCAAGAGTGCTTTCTTGAATGGAGACCTCCAAGAAGAAGTTTATGTTGAACAACCACCCAGATTTCTAGAGCCAAACCAAGAGCACAAGGTATACAAACTGAAAAAGGCTCTTTATGGACTAAAACAAGCTCCCAAAGCGTGGTATGAAACACTGTCAGAATTTATAATTAAAAATAAGTTCAGAAAAGGTAGGATTGCCCCCACACTATTTCTCAAGGAAGGAAAAGGATCACCCTTGATAGTACAAATTTATGTGGTTGACATCATATTCGGATCAAGGGACAAGAAGCAATGTGAAGATTTCTCTCATCTGATGAAAAGTGAATATGAAATGAGTATGATGGGAGAACTCTCATTCTTCCTTGGATTGGAGGTCAAGCAGTTAGAGGATGGGATCTTTATCAGTCAAACCAAATACACGAAGGAGATTCTGAAGAAGTTTAAGATGACTGATGTGACACACATGAGAACTCCTATTCCTACAAACGCCAAACTGGATATGGATGAAGCAGGCAAGGAGGTGGATATTTCAGAATACAGAAGCATGATTGGATCCTTGCTGTATCTGATAGCTAGCAGACTTGACATAATGTTTGCAACATGCATCTGTTCCAGATACCAAGCTAATCCCAAGGAATCCCACTTGTCTCATGTCAAGAGGATCATGCGGTATCTGAAGGGAACTGAGAATTTGGGACTATGGTATCCAAAAGAGTCTGACTTTAAACTGAGAGGATATTCAGATGCAGACTTTGCCGGATGCAGGATTGATAGAAAGAGCACAAGTGGAACATGCCAACTCTTAGGCAATAGACTTGTATCCTGGTTTAGCAAGAAACAGAATTCAGTTTCAACCTCCACAGCTGAAGCTGAATATATTGCTGCAGGAAGCTGTTGTGCTCAATTGTTCTGGATGGCCAGTCAACTATCAGATTATGGTTTTGATCTGAAGGCCGTTCCACTGTATTGTGACAATACAAGTGCCATTGCAATTTCAAACAATCCTGTCATGCATCCCAAAACCAAGCACATTGAAGTAAGATATCACTTTATACGTGATCATGTGCTCAAGAAAGACATTTCCTTGGAGTATATATCCACTGATGACCAGCTTGCCGACATATTCACCAAACCTCTGCAAGAAACAAGGTTCAGGTGAACTTCGACAAAACTTGGCATGTTAGATTTAAATTCATAAGACTCACCGCATGTCTTGTGTTTCATCTCAACCTAATTATCTGTGCGATAAACATAAGTATGACACTGTTAATAACTGATGATGTCTTCATGAAAATTAGAAATGATTACGTGTGATTCATGCATATCTGCTGCTAGAAAGTGAGGAATCACATGGATGAAACTTGCTACCTCTGAACTTGATTCAACTCTTTTGTACAACCTGTCATAAACCCTCAGGTCGTGAGTGAAATGAGTGCAATCTCCCTTATTTTTCATTAGAAGATATTCCCATTAACTGTCAATTTATTCTGAGAGAATATCACCTGTGTGGCATTGCATTCATTAACTAGCAGGAACTGTTGTATCTCATGGTGTTGTTGGCCTGCGCGGAAAGGATCCTCAATGATTTAATGCTCAAAGGATGACTGAGACTGTAGTATTTGAGAATCATAAAAGCCTATTACTCATGAAGAGCCACTACCTTTTACTGAAAAAGGCAAGGTGAAAAAGGCAAAGTGATAATAGACAATAGATGATTGCCTATCTTAGGGGGAGTCCTCACTATTCCCAGATTGTCTCTGTTAGAGTAATAGTTGGAGTTCAAAATGTATGATCATGTGATTCAAAAAGGATACTGTGTTGAGCTCTGTCCTTGTAAAAAGACTCATGTATAAGCACCAAAAAATTGTGCTAAACATAAGAAAAGAGACAACTCACACAGACCAGTTGAATGAACAAACTCCAAACTCTACCTGTACCTTGTTGTGTTGTAAATCTTACAAGGATAGAGTGTGTGTTCTGATTCTCTATAGGGCCATCCTGTCTCTCAAGTCATCTATGCTGAACTGAAAATCATTGCTGGATCAGGTTTGTGGTAAGATTCGGTTGAGCATGAGCTTACTTACACAGTGTAATGATAGTTCCTGAATCAAGCTCACATGCTGATCCGAGAGTGAGAGGGTGAGGTCTCCGCTGAGTGAGTTTTGCTGAAAAGTGAGAAGACTCAGGTTTTATGACATGGTTGTTAAAATAGATAAATCATGGTTTACTGGATGCTATGTTAACATAGTGATCACCTTCTGACACATGATGATGTATGTTGATATACTTAATCATTTCTAAGGTGAATGGAGACTTCAATGGTAGTGGTATAGTTGCCATACATGTAAATCAGACATTACGGTTGAAGTAAACCAAGCTTTGGATATGTAATTTCAATTCCACTCGCAACACTGTTCATCATGAATAATGTCATGTGAATTGCCATATGCATCTCATATATGTTGTTAAGTGTTGAAAAGTCCAGAGAAATCCACCGCTCGCTGCATTTGCAGTCGATCTCAAAGTCACTACATCGAAGAACTGCGGGATTGAAAACTGCTGCCTCGAAGCTTTGAGGGTCGCAGCCTCGAAGTATCCAGCCTCGTAGTGTTGCAGTTCAAAGTTCGTAGCGAGACGGAGTCTGTCACTTACTATTCAAGCCTCGTAGACATGTTAGCGCATCACTGTGCACTTAAAAGGGAACCTACACACTGACATAAGGGGTGACGTGTATATATCGCTTGAATCTCCCAACGGGTGGATCCGGAAGTTAAAGAGACGGGTCAGAGGAAAGAACGCGGACCTGAAGACTAACCGACAAAGTCTGAGACTTCTACGGTACGCCTCTCACCCCATATATAAGTCAATGATGGAGATGGTGCCCAAAGGTATGTTCATCGCTTTCACACTTGAACCCTAACCCTAGGTCTCTCTCTCTCTCTTTTCGACTCTGTCTCTTTCTCTCTTCCTCTCCCCTTTGACCACCTTCAAAGCTTACAATCACTCTCTACGAGTATCTCTTTCTCTCTCTACAAGCTCAATGGCAGAACCAAGCTCATCGATGGCAGACAACCTACACAACATCGTTCCGGGATTCATCATAGACTGGGAAGCCATAGGTGACGCCAGAGTCAGCTGGCTGGACGAATTCAGAAATCACCTCGATGAAACCGGTATTGCATCCACCTACTCAGTGATGCAAGACTTACTAATAGACGATGTCTCGGAATTGTACGAGACCATGGCAGTCGCTGGAGACGACCTGGTGGGAACTGTACGTGGAGTGGAGATTCGTATCTCTGCCGAAACAATTCGAGATGCACTCCCTCTCCCAAAAGGTAACTTTGATCCTCTCCCCAATCTCTCTAGAAAAGAATGTAAGTCTTTCCTTGGATACTCCGATCCCGGAAAGCAAGGTCGGGAGCCCTGAAGATGGGTTTCTCCGGTCAGGCACTGGCGACTCTGATAGTCACCGGGGCGGTGCCTCTCGTGCAAGAAGACGGCTCATGACTCTGCAAGTCATGAGCAGATGAAGATCATGTGTAGTGTTCTACAAAGCAGACGAGTAGACTGGGGAACACAAATACACTCCATGATCAAGACCAAGAAAGGACACTTTGGACTTATTCTTACCAAAGTCCTTAGGTTTTTGCATCCTGAAGTATTCTGCAACAGGCCCTCAGTGCCACTGCCGACCAAATACATATTTAAAAGTATTTATGAGGATGGTTGGCTGGAGATCAAATCAATGAGAAGGACTGAGTCAGGTGCAAGAAGTCGTGCAGAAGACACAGCCAGCTCTGTACGAGCCCCAGCTCGAATACCACGACAACCGGTTCATGTCTCACCGACTTCCAGGGACTCCTCTCCATCTGCCGCAACAGTGCACATAACTGAAGTGGTGGAGAATATTGCCAGAACTCATCTCCCCACAGATTCTACACCTGAGGAAAACCCTACTGTCGAACTGCCCAAGGATACTGCAGAAGTAAGAAAACCTGCAGTTGGAGGGCAGACTCCAGCACAGGAAACCCCAGAGGATAGGGGTACTACACCTGTACTGTTGAGCACTCTTGGAGAGTCTGAGCTGGAAGAATATTATATGGAGTATGCCGAGGCTCATATGACTCCAGTTGATTTGCGAAAGGCATGGATCGCCTTTGGGAAGCAGATGGTAGATAGAGACCATCTGATTAGTTGGTTGGTTAATCAGGGTCTGGGAAGACGAGACCCAGTGGAAGCAGTATCCATGGTTGCCCCATCTCCCATCATGGTGGACTCACATACCACAGCAGGCCATGAGGATGAGCTGGCACCAACTGCAGTGAATGAAGAAGCAGATGAAGAAGAAAATCTTGATCCTGCAGCTAGTGACTCCGAGACAGGAGCTGTTCCACAGGTTCCTGAGACTGTGGAAGGGACTGGGATGGCCACACCATCTGTGCATACCGCTCATCAGGTGGCCACTCAGGTAAGTGAGGTGTTCGCAGCCAATATCCCTATGGCTATTCCAGTACCAGCTGCGTCTCACTCACGTTCTATGTCAGCTGAAGAAGTAGATATTCTGGCCAGCAAGGTCATCGAGAAACTGATGTCTTCTGGCATCTTCAAAGCTTCAGTATTTCAGGCCTTTGAGGAACGTCTGGGTACTATGGAGTCTAGCATGGAAGAGGTACGAACACAAGTTGAATCATTAGATAGTACCCTTGATAAGGTGCAGCAAGAAATGACATCCCTCACAAGTGCAACCACTGATGGGTTTAGACATCTGGAAGAGCACTATGAAGACCTCAAGGGAGCTTACCAGAGACAATACAAAGGACTCAGTATAACTCTGGGAGCTATTCTATCAGAATGTCATCGTCTTGCCAGTGGTGAGATATCCCTCACTGTCAAAAGCACTCTCCCACAACCATCAGATCGGCCTGCACCTGAACCAGTTGACACTGCACAACCAACCGCACCTCCTCCAAGTCACTCACAACCTCAGTCTACTGCTACTTACACACGGGGGCGAAAGCGCCCACACAGAACTACGGTCATCTCAGACTCTGATGATGATGATGATGATGTTCCAATTGCCACCCGCATGAAAAAGTAGTCTGCTGCCCCCTGCCAACCATCCTCTTCCACACAGCCAGGTCCTTCAACATCACATCCTAATACGGTTGAGTATACCATGCCTGCCTCACCTGTCAAGCCAACCGCTACCACTACTGAACAACCTCTAGCCCCACCTCGCATTGTGACTACTAGAGGCACCTCAGTTGAACTGGCTGCATTCAACACTTATGTTGCTGGGGATACCACTGCAAGGACATGCGGCTATGAAGCCTTCTTCACCGGACCTGACCTGTGTCGCCTACTTCATGACGGTGAAGAAATGGATAACCTGGAGATGACTCAGTTCATCTTCGCCCAGAAGTCCTTTCTCGCGAAGCTACCTCCTCACATTCGTCGCGATACCAGGATGGAACTCTGTTTGCCGATAATGCAGGCTCAGCTGATCGATGATGCAGCTATGCTCGAGATTATCCAAGGTCGCAAATATGAGAACTCCTTCCTTCCCTGGGATGAGGTAGACCATGTGCTCATTCCGTACTTGTCAACATCCCCGCACTGGTTTCTTCTTGACATCGACTTCAAGAACCAAAGGATCGTCATCTTCGACTCCAAACCCAGTACCTTACTCATCCATCGGCATGAACAACTTCGTGAGTTCAATCGCACTCTCACCCGTATCATGCAGGGTTCTTCACATGGGTGTGGTGGATATCCTCTCACCAAACCGATGGACATCACGTGAGTCAAGCAAGGCGTTCCTGGTCAGGATGATGCTCACAGTTGTGGCTTTTATGTTTGCCATTACATTCGCATCCTGACTACCAATGGGTTTCGAGCTCTCGTGCCTGAATTTGATCGTGTGAGCAGTCGAGCGGCCTCGTTACACTTGACTCCTGCTCAATTCCTACGTGAGCAAGCTGCTATTTTTCTATTTACACAGAGTGTCTTGTACTCTGCATTTAACCCCTAACTGTCCTGTACTCTAATTACGTGTACATTGTATCGCTTGCTTTTCACTTGTCTGTGTACTTATTGTTTTGTCAGTTATCTTTTCTATATGTCTTTGCACTGCTATCTGCTATTCTGTAACTTATTCCCCTGCTCCCCTCGGTTTATGTTCTGGTGCTTGTTCCTCACCCCAGAAAGGGGGAGTATTCATCTCAGGGGGAGCCAGCTCGTAAGGGAAATTTTCTCTTTGTCAGGAGTCAGCAAATGCAGCTTTCCGGCCTACGAAGGAGTATTCATTTCTCGCTAACCCTTTGCACACTCCTTCAAATTCTTTATAGGCAAAGACATCTTCTGATTAATCTAAATCTGCCCATAAAACTTGTAGTCTCAGACTTCACACAAATACAAGTCGTCAGCTTACATTAAATAGGGGGAGATTGTTGGAAATATAGGATTTGATGAAGCTGCCGCAAATAGTCTAAGTCCGGAGACTTGAAGAACCGACGGTCGTAGAGTCGGAGAGTCGAAGGCCGTAGAAGTGAAACTGTCACAGGACACATTGGCAAGAGACTTGTAGACTCGTAGAGTCTGGAGACTCAAGGCGAAATAGTGACAAAACATTGCGACTCGTAGATCCAGGGTCAAAGGTCTTAGAGTCATGGTACGGAAAAGAAAGTGTTACTGTAAGCGTCAACGAAGTTCGGAGACTCGTAGAGTCGAAGTAGTGTTAAGAACAGTAACCAACACTAAATGACTCGTAGACTCGTAGAGTCCCCACAAACACTTTGTCACGCTCCGGATTTCCAACCCGAGGAGACCGGAACGTGACCCTCCCTTTACCCAAGTTGGATAAAGGGGTTAAAATACAACATACACTTCACACTTTATATTCAGAGACCAATCTTATATTTATTGAGTCCAAGCATAACAAATGTGTCCAAAACATGCTTTTATTACATTAAACTCCACATTACAATATCTCCTCACTGGGGTTACAAAGCTTACACAAAAAACAGCATAACTCAAATAATAATAAGCAAGCCACAAGCAGGACTTCCACCTTGGTGTTCCCACCTAACGCCTATAGGTTCCTATAAAGAAAACAACATGGTAGGAGGGGTGAGCAACCCCAGCTCAGTAGAGATCATGTCTCCCCAACCCATCCCATGCTCCTAATATCTATATGCCATGTGTACAAGTGCTGTGTCATGATACAATTATTTCACCAGATATAATAACAGACCATAGCAGCAAATACAATCATACACAGGCTGGTACAACATTCCTGGGCTTCCACAGCCACCGGGTTCCAAGAGCAGTCGTCGCGGGCTTCCACA
This sequence comes from Taxillus chinensis, assembly GCA_023512835.1. Lineage (NCBI taxonomy): Eukaryota > Viridiplantae > Streptophyta > Magnoliopsida > Santalales > Loranthaceae > Taxillus > Taxillus chinensis. The sequence continues at coordinate 52,213,535 of CM042084.1, forward strand.
GCCACTGGGTTGCACAAAACACAGCACACATAGCCACACATAGTCACACAGACATAACATCAAACACTTAGCATGTATAGCCTCACAGGTATAAAACCAAACAATTGGTGTCCATAACTTCACCGACACAACATCGAACATGTAGCGTGCATACTTTCACAGGCTCATGAACCCAGCCGCACAGGCATTTTCTCAAACTTGTAACAGGCATGTCACACAGGCATTTTATCGAACACTTTACATGCATCACACTAACACCATAAACACACCAAAAACGCCATTGAGGGCCAACATCCATATAGGAGATCACACCTATATGGATTTACATATAAATATTATAGCATTAACAATAGAAACCTTACAAAACATCCACACAGGGCCTAAACCCAGAACAGACCAGGAAAGACAGAACCCCTACCTGTAAGAAAATGTATCACCACAGCAACGATCCTGCTCCCACGCCGAATGTCGTCCGCCCTCGAGGAACACCACAGCAAAGATGGCCAGAACTCTCCTCTCTCTCTCCCTCTCTCTGCGACGGCTGCGGTGGCTGAAGAAGAGAACCCTAAACCTAAAACAAGAGGGCTCCTCATCATTATATAGACCTCCCACTATCAAAACGACGTAGTTTTGATTAAGTGAAAGCCAGCATCAAAACGACGTAGTTTTGATGGAACAAGCTACAGCTTCCCGCATCCATACACGCCAAAGTATCCACAATTCCAACATGGTCCTTTGGAAAAAGATGATTAGAATGACAAAACCAAGGTAACCATGCAAAAACATGTTTGCATGCCAATTTGAACGCCAATTCCCCAATTGGCGTGCAGCTCCAAATGCACTCAAACTTTATCCCAAGCCTCCTTGCACCATGTAAAAGACATCCATGCAATAAAAACCTTACACGCCAAATGGGTCCAATTCACGTGCACGTCCGTTTGGCCTGAAACTTCTGTGGTAGATAGAAGACATCATTCTAAGAATCTTTTGGTCTGCACGCTAATTCATCTGAGCCCATCTACTAAGTCAAAATCTAGAAAGTTCGCATTCAGAAAGCAAGACTGACTAACTCAAAACACGGGTCCTTACATCCAAGGTGTTTTAGCTAAAGTGTGTGGGAAGGAAACTCCCTAAAACCCAACAATTTCCACTCACAAGGCATGTGTGGTTAACTTCGTACATACCACAAACACGGGTCATTACATCCTCTCCCCCTTAAGACTTTTCGTCCTCGAAAAGAAACAACATACAAGGAAAACAAACACAAGCTACCCATTTGCCACACGGCGAGCCACAACACCCAAATGGGTCACACAACATAACTGGACATCTCAAACACATTTTTCAATCGTAAAACACATCTCAGTAAAAATACCAGTTTACAAGTAGAAATACAAATACACCAAATCATGAACCACAAGAAAACACATCACTACAGAAGAAAACACATCACTACACATGATTACAGCCACCTCCCACCCTTAAGATTGTTCGTCCTCGAACAACTCTGGGTGCTGCTCACACATCACGGACTCACGTTCCCATGTCTCCTCCTCAATGCCACGGTGCTGCCATAGCACGCGAACCAAAGGAATAACACGACCACGCAAAAGCTTCTCCCGCCGATCGACGATACGGATAGGGGCCTCAACAACGGACATGTCATCCTCAATGTCCAATGTCCCCCAATCGATCACATGAGTGGGGTTAGGATGATACTTCCTCAACTGGGACACGTGGAACACATTGTGCACCCGACTCAATCGCGGGGGCAATGCTAACCGGTAAGCTACAGGCCCCACACGAGCTAGAACCTCAAATGGACCAATGAACCAGGGAGAGAGTTTGGAACCTCTCCCAAAGCGCCGATGTCCACGTTGTGGAGAGACACGGAGAAACACATGATCGCCCACAGAAAACTCCAAAGGTCGCCGCCGTTGATCTGCATAAGATTTCTGTCGACTCTGGGCTGATAACAAGCGCTGACGAATCAACTTAACCTTCTCAGTAGCCTCTTGAACCAACTGTGGTCCCGAGAGAGTTGCCTCTCCTACCTCAGTCCAACACAAGGGTGAGCGGCACGGCCTCCCATACAATGCTTCAAAAGGGGCCATTCCAATGGATGCCTGATAACTGTTATTGTAGCCAAACTCCACCAAAGGAAGGTGAGTTGCCCACGAACCCCCGAAATCTAGCACACAAGCCCTCAACATGTCCTCCATGGTCTGATTCGTCCTCTCAGTCTGACCGTCAGTCTCAGGGTGAAAGGTTGTACTCAAGTGAAGCTTGGTCCCCATAGCCTCCTGCAAACCTGCCCAAAAACGGGAAGTGAACCTCGAATCCCGGTCAGAGACAACCGATGATGGTACGCCATGCAGTCTCATAATCTTGTTCATGCATAGCTGACTCAAGGTCCCAATGGAGTCCCGCTCGCGAACAGCAAGGAAATGGGCCGACTTTGTGAGTCGATCCACAATCACCCAAATCATATCTTTCCTCCCTGTGGTGGGTGGAAGACCAGTCACGAAATCCATCGCGATGTGGTCCCACTTCCACTTCGCTATGGGCAATGGCTATAACATGCCCGCCGGCCGCTGATGTCCTGCCTTCACCTGCTGACACGTGAGGCACCGCGAAACAAAGGCAGCCACATCGCGTTTCATCCCAGGCCACCAAAAATGTCCCCGAAGCGCATGGTACATCTTCGTACCCCCCGGATGCACTGCAACTCTTGACTGGTGAAACTCCCGCATCACCTCATCCCTAAGAGAAGAAGCCACTACTAACCGCCCCTGAAAAGACAACTCATGCTCAGGACCCTCTGTCCAGTCCCCAGATAGCTCACCAGCCTCAATACGGGCACGGAGAACTTCACACTCAATGTCACCCAACTGTCCCTCCCGGACGCGCTAGTACAACTCAGGCACAACCACCAAAGGACTCAGGACTGTCCCACCATCACGAACAGCAGGCTGCAGCTGCCACATTGCCAACTGCTCCATCAGCTTCCACTCTCTCACGGCCACCTCAGCTTTCCCTTTCCTGCTCAACGCGTTAGCTACAACATTACCCTTGCCCGGGGTATAGGCGAGAGTAAAGTCAAAGGTCTGCAAATACTCTACCCATCTCCTCTGCCTCAAATTCAAGTCCTTCTGAGTAAAGATGTACTGAAGGCTCTTAGGATCTGAGAACACCACAAACTTCTCCCCCAAAAGATAATGTTGCCAACTCTTCAAGGCAAAGATGACAGCCACCAACTCAAGATCATGAGTAGGATAATTCTGCTCATGAGGCTTCAGCTGCCTCGACCCATAAGCTACCACACTGTGCTCCTGCATAAGCACACACCCCAAACCAACCCTGGATGCATCACAATATACCTCATATGGGATATCCTCCCGAGGTAACCTCAATACCGGTGCAGTGGTCAAACGGGTTTTGAGAGCCTCAAACGCCTGCTGACACTTGTCAGTCCACTCAAACTTCACTCCCTTCCGAGTCAACGCTATCATAGGAGCTGCCAAACGGGAGAATCCCTCCACGAAACGACGGTAGTACCCTGCCAAGCCGAGGAAACTGCGAATCTCGAAGACATTGGTTGGCCTTTCCCATGATGACACCGCCTTAATCTTGGCTGGGTCCACTCTAACCCCTTCAGCTGACACTACGTGGCCAAGAAAATGGACCTCCTATATCCAAAACTCGCATTTACCAAACTTAGCAAACAACCGCTGATCCCTCAAGGTTGGCAACACTGTTGCCAGATGTTCCACATGCTCCCTCTCGGTCTTGGAATATACCAAGATATCGTCTATAAACACCACCACGAACGAGTCTAAGTATGGGGCAAAGACTTGGTTCATCAAATGCATGAACACTGCTGGTGCATTCGTGAGCCCGAAAGGCATCACTACCTACTCATAGTGCCCATACCTGCACCGAAAAGCCGTCTTCGGGATGTCCTCCTCCCTAACCCTTAACTGGTGATACCCCGACTGTAGATCTATCTTGGAAAACCACCGGGCTCCACTCAACGGGTCAAACAGGTCATCGATCCAAGGCAACAGATACTTGTTCTTCACAGTCACCAAATTCAACTTCCTATAGTCGATGCAAAGGCGTAGCGTGCCATCTGCCTTCTTTGCAAAGAGCACCGGAGCACCCCAAGGTGAGGTACTCGGTCTAATATACCCCTGGTCCACCAACTCCTCTATCTGTCGCTGAAGCTCCCTCATCTCGGCTGGCCCCATACGATATGCTACTTGGGAGATTGGACCAGTCCCCGGTACCAACTCAATGGTGAACTCTACACTCCTCTTAGGAGGTAAACTCCTCAACTGGTCAGGAAAGACATCCTGAAATTGGTCAACAACTGCTGGCCACACCCTCTTCTCCACTTTCCCCTCCTCAGCAAAGGTCAGGGCTGCCAACGTGTGGGTAATGGCACCCCACTGATCTAACACTGATCTTGGGTAATGACTCGCCTCACAGTCCCACTCCCCCTGCAGGGTGCAAGAGGTCCCTGCGGGTGTCACAAAGTATACACGCTGCCAGGTAACAATCTATCTTGGCTTGGAAAGCCATAAGCCAATCCATACCCAAGATCAGATCAAATGTACGCAAGGGCATTACATGCAAGTCAAAACTTAGCTCCACATCTCCTATGGTTAACACACAGTCACGGCAAACATGCCGCACCTCAACCATGCCTCCCACCGGAGACTCTACTGTTAGGGGTCTCTCTGCCTCAATACATGCTAACCCCAATCCCTCAATCAAAAGTTCAGTGACAAACGAACAAGATGCACCCATATAAGAAAGTGCAGAAACAAGCGTACCAGAGATTAAGAGGGTACTTTTAACCACCGATGGTCCTGCCCCACCCTCCGCTGGTGGAGGTGGTAGCTTAGCCTCCTCCGGATACGTCGCCTCCAGCGCAAACACCCTCCCTTGGCTCGTGCCACTGGTCGGCTCACTCACTGGGCGCTTCCCACCAAGGTTGCCTCCAACTTCAGTCTGCTGCCGCTCCGGCCTCCCCTGGGTCGGGTCTGGTTGGATCCTGCCTGACTAGCCTGCCACTGACGAGCTAGTCTCTCTGCGGGTGCACAGAAACTGGCATCACTCCTTGTGCTGGATGTTATGCCTCCAACTCCCCTGTTGCCACTCCGGCAAACCCGGCTCAGATGGCCCTCTCGTCCACAACTATGGCATTTCCAGTCCTTCTTTGGACACTCCCTCCTAAAGTGGCCTTGCTCCCCACAGCAATGACATCCGCCGGGGGAGACCTCCTGCCGGACCACCTGGCCTGCCACCGCCAAAGCTAGACCTCCCTGGGTTCACCAATGTTTGTCCCCTGCTGCGGAAGGAAATACTATCTCTCTCCTTAGTCATAGGCCTCTTGGACCCCGAATCGCGTTCAGACCCACCTTGCAACTAGCGACCCTGATTGTCACGCCCCGGATTTCCAACCAGGAGGAGACCGGAACGTGACCCTCCCTTTACCCAAGTTGGATAGAGGGGTTAGAATACAACATACACCTCACACTTTATATTCAGAGAAATAATCTTTTATTTATTGAGTCCAAACATAGCAAATACGTCCAAAACACACTTTTATTACATTGAACTCCACATTACAATATCTCCCCACTGGGGTTACAAAGCTACATAAAGAAAAGCAGCATAACTCGAAATAATAATAAGCAAGCCACAAGCAGGACTTCCACCTTGGTGTTCCCACCTAACGCCTGTAGGTTCCTCTAAAGAAAACAACATGGTAGGAGGGGTGAGCAACCACAGCTCAGTAGGGATCATGTCTCCCCAACCCATCCCATGCACCTAATATCTACATGCCTTGTGTACAAGTGCTGTGTCGTGATACAATTATTCCACCAGATATAATTACAGGTTATAGCAGCAAATACAATCATACACAGGCTGGTACATAAACACTCCCGGGCTTCCACAGCCACCGGGTTCCAAGAACGATCCCCTAGGCTTCCACGGCCACCGGGTTCCAAGAACGATCCCAGGCTTCCACGACCACCGGGTTCCAAGAACACAACACACATAGCCACACTTAGTCACACATACATAACATCAAACACTTAGCATGAAAAGCCTCACAGGTATAAAACCAAACAATTGGTGTACATAAATTCACAGGCTCATGAACCCAGCCGCACAGGCATTTTCTCAAACATGTAGCAAGCATGTCACACAGGCATTTTATCGAACACTTTTCATGCATCACACTAACACTAGAAACACACCAAAATCGCCATCGAAGGCCAACATCCATATAGGAGATCACACCTATATGGATTACATATATATATAAACAGGTTTAACTCCATAATCTGCCCTAGTACCCTAGGACAAAGGAGGACTTAGGAAGAACATAACCCCTACCTTGTGTGTTCTCCTGCTCCCGCTTCCACGCAAGACTCCGACCACCCACGCAAGACGCTCCGGCAGCCACCAGAAGCTCTCCTTCCTTCTCTCTCTCTCTCTGCGACGGCTGGTGGAGCAACAAACCCTAGCCCTAAAACAGAGGGGCTTCTCCTCCTTATATAGACAACACAACATCAAAACGACGTAGTTTTGATTAAGTGAATCCCAGCATCAAAACGACGTAGTTTTGATGGAACAAGCTATGACCTTCCCACATCCATACACACCAAAATATTCACAATTCCAACATGGTCCTTTGAGAAAAGATGATTAGAATGACAAAACCAAGGTAACCATGCAAAAACATACCTGCACGCCAATTTGCACGCCAATTCCCCAATTGGCGTGCAGCTCCAAATGCACTCAAACTTCACCACAAGCCTCCTTGCATCTTGTAGAGGCCTAAGAAGCAAAAATATGCTTGCACGTGAAATGGGTGAATTCACGTGCAGCTCCAAATGCTCTGAAATTTTTGTGGTAGATAGAGGACCTCATTCTAAGAAACTTTTGTTCTTGTACGCCAATTGTTTGAGGCCATCTACTAGGTCAAAATAGCTCTCCAAAACCTGGCAAAACAGCCTAAAAGCACCTGTATATGCATAGCATCTTCCTAGGGCATAAAGGTACGTTACCACTTGTCACATGCACCTCCCAAAAGTCCCCTCTTCGGCTCATCTCTTACCTCAAACTTGTGTACTAACCTCCAAGGTGTTTGTGGTTAACTTCTTACACAGAGTTTACACACGGGTCATTACATCCTCTCCCCCTTAAGACTTTTCGTCCTCGAAAAGAAATGACATACGAGGAAAACAAACACAAGCTACCCATTTGCCACCCGGCAAGCCACAACACCCAAATGGGTCATACACCACGCACAGCACATAACAGCACATAACAAGGTTCCACCATAATCCATAACCACAATAATACATATAACACATATCCGCATGTCACAAATACACATCTCAACACATCACAAATAAGAACACATGTCGAAAAGACAATACAAATACACCAAATCGTACACAACTAATACAAGGAAACACATCACTATCCCTTGGCCAACAGCCACCTCCCACGCTTAAGATTGTTCGTCCTCGAACAAGTCTGGGTGTGCTCACGCATCACGGACTCACGTTCCCATGTCTCCTCCTCAATGCCACGGTGCTGCCACAGCACGCGAACCAAAGGAATAGCACGACCACGCAAAAGCTTCTCTCGCCGATCTAGGATACGGATAGGGGCCTCAACAACGGACATGTCATCCTCAATGTCTAATGGCCCCCAATCGATCACATGAGTGGGGTCAGGGTGATATTTCCGCAACTGGGACACGTGAAACACGTTGTGCACTCGATTCAGCCGCGGTAGTAACGCTAACCGGTAGGCCACAGGCCCCACACGATCCAGAAACTCAAAAGGACCAATAAACCGCGGAGATAGCTTGGAACCTCGCCCAAACCGTCGATGTCCACGACGTGGAGAGACACGAAGGAACACATGATCACCAACAAAAAACTCCAAAGGTCGCCGCCGCTGATCCGCATAAGATTTCTGCCGACTCTGAGCGGATAACAAACGCTGACGAATCAACTTGACCTTCTTAGTAGCCTCTTGAATCAACTGTGGCCCCAAGAGAGCTGCCTCTCCTACCTCAGTCCAACACAAGGGTGAGCGGCACGGCCTCCCATACAATGCTTCAAAAGGGGCCATTCCAATGGATGCCTGATAACTGTTGTTGTAGCCAAACTCCACCAAAGGAAGGTGAGTTGCCCATGATCCCCCGAAATCTAGCACACAAGCCCTCAACATGTCCTCCATGGTCTGATTCGTCCTCTCAGTCTGACCGTCAGTCTCAGGGTGAAAGGCTGTACTCAGGTGAAGCTTGGTCCCCATAGCCTCCTGCAAACCTGCCCAAAAACGGGAAATGAACCTCGAATCCCGGTCAGAGACAACCGATGATGGTACTCCATGCAGTCTCATAATCTCGTTCATGTAGAGCTGACTCAAGGTCCCAATGGAGTCCCGCTCGCGAATAGCAAGGAAATGAGCCGACTTTGTGAGTCGATCCACAATCACCCAAATCATATCTTTCCTCCCAGTGGTGGGTGGAAGACCCGTCACAAAGTCCATCGCGATGTGGTCCCACTTCCACTCCGCTATGGGCAATGGCTGTAACATGCCCGCCGGCCGCTGATGTTCTGCCTTCACCTGCTGACACGTGAGGCACCGCGAAACAAAGGCAGCCACATCGCGTTTCATCCCAGGCCACCAAAAATGTGTCCGAAGCGCATGGTACATCTTCGTACCCCCTGGATGCACAACAACTCTAGACTGGTGAAACTCCCTCATCACCTCATCCCTGAGGGAAGTAGCCACTACCAACCGCCCCTGAAATGACAACTCATGCTCAGGACCCTCTGTCCAGTCCTCAGATAGCTCCCCAGCCTCAATACGGGCACGGAGAACCTCACACTTGATGTCACCCAGCTGTTCCTCCCGGACGCGCTGGTACAACTCAGGCACAACCACCAAAGGACTCAGGACTGTCCCACCATCACGAACAACGGGCTGCAGCCACAACATCGCCAATTGCTCCATCAGCTTCCACTCTCTCACGGCCACCTCAGCTTTCCCTTTCCTGCTCAACGCGTCAGCTACAACATTACCCTTGCCCGGGGTATAGGCAAGAGTAAAGTCAAAGGTCTGCAAATACTCCACCCATCTCCTTTGCCTCAAATTCAAGTCCTTCTGAGTAAAGATGTACTGAAGGCTCTTGTGATCTGAGAACACCACAAACTTTTCCCCCAAGAGGTAGTGCTGCCAACTCTTCAGGGCGAAGATGACAGCCGCCAACTCCAGATCATGAGTAGGATAATTCTGCTCATGAGGCTTCAGCTGCCTTGACCCATAAGCTACCACATTGTGCTCTTGCATAAGCACACACCCCAAACCTACCCTGGACGCATCACAATACACCTCATATGGGATATCCTCCCGAGGTAACCTTAACACCCGTGCCGTGGTCAAACGGGTTTTGAGAGTCTCAAACGCCTGCTGGCACTTGTTCGTCCACTCAAATTTCACTCCTTTCCTAGTCAACGCCGTCGTAGGAGCCGCCAAACGGGAGAACCCCTCTACAAAACGGCGATAATAGCCTGCCAAACCAAAAAAGCTACGAATCTCGAAAACATTGGTTGGCCTCTCCCATGATGATACCGCCTCAATCTTGGCTGGGTCCACTCTAACCCCTTCAGCGGATACTACGTGGCCAAGGAAATGGACCTCCTGCATCCAAAACTCGCATTTGCTAAACTTAGCAAACAACCACTGATCCCTCAAGGTTTGCAACACTGTTGCCAAATGCTCCACATGCTCCCTCTCGGTCTTGGAATATACCAACATATCATCTATAAACACCACCACGAACGAGTCTAAGTATGGGGCAAAGACTTGGTTCATCAAATGCATAAACACTGCCGGCGCATTAGTGAGCCCAAAAGGCATCACTATCCACTCGTAGTGCCCATACCTGCATCGAAATGCCGTCTTAGGGATGTCTTCCTCCCTAACCCTCAACTGATGATACCCCGACCGTAAATCTATTTTGGAAAACCACTGAGCTCCGCTCAACTGGTCAAACAGGTCATCTATCCGAGGCAACGGATACTTGTTCTTCACAGTCACCAGATTCAGCTTCCTGTAATCTATGCAGAGGCGTAGTGTGCCATCTGCCTTCTTTGCAAAGAGCACTGGAGCACCCCAAGGTGAGGTGCTCGGTCTGATATACCCCTGGCCCACCAACTCCTCGATTTGCCTCTGAAGCTCCCTCAACTCAGCTGGCCCCATACGATACGCTACTTGGGAAATCGGACCCGTCCCCGGCACCAACTCAATGGTGAACTCCACACTCCTCTTAGGTGGCAAACTCCTCAACTCTTCAGGAAAAACATCCCTGAAATTGGTCCACAAGTGGGCCACACCCTCTTTTCCACCTTCCCCTCCTCGGCAAAGGTCAGGGCTGCCAACCTTGTGGGTAATGGCACCCCACTGGTCCAACACTGGCCCGGCCCGACTCGCCTCACAGTCCCACTCCCCCTATAGGGTGCAAGAGGTCCCTGCAGGTGTCACGAAGGATACCCGCCGCCGATAACAGTCTATCTTGGCCTGGAAAGCCATAAGCCAATCCATACCCAAGATCAGGTCAAACGTCCTCAAAGGCATTACATGCAAGTCAAAACTCAGCTCCACCTCTCCTATGGTTAACACACGATCCACGGCAAACACGCCACACTTCAATCATACCCCCCCACCTTGGAGACTCAACAACTAGGGGCTTCGCTGCCTCCACACAAGCTAACCCCAAGCTATCTATCACAAGCTCAGCAACAAACGAACACGATGCACCCGTATCGAAAAGAACAGAAGCTAATGTACGGGAGATCAAAAGGGTACCTCTAACCACCGATGGTCCTGCTCCACCCTCAGCTGGTGGGGGTGGTAGCTCAGCCTCCTCCGGGTACGTCGCCTCCAGCGTAAACACCCTCACTTGGCCCGTGCCACTGGTCGGCTCACTCACTGGGCGCTTCCCGCCAAGGCTGCCTCCAGCTTCAGTCTGCTGCCCCTCCGGCCTCCCCTGGGGTCGGGTCTGATTCGATCCTGCCTGACTAGCCGGCCACTGACGAGCTGGTCTCTCTGCTGGTGCACGGAAACTGGCATCACTCCTTGTGCTGGATGTCATGCCTCCAACTCCCCTGTTGCCACTCCGGCAAACCCGGCTCAGATGGCCCTCTCGTCCACAACTATGGCATTTCCAGTCCCTCTTTGGACACTCCTTCCTCAAGTCGCCTTGCTCCCCACAGCAGTGACAACCGCTGGGGAGACCTCCTGCTGGACCGCCCGGTCTGCCACCGCCAAAGCTAGACCTCCCTGGGTTCACCAACGTCTGTCCCCTGCTGCGGAAGGAACTGTTATCTCTCTCCTCAGTCTTAGGCCTCTTGGACCCCGAATCGCGTTCAGACCCACCTTGCAACTGGCGACCCTGATGGACCTGCCTCCCATCCTCCAGCTCCCTCTCAGCTATACGTGCTGTCTCAACAACCTTAGCATAGGTCCTCAAACACAGAATCGCCACCCTCTGCCTAAGGGCTGGCCTAAGACCCAGAGTGAACTTGTGGGCCTTCAGGTCCTCCTTTGCCACTGTCTCGGGGGCAAACCTACTCAGGCTCCGAAACTCCCGCTCATACTCGGGCACCGTCTTTGATCCTTGCTTCAGGCTGCCAAATTCCTCTCTCTTCTGCCATCTCAAAGATTCCGGGAATAACTCATCATGGAAGAGCTGTAGAAACTCCTCCCGAAGCATGAACTGCACCGCACGGCTCCCCGCGACACTCAACCACCACTCTAGAGCATCCCCTTCCAGCTGCCGAATGGCCAGTCTCACCTTATCCTCCTCCCGGGGTAGGAGAAAGGAAAACACATGCTCGATCTGCCTCAGCCAGTGCTCAGCTAACACTGGGTCCTCCTCCCCATTAAATCGTGGAGGTTGTTCCTTTCGGAACCGTGTCACCACATCATCCTCTGCACGAGTCGGTATACCACGCGGAGAACCCTCACGCTCCCGGGGTAGCTCCCCCGCTGGTGGTGGCAGTGGGGGTGGCACCACCTGCTGTGCCGCCATCTCACGGCGCACCTCCTCCCGGACTTCTTGCCGGATACCCTCCCTCAGCTCTTGGACTTCCAACCGGATGCCTTCTCGCAACTGCGCCAGCAACAGTGCATGTCCTCCAACGGACTGTCCCGCACCCGGGCCCTCGTGGGCAGATGACTCATCAGCCACTACCCCGGACACACACGTCACTCTCCTCGGTGGCATTCTTACTACATGAAGTAAGAAGCACAAACGTCAGAACACGTTCGACTACTAACAAGTTGACTACCTCTACCCCATTATCAAGTCAAGCAGTACATGGCATCACACACATTTTAACCATTGCATCAATCAATATTGCACACAGCACAGTCCACATTGTAGTCATACCCAAGGCATTCCAAGAATATTCAGAGTTGCACAGTTCACACATAATCATGTTATTCACATCCTTCACACATGGCAACAAATGCAACTAGTGCCCTAATGCCAATGCATGCCAAATACACCTTAGAGGCTTCAAGAGGACCGTGTTGATCAGGCACGTCCCTCCAGGTTCCTCCAAAGGACTCAGGATAACCAGATTCGCCCACTACCCTAGGCCAACTAGACCATGCTCTGATACCATATTGTCACACCCCGGATTTCCAACCGGAGGAGACCGGAACGTGACCCTCCCTTTACCTAAGTTGGATAGAGGGGTTAGAATACAACATACACCTCACACTTTATATTCAGAGAAACAATCTTATATTTATTGAGTCCACACATAGCAAATACGTCCAAAACACACTTTTATTACATTGAACTCCACATTACAATATCTCCCCACTGGGGTTACAAAGCTACATAAAGAAAAGCAGTATAACTCGAAATAATAATAAGCAAGCCACAAGCAGGACTTCCACCTTGGTGTTCCCACCTAACGCCTGTAGGTTCCTGTAAAGAAAACAACATGGTAGGAGAGGTGAGCAACCACAGCTCAGTAGGGATCATGTTTCCCCAACCCATCCCATGCACCTAATATCTACATGCCTTGTGTACAAGTGTTGTGTCGTGATACAATTATTCCACCAGATATAATTACAGGTTATAGCAGCAAATACAATCATACACAGGCTGGTACATAAACACTCCCGGGCTTCCACAGCCACCGGGTTCCAAGAACAGTCCCGGGCTTCCACAGCCACCGGGTTCCAAGAACAGTCCCGGGCTTCTACAGCCACCGGGTTCCAAGAACACAGCACACATAGCCACACTTAGTCACACAGACATAACATCAAACACTTAGCATGAAAAGCCTCACAGGTATAAAACCAAACAATTGGTATACATAAATTCACAGGCTCATGAACCCAGCCGCACAAGCATTTTCTCAAACATGTAGCAAGCATGTCAAACAGGCATTTTATCGAACACTTTTCATGCATCACACTAACACCAGTAACACACCAAAATCGCCATCGAAGGCCAACATCCATATAGGAGATCACACCTATATGGATTACATATATATATAAACAGGTTTAACTCCATAATCTGCCCTAGTACCCTAGGACAGAGGAGGACTTAGGAAGAACATAACCCCTACCTTGTGTGTTCTCCTGCTCCCGCTTCCACGCAAGACTCCGACCACCCACGCAAGACGCTCCGGCAGCCACCAGAAGCTCTCCTTCCTTCTCTCTCTCTCTCTCTCTCTCTCTCTGCGATGGCTGGTGGAGCAACAAACCCTAACCCTAAAACAGAGGGGCTTCTCCTCCTTATGTAGACAACACAACATTAAAACGACGTAGTTTTGATTAAGTGAATCCCAGAATCAAAACGACGTAGTTTTGATGGAACAAGCTATGACCTTCCCACATCCATACATACCAAAATATTCATAATTCCAACATGGTCCTTTGAGAAAAGATGATTAGAATGACAAAACCAAGGTAACCATGCAAAAACATGCCTGCACGCCAATTTGCACCCCAATTCCCCAATTGGCGTGCAGCTCCAAATGCACTCAAACTTCACCACAAGCCTCCTTGCATCTTGTAGAGGCCTAAGAAGCAAAAATATGCTTGCACGTGAAATGGGTGAATTCACGTGCAGCTCCAAATGCTCTGAGATTTTTGTGGTAGATAGAGGACCTCATTCTAAGAAACTTTTGTTCTTGCACGCCAATTGTTTGAGGCCATCTACTAGGTCAAAATAGCTCTCCAAAACCTGGCAAAATAGCCTAAAAGCGCCTGTATATGCATAGCATCTTCCTAGGGCATAAAGGTACGTTACCACTTGTCACATGCACCTCCCAAAAGTCCCCTCTTGGGCTCATCTCTTACCTCAAACTTGTGCACTAACCACCAAGGTGTTTGTGGTTAACTTCTTACACAGAGTTTACAAACGGGTCATTACATGCTATACGTGCTGTCTCAACAACCTCAGCATAGGTCCTCAAACGCAGAATCGCCACCCCTGCCTAAGAGCTGGCCTAAGACCCAAAGTGAACTTGTGGGCCTTCAGGTCCTCCTTTGCCACAGTCTCGGGGGCAAACCTACTCAGGCTCTGGAACTCCCACTCATACTCGGGCACCGTCTTTGATCCTTGCTTCAGGCTGCCAAATTCTTCTCTCTTCTGCCATCTCAAAGATTCCGGGAATAACTCATCATGGAAGAGCTGTAGAAACTCCTCCCAAAACATGAACTGCACCGCACGGCTCCCCGCGACACTCAACCACCACTCCAGAGCATTCCCCTCCAGCTGCCGAATGGCCAGTCTCACCTTATCCTCCTCTCGGGGTAGGAGAAAGGAAAACACATGCTCGATCTGCCTCAGCCAGTGCTCAGCTAACACTGGGTCCTCCTCCCCTTTAAATTGTGGAGGTTGTTCCTTTCGGAACCGTGTCACCACGTCATCCTCTGCACGAGTCGGTATACCACGCGGAGAACCCTCACGCTCCCAAGGTAGCTCCCCCGTTGGTGGTGGCGGTGGGGGTGGCACCACCTACTGTGCCGCCATCTCACGATGCACCTCCTCCCGGACTTCTTGCCGGATACCCTCCCTCAGCTCTTGGACTTCCATCCGAATGCCTTCTCGCAACTGCGCTAGCAATAGTGCATGTCCTCCAACGGACTGCCCCGCACCCGGGCCCTCATGGGCAGATGACTCATCAGCCACTGCCCCGAACGCACGCGTCACTCTCCTCGGTGGTATTCTTACTACAAGAAGTAAGAAGCACAAACGTCAGAACGCGTTCGTCAATTATCGGTTTTCACTACCTCTACCCCACTATCAAGTCAAGTAGTACATGGCATCACACATACACGTTGCACCAATCAACATTGCACACAGTTCAAATAAACAAGGTACTTCAAGTAAAATCAGAGTTGCACAGTTCACACCTTATCACATTAGTCAAATTTTTCTTATCACAATTACAATTTTTAACAGGTATCCACACCTTCACATACAACAACCAATGCAACTAGTGCCCTAATGCCAATGCATGCAAATCCTACCTCAGGTCTGGACTACCCCAAGTACACCTTAGAGGCTCCAAGAGGACTGTGTTGATCAGGCACGTCCCTCCAGGTTCCTCCAAATGACTCAAGATAACCAGATCCGCCCACTACCCTAGGCCAACTAGACCATGCTCTGATACCATATTGTCACGCCCCGGATTTCCAATCTTATATTTATTGAGTCCAAGCATAACAAATGTGTCCAAAACATGCTTTTATTACATTAAACTCCACATTACAATATCTCCCCACTGGGGTTACAAATCTTACACAAAAAACAGTATAACTCAAATAATAATAAGCAAGCCACAAGCAGGACTTCCACCTTGGTGTTCCCACCTAACGCCTGTAGGTTCCTGTAAAGAAAACAACATGGTAGAAGGGGTGAGCAACCCCAGCTCAGTAGGGATCATGTCTCCCCAACCCATCCCATGCTCCTAATATCTACATGCCATGTGTACAAGTGCTGTGTCGTGATACAATTATTTCACTAGATATAATAACAGACCATAGCAGCAAATACAATCATACACAAGCTGGTACATAAACATTCCCGGGCTTCCACAGCCACCGGGTTCCAAGAGCAGTCCCGGGCTTCCACAGCCACCGGGTTCCAAGAACAGTCCCGGGCTTCCACAGCCACTGGGTTCCAAGAACAGTCCCGGGCTTCCACTGCCACTAGGTTCCACAAAACACAACACACATAGCCACACATAGTCACACAGATATAACATCAAACACTTAGCATGTATAGCCTCACAGGTATAAAACCAAACAATTGGTGTGCATAACTTCACCGACACAACATCGAACATGTAGCGTGCATACTTTCACAGGCTCATGAACCCAGCCGCACAGGCATTTTCTCAAACATGTAACAGGCATGTCACACAGGCATTTTATCGAACACTTTACATGCATCACACTAACACCATAAACACACTAAAAACGCCATTGAGGGCCAACATCCATATAGGAGATCACACCTATATGGATTTACATATAAATATTATAGCATTAACAATAGAAACCTTACAAAACATCCACACAGGGCCTAACCCCAGAACAGACCAGGAAAGACAGAACCCCTACCTGTAAGAAAATGTATCACCACAGCAACGATCCTGCTCCCACGCCGAACGTCGTCCGCCCTCGAGGAACACCACAGCAAAGATGGCCAGAACTCTCCTCTCTCTCTCTCCCTCTCTCTGCGACGGCTGCGGTGGCTAAAGAAGAGAACCCTAAACCTAAAACAAGAGGGCTCCTCATCCTTATATAGACCTCCCACTATCAAAACGACGTAGTTTTAATTAAGTGAAAGCCAGCATCAAAACGACGTAGTTTTGATGGAACAAGCTACAACCTTCCCGCATCCATACACGCCAAAGTATCCACAATTCCAACATGGACCTTTGGGAAAAGATGATTAGAATGACAAAACCAAGTAACCATGCAAAAACATGTTTGCACGCCAATTTGAACGCCAATTCCCCAATTGGCGTGCAGCTCCAAATGCACTCAAACTTTACCCCAAGCCTCCTTGGACCATGTAAAAGACATCCATGCAATAAAAACCTTGCACGCCAAATGGGTCCAATTCACGTGCACGTCCATTTGGCCTGAAACTTCTGTGGTAGATAGAAGACATCATTCTAAGAATCTTTTGGTCTGCACACCAATTCATCTGAGCCCATCTACTAGGTCAAAATCTAGAAAGTTCGCATTCAGAAGGCAAGACTGACTAACTCAAAACACGGGTCCTTACATCCAAGGTGTTTTAGCTAAAGTGTGTGGGAAGGAAACTCCCTAAAACCCAACAATTTCCACTCACAAGGCATATGTGGTTAACTTCGTACATACCACAAACACGGGTCATTACACACTTCAACTAACAGATCTTTCAATTGCCACTTAACTCGAAGGCTCGTAGAGTTATAGGGTTGAAAACTTCGAACTCTGTTAAGAAAACTAGACTCGTAGACTCGTAGGTTGAAGGTCGAAGAATCGACGATGTAAAGACTGGCAAACAAATGAAACTGTAACTCAAGAGTCGTAGAGTCGTAGACTCGTAGACTCAAGGGACACAGTCACTATAGAGAAATTGCCATACTTCCAGACTCGGAGATCGAGGGCGGAGAGTTGGAGCTAAAGGATCGTAGCTATAAAGGAACTCAGTTTATGAACCTCTGGGAAAGACTGAGGAAGAAAATCGAAGTTGAAGACTCGTAGAGTCGAAGCTTTTCAGACCCTAGTCAAATATAGTAAACTAAGAGACTCGAAGGTCGTAGACCCGTAGAGTTAGAGTCGTAGACTCGTAGCTCCAATAACAGGTAGATCAACTGTAATCGAAGAAGTCACTCTAAGCGCTATTCGGAGAGTCGCAGACTCGTAGAGTCGTAGACACGCAGAGTCGTAGATGTTAGTTAACAGAGTGACACAAAAAAAAGCTAAACCAACTTAATCTCCAACCTCGAAAACTCTAGCCTCGTAGACTCGAAGATGTGAGTCGTAGGCTCGTAGAAACACCATAAAGCCTGAAGCAAAGACTTCGCAACTTTCTACAGGTGCTAGCTGAAACTTCGAGTCTCCTAACCTACGAGGCATCCACCTCCGAGGCAAACTTACAACCCTAAACACAGCCACTTAGCGATATTGTCGGCTAGGGTTTGTACAGTAAGCCTGCACCGTCCCGAGCAGTTGAGTGCATTTAATGACGCATTAATTGCTGCCAATTACCATCCACAGATGAACGGCCAAAGATCGACTGCATGCCAAAAATGCAGTATGAGCATCTGATCTGTAAATCAGAGCAAATCAACCCATCCCCTGACATTCCGCATTTTCAGTGGCGGGAAGTCAGTCTGTCAAGATGGACATCATGGCGCACGAGCACAGTAATCTTAATATATCTCTCACGCACTCAACGACAAAAATGTGAGTTTAATCTCTCTCTCAAAAGAAGGAAACACACAGTACACAAGAAAATGGCTCTGACACACTTGATATAAACAATCCTTTACAGAACCTATCAAAAGTGAGCGAGTTCCAACAACTGAGAGAGAGTGACTCTGAGAGAAAAACTGAAGAAGTGTTATGCGCCGTGTTGAACCAAGAATGAGATTAATCTCTCTGATAATTAAGAAGCTTTTGTTCATCAAAGATCCAGCGCTTTCAAAAAGTCTAATATCTGTGTTATCTTCCAAACGTCGATCTATCCTAAACCGTCACTTTCACAACTGAGATCTGTTAAGAAAAGAATTTTTATCTTCATCTCGGTTTTGTCTGATAGTTCATGATCATTCACGCTATCACTCATACACTGTTGTAATCTTCTACATAAATACTTCCATCAGAATCATCTATAGACCAATCCAGAACCAGCTAACAGTCTAGCTTCCGCAAACGAAGAAAGTCTATGAGTGATAGCGTGAATGACTAGGTTAAGCTTCTTAAAGAGTCGCCAGCTGTCATCACTGGATTTGGTCCGGGCCCGTTTGGGGTGGGCACAAACTAGTCCAATGGTGAGAAAATTTAGAGTCGCCACCAATTGTTTTTGGGGTACAGTTGGATACCCTCTACTTTGAGTAGTTTAAAGTGTGTGGTCTGCGTTATCAGAGAAGGGTTCGGGAGTTAGTTACGTGTTGGGAAGGATTAGCACTCCTACAGCGCCCTTTCGGTATCTAATTTAGGAGGAGGTGGTTTTTATTTTATTTGTACTGCTATGACTAGGTTAACCTTCTTAAAGAGTCTACGATTTCTCTTTGGCTAAGTTATTTGTCAAAGTTATAGTTAAAATTGATTTACCCTAAATCCCTAAAGGGAATCCGAAAAGTTTTGGGTTTTTGTTTGAAGTGAAGAATGAGATCCTACAAGTTGATGTTGGTTTTGGTTTTTTCTTTTGGAAATTTAAGTCCTAAAAATGGTTTTTATTTTCCCCTTTTTTGGTTTTTTTTGGGTTAGAAAACATACATTTTTGGTTTTTGTTTTATTTTTTGTTCTTTTTTTTTTGTCTTTTTTTTTGTTCTTTTTTTTTTTGGTTTTAGAAATTGATGTACTAATTTTGGTTTTCTTCCTTTTTTTGGCTTTAAAACATGAAAACGTTTTTTTGTTTGTTTTTGTTTTGTTTTTTTCAAGAGGACATTTTGAAAACTTTTTATAGAAAAACATGTTATAGAAGACATTTTGGAAAAACATTTTGTGGAATATATTTTGTTATTATTATTTTTTTTTGTGTTTTTAAAGCTTTGAACCTAAATCTACGCGTTTCAACAATTAAAAATACATAGGAACACATATATCAAAATAGACGTGGAGTGTGTGAGTGTGACATCCACAAAACAAAAATAAAAGCACTCTTTTTTCTTTCCCCCCCCCTTTTTTTATTCATCACTTTTTTATGCCTCTCTTTTTTTGCCTCTTTTTTTTTGAGTTTCCTTGCTATTACATATTACAACTTTGTGAGAAATGACAAGTACAATCAATAAAACAAAAGAAAATGAATAAAAAGCAAGATAATGAAAAGAAACAACACAACACAACAATTACAGAAAAAAAAGCGAATAGCGTAAGGCAATCGAAATGAAAAATTAACCCGACTTTATCTTGGATTTGGGGCTCCGATTGTTGTAACGTTGGCGGGCAGGCGTGACTCCTTTCTTGGTGTTTTTGAAGAGAGGTGACTGGGCGAAATTGGTAGCAAAACTGGGCGTTTTCTGGGATTGAACTCTCCTTCCCCCCCTTTTTTGGATCAGGGAGCTGGGTATGAGGAAAAGATGGTAGCAGGTTTTTTTAGTTAGAGATAAGGAGTCTTTCTGTTCTCTCTCTCTCTGGACGTTTTTTTGCAGGGAAGAAACTGGAGCGTTTTTTTTATGTGAAGACTTTAGGGAAAATGAAGAACTCCCTTCTTTCTGCTAGGCAAACTCTCTTCTTTTTCTTTCTGTCGAACTCCCCTCCTTTTTTGGGCGAGATCTCTATTTTTCTTTTTTGCACTCTGGGCGTTTTTCTCTCTGTTTACGCTGGGACGAGGCTGGGGTGTAAATGGTAGCAGGTTTTTTCAACGATCCTTGGTCTCCTCTTTTTTTCCTTTTTTTTTTCTTTTTTTCTTACGCAGGGACAGACGACTGCATCTTAAAGGGCTGGTAGAAACCTTTTGGATGGACTGTCATTAATTGTAGCATCAAATGCTGTATTATTGATGTAGTATTTTAATTTGCAGACTTGATGCTTTGTCGGGTGGACAGCTTGTGCCGAAAACAGGGCAGCTCGTGATTGCCTTTTGAATTTGTATTTTAGCACATGTGACTGACAGGGTCATTGCAAAATTGATTCTTTGTCAGGTGGCCAGCGCAGAGGACGGGTCTCGTGAACAGCCAGCGAAAAAAAAAGGAAAAAAAAAAGCCAGCGCGAAAAGCCAGCGAGGAATGCCAACCAGCGAAGGTCAAAGGGGTCAGAGGCTCGAAGTGTCGGCAGGTCGGAGTATCGGCAGGTCGAAGCTTCGGTGGGTCGAAATTTCGGTGGGGCGAAAGTCAACGGTCAACGGGTCGAAGTGTCGGCAAGTCGAAGGTCAACGGTTAACGGGTCGAAGGGTCGAAGGTCGGAGGTTGACAGGCTTCGAGGGTCCATGGGTCGTAGGTCAAGGTTCAAAGGTTCACAGATCAGGGTCGAAGGGTCGAAGGTCGGAGTGTCGGCAGCGGGGCTTCGAGGCTTCGAGAGTTAGGGGTTCGAAAGTCCGAAGGGGCAAGTCGTAGGTCGGAGTGTCGACAGCGGGGCTTCGAGGCTTCGACTCTTCGAGGCTTCGAGGCTTCGATGCTTCGAGGCTTCGAGGTTTCGATGCGTCAAGGCTTCGAGGCTTCGAAGGTCAATGGGTCGAGGTGGCGAGTCGAAGGTCGGAGTGTCGGTAGGTCAACGGTCAACGGTCAACCTCAAAGTTTTTTTTTTTCAACTTTTAATTACCTTTTTACCCTTACCCACAATGCAAAAATGGACGACCTTTTAGGGATTGTTTGGGAAGACCCGTATTCGCCTACATAGACATTTTGGAGAGTTTCGCATGATCAATTTTGCGGGTAGTTTGACCCGGGGCATTGTCCGTCTTTTGGCAAGTTTGACTTTTTCCAACGAAAGTTGTTTTGGCCATAACTTCTTCATTTTAAGTCCGATTTGAGCTCGGTCAAGTGCGTTAATCTCTAATTTTCATCCTCTATCACCTGGTGTTGGTCTTGGGGTGCTTCAAGGACTTGTAGCAAAAGTCATTAATTTTGAACTCCTCCATCCGTGCCGATTGGGGTTAGACCATTCCTTGGAAGTATGGGATCATTGTGGACCTGTTCAATAAGGTATATGGCATGGGCAGAAAGGTATATCAAATGGGGTTAGTATGTCCAACCCGGACAAAATGGGGTCCAACACCTACCTCAAAGTCAGAGAATACAACTGGTCGTTGTATTCTAGCAATCACGTCTCCGGGCTCCCGTTTGCCCTTGGATCGCCGGCCTTGGATCGTCCTCACCATCTCAGGCCGTGTCTCCCTCTTTCCGGCAGTCTCCCAATCTGGCCGTGTTTCTCTCTCTCTCTCTCAAGGGGTGACGACTGCTAGGGTTTTAGAATGAGAAATCCCCTAATTTTCAAGACCTTTTTCTTTATATATTTTCCCACATAATCAAAACGATGTAGTTTTGATTAAGTGAATCCCTACATCAAAACGACGTAGTTTTGATTAATTTAAAGCCCAGCATCTAAAAGCCCAAAGGCCAAGGTTTTCTAACCCATCTCTTAAGCTCAACAGCCCAATTCATTAAGCCCAACAAATATCTAAAATAAATCCCTCAAATAAATATTATTTACGATATGTGAAATTCCCAAAATACCCCACAGGGCCTCGAACTCCAACTTGAGCCCAAGTATAGTCAAAATTCTCCATTCGACTAGCACATCACTGTTCTGTTGTCCATTGTCTAGGACCAAGTCCCAATCGCAAGGCTAACTCCAAGAACCCCTCAAATACGGGTCCTTACAAAAGAGAGGAATGAAAACGAAAAGGAGAAAAAAGAAGAAAAAAGAGAGAGGGTGGTTTTGTTTTGTTTTTTTTTATGTTATTTTTATATGTCACAATTACACAATTCACATTTTATTTTGATATGCATGTATTTAGATATGGTCAATTCTTAAAAAAAAAAACAAACAAACAAACAAAAAACAAAATGTTTTCGACAAAATGTTTTCCAAAACGTTTTCAATAAAAGGTTTTCAAAATGTTTTAAAAAATGTCTCCTTAAAAAACAAACAAACAAAAAAACAAAACAAAAACGTTTTGCAATAAAATGTTTTGAAAATGTTTTAATAAAATGTGTTCTAAAATGACTTCCAAACCAAAAAAACAAAAAAACAAAAAAACAAAAAAACAAAACAAAACAAAAACAAAACCGAAGGATTTCATTTTCCACCTCAAATAAAAAAGCAAAAACATGATTTTTAGGATTCCCTTTAGAGATTTAGGGTAAATCAATTTTAACCATAACTTTGACAAATAACTTAGTTAAATAAAAAGCATAGACTTTCTAGGAAAACAATAGTGTCTCAACCGAATCACGGCAGTGCAAATAAATAGAAAACCTTCTCCTCCGAAAATAGATACCAAAAGGGCGTTGTAGGGGTGCTAATCCTTCCCTACACGTAACCAACTCCCGAACCCTTCTTTGATAACGCAGACCACACCTTTAAACTACTCAAAGTAGAGGGTATCTAACTGTACCCCAAAAATAGTTGGTGGCGACTCTAAATTTTCTCACCATTGGTTTAGTCTAAGTCCACCCCAAACGGGCTTGGACGAAAACCGGTGATGACGTGGCGACTCGACTGGGATATACACACTTTAGAGAGTTAGGTCTAGAACTAGGATTAGGAGGTTATTTTAATTGTACTGTTGTATATATTTAACTGTCGTGATAAGTTGTTTTTTATTTTCTAGATGTAATTGTGATTTACTTGTTTTTTATTTAACTGCCATTATAGTTGTCATTTATTTTTAAACTGCGATTTATTTATACACTTTAACTACCATGATAGTTGTGATTCACTGTTTTTCCTACTTGTTGCATCCATGCATAACCCTATACCCGGGTTTATCAATTTAGGTTAGCGAGGTTTAGTACTGTCCCCAGCGCGTTGATCATTATCCGCAATGGGGCCTCAGACTCCTCACTCAAGCTTGAGGTTCTTTTAAGGCACGTCCTTTTAAGAGCCCCCTCCGGTAAATCCCATGGTATACAGAGCCCTCTATTGAGAAAGTTTGCGTACCAGCAAATGATTGGTGTAGCAATAGAAGCCCATCACGGGCATTGACCCACTTGTTGTTTGCTCATTCCATGCCATGTTTACCTTTGTTTTGTAGGGTAGTCCTTAAGCCATCCCCTGCACATATTAGCTTTCTTACTATTAGTTTACTCTTTATCCTGTGTGACTGCCTTGATATATATTAAACTGTCATCCTAACCTGTCATCATGCATAGCACGACATTCATATAGGCATGGCAACTTTCAGTCATCTCCTAAAAGGCCCTTAGGATAAGGAGGCTATCGCAGTGGTGGCCCAAGCATCTGGAGACATTTAACTTCGCCTTGGAGATTTTCCACCAGGAGAAGCCCACAAGGCAGAACATGTTATCATAGAAGATCAGCTAGACTACACGAATGAGGTACAGACAATATGGAGGCAGTGGTCAGACGAAAGGAAAAGCATCTATATACAGCAGTTTGGGGATTTGCTCCATGTGACCGAGCTACTGGCAGACAAGGATATCCTTGGGGCAGCCATATATTGCTGGGAGCCTCGACAGCGGTGTTTTAACTTCAACGGTGTAGATCTTGTGCCCACCATAGAAGAATACAGAAGATTACTGGATATCCCAATTGAAGAAAACAAAAGGAATATTTATTTACCGTAACCCAGAAGATCATGTCAAAGGGCCTTTGCTGAAATAATAGGAAAGCAAGTATGGGACTCACCGGTGGCAACAACCTATGGTGGGTGTGAATATCTTCCATGGGCCACAATAAAAGAAATGATACAAACTGCCACAGAAGTAGGGGCACACAAATTGCTTACACTAGCTGTATAGGGGCTAGTCATTTTCCCAAGGATACTGGCCCACATTGATGGAGCAATTGTAGAATTGGTCCAGTAGGTGCTCAAAGGATGTGATCCCACTCCTACTATATTGGCTGAAACCATTTGCTCCCTTACTTATTTGAGGAGTACAGGCTCGGGGCAGTTCATGGGGTACCTACCTCTCCTGTGCACCTGGCTGCAAGGTCATTTCCCTTGTAGTATTTCTCGTTTTCCTACTGTGTATCAGTTTCCAGCCACGACACTATTGGATATTCTGCTCAGCAAGTGGAACTTACCTAAAGGCTTTGAAGACTGGAGAAAGAAGTTAGAGAAGCTCACAGAAGCTGACATTACCTGGACTGCTCCTTGGATGCCGGTGGTCTCCATGACTTATAGCTACGGGGACTATAATTGGGTCCCACTCTTAGGTCCTTGGGGAGGAACTGCATATGCCCCACTGCAGGGTGGAAGACAATTCGAGCATCATTAGATTATACCTGTGCTATTCGGCATGGAAGCTTGTGATTCACCTATAACAGAACCATGCTCATAGAAAAAGGCAAGAGGATGTATCAAGCATAGTCCATCCCACACAAGATCCAACCCAATAGTCCAAAACCTGGCGTTTATCCGGCATACATATCCTGGAGGGCACAACACAAGCCACAGTTGACTACAGACATGAGAGCCATCCTCCAAGAGAATCAGAATCTCAGGCAGCCAGATCCAAAG
The DNA here is from genome assembly GCA_023512835.1 of Taxillus chinensis. Classification (NCBI taxonomy): domain Eukaryota; kingdom Viridiplantae; phylum Streptophyta; class Magnoliopsida; order Santalales; family Loranthaceae; genus Taxillus; species Taxillus chinensis. The sequence goes on from CM042084.1 coordinate 52,238,982, forward strand.
GCTAGAAGCATCTTTAGAAGGAGCTCTTCAGGAGGTTGCAGTCAAGGAAAAATAGGTAGAGACCACATTAAAGTAGAGGGAGGAAGCAAGTGAGCGACCACCCCGAGAGGAAGAGGCGTCGTGCTACTTAGGAGATGACTGGAAGAAATGCCTTAAGATCATGTAGCAATAGCTTTCATGTTACATGGCATTTCAGCATTGTATGTTTGTATTGTGTGTTTGTATTATGTGTTTTGTTTGCAATAAAGTTGTTTGTTTTTCTAACCCTCCGCATATACATTCATGCATACATGCATATCAGATGAAAAAAATCAAATAAAAATTCCCTTGTACATAGGTGGGTAGCAGACTTTTTCCAGGATTACGCACTCTTACAATCTCAGATCTCGCCGCAGTCAAGTATCACAACCACAACCAATGGCAGACGAAGCAGAGAACAAACTCATGGGTTTAGAACAATCACAACAAGCCCTGCAGGGCAAATGGCTTTGATGATGGATATGCTCACCAAGTTAATCGAAGAAAGAGAAAGAATACCGACAAGAGGAACCCCGATAGGGGGAACTACCAATCACCATCAAGAGCAAGGCCGAAGCGGTTCAACCGCCTAATCGCTCCAAGCCAAGCACCCACCTATCATCTTGCTATGGCACAACCTCCAACTCCAAATCCAAAGTCACTTCACTATGCCCGCATCAGGACATGCAATGGAGGTAATAGGGTCTCCAGCCCCGAAAGAGGACATTGAGTCCCCTGCTCTAAGACGACTAGAGGAAAGATTGAAAGCCATAGAAGGCATCGATATCTATGGCATGACCAGCCCACAAGACTTATGTCTGGTCCCTGGAGTGGTGCTGCCACCAAAGTTCAAAATGCCAGAGTTTTAGAAGTTCAACGAGACCCGATGTCCGAAGACACATCTAGCCATGTATTGTCAAAAGATGGCTGCTTATGCTGGTGAAGACAAGCTCCTCATGCATTGTTTCCAGGAAAGCCTAACAGGGGCATCCCTTCGCTGGTACTTTCATCTAAATGGAAATTGCATCAAGACATGGAAAGAATTAGCTACTTCCTTCTTGGCACAATACAAACATGTCACTGAGTTGGCACTGGATCGACTAACCCTGCAGTCCATGGAAAAGGGATCCGAGGAAAATTTCAAAGATTATGCACGAAGATAGAGAGAGACCGATGTGGAGTTCCAACCTCCCCTTACTGAAAGAGAACTCACTACTCTTTTTATCAACACACTAAAAGGCGTATACTATGAGAAGTTGATAGGTAACGTCTCCAGTAGCTTTGCAGACTTGGTTGCATCCGGTGAACGTGTAAAAAGTGGAATTAAAGGAGGAAAGCTAAAGGGTAAACGTCTCCTATATGGATGTTGGCCTTCAGTGGCATGTATGTGTTTGAGATTAGGCCTGTGTGGCCATGCGTATTATGTGTTTGATATTATGCCTGTGAGGCGATGCATGCTAAGTGTTTGATGTTATACCAGTGTGGGTATGCCTGAAAAGTGTTTGATGTTATACCTGTGAGGATATGCATGCTAAGTGTTTGATGTTATGCCAGTGTGGATATGCATGTTAAGTGTTTATTGTTATGCCTGAATAGCTGAGATGTATGTTAAGTGTTTGGTGTTATGTCAGTGAGACTGACTGTGGAGCCTAAGAAGCCTGAGAGGCTAAGGCAATGTCTCGTGGAGCCTAAGAAGCCCGAGAGGCCGAGGCAATGCTTGTGTACTGTGGAGCCCGAGAGATCGAGTTAGTGTCGGTGAGATCGACCGTGGAGCCCGAGAGGCCGAGTTGCCGTAGTGGGACCAACCGAGGAGTTTTTGTGGCAAAGGTTGTACCTGTTTGTGGCTTGTCGTGTATTGTATTGATTATGACCTATTTAGAATGTAATTTCCACGACACCACACTTGAGCACTTCTTCATATAGATGGTAGGAGCATGGGATGGGTTGGGGAGACATGATCCCTACTGAGTTGTGGTTGCTCACCCCTCCTATTGTGGTGTGTTTTCTTGCAGGAACCTACAGGCGTTGGGAACACCAAGGTGGGAGAGTTCTGTTTTGTGGCTTTGTTTTATGTTATTTGTGTTATGTAATTCCGTTGAGACCATGTAACCCCAGCGGGGAGATATTGTAATGAAGTTTAAAATGTAATAAAGGCATGTGGTTTGAATTTACTAATATGATTTTGTCTTTTTGAATATATCCTGTGACGGTGTATGTCGTCTTGTGTGGGAAAGTTGTATCCTACCCCCTTATCCACCACTTGGGTAAAGGGAGGGTCACGTTCCGGTCTCCTTGGGTTGGAAATCCGAGGCGTGACAATATGGTATCGGAGCATGGTCTAGTTGGCCTAGGGTAGTGGGCGGATCTGGTTGTCTTGAGTCCTTTGGAGGAACCTGGAGGGACATGCCTGATCAACACGGTCCTCTTTGGGCCTCTAAGGTGTACTTGGGGTAGTCCAGACCAGAGGTAGGATTTGCATGCATTGGCATTAGGGCACTAGTTGCATTCGTTGTTATGTGTGAAAATGTGAATAACGTGATTATGTGTGAATGCGTGCGGCTACGAGTATTCTTGGAATACCTTGGGCATGACTACAATGTGGATTGTGCTGTGTGCAATGTGGATTGATGCAATGTATGTGTGTGATGCCATGTGATAGGATAGATGGAAAGGGGTAGAGGGCGTAGCATGCGATATATTTCGAATACGTTTTGACAATTGTCTTACTTACTTCATGTAGTAAGAATGCCACCAAGGAGAGTGACACGTGCGTCCGGGGTAGTGGCTGATGAGTCATCTGCCCACGAGGGTCCAGGTGCGGGGCAGTCCGCTGGAGGACATGCGCTGTTGTTGGCACAGGTGCGAGAGAGCATCCGACTAGAAGTCCGAGAGCTGAAGGAGGGTATCCGGCAAGAGGTTCGGGAGGAAGTACGCCGTGAGATGGCAGCACAGCAGGTGGCACCACCACCACCACCACCCGGCGGGGTAGTTACCTCGTGAGCATGAGAGTTCGCTAGGTGGCATACCAATTCGTGCGGAGGACGATGTGGTGACGAGGTTCCGAAAGGAACAACCTCTGAGGTTCAAGGGAGAAGAGGAACCCATGGTGGCTGAGCACTGGTTGAGGCAAATTGAGCATGTGTTTTCCTTCCTCCTACCCCGGGAGGAGGATAAGGTGAGGCTGGCCATTCGGCAGCTAGAGGGGAATGCTCTAGAGTGGTGGCAGAGTGTCACGGGGAGCCGTGCAGTGCAGTTTATGCTGTGGGAGGAGTTCTTGCAACTCTTCCACGATGACTTTTTCCCTGAGTCCTTGAGATGGCGTAAGAGAGAAGAATTTGGCAGCCTGAAGCAAGGATCAAAGACGGTGCTCGAGTATGAGCGAGAGTTCTGGAGCCTGAGTAGGTTTGCCCCTGAGACTGTGGCGAAGGAGGACCTGAAGGCCCACAAATTCACCTTGGGTCTCAGGCCAGCTCTTAGACAGAGGGTGGCGATTCTGCGTTTGAGGACCTATGCTGAGGTTGTTGAGACAGCACGTATAGCTGAGAGGGAACTGGATGATGGGAGGCAGGTCCACCAGGGTCGCCAGTTGCAAGGTGGGTCTGAGCGCGATTCTAGATCCAAGAGGCCCAAGACTAAGGAGAGAGATAGTAGTTCTTTCCGTAGCCGGGGTCTACCATCTGTGAACCCAGGGAGGTTCACCTTTGGCGGTAGTAGGCAGGAAGGTTCAGCAGGAGGTCTCCCTAGAGGTTGTCTTTGTTGTGGGGGCAAGGTCATTTTAAGAGGGAATGTCCCAAGAAGGACTGGCGGTGCAACAGCTATGGGCGAGAGGGCCACTTGAGCCGGGTTTGAGGGAGTGGCAACAGGGGAGCAGGAGGCTTGGCATCCAACATGAAGAGTGATGCTAGTTTCCGCGCTCCAGTGGTGAGGCCAGCCCGTCAGTGGCAGGCTAGCTAGGCAGGATCTAGCCAGACCCGACCTCAGGGGAGGCAAGAGCGTCAGCAGACTGAAGCTGGAGGCAGCCATGGCGGGAAGCATCCAGTGAGTGAGCCGACTAGTGGCACGGGCCAAGGGAGGGTGTTTGCGCTATATGTGTCATACCAGGAGGAGACTGAGTTACCACCTCCACCGGCTGAGGGTGGAGTAGGACCTTCGGTGGTTAGAGGTACCCTTCTGATCTCTCATACGCTTTCTTCTGTTCTTTTCGATACGGGTGCATCGTGTTCTTTTGTTGCTGAGCTTGTAATTGAGGGATTGGGGTTAGCATGTGTTGAGGCAAAGAGACCCCTAGCAGTGGAGTCTCCGGTGGGAGGTGTGATTGAGGTACGGCGTGTATGTCACGGCTGTGTGTTAACTATAGGGGATGTGGAGCTTAGTTTCGATTTGTACGTGATGCCCTTGTGTACATTTGATCTGATCTTGGGTATGGATTGGCTTATGGCTTTCCAGGCCAAGATAGGCTGTTATCGGCGGCGTGTATCCTTCGTGACACCTGTAGGGACCTCTTGCACCCTGCAGGGGGAGTGGGACTGTGAGGCGAGTTGTATGGATTGGCTTATGGCTTTCCAGGCCAAGATAGGCTGTTATCGGCGGCGTGTATCCTTCGTGACACCTGTAGGGACCTCTTGCACCCTGCAGGGGGAGTGGGACTGTGAGGCGAGTTGGGCTGGGCCAGTGTTAGACCAGTGAAGTGCCATTACCCACAGGTTGGCAGCCCTGACCTTTGCTGAGGAGGGGAAGGTGGAAAAGAGGGAGTGGCCCGCTGTTGTGGACCGATTTCAGGATGTTTTTCCTGAAGAGTTGAGGAGTTTGCCACCTAAGAGGAGTGTGGAGTTCACCATTGAGTTGGTGCCGGGGACGGGTCCGATTTCCCAAGTAGCGTATCGTATGGGGCCAGCTGAGTTGAGGGAGCTTCAAAGGCAAATCGAGGAGTTGGTGGGCCAGGGGTATATCAGACCGAGTACCTCACCTTGGGGTGCTCCAGTGCTCTTTGCAAAGAAGGTAGATGGCACGCTTTGCCTCTGCATTGACTACAGGAAGCTGAATTCGATGACTGTGAAGAACAAGTATCCGTTGCCCCGGATAGATGACCTATTTGACCAGTTGAGTGGGACCCAGTGGTTTTCAAAGATAGATCTGCGATCGGGGTATCACTAGCTAAGGGTTAAGGAGGAAGACATCCCTAAGGCTTTTCGGTGTAGGTATGGGCACTATGAGTGGGTAGTGATACCTTTTGGGCTCACTATTGCACCCGCAGTGTTTATGCATTTGATGAACCAGGTCTTTGCTCCATACTTGGATTCGTTTGTAGTGGTGTTTATTGACGATATCTTGGTATATTCCAAGACCGAAAGGGAGCATGTGGAACACCTGGAAACAGTGTTGCAAACCTTGAGGGATCAGCGGTTCTTTGCTAAGTTTAGCAAATGCGAGTTTTAGATGCAGGAGGTCCATTTTCTTGGCCATGTAGTGTCAGCTGAAGGGGCTAGAGTGGACTCAGTCAAGATTAAGGCGGTGTCATCATGGGAGAGGCCAACCAATGTCTTCGAGATTCATAGTTTCCTTGGCTTGGCAGGGTACTACCATCGTTTCGTGGAGGGATTCTCCCGTTTGGCAGCTCCTATGACGGTGTTGACCCGGAAGGGAGTGAAGTTTGAGTGGACTGACAAGTGTCAGCTGGCATTTGAGGCTCTCAAAACCCATTTGACCACTGCACCGATGTTGAGGTTACCTCGGGAGGATATCCCATATGAGGTATATTGTGATGCGTCCAGGGTTGGTTTGGGGTGTGTGCTTATGCAGGAGTACAGTGTGGTAGCTTACGGGTCGAGGCAGCTGAAGCCGCATGAGCAGAATTACCCTACTCATGACCATGAGTTGGTGGCTATCATCTTTCCCTTGAAGAGTTGGCAACATTACCTTTTGGGGGAGAAGTTCATAGTGTTTTCTGATCACAAGAGCCTTCAGTACATCTTTACTCAGAAGAACTTGAATTTGAGGCAGAGGAGATGGGTGGAGTATTTGCAGACCTTTGACTTTACTCTTGCCTATTCCCCGGGCAAGGGTAATGTTGTGGCTGACGCGTTGAGCAGAAAAGGGAAAGCTGAGGTGGCCGTGAGAGAGTGGAAGCTGATGGAGCAGTTGGTAATGTTGCAGCTGCAGCCTATTGTTCGTGATGGTGGGACAGTCCTGAGTCCTATAGTTGTTGTGCCTGAGCTGTACCAGCGCGTCCGAGAGGCACATTTGGGTGACATTGAGTGTGAGGTCCTCCGTGCCCGTTTTGAGGCTGGTGAGCTATCTGAAGGCTGGACAGAGGGTCCTTAGCATGAGTTATCTTTTCAGGGGCGGCTAGTAGTGGCTTCTTCTCTCCAGGATGAGGTGATGAGGGAGTTTCATCAGTCTAGAGTTGCTGTGCATCCAGGGGGTACGAAGATGTACCATGCGCTTCGGGGACATTTTTGGTGGCCTGGGATGAAACGCGATGTGGCTGCCTTTGTTTCGCGGTGCCTCACGTGTCAGCAGGTGAAGGCTGAGCATCAGCGGCCGGCGGGCATGTTACAGCCGTTGCCCATAGCGGAGTGGAAGTGGGACCACATAGCGATGGATTTGTAACTGCTCTTCCACCCACCACAGGGAGGAAAGATATGATTTGGGTGATTGTGGATCGGCTCACAAAGTCGGCCCATTTTCTTGCTGTTCGCGAGTGGGACTCTATTGGGACCCTGAGTCAACTATACATGAACGAGATTGTGAGACTGCATGGAGTACCATCGTCGATTGTCTCTGACCAGGATTCGAGGTTCACTTCCCGTTTTTGGGTAGGTTTGCAGGAGGCTATGGGGACCAAGCTTAACTTGAGTACAACCTTCCACCCTGAGACTGACGGCCAGACAGAGCGGACGAATCAGACTTTGGAGGACATGTTATGGGCCTGTGTGTTAGATTTTGGGGGTTCATGGGCAACTCACCTTCCTTTGGTGGAGTTTGCCTACAACAATAGTTATCAGGCGTCCATTGGGATGGCCCCTTTCGAGGCATTGTATGGGAGGCCATGCCGATCCCCTTTGTGTTGGACTGAGGCAGGAGAGGCGGCTCTCTTGGGACCACAATTGGTTCAAGAGGCTACTGAGAAAGTTAAGTTGATTGGCCAGCGCTTCTTTATCGCCTCGTAGTCGACGAAATCTTATGCGGACCAACGGCGGCAACCTTTGCAGTTTTCTGTGGGCGACCATGTGTTTCTCCGTGTCTCTCAACGACGTGGACATCGGTGCTTTGGGAGAGGTTCCAAACTCTCTCCCCGGTTTATTGGTCCATTTGAGGTTATAGCTCGTGTGGGGCCTGTAGCTTACCGCTTAGCATTGCCACCGCGATTGAGTCGGGTGCACAATGTATTCCACGTGTCCCAACTGGGGAAGTATCACCCTGACCCCACTCATGTGTTAGACTGGGGGGCATTGGACATTGAGTATGACATGTCCGTTGTTGAGGCCCCTATCCGTATACTCGATCGACGGGAGAAACTTCTGTGGGGTCGTGCTATTCCTTTGGTTCGTGTACTGTGGCAGCACCGTGGCATTGAGGAGGAGACTTGGGAGCGGGAGTCTTTAATGCGTGAGCAACATCTCGAGTTGTTCGAGGACGAACAATCCTAAGGGCGTGAAGTGGCTGTTGGCCAAGGGCTAGTGATGTGCTTTGTATGTTGTATTGTATTTGTATTTGTATTTGTTTTGTCCTTTAGACATGTATGTATTGAGATATGTTTTGAGACTTGTATCTGTGATATGCGGATATGTGGTATATGCATTGTAATGCATGTGGTTATGGATTGTGGTGGTGCTTTGTTATGTGCTGTATCCGGCGTGTGACCCATTTGGGTGTTGTGGCTTGCCGTTTGGAAAATTGGTAGCTTGTATTTGTTACTCCTTGCATGTTTCTTTTCGAGGACGAAAAGTCTTGAGGGGAAGAGGATGTAATGACCCGCGTTTTGTGGTATGTAAAAAGTTAATCACAGATGCCTTGTGAGTGGAAATTGTTGGGTTTTAGGGAGTTATCTTCCCACACACTTTAGCTAAAACACCTTGAATGTTGATGCACAAGTTTGAGGTAAGAGATGAGCCCAAGAGGGGACTTTTGGGAGGTGCACGTGACAATTGATAACATGCATTTATGCCCTAGGAAGATGTTATTTGCATATACAGGCGCTTTTAGGATGTTTTGTCAGGTTTTGGAGATTAATTTTGACCAAGTAGATGGCCTCAAATCAATTGGCGTGCAGAACTAAAGTTTCTCAGAATGATGTCCTCTACCTTCCACAGAAGTTCCAGAGCCAAAGGCCTTGAACGCCAATTGGACCAATTGGCGTGTAAGCATATTACTGCATACCAGCCTTCTACATGATGCAAGGAAGCTTGGGATAGAATTTCACAGCTTTTGGAGCTGCACATCATATGGGGATATGACGTGCATTATGGCGTGCAGCCATATTTTTGCACCATCACCTTGGTTTTGTGGTTCTAATCATCTTTCCCCAAAGGACTATGTTGGAATTATGGATATTTTGTCGTGTGTGGATGCGGGAAGATTGTAGCTTGTGTGATCAAAACTACGTCGTTTTGATGCTAGGATTCACTTAATCAAAACTACGTCATTTTGATGTTGGTGTGCCTATATAAGAGGTGAAGGACTCTTAGGTTTAGGGTTCTTCTTTTGGCTAGCCACTGCAGCCGTCGCAGAGAGAGAGAGAGAGAGAGAGAGAGCTAGAGAGAGGGAAGGAAGGAGAGCTGCTGGTTGCTGCCGGAGCATCTTGTGTGGGGAGGACGGCGTCTAGCGCGGGAGCAAGGAGGATCCTCATTAAGGTAGGGGTTCTGTTCTTCCTTGTACCTATCCCAGGGTTATGGCCTTGTGGTAGGCGATTTGTAATCTGGATATATATATTATATGTAAATCTATATAGGTGTGATCTCCTATATGGATGTTGGCCTTCAGTGGCGTGTATGTGTTTGAGATTAGGCCTGTGTGGCCATGCGTATTATGTGTTTGATATTATGCATGTGAGGCTATGCATGCTAAGTGTTTGATGTTATACCAGTGTGGGTATGCCTGAAAAGTGTTTGATGTTATACCTATGAAGATATGCATGCTAAGTGTTTGATGTTATGTCAGTGTGGATATGCATGTTAAGTGTTTGTTGTTATGCCTGAATAGCTGAGATGTATGTTAAGTGTTTGGTGTTATGTCAGTGAGACTGACTGTGGAGCCTAAGAAGCCTGAGAGGCTGAGGCAATGTCTATGGAGCCTAAGAAGCCTGAGAGGCTGAGGCAATACTTGTGTACCTGTGGAGCCTGAGAGCGAGTTAATGTCGGTGAGACTAACGTGGAGCCTGAGAGGCTAAGTTCCTGTCGGTGGGACCGACCGAGGAGTTTTTGTGGCGAAGGTTGTACCTGTTTGTGGCTTGTCGTGTATAGTATTGATTATGACCTGTTTAGAATGTAATTTCCACGACACCGCACTTGAGCACTTCTTCATATAGATTGTAGGAGCATGGGATGGGTTGGGGAGACATGATCCCTACTGAGCTGTGGTTGCTCACCCCTCCTAGTGTGGTGTGTTTTCTTGCAGGAACCTACAGGCGTTAGGTGGGAACACCAATGTAAGGACCCGTACCTTGAGTTAGTCAGTTTTGCCTCCTGAGTAGAGTTTTTCTAGATTTTGACCTAGTAAATGGACTCCAATGAATTCACGTACAAAAGGAAAGATGCTTAGAATGATGTCCTCTATCTACCACAGAAGTTTCAGGCCAAATGGACATGTATGTGAGGTGCACGTGATATGGGTCCAATTCACGTGCAAGTGTAATTGTCTTCTAAATGATGCAAGGAAGCTAGGGGTGAAGTTTGAGAGCATTTGGAGTCCATATGGAGGTGCACGTGAATTGGGAATTCACGTGCAAATTGGCGTGCAGCCATATTTTTGCATGGTTCCCTTGGTTTTGTCATCCTAAGGAACTTTCTCCAAAGGACCATGTTGAAATTCTGAGTATTTTGGCCTATATGGGTGCGGAAAGGTGGTAACTTGTGTGATCAAAACTACGTCGTTTTGATCCTGGGATTCACTTAATCAAAACTACGTCGTTTTGATGTTGTGTTGTCTATATAAGAGGAGGAGTCCCTCTGTTTTAGGTTTAGGGTTTGTTGCTTCACCAGCCGTCGCAGAGAGAGAGAGAGAGGGAAGGAGAGCTCCTGGTTGCTGCCGGGCGTCTTGCGTGGGTGGTCGGTGCTTTGTGGGTGGACGGTGTTCGGCTTGGGATCAGACCGTTGCTGTGTTGTTGCGTTTTCCTTGAGGTAGGGGTTCTGTTCTTCCTAAGTCCTTCTCTGTCCTAGGGTTCCAGGGCAGATTTCTGGTTATAACTGTTATATATAAATTAGTAATCCATATAGGTGTGATCTCCTATATGGATGTTGGCCTTCAGTGGCATGTTGGTGTGATTCTGTGGACTACATGCTATGTGTTCGATGAAATGCCTGTGTGAATATAGCTGTATGTATATGCCCATTACGTGTTTGATAATATGCCTATGTGGCTGGACTTGTGATTTAGTGTATGTGTGTATGCTGGGTGTGTGTTCTGTTGCCTGAATGGCTGGGTTTGTGCACTTGTGAGCGGGTGCACACCAAGTGTTTGGTTTTATGTTTGTGTGACCGTGGTGTAAGTTGTGTGCCCGATTGTGGTATCTGGCCTGAAGAGGCGGTTAAACTACTTTGCCTAAGAGGCGGTTAAACCAGTGGCCTGAAGAGGCGGTTAAATCACTTGGCCTGAAGAGGCGGTTAAATAACTTGGCCTGAAGAGGCGGTTAAATCACTTGTGTTTTGTGTGGTGGATAATTGTGACTACTGATGTGGTTTGATATTGTTTGTTGAGATTGTTGTAACACGTCACTACACCTGTGCACATGCATGTAGCCGCTAGGAGCATGGGAAGGGTTGGGGAGACTTGATCCCTACTGAGCTATGGTTGCTCACCCCTCCTACTGTGTTTGCTTGTTTTCCAGGGACTTACAGGCGTTAGGTGGACACACCAAGGTGGAAGACCTTATCCATTTTACTCTCTTCCATTTATGTTGTTTTCTTTTATGGGAACTGATGTAACCCCAGTGGGGATGGGATTGGAAAGAATTCTGTTGTAATAAACTGGTTTGGATTATTTTTATGAACATTACTTTCTTGAATGTGTTGTGGATGTTTGAAATATAAAATTCTTGGTTTGTATCCTAACCCCTTTGCCCTCCGTGTGGGAAAAAGGGGAGTCACGTGCCGGTTTCCTTAGGTTGGAAATCCGGGGCGTGACAACCAAGGTGGGAGAGTTCTATTTTGTGGCTTTGTTTTATGTTATTTGTGTTATGTAATTCCGTTGAGACCTTGTAACCCCAGCGAGGAGATATTGTAATGAAGTTTAAAACATAATAAAGGCATGTAGTTTGAATTTACTAATATGATTTTGTCTTTCTGAATATATCCTGTGACGGTGTATGTTGTCTTGTGTGGGAAAGTTATATCCTACCCCCTTATCCACTACTTGGATAAAGGGAGGGTCACGTTCCGGTCTCCTCGGGTTGGAAATCCGGGGCGTGACAGTTCAGGCATTAAAGGATGCGAAGTGGCTAGACTTTTCTGCACTAACTAGGACGCCAAATCTGAACAGCAATCCTCTCCAGAACCCTCCAACAATGTTGCTAGTATCAAGAATGAAGGACGGCTGGAGAGGGTCTCCCAAGTACAAATGGAGAAAACATATTTGTTTACCCTGTTACAGGAACATGGCTATATACTTGCTAAAGACACGCCGGAGGCAGGAAAGGGAACAGATGGGGAAAAACAATGTCCTTATCACAAGATGTCGTGGGCACATGACATCGCAGAATGTAGTGAGTTTTTCAAGGTGGTGCAAAAACTCATGGACCAAAGGATGATCGAATTGTCCAGGGAAGAGATAGACAATCAAAGCCACATGATCCAAGGAGACATGTCATACAAACCATCGTCGGTGCCAACAACCCTTGTCTTGAATGTTAAGACTCCAGAAATCCCACTACTGCCTCATGGAATTACACCTCTCACCATATGTGTCCCTGCCCCTTTCCCCTACAAGTCGATAATGCAGTCCCATGGAACTACAACTGTGGGGTAGTTTAGGGAGCCACCGCAGAGTAAAAGAAAACTCGTAGTGGTCGGGCTTATGCCCCTGATATGGCGGACAAAGCAAGGAAACAAAAAGCTGTAGAACCCGACATTGAGCCAACACTGGAGGCAACAAAGAAAGGAACACCGGTCACGGAAGAAGAGGCTGCGGAATTTCTGAAACTCATGAAGCAAAGCGAGTACAATATTGTGGACCAGCTGAGTTAACAACCGCTCGCATCTCATTGCACTCATTAATGATGGATTCTCAACCTCACTGGGAAGCACTAATGAAGGTTCTGAGCCAAGCCTATGTTCCTTCAACCATCCCGGTGGCGAATGTGGATGGATTCACTAGTAACCTCATTATGAACAACATCATCAGCTTTGGAGATGACGAGCTACCCCAGGAAGGAAAGGGGCATATAAAGGCTCTACACATCATAGTCAAATGTAAGGAGCACACTATAGCTCGACTACTTATCGACAATGGCTCTGCCTTAAACATTATGCCCTTACATATACTACAACAACTACCGAGATGCGCCCTTGTACAATGAAGGTACGAGCTTTCGATGGAGGCAAACGTGATGTGGTGGGAACTCTGGACATTCCACTCCTAATTGGGCCTGTAATGACCCGTGTGTAAGAAGTTAACCACAAACACCTTGGATGTTGGTGCACAAGTTTGAGGTAAGAGATGAGCCCAAGAGGGGACTTTTGGGAGGTGCATGTGACAAGTGATAACGTGCATTTATGCCCTAGGAAGATGCTATGCATATACAGGCGCTTTTAAGCTGTTTTGGCAGATTTTGGAGCTCACTTTTGGTATAGTAGATGGCCTCAAACAATTGGCGTGCAAGAACAAAAGTTGCTTAGAATGAGGTCCTCTATCTACCACAGAAATTTCAGAGCATTTGGAGCTGCACGTGAATTCACCCATTTCACGTGCAAGCATATTTTTGCTTCTTAGGCCTATACAAGATGCAAGGAGGCTTAGGGTGAAGTTTGAGTGCATTTGGAGCTGCACGCCAATTGGGGAATTGACGTGCAAATTGGCGTGTAGGCATATTTTTGCATGGTTACCTTAGTTTTGTTATTCTAATCATCTTTCCCCAAAGGACTATGATGGAATTGTGTATATTTTGGTGTGTACGGATGTGGGAAGGTCATAGCTTGTTCCATCAAAACTACGTCGTTTTGATACTGGGATTCACTTAATCAAAACTACGTCGTTTTGATGTTGTGTTGTCTATATAAGGAGGAGAAGCCCTCTGTTTTAGGTTTAGGGTTCTCTTCGCCCATCGCGGCCGTCGTAGAGAGAGAGAGAGCTAGAGAGAGGGAAGGAAGGGGAGTTGCTTTGGTCTTGCCGGAGCATCTTGCGTGGGGAGGACGGCGTTTAGCGTGGGAGCAAGGAAGATCCGCTTTAAGGTAGGGGTTCTGTTCTTCCTAAATCCTCCCTCGTCCTAGGGTTCTAGGGCAGATTATGGAGTTATACCCGTTTATATATATATGTAATCCATATAGGTGTGATCTCCTATATGGATGTTGGCCTTCAATGGCGGTTTTTGATGTATTCTGGTGTTGGATGGTGTGCATATTAAGTGTTCGATAAAATGCCCGTGTGAATATGTCCGTGTGAATATGCCTAGTATGTGTTTGATAATATGCCTTGTGTGGTCGGGTTTGTGGGTTTGTGAATGTATGCATGTTAAGTGTTTGGTAAAATACTTGTGAGACTCGCATGTCAAGTGTTTGATTTTACGCCTGATGGGTCGTGCGAATTAAATGTTTTGTATTATGCCTGTGAAAGTGTGTATGCTACGTGTTTGGTTTAATGCCTGTGTGACCTTGTATGCTGTGTTTGTGGAACTCGGTGGCTGTGGAAGCCCGGGACTGGAACTGTTAGCCTGTGTGGCTAAGCCTATATGGCTGTAGATATGTTAGCCCGTGTGGCTAAGCCTGAGTGGCCGTGGATATGTTAGCCGTGTGGCTAAGCCTGAGTGGCCGTGGATATGTTAGCCATGTGGCTAAGCCTTAGTGGCTGTGGATATGTCAGTCCGTGTGGCTAAGCCTGAGTGGCCGTGGATATGTTAGCCCGTGTGGCTAAGCCTGAGTGACTGTGGACATGTTAGCCTATATGGCTAAGCCTGTATGGCGGTGGATATCTCGTATCTTTGTGTGATTGTAGAATATAACCTGTTTATATCTTATTGTCACTACACTGCACTTGTGCACACCCTCATGTAGACGCTAGGAGCATGGGATGGGTTGGGGAGACATGATCCCTACTGAGCTGTGGTTGCTCACCCCTCCCTCTATGTTGTGTTTTCTTTCAAGAACATACCGGCGTTAGGTGGGACCCCAAGGTGGAAGACCTTATTTACTTTACCGTCTTTCATTTATGTTATTTTGTGGGAATTAATGTAACTCCAAGTGGGGATGGATTGAAAAGAGGATTTTGTTGTAATAAAGACTGGTTTGGATTGTGGATTGCTTTAATGAACACTACTTTCTTGAATGTGTTGTGGATGGTTTAAAATGTTATATTTGGGGTTTGCACCCTAACCCCTTTGCCCTCCGTGTGGGTACAAGGGGAGTCACGTACCGGTTTCCACGGGTTCGAAATCTGGGGCGTGATAGGGCCATCGACTTTTACGGTGCAATTTCAGGTGATGGATATTACACCCTACTATAGCTATTTATTAGGAAGACCTTGGATCCACATGGAAGGAGCAGTGCCGTCAAACCTCCACCAAAAGATGAAATTTGCAATGAGAGATCAGCTCATTAGCATCTCTGGGGAAATAAGTTTCCCAGTCACCAAGCCAGCATCGGTTCCTAATGTTGAGAACAACGAAGATATACTAGAATGCTCCTATCGGGCGTTTGAGATGGTGAATGTCACTTCTGCCCCAATCCATTATCTCTCGAACGCTACAAGAATGGTCGCAGCCACCATGATCGAACAGGGGTACAAACCAGGGCAAGGATTAGGCCCAAGAGCTCAAGGAATTCAGAAATCGTTGACCATTCGAGAAAATACCGAGAAGTTTGGGTTAGGCTACATGCCTATAAGAGCTGACAGACAAAGGGAAGCTACCAAGAACAGGGAAATCAGAATGGCAAAGTTGCAGAAAAGACCAGTACAAGAACCAAGGAGGAGCTTTCCCCCCTTACATGATACTTTTCAGAGTGGGGGGTTTATCCACAAAAGCCAAGCCGAAACTAAAACTGCGACTGTGGCTGCACTGGACACAGACAAGCATGCACCAAGCGAGATGGTTTAGTTGGTGCGAGAAGATCCCAACCAGCCATTGAACAATTGGACCAGCCTAGACCTCCCCATAATGTAATGCTTATCGGGTCACTGGGATTTAATGTATTCTATTTTAACGTCTTTGAAGTGGTGAACATTTGTTTTTATTAAAAGCTTTCCAATAAAATGTACCTTTTTTCAAATGTTTCATGGTGCATTCCATTCATGACATATGCATATCATATTTGGTTACCAACTTGTCATTATCTTATAAGCAGGTATCACAATGTCAATAAAAACATCGTATACGAAAGCGAAACAAGATGCCTAAGGTTTGACCAAAGTCCAAACTGGGAGTGGGCAGTGTTTGAAGCTGATGAGAATGAGTTTAGAGGAGACACCCGAGCTACCGGGAGAGATCATACGCCTATTGGAAAAGGACGATCGCTTATCCATTCCAAGAGAGGACCCAGTAGAAACAGTGAATTTGGGGACGGTTTCCGAACCAAGAGAATCGAGGGTAGGGACTTTAATAGCTACCGATATCAAAAAGCAATTAATCGAGCTGTTAAGGAGCTACGTCGACGTTTTTGCATGGTCATACCAAGATATGCCAGGATTAGACACTAACATAGTACAACATCACATACTAGTTGTTGGACCCCATTTTGTCCAGGTTGGATATACTAACCCCATTTGGTGTATATACCCTTTTGCCCATGCCATATACCTTGTTGAACAGGTCCTTAGAGATTTCCTGCGATTTGCACAAGATGGATGCATTGACACGAACTGGGAAGCCCAAAATGGATAACCATTGCTACAAGTCCCTAAAGTACCCCAAGACCAATACCAGGGGATAGAGGAGGAAATTTGGAGAATAACGCACTTGACTAAGCTTAATTCCGATGAAAAACGAAGAAGTTATGGCCAAAACAATTTTCGTTGGAAAAAGTCAAACTTGCCAAAAGACGGTCAATGCCCCTGGTCAAACTTCCCAGAAAAGTGACTATGTGAAGTTCTCGAAAACATCTATTTAGGCAAATACAGGCCTTCCCAAACAATCCCCCAAAGTTCACCCATTTTGGCATTTTTGGTGGGGGTAAAAAGGTAATTAAAAAATAGGGTTGGCCGTTGACCGTTGACCTTCGACCTGCCGACACTTCGACCCATTGACCTTCGAAGCCTCGAAGCCTCGAAGCTCTGAAGCCTCGAAGCCTCAAAGCGTCGAAGCTCGAAGCCTCGAAGCATCGAAGATTCGAACCCTCGAAGCCCCGCTGCAGACACTCCGACCTTCAACCCTTCGATCCTTGACCCTCGAAGCCTATAAACCTTCGACCTGCCGACACTCCGACCTTCGACCCTTCGACCCTTGACCTTCAAACCCTGTGAGTCTTCGACCCTTCGACCCGTCCAACCTTCAACCTACCGACACTTCGACCCGTTGACTGTTGACCTTCGACCTGCCGACACTTCGACCCATTGACCGTTGACCTTCGACCCACCGAAGTTTCGACCCTCCGAAACTTCGACCCTGCCGACACTTCGACCCTGCCGACACTCCGACCCGCCGACAATCTGACCCTTTGACCTCTAACTTTCATCTGTTTGGCTTCTTGCGCTGGCTCTCTCGTTGATTATTCACGAGACACCTTTTAATGAGCTAGCCATCTGACAGAATCATTTTTCAATGCCTGTCAGTCACATGGACTAAATGAAAAATTTAAAAAGGACAAACACGAGCTGCACAGGTCGCCAGACCACCCGACAACGCACAAAATCTGGAAGTAAAATAAGGGAATCAATAATACAGCATTAAATGTTGCAATCAATGTAATCCAGCCAAATACTTTAAAATGCAGTCTTCTGTTCAGGCGGAAGAGAAGTTCGAAAAAGAGAAAAAATAGAGAGAGATTACGCCCAAGCTGCTTCCCTGATCAAAGAGAGAGAGAAAACACCCAGAGTTCAAAATCAAAATCGCCCCAGATTTTCGCCCAACTTTCTCCCTTTCCCAAAACCAAAATCGCCCCTCTTTCCCTCTTTCTTGTTTCAGCTCTCTTTTTCCCAGAAAACGAAAAGCACAAAAACAACCCGTTCTGCTGATAACGTGCATTTTATGCCGTTATTCTAGTGTTTATTTAGGATGTTTAAGAGCATGATTAGAGCCTTATTGCTTCATATATCATATATATTTGCTCTAACCCCTAGGAAGATGCTATTTGCAAATACATGCGCTTTTAAGCTGTTTTGGCAGGTTTTGGACCTCACTTTTGACATAGTAGATGGCCTCAAACAATTTGCGTGCAAGAACAAAAGTTTCTTAGAATGATGTCATCTACCTACCACAGAAATTTCAGAGCATTTGGAGCTGAACGTGAATTCACCCATATCACGTGCAAGCCTATTTTTGCCTCTCAGGCCTCTACATGATGCAAGGAAGCTTGGGGAGAAGTTTGAGCTGATTTGGAGGTGCACGTGAATTCACCATATCACGTGCAAATTGGCGTGCAGAGATATTTTTGGACCGATCCAATCGTTTTTCCATGCTGATCATTTGTTCCTGAAGGCCCAAGTCCAAATTGTGGATGGAAGATAGAGTTTTTAATGTTTCAAGTGTTACTTATCAAAACTACGCCGTTTTGATAAGTGGGCTAGGTTACACACCTCAAGGCCCATCCAAACTCTATAAATAAGAGCTCCACGCCCTCTCGCTATGCATGCCTAACCCCCACACACGTTTTAGAGAGAGAGAGAGAGGCTCCACGACTTGGAGGTGCTCCTTGACCTAGGAGAGCAGCCGTCGCAGCAGCCGTCGCGGATTTTGGAGCCCTGGATTTGAAGCTTTCTTGTGCGCGTGATCAAGAAGAAGATGTTGAGCTTTTCTCGCTTTGTGTTTGCTTGTAATCATGCGTGAGTAGTCTTTTAATCTAGGGGAGCAATGTAGCCCCTTGTTGTTTTCTTTGTGTTTATGAATATTGGGTTTGGATGATTGAGTTTTGCATGTTTTATGAATCTGTTCTTAAGTTCTATCTTTGGATGTACACCTTGGTATTCTTAGCCTTAGTCTGGGGCGGATTGAGATTCATAACTTATTTGTGATTGGTGTGATCATTATCCTTTTGCAAGTATGATTTATTGGCTTTGCATGTTTGTGTGTTTAGATGACCATTCCTGGCATACAACTCTTAAAAGGACCTCAATGACCATTTGTTGTCCTTGGCCTTGTGTTTAACATGTTTTCAATCGGACAACCCTAATATCATGAACCAAGAGAGATAACATAGGGAGGTGAAATTGTGACCCTAGATGCTTTTAATCCTTGAATCTTAATCCTAAAATCACTTTACTTTCTTTGTTTATTTAGAAAACCAAATAAAAATTAGATCTTTAGTTTAAAAAAGAAAACTTTTTGCCAAGACATTTTATAGAACAATAGTAATTGGGTGTTTTGATTTGAGAACTAGAGAACTAGGTTAATCCCTGTGGGTTCGACCCCTTTCTTGCTGCTATTCTTTTTAGTGCAAACTTAGGGAATTTATTATTTTGAAGAGAGATTTAACGACATTAGCTAGCTCTTTTAGAGGCTAAAAAATCTTGTCTGTCAAATTGGCGCCATGTTGGGGATTCAACGGTTAACTAGTTTTTAAAATCAACATTGAGTGAAATTGTTTGAATTCCGATCTTGGTGTTTTATTTTGTCTTTTATTTTCTGTTATTTTGTGTTCTTTATTTGTTTATTTTGCATTGTTCGGAGTCCTGGGTGTGTTCTTGTTGTTGTTTACAGGAACATACATCAAGGATTCCTAGTTGTGCATGCAAAGAGAGGAGGATATACAATTTACGCGGGAACCTGAAAGGTTGTTCGAGCTCGTCGTAGAGCGGCTAGGGAAGCAAGACGTGAAGCGGAAGAAGCATTGCAAGGCTTGGAGCAATCCGTAGGCGATCTGATGGCAGATCTCGGACCTGATGGTGGTGCACCGCAAGGAGGGGCCAATTACAATGGCCAATATCCAGAAGAAGAGGGTAATAGGTTTATGCCCTGAACCTTCTTAGATTATGCAAGGCCGATGATGTCGACCATTATTCGGGATTCGGCAGACAAGAGTCCAAGCAAATAGCTTTGAGGTGAAGCCGGCGTTGATCAACATGGTGAGCAACAACGCGTTTGGAGGAACAGCCGTGGACGATCCACACCAGCATTTGATGAGGTTCTACCAGGTGTGTGACACCATCAAGATCAACAACGTGTCGGAGGAGGCCATAAAGCTAAGGCTTTTCCCTTTCTCTTTAAGGGAAAGAGCTCTTGGCTGGTTCAACATCCGCCAACAGGTTCAATCAACACTTGGGAGGAGATGCAGACCAAGTTCATGTCAAAGTATTTCCCTCCTTCCAAGGTGATCCAGCTTAGAGGAGAGATTAGCGGAGTTCAGGCAAGATGAGATGGAGACTCTTCATGAAGCTTGGGAGCGTTTCAAAGACTTAGTGAGAAGATGCCCTGATCATGGAAGGCCCCGGTGGATTCAAATTGAATCTTTCTACACAGGTCTTCGGTCCCATTCACAAGACAAGGTGAATGCATTTCTTGGAGGATGCTTGATGAATCTAGAGCTCGACGCAAGAGAGAGCTACTTGGAGAGGCTGTCATTAGCTGATTGGCGGTGGTCTAATGTGCGTACTTCAAAGCCAAGGGAGAAGATTGCTTCAGTTGAAAATTCTTCCAATGATGTGCAAGCACGATTCAAGCTTTAGTGAAAGGCATGGAAGTATTGGCTCTTAAAGTTGAAGGATCACAAGCTTTACCAGTAGTTGAGCGGGGGGCTGGAGTGGAGCCCGAAGAAGCAAATTATGTTGGAGGAAAGGGCTTGTACCGAAACAGCAATTTTATCCTCAACAACAACAACTAGGGTACAACCGGAATCAGCAGCAATCTCAACCATTTCGTAGAACTCGGAACCGAGGGGAGATACCTCATTTCAAGACAAATATGTGCCCCCGGGGATTAAGCGGGAATCCGTATGCTACGGATAATTATTTGCACCCACCTCCAGGATTCGAGCGAAACTAAACCTCGGCCTCAACAAGAAAGAGGAAGGGTATATCGAATGTGGATGAGCCAACCAAAAGAGAGGATAATTTGGAGGAAAGGGTAGTCACACTAGAATCTTCAATTCAGAATATGGAGACTTCATTTAAGAGTATGGAGAAGTTACTTGTGAGCATGGCACGTAATGCTAATCAAAGGGTGTCAAC
Organism: Taxillus chinensis; assembly: GCA_023512835.1. NCBI lineage: Eukaryota > Viridiplantae > Streptophyta > Magnoliopsida > Santalales > Loranthaceae > Taxillus > Taxillus chinensis. The sequence continues at coordinate 52,259,679 of CM042084.1, forward strand.
CAACACTTTTCCAAGTGACACTGAGGTGAACCCCAAGGAGAGTTGCAAGGCTATCACTCTAAGGAGCGGGAAGAAACTGAATGAAGCTGAGGAGCCTAAGAAGAAGGCAATTCCAGAAGAACAAAGCAGACCCTTGGAAGCTGATGACCAAGGAAAATCAGATAAAGCTGAAGAAAAAGTGCAAGAAAAGAAGGACAAGCAGCTGAGTCAAGACAGAATAGCTGAAGAACAGAAGCAAGAGCTCAGGCCTAGTATGCCATTTCCTCAGAGGCTGAGGAACCAGAGGGTTGAAGAAGAGTATGAGCGCTTCCTGAGTTTGTTCAAGAAGCTTGAGATTAACATTCCATTTGTGGAAGTTTTGGAGCAGATGCCTAGGTACAGAAAATACATTAAAGATTTTGTGACAAAGAAGAGGAAATATGGGGATCATGAGACGGTGGCGATCACTAACGAGGTGAGCAGGTGTTGTTCAACGAGTTTGCCCATCAAGCATAAAGATCCAGGCAGCTTTAATCTCCCTTGTGTGATTGGCAATGCATCGCAAAGCAGCAGGCCCTATGTGATTTAGGGGCCAGCATCAATTTGATTTCCTTTGCTTTGTACAAGCGACTTGGGCTTAAGGGCATGAAGCCCACTTCCATATCATTGCGGTTACAGACCGGTCCACCTGGAAGGCCTGAAGGAATCATTGAAGATGTGCTAGTTAAAGTGGGCTCCTTCATATTTCCAGCAGATTTTGTTGTTTTGGAGATGGAAGAAGATAGAGGAGTTCACTACTCCTTGGAAGACCGTTTCTCGAACGGGTTGTGCATTGATTGATGTTGCTCAAGGGCAGCTAACTCTGAGAATTAATGAGGAAACCTTAGTCTTCCACATGGGGAAGGCTCTGCAAGGTCAAGAGGAGGAGGATTGCCTTTGGATTGAAGACCTTGAGGAATTGGTGGAAGATTACTTGGCAGAAGAAATTACCACCACCAATGATGGAGCCCTTCAACTTATAGAAGCTCAACAAGATGAAGAGATGTACTTGACAGCCGAGGAAGATGAGCAAATTACAAACTCTTTGGAGCAAGCCGAGGAGGAAAAAGAAGATGACGTGCATCCAACTCCAGAACCGAAGGAGCTGCCTGGACACCTAAGGTATGAATTTCTAGACTCTACAAATCAATTCCCTGTCATTGTTGCTTCTAATTTGAATGATGTGGAGTGTACTCAATTGTTAAAGTCCTTAGGAAACACAAAAAGGCCCTAGGATGGAACATTGAAGACATTAGGGGTATTAGTCCAGGGATTTGCATGCATAAGATTTTAATGAATGATGATTTTAAACCCAGCTGAAAGACAAAGAAGATTAAACCCTGCTATGAAAGAAGTTGTTAGAAAAGAAATTTTAAAATGGAAAAATGCGGGAATAATTTATGCTATTTCGGATAGTGAGTGGGTGAGTCCATTGCATGTTGTGCCCAAGAAAGGGGGCATGACCGTGATTAAAAATGAGAAAAAATGAATTGATCCCATCTCAACTTGTGACGGGGTGGAGAGTGTGTGTTGACTATAGGAAGGTGAACAAGGCCACTAGGAAGGATCATTTTCCTCTTCCTTTCATTGACCAAATGTTGGATAGTTAGCTGGCTATAGTCACTACCCGCTTTTTAGATGGCTATTCCAGGTATAATCAGATCATGGTTAAGCCCGAGGACCAAGAAAAGACCACCTTCACGTGCCCTTTTGGCACATTTGCATTTAGGAGAATGCCATTTGGGCTTTGTAATGCCCCTGCCACCTTTCAAAGGTGTATGATGGCTATTTTTCAGGGTTTGGTTGAGGAGATCATGGAGGTCTTCATGGATGACTTCTCGGTGTTTGGTTCCTCTTACCAACGGTCTTGAGAAATCTAGATGTGGTCTTAGAGAGATGTGAAGAGAAGGAACTAGTCCTAAATTGGGAGAAATGCCATTTCATGGTAACAGAGGGGATAGTTCTAGGACACAAGGTGTCCGCACATGGTTTGGAGGTAGACAAGGCAAAAATCTCCACTATTGAGACTCGCCACCTCCAACCAATGAAAAAGGAGTGAGAAGTTTCCTTGGCCATGCTGGCTTTTATAGGAGATTTATTAAGGACTTCTCAAAAATTGCAAAACCCATGAGTAGGTTGTTAGAAAAAGACACAAGCTTTGAGTTTAATGAAGATTGCTTAGAAGCTTTTAACATCCTCAAGGGTAAGTTAGTCACTGCACCTGTTATAGTTACACTGACGGGCTCAACCTTTTGAGCTAATGTGTGATGCGAGTGATTATGCTGTGGGGGTAGTCTTAGGGCAAAGGCGAGAAAAGGTGTTTAGGGTCATTTACTATGCTAGTAAGACCTTAGATGATGCTCAACGGAACTATACCACCACCGAGAAAGAGTTCGTTAGTTGTGGTTTATGGTGCAACAAGTTTAGACCCTACCTTTTGGGGGTCTAAAGTCATTGTTTATACCGATCATGCTGCATTGAAATATTTGTTTGCTAAAAAAGAAGCTAAGCCACGCTTGATTAGATGGGTTCTCCTCTTACAGGAATTTGACCTTGAAATTAGAGACACAAAGGGAGCCCTAAATTCTGTGGCTGATCACCTCTCCCGTGTGGAGAATGCACCTAAGTCTCTACCCATTGTAGATGACTTTCCTGATGAGAAGTTGTTTGAGGTGCATCATCTTCCTTGGTTTGCTGATATAGCAAATTATTTAGCCACCGGGTTCATACCCAAACAGTTAGACTACCACCAGAGAAAGAAATTGGTAGTGGATGCTAGGAAATACATTTGGGAAGACCCAATTCTTTATAGGAGGTGTCCAGACCAAATCATAAGAAAGTGTGTCCTTGAGGAGGAGGTAGATGACATAATACATCATTGTCATGCATCACATTATGGGGGCCACTTTGGGGTGCGGAGAACCGTGGCTAAGATCATGCGGTGTGGCTTTTATTGGCCTCACATGGTGAAAGACACCTATGTCTACATCAAAAAGTGTGATAGATGTCAAAGGGTAGGTGGTTTGTCTAGGAAAAATGAGATGCCCTTAACCGGAATCCTTCCGGTTGAAATTTTTGACATTTGGGGCATTGACTTCATGGGGCCATTCCCCAATTCCGATGGGTATTCATACATTTTGCTTGCTGTGGATTATGTGTCTAAGTGGGTAGAAGCTATTCCTACTAGAGTGAATGATGCTAGGGTTGTGACTCACTACTTACAAGGAACATCTTTAGCCGTTTTGGGACACCAAGGGCTATAATCAGTGATGAGGGTAGTCATTTCTGCAATAAATTGTTTGATAAATTATTGAACAAGTATGGTGTCACTCATAGGAAGTCTTTAGCTTACCACCCACAAGCTAATGGACAAGCGAAGTGTCCAACAGAGAGATTAAGGCCATTTTAGAGAAAACCTGTTGGAGCCAATAGGAAAGATTGGTCTCAAAGGCTTGATGAAGCCTTATGGGCATATAGGACAGCTTACAAAACTCCCATTGGGATGTCACCTTACCGTATTCTATATGGTAAGGCATGTCACTTGCCTGTGGAACTAGAACACAAGGCTCATTGGGCCTTGAAGAAGTTAAATTTCAACCCACAAGAGATCAAGGAGCTTAGGATGACTCAATTAATCGAGTTAGATGAGCTTAGGTTGGATGCCTATGATAGTGCTAAATTTTACAAAGAAAGAACTAAGAAATGGCATGATAGGCAACTCAACAATGAACCTTTAACCTTAGGACAGAAAGTTCTTCTATTTAACACAAGGTTGAGGTTATTTCCTGGCAAATTAAGGTCCAAGTGGATGGGACCTTTTGTGATAATTGATAAGAAGCCATATGGGAGCTTTGAGCTCCAAGTTGTAGATGGCAAGAAATTTTGGGTGAATGGCAATAGCTGAAACCTTACTTTGATTCAACTCGAGAGGGAGATAGTTGATTCCCTCTCTTTCACCATTGCATGATCATCACCGAAAGTCTAGCTACAGACTTTAAATAAAGCGGTTGGGAGGCAACCCAATGTTTATTGCTGTGTTTTATTTTATGTTATTTTCTCTTATTTGTTTTCTTCAATAAATTTGTTTGCAAGCTAACCATTGTGCAGGAGACTTTGTTCCTTTCTTAGCTAACCATGTGCAGGATGAGCAAATTTTGGGTCCTGAACTTGTGGAATTGTTTTTAAAGTCAAAGTCAAGGAGCAAGGAGCAAGTGAAGCCCAAAAGTGCTTGAAGATGGGCTCAAACAATTCACGTGCAAGAGTTAAAGATGGTCCATAATGCATAATCAACTCAGTGGAGAAATTTGGGCCAGTTTGGGCCTGAACGTGATTTTGCACGTGAATTGCCCAATTCACGTGCACCTCCTTTTGAGCTGTAACTTTCTGGAATGGTAGATGAAGACCATGTGAACCACGTTTACTCTTGCACGCGAATTGCTAGCTGTCATATGGAGGCCCAAAAAATGCAAAATACCGATTTTAGCCCTCCTGAAGCTTCCTACAATTCACGTGCAGGAGGAAGTATTGTTGCCGCTCGGTGGGGACCCACCACCAAAGTTTGGGACGATTCGACCCGCACGCCAATTCAGCCAATTCACGTGCGAGAGGGTATTTTGGTCGAACACTCCGAAAAGTTAGGGGCACGTGTATCACGCCAATTGGAGCAACTTTCCTTTCGCACGCTATATAAAGGGAGGCCATCTTCAAAGGCTTCCACACCAAAATCACTTCGGATCCGAGTATTAGAGAAGCTCGCCTTTTACTCTCTTGCTCTTCGGTTTTCTCGCTCTTGTTCTTATTTTCTCATTCCAAAGATGGTGCGCACAAGGAGGACTGGCCAGGAGGAGGTGCACTCACCTAGTGCTGATAAGCCAACCTGAGGAGGAGATACTCTTGGGGCATGCTCTTGATATGCAAGCTTTGGAGGCTTCGTAGTCGGGCTGGGCTAGAGAGGTGGCCTGTTAAAATTCAAACTCGGGATTACAAAGGTTAGTATCCGCCACCAGCTATTTCCTATTCTCGCCTTACAAGACTTCTATGCATCCTGTCTCTGGGAGTGAGGATGAACCGATAGGGGTTGTGCAAGGGGTTTATGTCGGAATAACCCCTGATATTATTAGAAATTGCTTTAACCTCCCTGAATGTCACGCCCCAATTTCCTTCCACCGGAAAAGGAGTAGTGACCGCCATGCCCGCACCCGAAGGGACAAGGGGTTGGTGCAAGCACCTTAAAAGGACCTCTAGCACGGTGCGTCCCAAACCCGCATAATCAGGCCAACATGCCAAGGGGCATGCCCTGCTCCCAAACCATGCACACAAACACAAATTGAATAACAACACCTCATTTTATTTCATTTCAAAGGCTAAATGTTTATTACAACCCAGTCGGGAAAAACCCCTATAAAGCCATAAATAAAACCAAACCAAAATCCAAACACATAAAACCAAAGTACAACAAGGAAATAATATAAAACTTTCGGCCTCGGGGCCTAGCCTGCCTTCACCTACCGCCGCTAAACCCCGCAAAAGAATCGGCTTATAGGAGGGGTGAGCAAACCACAACTCGGTAGGGATCCAGTCTCCCCAGACCCGTCCCATCGTACAACATGCATGATATGTGTATGCTTGTGCTCGTGTCGTGCCTAAGGCTAAAGCAGCAAACATCACCCAAGAAACACTCTTTACCCGAACCCGCACCAAGGGCAGAGGACACCCCGCCACCACGGCGACATGACATACCACATTCAGGCGAATGTTGCATGGACACCAATGCAACATTTTCCACCCGAGTCGATATGGTCAACCACCTCCTGGGCGCCATATCTACCCTCAGGAATGGGTGTAGACTTAGCCCACCGTCGTGAGTGCTACACCGAGACTCAGGACCACGTCCCGGCCAAATCTCAAAGGGGTCCAACTATTGTGCCTGGCCCAAATCTGCTCTTCGTCTCAAACGACCAACGAACAAAGATAACATTACATCTCAACATGTAAGCTCAGACAAGCATTTACACTTTATCTCGAAGGACTAACATGGTCGATACAAGCCACACACATCAGCCTCATAAAGCTTAAAATCAAATACAAATCAAGCACAGTACACACCGTCGCACAGGCATATCATTAAACACCCATATACCAGGTCCCACGGCATTATATTGAATACATGGCATCAGGCCTCACAGACATTTCATCAAACACATAGTGTGCAGGCCTCCTGGACATTTCATCAAACACATAGTGGGCATAAACAAACCCAGAAAATCCTCAGGCCAAATTAACATCGGAATCAACAAAACATGCCATCAAGGCCAACATCCATATGGGAGATCACACCTATATGGATTTACATATATATATAGGTGTATATCCTAAAACAGAGGGGAGTTAGGAAGAACATAAATCCCTACCTCAGGCTCTTGTCCTATCCTCTACGCTGGACACCTTCCAACGACGCGAACCACCACGGCAATCCCAGGAGATCCTCTCTCTCTCTCTCTCTCTCTGCAGCAGCCAGCAAGCAAGGAAGAACACAAGAACCCTAAATTCAAACTCAAGCCCTCCTTATATAGACACTACCCACATCAAAACGACGTAGTTTTGATTAAGTAAACCCAGGATCAAAACGACGTAGTTTTGATCACACAAGTTAGCACCTTTCCGCACCCATATAGGCCAAAATACTCGGAATTTCAACATGGTCCTTTGGAGAAAGATCATTAGAATGTCAAAACCAAGGGAACCATGCAAAAATATGGCCGCACGCCAATTTGCACGTGAATTCCCAATTCACGTGCAACTCCAAATGGACTCCAAATGCTCTCAAACTTCACCCCTAGCCTCCTTGCATCATTTGAAGACAATCACACTTGCACGTGAATTGGACCCATATCACGTGCACCTCACATACACGTCCGTTTGGCCCGAAACTTCGTGGTAGATAGAGGACATCATTCTAAGCATCTTTCCTTTTGCACGTGAATTCATTTGAGCCCATTCACTAGGTCAAAATCTAGAAAAACTCTACTCGAAGGCAAACCGTGACTAACTTTGACTAACTCAAGGTACGGGTCCTTACATCCTCTCCCCCCTTAAGACTTTTCGTCCTCGAAAAGAAAAGGTGAAATGAAAGAAAACAATCACAACCAAAGCATAGGCCTCTAACACCCTCTAAGCACAAATTAATACACAACAAATCACAAATTATTTCACACATTTATACACTCTACATGGTCATAACTAGTCAAGTACCGATTATGTTGAAGTTTGATGCTTGCCCTCCTCCCCTCCTTGAGTTGTTCGTCCTCGAACGGATCAGGATAATGAGCACGCATCTCGGTCTCACGCTCCCAGGTCTCTTCCTCCAGCCCTCGGTGTTGCCACAACACCCGAACCAACGGAATAGTCTTACCTCGCACTGCTTTTGCGCTTATCGACAATACGAATGGGTGTCTCGACAACAGACACATCCTCTCCAAGATCCAGGGTACCCCAATCTAGCACGTGGGTGGGATCTGGATGATATTTCCGCAACTGGGATACATGGAAAACATTATGAACTCTGCTCAAACGAGTGGTAACGCCAACCTATAAGCAACAAGGTCCAACTCTGCTCAAAATCTCGAACGGTCCAATGTACCGAGGGGACAACTTGGACCCAGCCCCAAATCTCTTATGCCCTCTTCGTGGAGAAACACGAAGGAATACGTGGTCTCCCACCAAAAACTCCAACGGTCGGCGTCGGCGATCCGCATAAGACTTCGTGCGCTCCGAGAGTAAGAAGGCGTTGCCGAATCAGCCGAACTTTGCCGTAGCCTCCTGGACCATCGAGGTCCTAACAAAGCCGCCTCTCACCTCTCGCCCAACATAATGGAGACCGACACGGTCGGCCATACAATGCCTCAAACGGGGCCATCCCAATCGAAGCCGGTAATCTTATTATAGCAAACTCCACCAGGAGGAAGGTGGGAAGCCCATGATCCGCCAAAATCAAGTACACAAGCCCTCAACAAGTCTTCCAATGTTTGAATGGTCCTCCCGGACTGACCATCGGTCTCAGGATGGAATGCGGTACTCAAATTAAGTCGGGTTCCCAATGCTTCCTGCAGACCTCCCCCAAAACCGGGATGTAAACCGCGCATCCCTGTCTGAAACAATAGACAAGGCACTCCATGCAAGCGGACAATCTCATCAACATACAACCGGCTTAACGTGCCGATAGAGTCGCGCTCTCGAATTGCCAAGAAATGGGCTGACTTAGTCAAGCGGTCCACTATGACCCAAATCATGTCCTTCCTCCCGAAGTGGTAGGAAGTCCCGTCACGAAGTCCATGGTAATACGCTCCCACTTCCACTCAGCCACAGGTAAAGGCCGCACGATTGACCGGGTCGTTGGTGTTCGCCTTCACTTGCCGACGGTAAGGCACTGGAAACAAATCGCGACACTCCGTTTCGGTCCCGGCCACCGGAACGTGCGCGAACGGCATGATACATCTTAGTTCCTCCTGGATGTACGGCTAAACGGGAATGATGAAACTCCCTCAAGACATCCTCACGCAAGGGAGGTGGTACTATCAGACGCCCCCGAAATTTCAGCTCATGCTCAACTCCTTCTGTCCAGTCCTCGACAGCTCTCCACCTCTATCTGGGCCCGGATCACCTCACATCCACGTCGCCTAACTGTCCCTCACGGACACGCTGATACAACTCGGTATCACAGTGAGAGGACACAGGATAGCTCCCTCATCGCTGAAAGCAGGTCGCACCCAAGCACGCCAACCGCTCCATCATTTTCCATTCTCTCATGGAAACCTCGACTTTCCCCTTTCTACTTACGCGTCGGCTACTAAATTTCCCTTCCCAGGCGTGTAGAGAGCGTGAAGTCAAACATTTGCAGGTACTCGACCCACCTCCGTTGTCGCAAATTTAGGTCTCTCCGGGTGAAGATATATCGTAGGCTTTTGTGGTCGGTATATACCACAAACTTCTCTCCCAACAGGTAATGTCGCCAAGACTTCAGGGCAAAAATAACCGGCCCTAACTCCAGGTCGTGTGTTGGGTAGTTTTGCTCATGGGACTTCACAAGCTCGCGAGCCATATGCTATGACTTGGCGTTCTTGCATCAGAACACACCCCGGTCCAACGCGAGACGCATCACAATACACCTCGAATGGCACTCCCTCCTGCGGTAGGCTCAACACCGGTGCAAGAGTCGGCGAGTCTTCAACTCCTCGAATGCCTGCGGCACTTGTCCGTCCACTCGAATTTGGCTCCCTTCCGTGTAAGAGCCGTCATGGGCGCCGCCAACCGAGAAAATCCTTCCACAAAACGCCGGTAATACCCGCCAGACCCAAGAAACTCCGGATCTCAAAAACATTTGTGGGCCTCTTCCAAGATGCTACGGACTCAATCTTGGTTGGGTCCACTCTAACTCCTTCGGCGGATACTACATGCCCAAGAAAATGCACCTCTCGCATCCAGAAGTCACACTTGCTAAATTTAGCATACAAGTGATGATCTCGTAGTACTGCAGCACCACGGCCAAGTGCTCCTCATGCTCACCTTGGGTTTTGGAGTACACAAGGATGTCGCCAATGAATACCACCACGAAGGAATCCAAGTATGGGGCAAACACCCGATTCATTAGATGCATGAACACAGCAGTGCGTTCGTGAGCCCAAAAGGCATCACTAGCCACTCATAGTGTCCGTACCGCACCCGAACGCCGTCTTAGGGATGTCTTCGCTCCCGACCCTCAATTGATGATATCCCGAACGCAGATCGATTTTTGAGAACCATCGTGCTCCACTCACTGGTCGAATAAGTCATCAATCCGCGGCAAAGGGTACTTGTTCTTTACCGTTACTTGATTCACCTCCGATAATCAATGCAAAGTCGCAACGAACCATCCGCCTTCTTAGCAAACAAGACCGGTGCACCCCAAGGTGAGGTACTAGGACGGATAAAACCTTTATCTCCCAGTTCCTTTATTCTCCCGAGGCTCCCGCAACTCAGCAGGTCCCATCCGGTATGCTACTTGTGAGATGGGTCCCACCCCTGGCAACAGTTCAATCGTGAACTCGACACTTCTGTGTGGAGGCAACTCCAACAACTCCCCAGGAAAGACATCCTGGAAATTCTCGACTACATCTGGCCACACCCTTTTCTCTAAGTTACCTTCCTCCTCAAAGGTTAGGGTGGCAAGCCTATGGGTAATATTGCCCCATAGCTCCCTCGTCGGTCCAGCTCTCCCAGCATCCCTATCCCATTCACCCACTAGGGTACAGGAAGATCCCTGTGGGTGTAGTAAACGATACTCGTCGCCTATAACAATCAATCTTAGCTCAAAGGCCATCAACCAATCCATCCCCGTAATCAAACTAAAGGTCCTCATGGGCATTACATACAAATCAAATGAGAGGTCAACCTCTCCTATCGTAGCGCACACTCTCGACACATTTGGTGGATCAACTCCACTCCTCCCATTGGGGACTCGACCCTCAGAGGTCTATCAGCCTCCACACAATCAAGTCCAAGGCTCTCCACCAAGGACTTAGCAATCAGGGAGCACGAGCTCCAGGTATCAAACAATGCGAACAACGTCAGGGATATTAAAATAGTACCTCGAACCACCGAAGGTCCAGCTCCACCTTCCTGGAGGGTGATGGTAATTCCTCCATTTCACTGGTGCTGAGGTAGCCGCGAACACCCCGCCTTGGCCTGCCCCACCACTAGCCTCACTTGCCTTCCCTTTTGCTCCGCCTGCGATCCACTGGGACGCCCCTCCGATCCTCCTTGTGGTTGCCTCTCCCCCTGGCCTAGTGTGACCGGAACCAGCCTGACTGGCCCGCCACGAATGTGCTGGCTTAGGGGCTGGGGCTAAAGTGGGTCCCACCCCTGCTCCCTTGTGCTAAGCTTCCAGCTCCCGGCTGCTCCCCTTGCCGAAACACACCTTGCCGATGTGTCCCACCTTCCCACAGCTATGACACGTCAAGCTGTTTGGGGCACTCACGTTTGACGTGCCCTGACAGCCACAACAGGTACACCCGCTTGGGAAGTTCCAGCGGCACCTGTCCTCCAAGGTAACGGGATCTGGGCGGAGCCATTGAAGCTTGGCCCCCATCCTTGGGAAAAGTCCCACTCCCGGGCTCAACCTTTGCCTCTTGGTATCACCGTGCTTGTCGCGCGCTTTGCCCCATCCGCTCCTGGTGAGCCTGTCTTCCCTCCTCTAATCCTCTCTCAACAATCTTGGCGGTGTCCACGACTTCAGCATAGGTCTTGGTCGCAAGATTCCACCCTTTGCTTCAGGGCAGGTTTGAGACCCATGGTAAACTTATGGGCCTTCGGGTCCTCCCTTGATATTGCTTCGGAGCAAACCGACTCAGCCCCCGGAAATCTCGCTCATACTCGGCTACGGCGCGATCCCCGCTTCCAGCTCTGAACTCCTCCCGCTTCGCCACCGCAATGACTCTGGAAAGAACTCCTCATGGAACAGCCGGAGGAACTCGTTCCAGGCCATGGTCTCCATGTCCCGGCTTCCTGAGATGCTAAGCCACCATTCCAAGGCTTCCTCCTCCAACCGCCGGATGCTAGTCTCACTTTGTCTTCCTCCCGGGGTCGAAGAAAGGAGAACACATGCTCGATCCGCGCAGCCGGTGCTCTGCTCCTAGAGGTTCAGTTCCTCCCTTGAACCTTGGTGGATGTTCCTTTCGGAACTGCGTCAACACGTCTCCCTCTTCCCGCCTCACCGGCACTTCCTGCCCTACACGGAGGTTCGCCTCACGGGTGGAGGGGTGGCACCGCCCGTCGTGCCATCATCTCCTGGCGCACCTCGTTTAGGATCTCTCCCCCGAGGTCCTCACGCATGCCTTGCACGTTCTCACTTAGGGCCCGGACTTGGGCCATGATCCGCTCCCGGGGGATCATCGCCCTCAACACGCTGTCCTCTTCCCTCTCCAACACGGGCGTAAGATTCATCTTCTACACTGGAGTAGCTCGGGTTACTCTCCTAGGAGGCATAGTCTACCTAATTTAAACCAAACTAGGATCAGCTTCTCTCAAGCTCTACACACCCTCATCCCCATGGGTCATGAGGTACTCAAGCAACATTTTACATTTAAACACACAGGAAAGTCACGAAGTACACAGCACTATTCATAGCAACAAGTCTCACAAGAAAATCACCGAATTTCACAGCAACAAGTTTCAAGCAACATAGCATGTCCAATCACAATACTCATACGAAATTAAACTAGTGCCCCTAATGCCAACGCATGTATGCACCCTCAACCCAAATGCAAGTGCCCTACTCCTTGGTCTAACTACCCCCGAGTACACCCCAGGAAAACCAGATAGGACCACGTTGATCAGGCGTGTCCTATACGCCTCCTAAGAGTCTCGAAGCGCCCAGGCCTCCCCACTATCCTAGGTCCACTAGACCATGAACTATCGCTCCGATACCATATTGTCACGCCCCAATTTCCTTCCCTGGAAAAGGAGTAGTGACTGCCCATGCCCGCACCCGAAGGGACAAGGGGTTGGTGCAAGCACCTTAAAAGGACCTCTAGCACGGGTGCTGTCCCAAACCCGCATAATCAGGCCAACATGCCAAGGGGCATGCTCCTGCTCCCAAACCATGCACACAAACACAAATTGAATAACAACACCTCATTTTATTTCATTTCAAAGGCTAAATGTTTATTACAACCCAGTCGGGGAAAAACCCCTATAAAGCCATAAATAAAACCAAACCAAAATCCAAACACATAAAACCAAAGTACAACAAGGAAATAATATAAAACTTTCACCTCGGGGCCTAGCTCCTCAGCCTTCACCTACCGCCGCTAAACCCGCAAAAGAATCGGTTTATAGGAGGGGTGAGCAAACCACGGCTCGGTAGGGATCCAGTCTCCCCGGACCCGTCCCACCGTACAACATGCATGATATGTGTATGCTTGTGCTCGTGTCGTGCCTAAGGCTAAAGCAGCAAACATCACCCAGAAACACTCTTTACCCGAACCCGCACTGAAGGCAGAGGACACCCCGCCACCACGGCGACATGACATACCACATTCAGGCGAATGTTGCATGGACACCAATGCAACATTTTCCACCCGAGTCGATATGGTCAACCACCTCCTCGGCGCCATATCTACCCTCGGGAATGGGTGTAGACTTAGCCCACCGTCGTGAGTGCTACACCGAGACTCAGGACCACGTCCGGCCAAATCTCAAAGGGGTCCAGCATTGTGCCTGGCCCAAATCTCCCTCGGTCTCAAACAGACCAACAGAAAAGCATAACATTACATCTCAACATGTAAGCTCAGCACAGCATTTACACTTTATCTCGAAGGACTAACATGGTCAGATACAAGCCACACACATCAGCCTCATAGGCTTAAAATCAAATACAAATCAAGCACAAGGTACACACCGTCGCACGGCATATCATTAAACACCCATATACCAGGTCCCACAGGCATTATATTGAATACATGGCATGCAGGCCTCACAGACATTTCATCAAACACATAGTGTCAGGCCTCACGAGACATTTCATCAAACACATAGTGGGCATAAACAAACCGGAAAATCCTCGGCCAAATTAACATCGGAATCAACAAAACATGCCCCCGAAGGCCAACATCCATATAGAGATCACACCTATATGGATTTACATATATATATAGGTGTATATCCTAAAACAGAGGGGAGTTAGGAAGAACATAAATCCCTACCTCGGCTCTTGTCCTATCCTCTACGTAGACACCTTCCAACGACGCGAACCACCACGGCAACAGCCCGGAGATCCTCTCTCTCTCTCTCTCTCTCTGGCAGCACTGGCAAGGAAGAACACAAGAACCCTAAATTCAAACTCAAGCCCTCCTTATATGGACACTACCCACATCAAAACGACGTAGTTTTGATTAAGTAAACCCAGGATCAAAACGACGTAGTTTTGATCACACAAGTTAGCACCTTTCCGCACCCATATAGGCCAAAATACTCGAATTTCAACATGGTCCTTTGGAGAAAGATCATTAGAATGTCAAAACCAAGGGAACCATGCAAAAATATGGTGCACGCCAATTTGCACGTGAATTCCCAATTCACGTGCAACTCCAAATGGACTCCAAATGCTCTCAAACTTCACCCCTAGCCTCCTTGCATCATTTGAAGACAATCACACTTGCACGTGAATTGGACCCATATCACGTGCACCTCACATACACGTCCGTTTGGCCTGAAACTTCTGTGGTAGATAGAGGACATCATTCTAAGCATCTTTCCTTTTGCACGTGAATTCATTTGAGCCCATTCACTAGGTCAAAATCTAGAAAAACTCTATCTCAAGGCAAAGCGTGACTAACTTTGACTAACTCAAGGATGGTCCTTACACCGAACCCAGTAGTAATTTCCCTCACTAAGCCTAGGAGAATTTGGTACTGCATGCAACTATGCTAGAAAATTTCAAAGTCGAAGGCAGTATACCAAGAATGGTTTTGTTGGAAAATTTAGATGCCTAGCTTACCTGGTAGGGAAATGCTTATTGATTCGGACAGTGGGCTAGATAGTGTGCCTAAGCCACACCTGGAGTTCATGTATAGCATTGATCACATGCTAAATGTGGATTGGGCCACTACCATTTTTAATTGGTGGAAGAAAAACTCATCCAAGCAGATAAATGGCAGAATTTTGTGTGTGATATTTCAAAGCATACCTGCTTTGCAATTTTCCTCCATGGAGAGCATTACTTTTCCTTCTCACTTTGGGTGTTAAGAGTATTGCAAGCTGAAGGAGGTTTTGGGGGTCAACACCGAGAGGTCATTGGGCAACCAATGTTCCTCCTCCATCACAGCCCGCTAGGCACGGTGTTCATGTGGAGCGATCCACAGACTTTGCAAGGGAGACCTCTCCTCATGTGGATCAAAGGAACCAGGACTACCATACAGACTCACCGCCATGTACATGCAGTTCAATGTACACAAAGAAGACATTTTCAATTTCTTTCAAGGCATTAGTGGGCAGGTGGTGAGCGAAGTGGAGGTCATCAATTGGGCAATCACTAATGGGCACATCACTAATGCCCAATTTGAAGAATTAATGGCACTCATCTCGGAGACCAACAAGCTACTTCACAACCTAGAACCGAGCATGGGAGGCCCCGGATGTAGTTGCTCATGCATCACCTAGAGCATGGGAGGCCCAAGAAGCTCCTCTGCTGCATCTATCGAAGCTTGGAGGGAAGAAACACAGCAGCTCAGGGAGGCCAATGCCAGAACCCAGCGCGAGGTGGAAGCCCTGAGGAAGGACAATAAAGAAGTTAAAGGCCTCCAGGCAAAATCCGGAAGGCTTTGAGCAAGAGGAAAGCATCAAAACGTTCTCCTATAGTGGAGATATCGATGAAGAACCCTCTTCATCCCCTGAAGATGCTTATCCAGCCCAGGCAGATCCACCTCCACAAGAACCTTCACTCAGCCATCTTACTCTCACCCCAAAGGGAGGCGGCGCCAGCAACAGGGTATTCACCCTTCCAACCTCACGAGGAGGCAGAGCCAGCACGGGGTATTCACCCTTCCAGCCTTTTACAGATCCTGCATATTCTCAGGCCCTGGTGCCTGCTATACTTCCAAGTATCTTGGGGTGCATACATGCCTCTTGAACCTGAAGATCTACTTGGCCCTCCTGTTCATTTAATCATTAATCCAGCTTTATCGTCCGAAGAGAGCAAGCAAAGCATTTGAAGAATTCATCAATTCCACAGTCATAGGGCTCGATTTATACGGGATAATGATATCTTCACTCCTTTTAGCTTGAAGAGGATCTCGAGAGAATGAATATCTCTATGCCGACGAGATAGACCTCTTCTCGCGGACCATGCGGTATGTAGTGGAGGAGGCCGAGCCTCATAATTACCCCTTAGCTGGGTACACTTCCATCATGCTTGTGTGAGCTTTTCAATCAACCCTTGTCCGAAGAGGTGTGGCGCCAACGCATTAATGGAGAGAATGAAGGGCACCGCCCTTGGCATGGTATGCATGAGGTGCCGATTCCGGTGCACATTGACCGCCACTATGTACTTGTCCGTGTAAATGCCTGGATGTAGGCCATGCTTGGTTATATGATCCAAGCCAAGGCGAAGGGTTTGCCAGACGGAAAAGACAGTTAGTGCATGGGTTCATCAAACGCATGAAAGTAGCAATGATCAAAGAAGGCTTGTTGGCGGACAAGCTCCCTCTTATTCACTACAATGAAATGCAAATTCCCCAACAGCCTGACCAATTCAGCTGTGGGATCTTTGTTTGCTACTACATGATGGGTATTCGCAAGGGAAGGAAAATTGGGAAGTGCGCGGCGAGACGTCGGCTGACTTTGTGGCTCGGAGTGCGACGAATGGTGGCCAATGTCATCCACTATTACAGTGTGCCAAACCGGGGGTAATCTGTTTTTCCTACTCCTTCTTTTATGCCATGCGGACATAGCATATTTTAAGTGTGGTGTATGGGGAGTGACTTGAGCCACTTGCTTGTCTTTTATGTTGTGATTGCATGTTTTATTTATAATTTTAAAAAAAAAAAAAAAAAACAACAAAACTGTTTTTATTTGCATGATTGTTTGAGTTGTTTGATTGAATGATTTGTTTGTGGAGACATGGATATTAAGTATGCAATTTTGGCTTAAAATTTAATGTTTATGCCACATTAGTATCATGTTGTGATAAGGGTGTTAAAGTAGTTAAAATGTGCTCTGAATTGGTTTAATCATGTCTTTATCTTTTGAATGATATCACCATGTTTTTGGAGCTGAGTTTTGAATATTAGCTGAGCATGAAATGCTATGATAGACCTAAGTAACCCTTAAAGTTGAGTGAAAAAGAAATGAAAAATGAGAACAGCTTCTTTTTAGCCCTTGAGTGACATTTCTGGTTTATGGGTAATAGTTTGATTTGCTACTCATCTTGCATTCAACATTGGTTATTTAATGGTAGGAGTCAAGTAAGCATGTGATTACTTATTAGTGCTCAGTGTTTGGTGTTTAGTTAGGATGCAAGACCTCTTAGTCATTGTGACTGTCTTTGCATTCTTTTCTTTATTGTGTGATATTATTGGAAAAGGCTGTGATACAGAATGTGAAAAAGCCATCACTTAATTGGAAATGGGATGTGAGACTTCAATGAATTTTTGTCTCTCCTTATGTAGCAAAATGGCAAGGGTTATGCATTAGAAAAAAATCAGTCTTATTTATGTGTTATGTGAGTAAAAAAAAAAAAAAAGAGTGAATAATCCATCAAGGGAGAGCATAAAATGCAACCTTGTAAGGTTATTACTTAAAAAAAAAAAAAAAAAAAAAAAGATTCAGAATAAAAGCCACACTGGCCTGATGTTCATGTGTGATTATTTATGTGAAGCCACATTGGCTGAAGTTATGTTTTGTTTTAAGAATGTTGAGCTCAATTCTCTAGCTCATGTTTTGTTTATTCAGTTAGTAGAATAGAGAGTGTGTTTTCTTTGATGAGCACAATAGGGAACTCTCATGATTGCTTGGCAAGTACTTAATCAATAGCTGATGGCGAGAGTAAGAGATAGAGTTTTTCCATCCATTGTTCATTGTTAGGTATTGGGCTTGAGAATTATTATATTTGAGTGAGGCTGCTTATCCTTGGTAAGAACTTAAAGGGAGACTAGGTGCCATTTTATCATGGATTGCTTGCTCATATCTGAAATTTAAGTGGAGATATTGCATGGTTGTTGGACTTAGGGATATGGAC
The DNA here is from genome assembly GCA_023512835.1 of Taxillus chinensis. Lineage (NCBI taxonomy): Eukaryota > Viridiplantae > Streptophyta > Magnoliopsida > Santalales > Loranthaceae > Taxillus > Taxillus chinensis. Next base: position 52,277,464 of record CM042084.1, read on the forward strand.
ATGAATGAACTAAGCTATGACTCATTTTGATGCTTAAATTCCCATTTCATCATGATAGAGTTGCATGCTTAGGAAACCATGATTCTCCTTGATTGTTATTTTAATTTTCTTCCGTTTGACTGCGTGTTTATTTTATTTTTGCATGCTTGTATGTTTTTGCTTGAGGACAAGCAATGGTTCAAGTGTGGTGTATTTGATAACGTGCATTTTATGCCGTTATTCTAGTGTTTATTTAGGATGTTTAAGAGCATGATTAGAGCCTTATTGCTTCATATATCATATATATTTGCTCTAACCCCCTAGGAAGATGCTATTTGCAAATACATGCGCTTTTAAGCTGTTTTGGCAGGTTTTGGACCTCACTTTTGACATAGTAGATGGCCTCAAACAATTTGCGTGCAAGAACAAAAGTTTCTTAGAATGATGTCATCTACCTACCACAGAAATTTCAGAGCATTTGGAGCTGAACGTGAATTCACCCATATCACGTGCAAGCCTATTTTTGCCTCTCAGGCCTCTACATGATGCAAGGAAGCTTGGGGAGAAGTTTGAGCTGATTTGGAGGTGCACGTGAATTCACCATATCACGTGCAAATTGGCGTGCAGAGATATTTTTTGGACCGATCCAATCGTTTTTCCATGCCGATCATTTGTTCCTGAAGGCCCAAGTCCAAATTGTGGATGGAAGATAGAGTTTTTAATGTTTCAAGTGTTACTTATCAAAACTACGCCGTTTTGATAAGTGGGCTAGGTTACACACCTCAAGGCCCATCCAAACTCTATAAATAAGAGCTCCACGCCCTCTGCTATGCATGCCTAACCCCCACACACGTTTTAGAGAGAGAGAGAGAGGCTCCACGACTTGGAGGTGCTCCTTGACCTAGGAGAGCAGCCGTCGCAGCAGCCGTCGCGGATTTTGGAGCCTGGATTTGAAGCTTTGCTGTGCGCGTGATCAAGAAGAAGATGTTGAGCTTTTCTGCTTTGTGTTTGCTTGTAATCATGCGTGAGTAGTCTTTTAATCTAGGGGAGCAATGTAGCCCCCTTGTTGTTTTGCTGTGTTTATGAATATTGGGTTTGGATGATTGAGTTTTGCATGTTTTATGAATCTGTTCTTAAGTTCTATCTTTGGATGTACACCTTGGTATTCTTAGCCTTAGTCTGGGGCGGATTGAGATTCATAACTTATTTGTGATTGGTGTGATCATTATCCTTTTGCAAGTATGATTTATTGGCTTTGCATGTTTGTGTGTTTAGATGACCATTCTGGCATACAACTCTTAAAAGGACCTCAATGACCATTTGTTGTCCTTGGCTTGTGTTTAGCATGTTTTCAATCAGACAACCCTAATATCATGAACCAGTAGAGATAACATAGGGAGGTGAAATTGTGACCCTAGATGCTTTTAATCCTTGAATCTTAATCCTAAAATCACTTTACTTTCTTTGTTTATTTAGAAAACCAAATAAAAATTAGATCTTTAGTTTAAAAAAGAAAACTTTTTGCCAAGACATTTTATAGAACAATAGTAATTGGGTGTTTTGATTTGAGAACTAGAGAACTAGGTTAATCCCTGTGGGTTCGACCCCTTTCTTGCTGCTATTCTTTTAGTGCAAACTTAGGGAATTTATTATTTTGAAGAGAGATTTAACGACATTAGCTAGCTCTTTTAGAGAGGCTAAAAATCTTGTCTGTCATCTGCCCCCTTCCTTTTACGTTTTCATCAAAAAAAAAGACATCAAAAAAAAAAAACAATTCTCCTTCATTTCCCTATTTCTTACGCCCACCTTCTTTATTCCCAGTCACCAAAAATCTCAAACCCAAAAAATACGTCACTCCAGTCCTCCAAATACTAGGAAATCTTTTTCACAAATCTCATTGCCAGATTTGTTGGTTCAATTGGAGCAGGCGACTATAGGCGTGGACGGGATTCACGCGACGATCCGGTGTTTGAAGCTCTAAAGTCGGTTCTATAATCCTAGTCGATTTCTATCATTTATTATTTCTTAGCTTATTTATCTTTATATTAGATGTAATTCTTAGTCTTTTCCTGTATATTTTCTTTCTTTTTTCAGTTGTTGTTCTGTGTTGTATTTCCCTTGTATTTCGTTTTTTTTTCTGTATATATTGTATGTTGTAATATGTAAAGAATAGTAGTGAAAAAAAAAGAGAGCAAAAAAAAAAGGAATGAAAACAAAAACAAAACAAAAGGAAAAAGGAAAAAGAGAGAGGGTGGCTTCGTTTTTTTATGTTATGGTATGTCACAATCACACAATTCACGTTTTATTCGGATATGCATGTGTTTTGATATGGTCAATTCTTAAACAAATATAACAAACAAAAACAAAAACAAAAACGTTTTGCAATAAAATGTTTTCAAAATGTTTTCAATAAAATGTGTTGAAAATGTTTTAATAAAATGTTTTCTAAAATGTCTTTCAAAAAAAAAACAAAAACAAAAACAAAAACAAAAACAAAAACAAAAACAAAAACGAAACAAAACAAAAACAAAATGTTTTTCTAACAAAACAAAAGAAAAAAAATGTTTTCTAACCGAAAAAAAAGGGAAAGCAAAAAAAAAAAACATGTTTCCATTTTTTAGGACTTCAATTTCCAAAATAAAACAAAAAAAACCCAAAACAAACCCCTAGGATCTCATTCTCCACTTTAAACAAAAACCCAAAACTTTTAAGATTCCCTTTAGAAATTTAGGGTAAATCTATTTTAATCATGACTTTAATAAATAACTTAGCTAAATAAAAACCATAGACTTTTTAGGAAACCTAACCCAGTTGTGGCAGTACAAATAAAATAGAAAACCTCCTCCTCCGAAAATATATACCGAAAGGGCGCTGTAGGGGTGCTAATCCTTCCCTACACATAACCAACTCCCGGACCCTTCTTTGATAACGCAGACCACACCTTTAAACTACTCAAAGTAGAGGGTATCCAACTGTACCCCAAAAACAGTTGGTGGCGACTCTAAATTTTCTCACCATTGGTCTAGTTTGAGTTCACCCCAAACGGGCCCGGACGAAAACCAGTGATGACACCAGTGAAGCCAAAGTGCAAGCCAGTACAGCAGAAATTGCGAAGAATGAGACCGGAGATGCTGCTGAAGATTAAAGAAGAAGTCAAAAAGCAATGGGACGCAGGGTTTCTAAGTGTCTCCCACTATCCAGAATGGGTGGCCAATGTTATACCAGTACCGAAGAAAGGAGGCAAAGTACGCATGTGTGTCGATTATAGAGATCTAAACTGAGCCAGTCCGAAAGACAACTTCCCACTTCCTCATATTGATACCCTAGTAGATAACACAGCAAAGCATGCTCTATTCTCATTCATGGTTGGCTTCTCGGGCTACAACCAGATTCGTATGGCCCCCGAACACAAGGAGAGGACGACTTTCACGACACTTTGGGGCACATTCTGTTATAATGTGATGCCGTTTGGATTGAAGAATGCGGGGGCAACCTATCAGCAAGCATGGTGACCCTATTCCATGACATGATGCATAAAGAAGTCAAGGTCTATGCGGATGATATGATAGCTAAATCGCGGAGCACTGAAGGTCACATCGAAGTACTCCGTAAGCTTTTTAATAGACTACGGAAATATCAACTCAAATTGAACCTGCAAAAATGCACTTTTGGAGCCATGTCGGGAAAACTGTTAGGTTTTATTGTGAGCGAAAAGGAGTGGAAATTGATCCAGACAAGGTTCGAGCTATCCAGGAGATACCCCCACCACAAACTATCAAAGAGGTCAGAGGATTTCTCGAACGATTGAATTACATTGCCTGATTCATTTCACAATTAACGGCCATATGCGAACCCATTTTCAAGACATTACGGAAGGATAACCCTGAAGTTTGAAATGACAAATGTCAAGAAGCTTTTGACAGGATCAAGCAATATCTGTCCAATCCACCTGTTTTGGTCCCCCCAGTACCAGACAGACCCTTGATCTTATACTTGACTGTTCAGGAGTCCTCAATGAGTTGTGTCTTGGGGCAACATGATTCTACATGCAAGTAGGAGTAGGCCATTTATTATCTCAGCAAGAAGTTCACCATCAATGAAGAGAACTATACACCATTGGAAAAGACATGTTGTGCCTTTGTGTGGATAACAAGACGATTAAGGCAGTACACTCTTTATCATACCACATGGCTAATTTCAAGGCATGATCCACTCAAATATCTCTTGGAAAAGCCATCCATCTATGGAAGAATTGCCAGATGGCAATTGGTCCTATCAGAATATGATATCATCTATGTTCCTCAAAAAGCCATCAAAGGGAGTGCAATAGCTGATTACTTGGCAGACAAAGCACTAGAAGATTACGGGCCTATGACTATTGGATTTCCAGATGAGCACATCAACATCCTTATAGCCGAGGTATCAGACATGTGGACTATGTGGTTTGATTGAGCCTCTAGTCTCTTGGGGCACGGCGTTGGGGCCATCTTGATATCTCTAAAGGGCGAACATTTCCCAATGGCAGCAAAGTTAACCTTCCCCTGCGCCAACAATGTAGCAGAATATGAGGCCTGTGTGATGGGACTTCAAGAAGCAATTAACAAAGGAATCAAAAAATTACGAGTGTTTGGCAATTCTGCACTTATCATTTTTCAAGTAAAGGGAGAATAGGAGACTCGAAACCACAAATTAATCCCATATTGGAAGTACGTTACGGAGTTAGCCGAGCAATTCGAAGACATCACATTCAAGCATATGCCCAGGGAATACAATCAGATTCCTGATGTGCTAGCTACTCTAGCCTCCCTCCTTCGACTAGACACAAAGTTGGAAGTCCAGTCTTTCGATATCCGTATACAAGATGCTCCTGCACATTGCATGGCCATTGAAGGAAATATTGAACAAAAGCCCTAGTTTGATGACATCAGATAGTATTTGCTCAAGCAAGAATACCCAGCCGAGGCCTCTGAGTTTGATAAACGAAATTCTGACGGTCGGCGTCCAACTATTACTTTGATGGTCCCGTTCTATATAAGAGAAACCATGACATGGTGTTATTGCGTTGTGTGGCAAAAGAAGAGTCGAAACAGATAATGAAAGAAGTGCACGAAGGAGAATGCGGTTCACATGTGAATGGACATGCATTAACAAGACAAATTATGCGAATGGGCTATTATTGGGTCACTATAGAAAAAGATTGCATTGAATATGTGCGCAAATGCCTCAAGTGTCAAATTTATGGCGATAAGATCCAAGTACCTCCATCCAAGCTGCATGTGATGGTTTCCCCATGGCCCTTCATGCTATGGGGCATCGACGTCATCGGACCAATCTCGCCAAAAGCATCCAATGGTCACCGCTTCATGTTGGTGGCCATCGATTATTTTACCAAGTGGGTAGAAGCAGCGTCATATGCTAATTTCACACAAGTTGTGGTGCTCAATTTTCTGCGAAGCAACATTATATGTCGATACGGGCTTCCTGAGTAGATCATAACAGACAATGCTGTCAATCTGAACAGTCGAGTGATGGGTAAGTTGTGCGAAACATACAAAATCCAACACCACAACTCGACTCCCTATCGCCCAAAAATGAATGGAGCAGTTGAAGCGGCCAATAAGAACATCAAGAACAATATCAGAAAGATGACTGAGACAAACAAAGATTGGCATGAGAACCTACCATATGCTTTTCATGCTTACCGCACCTCGGTACGTACATCAACTGGGGCAACTTTGTTTTCTTTGGTCTACGGTATCGAAACAGTTCTACCTATCGAAGTGGAGATACCTGACCTAAAGAGTTTTATATATGGTATAGGTATGCAGCAAGTGCACTGGCCAGGTAATAAGTGGAGTATTGAAACCCCGATTATCGATCCCACAGGCAAGGAACTATTGCTGAAAAATAGATGATGACTAAACTAACAGATTTGGTCCATGTCTGGAGATATGATTTAAGTTGTGCAAATAGTTTGAATTCTGAATAGCTAAAGCAAAAGTCAGATTGTTGGCAAGCAATTGGTATAGAGATTTCAGTGATTAAGGATCTAGGGTCACAATGTTTACCACCCAATGGATTGTAATAATCTGGATTATGACACTTATTCTTGATTTAAGCTCTAATTGATGTTCATGTTAATTATCTCCTACCTATCTTACATTTGGTCCATGCTAAGATAGATTTAAGGCTTTTATCCCATTTGGCTCATGTGAATAAAAGTGGTCAAGGTAGATTAACAATCTAATAGTTATAGACTTGGTCCATCATACAACATTAAATCTAATTCACTAGTGTTCCTCCCTAGACAAGGGCTAAGATTACCTAATCAGGCATTTGCTTCCATACAAGTGAATTAAACAAGAACTGAATTTCATTTCATTGGACAAGCATAAACCATTAACCAAACTACTTACAACACATTGGGGGCTACATTGCTCCCCTAGACTAACAAAACTACCCCATAATCATAATGAAAGCAATAGAAATTACAAGAAAGAACATGATTACAGTACCGGGACAATAAAGGAAGAACCCAAAATGAACCAGGACTCCGGCCTCCAAAGACTCCGGCATCTGTTGCCCAAAATCGCTCCTCTCCAACTCCAGTGCCGCCAAAGGACAATCTGATCTTTCAGCAACGGCTATAGTTCTTCTTCAGAACTCAGATCAGATTGTCTAACCAAGGATGATTCACAATGCCTCCCAAGCCCCCTATTTATAATATTTAGTGGTCCAAATTAGGGTTACAAAAGGTGTGCCCTAATTATAAGTGTGGTCGCAACCAAAACGACGTCATTTTGGTTAGTGACACTATTTGACGTTCCAGGCTCAATAAAACTCAAACTACACCAAATTTGACCCAAGTTCTTTAGATGAAAATGATTAAAACAACAAAACACATCATTTGGAGCTCAAAACTGCCTGCACGCGAGAATGCACGTGAGAAGATCCTTTTCGCGGGCAGCTCCAAATCAGCCCAAATTTGCTCCAAAGCTTCAGTAAAACTTGTAGAAAGCATCCATGCATCAAATGCCTTGCATGCGAGAAACACCTTTTCGCGTGCACCTTCATTTTGCTCTTATTTTTCTTCCATCTCATTCTTATAGCTTCCTCTTTAGTGTATGGAGTGATCTAGCCAAGGTGTGTGGGAAAAAATTGCTCCAAAACCTGCCAAAAACACTTAAAAAGTACAACTATACACCAAACAAGGTCTTCCTAGGGGTTAGAGCAAATATATGCAAAATACCATGCAAATAGGCTCAAAACACACTCTAAAACACCCTAAATATGGCATAGGATAACGGCATAAATGCTCGTTATCAAATTGCCCCACACTTAAACCTTTGCTTGTCCTCAAGCAAAAAGAAACAAACACATGATCAAATTGGAAAGAAATAATAAAATAACAAACAAGAGAGACATGGTTTCCTAAGGCATACAACTCTATCATGATGAAGTAGACATTCTAGCAGCTAAAATGAATCACAAATTAATCTAAACTTGCCCTTACTATCAAGTCCAACAACCATGTAATATCATTACTAAAAGTTTAGATAGAAGCAAACATGCAATGATAAAATGAAACTTAGCTTCCCCTGAAAGTCCTCACCAAGGTTAGAGCAGCCTCACTCAAATATATCTTTCTTTTCTCTCCTCTCATGCCTTACTATCAATGCCTAACAGCTAAGGAGGATGTGTACAATCTACTCTCACACTCGTTACTAGCTATTGATTAAGTTTTTGCCAAGTAAACATGAGGGATCCCCATTGTGCTCGTGAAGGAAAACACACCCTCTATTATACTTTTTGCAACTCACACACTATTCTAACTCAATAACTCACACTCCACATTGGAGCTAGCAATTTACGCTCATCACTCTCAATAAAAACCACTCAGTCTATGTGGCTGCACACTGAACAACAACCCATTGTAAATTTTGTTTTTTTTTTGTTTTTTTTTTGACACTTTTTTTATAATAACCTTACAAGGTTGCATTTTATGCTCTCCCTTGATGGATTATTCACTCTGCTATTTTCCTCACGCAACCCTTTTATTACACATAAACATCAATAGGGTTTTTTTTAAACAAGAACGATACTCAACATCACAAACTGAAATACTTGAATCACTAACACCACACACCAAACACTGAGCCACTAACAGGTACTTCTTATGCCTAATTAACTCCAACCATTAAATAGCTAGTATTGAATATTAAGAGCAAATTGGTAACCTAATAACCCATAAAATACACTCAAAAGCAAGATAATGGTGCTCTCAAAAAGTATATGTCTATTCTACACTCAACTTCAGGGTTTACAAAGCTCATCCTAACATAACATGCTCAGCTTACTATTCAAATGTCAGCTCTAAAATCATGGTGATATCATACAAGAAGTAAAGACATGCTCAACTAACTCATAACACACCTTAACTACTGAAACATCTTTATCACAACAGGATACTAAGGTGGTTAACATAGTTAACTAGAATTACATACCCTTGTAGCCATGCACCTCACAGCCAAAACATACATTCACAGCAAAAACATAAAAACAAATCATACATGCAACCACACAAGCAACCGGTTCAAGGGAGAACCCCCCCCCCCCCCCCACACACACACACACTTAAACTATGCAATCTCCTCAGAGCATGGGAAAAGGAAAAAGGAAGACCGTTACTGGTTGGTGGGGACGCTGTAGTAGAAGATAACATGGGCCACCATTCTCCTAAGGCACGCTACAAAGTCAGCAGATGTTTCTCCTGTGAGCGCCCAAGTATCCTTATGTTGCAACAGAGCTATCAAATAATAGCACACAAAAATCCCACAACTGAATTGATCAGGTTGTTGGGGAAGCTCCATTTCATTGAAGTGTACAAGAGGAAACTTGGATTTCAATAGCCCTTCTTTTCTAAGTGCGTTTTTGATTTTTTTCAAGAAACCATGGACGATCTTCTTCTTTCGTGTGGAAAACCCATGGGCTTGGCTTGGGTCATAGAGGACTGCATGGCCTATACTCCGGTCCAACTGCAAGAGTACGAAGTGTCGATCAAGGAGGACCGGTATAAGAACCTCATGGACCTGGTGCCAAGAGCGATGTCCTTCTGCTGCTCTATTCATCCGCCGGCGGAAAATGTGCTCCTCTAAAGGCAGCTCATATATCTCGCATAGCATGATGGAGGTGTATTGAGTCATAGGATAGTCGTTGGGCTCAGCCTCCACCACGTGTCGCATCGTACGGCAGAATAAGTCAACGTCATTGGTAGATAAGTACTCATCGGCTAGGATACGCTGCAAATAGGATGACGTGAAGACTTCGGAATCACGCGTAAAGCGTGCTTGCAAGGTATCTCCGTGAGTAAACTACTGAAAAGCAGCTGTGGCATCAGCAGTGGAGAGGGCCGGATTGAGATGAATGTAGATGGGCTCCCCGAGGTTATCTTCCTGGGGAGCTTCTGATGAAGCACCGGACCACCATTGCAATGGCTGGATTAAGGGAACAAGGGCCTATGAAGAGCTGGGCCCTTCTAGTGGTGTAAAATAAATGGGAGCTACTAGAGGAGAAGGTGGAGCTGTGTAGGGCTCCGCCTCTTGTGGATAATGTGGATACTTTGGTGTCTCTTCGCTATGTGCAGCGGGCTGCTGTACCGGAGGTGACGGTGCATCAAATGGATCCACCACAAGAGGTGTAGGAGTTTTCTTCTTTTTCTTCCCCAGGGCCTTCCTGATCTTGCCGAGCAGACCTTTAACTTCCTTCTGCTCCTTGAGGATGAGAGTTTGATTTTTCTTCAGCAGCCCGATCTCCTGAGCGGTCTCTGCCTGTGCCTCTTGTAGTCGAGCTGTTTGCCTCTGTAAATCTTCATAAGAAGCAGCAGGAGTTGGCTCCGGGGCTTCCCAGGGTTGGGCCGATGGACAAGAGGTTGCTTGTTGGTCATGAGAGATGTACTCGAGCAACTCCTCCAGCTGATGTCTTGTGATGTGGCCATTAGTGAAGGCCCAGTTAAGAATGTCAGCTTCACTGATAACTTGGCCACTGACGCCTTGGAAGAAGTTGTAGACCTCCTCCTTATGAACGTTGAACTGCATGTACATGGCAGTCAACTGGAAAATGTGCTGTCGGAGGGCGTTCATGGGAGTAGAGGTGTCCCTAAACTGCTCAGTGGGTCGCTCCATATGCACGCTGTGACGTGAAGGCTGTGGAGTGACGTGGATACTATCTCCCCATTTGCCTTTGTAGCTAACTCCTAAGGCAGCCTCTGGATGGAGAACGCGTAACCGTAGGTTATCCGGGAAAACAGTGGGCACTAGTTGAGCACAAAGATTACCATATTGATATTGCAGAAACATGCTAAGTAGTCTACTATATAAGCATTTGTGAATGTCCCGTTTCCATAATTTAAAAATTTCAGCAGCCCAATCGATGTGTAACTAACGATCTATGCAAAACATGAACTCCAAATGGGACTTAGGGACTGAGTCTACGCCACTTGTCTATAACAGTAAGCACCTCCCTACCAAATTGGCAAGGCAATGGTATTTCACATGAAATCCGTTTTTAGAAAATTGCCGACGTCTCCCAAATTCCTTATTATACTGTAAAGCTCTACCATAATCTCCTAAGTTCAGGTCAGGTATTTCATGCATGGGATTTGGCAGATCAAAGCAGTCTCTCAACATAGCAGGGGAAATAGAAATTAACACACCTAGAACTTCCCTAATTATCTCATCATCTTCCTCATTGACATAGACTGAATTGTAAAAGTCTAACATGGCAGGATAGTATATCACTGCGAGTGCATACTAACCTTCCTAGTGTCACGTCCCGGATTTCCAACCCGAGGAAACCGGTACGTGACTCCCCTTGTACCCACACGGAGGGCAAAGGGGTTAGGGTGCAAACCCCGAACATAACATTTTAAACATCCACAACACATTCAAGACAGTAAAGTAAATAAAAGCAATCCACAATCCAAACCAGTCTTTATTACAACAAAATCCTCTTTTCAATCCATCCCCACTGGGTTTACATCAACTCCCACAAAATAACATAAATGAAAGACAGTAAAGTAAATAGGGTCTTCCACCTTGGGGTCCCACCTAACGCCTGTATGTTCCTGAAAGAAAACACAACATAGAGGGAGGGGTGAGCAACCACAGCTCAGTAGGGATCATGTCTCCCCAACCCATCCCATGCTCCTAGCGTCTACATGAGTGTGTACAGGTGCAGTGTAGTGACAATAAGATGTAAACAAGTAGTATTCCACATTCATAAGGCACACACCTATCCACAGCCATACAGGCTTAGCCACATAGGCTAACAAATCCACAGCCACTCAGGCTTAGCCACACGGGCTAACATATCCACAGCCACTCAGGCTTAGCCACACGGGCTAACATATCCAGACCTCTCAGGCTTAGCCACACGGGCTAACATATCCACAGCCTCTCAGGCTTAGCCACACAGGCTAACATATCCACGGCCATATAGGCTTAGCCACACAGGCTAACATTTCCAGTCCCGGGCTTCCACAGCCACCGGGTTCCACAAGCACAGCATACAAGGTCACACAGGCATTAAACCAAACACGTAGCATACACACTTTCACAGGCATAATACCAAACACTTAGTTCGCACAGCCCATCAGGCATAAAATCAAACACTTGACATATAGAGTCTCACAGGTATTTTACCAAACGCTTAACATGCATACATTCACCAACCCACAAACCCAGCCACACAGGCATATTATCAAACACATACTAGGCATATTCACACAGACATATCCACACAGGTATTTTATCGAACACTTAATACGCACACCATCCAACACTAGAATACATCAAAAACTGCCATTGAAGGCCAACATCCATATAGGAGATCACACCTATATGGATTACATATGTATATATAACAGATATAACCTATAATCTGCCCTAGAACCCTAGGATAGAGGAGGATTTAGGAAGAACAGAACCCCTACCTCAGGTAAAAGGCAACAACACCGCAATATTGTTCCCACGCCGAACGCTGTCCGCCCACAAGACACTGATCACCCACGCAAGACGCCCGGCAGCAACCAGGAGCTCTCCTTCCCTCTCTCTCTCTCTCTCTGCGCGACGGTGGTGAAGCAACAAACCCTAAACCTAAAACAGGGGCTTCTCCTCCCTTATATAGACAACACAACATCAAAACGACGTAGTTTTGATTAAGTGAATCCCAGGATCAAAACGATGTAGTTTTGATCACACCAGTTAGCACCTTTCCGCACCCATATAGGCCAAAATACTCAGAATTTCAACATGGTCCTTTGGAGAAAGATCATTAGAATGTCAAAACCAAGGGAACCATGCAAAAATATGGCTGCACGCCAATTTGCACGTGAATTCCCCAATTCACGTGCAACTCCATATGCACTCCAAATGCTCTCAAACTTCACCCCTAGCCTCCTTGCATCATTTAGAAGACAACCACACTTGCACGTGAATTGGACCCATTTCACGTGCACCTCACATACACGTCCGTTTGGCCTGAAACTTCTGTGGTAGATAGAGGACATCATTCTAAGCATCTTTCCTTTTGCACGTGAATTCATTTGAGCCCATTCACTAGGTCAAAATCTAGAAAAACTACTCAGAAGGTAAAACTGTGACTAACTCAAGGTACGGGTCCTTACACCTAGCCCCGAAGCTTGCAGCTTCGTCAGAACTTCTTCAGTCCAGTCAGGCATGGAGGACTCCAGGATCTCCCAGTCAAGCACATTCCCCACAAAGATCATGTCGGCTTCTCTCAGCACCGACGGCATAGAGGTAGCAGAGGCTTCAGGGCTGCTTTCTCCTTAGCGGGCTCTCCTTGTGCGCACCATAACTTCTAACTCAGAAAGGAATTTGCTCTCAACAGGAAGGAAGAGGAGAGTATGAGTTGTGATTTTTAAGCTTGGAGCTCCTCCCTATTTATAGTGCTTTGCCACAGGGGTAAAAGACCAAAATGACCTTCTTAAAGTGCTCCATTATTTTCGCGGTCAGAGCAAAGAAGACTCTAGATATTGCCAGCTAGCTCCCACCCAAATTCCAGCTTGATTGGCTTCTATTTTGGCTGCACGTGAAAACACGTTTTTCACGGGCAGGCTTAGAAGACTCTAGACGTCTCTATCCATGTGCACGTGAAAAGGATTTTCGCGGGCAAGTCGCACAAGCTTCTGAAGGATGTTAGTTGTCTCCCTGAAAAATTTCAGCTTGAAATGACCTTTATAGCCTTGTGCACGCGAAAAGGCTTTTTGTGGGCAGGCCTTTTTTCGTCCAAACTTCACCAGTAGGTCACGAATGAACAGTATATCATGCCTACATGTGAACGTGAAAAGATGCTTTTGGCGGGCAAGCCTTTTTCACCTCACATGACCTCCAAATTAGCTGAAATTTGACAGGCTGGTAGCCCATCACCCAAGGACAAAAACGTGTCACTTAATCTGCCACGAATCCCATCTAAATTTCCATAAATGCATCTCCTCTCTTTGGCATTAAAATGCAGTGGGCCCCTCTAGTTCAGCTCAATTGGGCTTAGACTTGTGCCAGAAAAGTTGTCTAAAGTTCTTATAAAAGGCCCAAGTGAAGTTGAAACAAACCTTAGCCCATTACTGCAAAATAAAAATTAGAAAACAAAACAAAAACACTCCTGCAAAAGAAAGGTTAAAGCAAACTAATAGAAAATACTAAAGATAAAAATTAAAAGGAAAGAATTCACCATGGGTTGCCTCCCATGAAGCACTGAGTTAAGGTCTTTAGCTGGACCGTCCTGGTCGTCAAACAGCACAGAGAATAAACATGTCAACTTCTTTGACCTCTTTGGGAAAAAGTAAGGCTTTATCTGCTGCCCGTTGACCTTGAAAATATGACCAGAAGTTGATTGCAGTTCTACACTGCCATAAGGAAACACTCGGGTCACTGTGAATGGCCTCATCCACTTTGATCTCAGCTTCCCTGGGAAGAGCTTTAGTCGTAAATTGAACAACAGCACCTGCTGGCCTGGCTGAACCAAAGAGGGATTTATCTTTCTGTCATGCGCAGCTTTGGTCCGCTCCTTGTATAGCCTGGCGCTCTCATAGGCATGGTATCAGAACTCATCTAATTCATTGAGTTGATACAATCGTAGCTCCTTAGCAACAGTAGGATCCAGGTTCAGCTTCTGAACTGCCCAGAACGCCTTGGGCTCCAGTTCTACTGGAAGATGACAAGCCTTTTTCGTACAACAAAGGTAAGGAGACATTCCTATAGGTGTCTTATATGCAGTCCGATAGGCCCATAGAGCCTCATCCAATTTTTGAGATCACACCTTCCGATTGCCTCCCACTATTTTCTCCAGTATTTGCTTGATTTCGCGATTGGAGACCTCAGCTTGCCCATTTGCTTGTGGATGATATGCAAGTGTTCGCCTATGCTGCACTCTGTATTTCATCAACAGTCTCTCGAACTGTTTGTTGCAGAAGTGACTTCCCTCGTCACTGATGATAGCTCACGGTGTACCAAATCGACTGAAAATATTCCAACGCAAGAATTTGGTAACCACTTGAGCATCATTCCTTCTAGTGGGAATCGCTTCAACCCACTTGGATATGTAATCAACGGCCAGTAGAATGTATGAGAACACCTCTGATGGTGGAAATGGGCCCATGAAGTCGATACCCCAGATATCAAAGAGTTCAATTGGAGGAATTCAAGTTTGGGGCATCTTTTACTTCCGTGTTATCCCCCCTGCTCGCTAACACTGATCATAGGCCTTAATGAAGGTATACGTGTCGCGGAACATGGTGGGCCAATAAAAACCACTCTGCAAGATCTTGGCCACTGTTCTACGAACTCCAAAGTGGCCAGCATAGTCAGATGAGTGGCAATGCTTCAGGATACTGTCCACTTCTTCTTCTGGTACACATTTTTGTATCATCTGATCGGGACATCGCCTGAACAGATATAGGTCATCCCAGATATACTTTCGAACATCAGCAAGAAACTTCTTCTTCTGCTGATACGTGAACTCAGTCGGTATATAGGAACATGCATGAAAGTTCACAATATCAGCATACCATGGTACGTGAGCTTCTGCTGAAAATAACTGCTCGTCAGGTAAGGTGTCAGAGGTTGTTGCTTCATTGGACTTCCCTTCCCTCGACTCCAGTGTTGGATGTGCCTTTCAAATCCTTAATCTCCAAGTCGAACTCCTGGAGAAGCAGAACCCATCTGATCAATCTGGGTTTAGCATCCTTCTTGCTAAACAGGTACTTGAGGGCCGCATGGTTAGTATAAACTATCACTTTCATGCCCAGCAAGTACGATCTGAACTTGTTGCAAGCGAAGACAACAACTAGCAATTCTTTCTCCGTAGTCGTGTAATTTAACTGTGCATCATGGAGTGTTTGGCTAGCATAGTAAATCACCCAAAATACTTTGTCCTACTTTTGCCCGAGAACTGCTCCAACTGCAAATTCACTGACGTCACATATCAGCTCAAAAGGTTGCGACCAGTCTGGAGCTACTATTACAGGTGTTGAACGCAACTTCTCTTTCAGCACTTAAAATGCCTGAAAGCATTCTTCTGAAAAGACGAAGGGTACATCCTTCACTAAAAGCATCCTGAGGGGCTTGGCAATCTTGGAAAAGTCTTTGATAAACCGCCGGTAAAACCCCGCATGACCCAGAAAGCTTCGGATGCCCTTCACATTTGTGGGTGGAGGTAAATTCTCAATTGTGGAAATCTTTGCTCTGTCCACTTCCAACCCAGCTGCTGACACTTTATGCCCAAGGACAACTCCCTCCTTGACCATGAAGTGGCACTTCTCCCAGTTCAAAACCAGGTCCTTCTCTTCGCACCGGATCAATATCGTTTCCAAATTCTTGAGGCAGATGGAGAATGACGAACCGAAAACTGAGAAGTCATCCATGAAGACTTCCATAATATCCTCTACCAACCCCTGAAATATTGCCATCATGCACCTCTGGACAGTAGCAGGTGCATTGCAGAGACCGAACGGCATACGCCTGAAAGCATACGTGCCAAAGGGACACGCGACCGTGGTCTTCTCTTGATCCTCCGGGGCAACTGCTATCTGGTTGTATCCGGAATATCCGTCCAAAAAGCAATAATATGGGTAGCCAACCAAACGATCAAGCATTTAATCAATAAACGGTAAAGGAAAGTGGTCCTTATGAGTGGCCTTGTTCAGCTTGCGATAATCGATACATACTCGTCACCCGGTCACTGTGCGGGACGGAATGTGCTCATTCTTCTCATTGCGTATCACTGTCATTCCGCCCTTCTTGGGAACCACTTGAATAGGGGAAACCCAGGAGCTATCTGAAATGGCATATATGATTCCATCTTTCCTCCACTTCAGAATCTCCTTGCCAACTACTTCCTTCATTGCAGGATTGAGCCTGCGTTGATGCTCCATAGTAGGAGTATAAGACTCCTCCATCAATATCTTATGCATGCAGACCGCTGGACTAATACCTTTGATATCATCCAGAGACCATCCCAGGGCCTGCTTTTGCCTCCTTAACACTTCAAGTAGCTGATTGCATTCTTCTACCGTTAAAGATGCAGCCACTATCACAGGATAACGTCCTTGTGAATCCAAGAACTCATACCTCAAGTGTTCTGGGAGTTGCTTTAGAACTGGCAAGGGTTCCGTGGTTGCTGAAGACGCAGTTGATGATGAAGGCTGTGGCTCAGCTTCCTCTTTCAGCACTTCATAAATCTCTTCAGGCTCCACCTCAGCATAGTCCACTTGCTGCAATTCGTGGTCCAGGCTCTCAGTGATTAAACTTTCCTCAAAATAACCATCCACGAAATCAGCAATCTGATCAATCCAGTAGCAGTGGAAATGATCATTCACTTTGCGCATCGACCTCTCCATGTTGAACACCACTGCATCTTCATCAACACGCAGTGTCAACTCTCCTAAGTTCACGTCAATTAAGGCCCTCCCTATGCTCAGGAATGGCCTACCAAGGATCAGCTGGACTCCCTTATCTTCCGCCATATCTAGTACAATGAAATCCACTAGGAAGATAAAGCGGTCCACCTTGATTAGTACATCTTCAATGATGCCTGCCGGTTTGCCTATCAAGCGATCAGCAAACTTTAGAGATATGGATGTGGGCTTCATTCCAGTCAAGCCCAATTGCCGATAGATAGACATTGGCATCAGATTGATACTTGCCCCTAGATCACATAGGGCTTGCTCCAGTTGCGAGGTGCCTATGGTGCAGGTTAGAGTAAAGCTACCCGGATCTTTTAGCTTTGGTGGTAGCTTATGCTGCAATACTGTACTGATGTCGTTCGTGAGAGCCACTATCTCACAATCAATGTAGCACCTCCTCTTAGACAGCAGATCCTTCAAAAATTTGACATAGCCAGGCATCTGCTCCAAGGCTTCTATAAAAGGGATGTTCACCTCCAACTTCTTGAATACTTCTAAAAGTTTCTTGAACCGAACATCCAGCTTCTGCTTCCTCAGCCTCTGAGGATATGGCATAGGAGGCTTGTACGGAACTGGAGTACTGACTACAGGTTGGCTGGCTACAGGTTGACTACCTCCGGTCTTATCTTTCTTGTTCTCTTGTTGCTCAGTACTCCCTTCTCTTGATTCCTTCTGGGTGTGCTGTTCCGACTCCACTTTGCTCGGCTCGACTTCCTTTTCACCCAACGGAAGCTCTGTAATGACCCGTGTTTTGGGTAGAACAAGCTGGAACGAAGATGAACAATACCCTGGGCGAACGCTTGGGTCGAAAGGTGGAAGACCCGAAGATTTGGGTCGTAGGGTCGAAGACCGAGGGTCGAAGTTCGAAGGTTTGAGGGTCGAAAGTTAGATCTTCGAGACAGATCTTCGAGGCCGCATTTCAGGCTAATCTTCGAAGGAGTGTTTCTACGAGTCTTCGTGGCTTGGTTGTTAGAGAGTGTAATGAGCTCAAGTGGGAGCGTGTAGAGGCTGCGTGTGACAATGACCATGTTTGGATTGTGGGTATTTTGTCCTGTGTGGAAGCGGAGTGGTTAGTTCATGTTTTATTTATCAAAACTACGTCGTTTTGATGGTGTGTTTTATTTATCAAAACTACGTCGTTTTGATGGTGTGTTTCATTTATCAAAACTATGTCGTTTTGATGGTGGGATTTCATTTATCAAAACTACGTCGTTTTGATAAGTGAGGTCTATATAAAGAGGAGCTCTCTTTATTTTAGGTTTAGGGTTTTTGTTGTCAGCCGCCGCAGCCGTCAGAGAGAGAGAGGGAGATTGAGAGAGAGAGCTCCGGTTCGTGGCGTCGTTGTCATTCCCGTGGTTGGACGGCATTAAGCGTGGAGGCAAGAGCGTGGAGGATCTTTGAGGTAGGGGTTCTGTCTTTCCTGGTCTGTTCGGGGTTAGGCCCTGTGGATATTTTGTAAAGTTTCCATTGTTATTGCTATAATACTTATATGTAAATTCATATAGGTGTGATCTCCTATATGAATGTTGGCTTTCAATGGCATTTTGGTGTGATTCTGATGTTGGGTGGGCAGTGCATGTTAAATGTTTGATAAAATGCCTATGTGAATATGTTTGTATGAATATGCCCAGTATGTGTTTGATAATATGCCAGTATGGCTAGAATTGTGAGTTGGTAAAGGTGTGCATGCCAAGTGTTTGTTTTTATGCCTGAGTGGTTGGGTTTGTACATTTGTGAATGTGTGCCTACTAAGTGTTTGGTTTTATGCCTGAGTGGTTATGTATACTGTGTTTTGTGAAACCCGGTGGCTGTGGAAGCCCAGGACTGTTTTGTGAAACCCGGTGGCTGTGGAAGCCCGGGACTGCTCTTGGAAACCCGGTGGCTGTGGAAGCCCGGGACTGTTCATGTGCTAGCCTGTGTGGCTGTGGAAATAATTGTATTTGCTGATATAGCTTGCCATTATATTTGTTGAAATAATTGTATCACGACATTGCACTTGTACACATGGCATGTAGATGCTAGGAGCATAGGATGGGTTGGGGAGACATGATCCCTACTGAGCCTGTGGTTGCTCACCCCCTCCTATGTGTTTGGTTTTTCTATAGGGACCTACAGGCGTTAGGCGGGAACACCCAAGTTGGAGGCAGTTCTGTTTTGTGGCTTTGTTTATTATTATTTGAGTTTCGCTGTTTTTGTGTGAGCTTTGTAACCCCAGTGGGAGGATATTGTAATGAGGAGTTTTATGTAATAAAAGCATGTTTGGGCACTCTTGTATGTTTGGACTTAATAAAAATATGGTTTTTGTCTCTCTAAATATAAAATGTGAAGTGTATGGTATCCTGTGTGAGCATGTTGTATTCTATCCCCTTTATCCAAACTCGGGTAAAGGGAAGGTCACGTTCCGGTCTCCTCGGGTTGGAAATCCGGGGCGTGACAATATGGTATCGAGCATGGTCTAGTTGGCCTAGGGTAGTGGGCGGACTTGATTATCTTGAGTCCTTTGGAGGGCCCTGGAGGGACGTGCCTGATCAACATGGTCCTCTTGGAGCGTCTAAGGTGTACTTGGGGTAGTCCAGTCTTGTGGTAGGATTTGCATACATTGGCATTAGGGCACTAGTTGCATTTGTTGTTTATGCATGAATGTATGGATAATCGTGGGAATGTTTTAAATGAAAAAAAAAATTAATTGTGCAACTCGATATATTGTGACAACTTAAGCATGACTGAAAAAAAAAAATATGTGGTATGGAATTTGTGTACTAGTGGACTTGTGCAATGTGAACGAACTACATAGAGATAATCTTGTTGATATTATGAAAATGACTAGGTGAGATATGTGAATGCTTAAGTGTGTGCCTTTGTATGGTATTGTGTGGAATAAGCAATGTGGTGTTCAAAACGATGAGATAATCACTTGAGTATAAATGATATGTGCAATGTGAAGGTGTGAACTTGTATAGTCTGTGAAATGTGAATCTGCGAATATGTGTGGCGATAATGTGTTTTGAGATTAGTTATAGCTCCAAACGCCTAGTCGGTAATGGTATTAAGAGCGTTGAGTGTTAACCTGGAGTGCTACCTCCTCGTGTACCTAGCCTCTCGAAAAATTATGACCCGTACGACAGAAGAGCCCGCCACCCAGGCTGGGCAAGTGGCAGAGCTGTAGGCTGTAAGTAATGATCTTCACAGGGCAGAGATTGGCATTTCAACCCTGATTATTCCAGAATTGAGGGATGAGATTCGATAACTGATTAAGAGCGAGGCACGCCGAGGGCGGTTAACCCACATCATTTGGAGGAGCTCGGATGAAGATCAATGAAGCATTGTTGTCCTGATCAGCGAAAGGACCCCAAGAGGCAGACGAGGGCAATCGGAAGATGGCCACAAGTTTCGAGATGGGGGTCAATCCCCCAACAAATCAATTTGAGACCAGTTGCTTAAAGGGTTGTTTCATCGTGGACAATTGGGACATTGGAAAAGAGTGTAGCAGGAAGCAGTATCAGTGTTGCATCCGTGGAAAAGTAAGACATCTCCAGAAGATAGTGATTGGTTGAGTCTTGTACTGACTTAGGTGAGGATGGGTGGACCTTTGATTGTTGAGTTTCTAGCAATTAAATTAAGACACTTGTAATAGAGGGGTATTCTCGTTGGTAGGGCTCTTGAGCCACGGTTGCCGTTTGGTGAAGCTTAGGAGATCGTTTGAGTTAGCATTATTAATAGACGTGGTTGGTGACTTGTAACAAATATATATATATATATATATATATATATATATATATATATATATATATATAATAAGAATATAATAAGAAAAATGAACATTTATATTTGTGACACTAGAAGGATAATAAGTAAGCGATAGATATGTGAGTGTTGGTTTTATATGGGAGTGGTATTCAATTTTGACAACCGTGGATAATTAAAGTAATCAAACCTTGTAGGCTACCTTTTTGCTAGCTAGTAGAGCTTGAGGCGTGAGGTGATGGCTTGTGGGTAACGTGTGACCCCTCCTTGGCAACCTTGAATAATAGAGATATGTTCTTATGTGGATAAAGGTATGTGTGGAGTACTACTTGAAAGGGATATTCCTATGGTTACCTTTCCAAGCGTTATGGTTGAGGGTGGAAAATGCGGCTAGTATAGCCTCTTTCTTAGAGTCCTTGAAGTGTTATCTTGTTGGCTAGAGTGGTCGTTGCAAGTTTTGGTTAGTAACTATATAGGTGTTCGGGTTCTCGGATGGTCAAGCAGTAGCCATTTGTTATGTTTGTGGTGTGTGAAAGACCTTGAGTAATGTTCTTAGAATATGTTGTGAAATGGGTATGCACATGTATAAAATGTGAATTATTCTGGAGCTCAGTTATCGGCTGTGAGTGGGTTTCAAGGGTCGTGCCCGGTGCATCCAATTGGTAACAAGAGGTAAGCAAGTGAGATTTGGCAGGCCTCATTCGGGCTTTTTACCCACATCTGGAAAACATTTCTCTAGGGACTAAGGGTGTGCTTTTGCATGGTAGGGCCATTCCTTTGGTCTGTATCTTGTGGGAAGTGGGTTTAAAGGAGAGGAGAAGGTTTAAAACTGGGTACGTTCTACTCGTCGGGTGTCTTGTGTTTCGTTGCATGTGTTGAGAATGTGCGAGAAAATGTAGCATTGTCTTGTTGTATGTGTTGCATAAGTGGTAAAGGTATATAGCGGAGTTGCTACGTATGGGTGTTGCGACACATATGCGTAGAGAAGGATGAGGCATGACGTATTGGTATAGTAACTGTGGTGTGAGGATGAGGAAGAGTGTTAGAGGTGATGTTGTTTATGTTATTCCTTGTCTGGTGTTACTAAAATGTTGGTAAGTTGGGAAAGAAAAAGAGTTGTTTGATTTCCCGAGTTGAGTCAGTTGTGACAGTTTTGCTAGGACGGGGTATTAGTGCTACTCCTTGGGGAGAGTTTTATGTCGGGCGGATATCAAAAGGTGTATGCATTAGAGCGGTGGTGGTAGGCGAATGACCTACATATGTCCTCCTTGAAAACTTTTCATGTACAGTATCACGCGATAAGGGAGATGGTTCACGATATCAAGGTGTTGGTGTGTTTGGGTGCTACATGAAAGTCCCGAATCAGGCGTTTGCATGTCTTGTTTCTGTGCCTACCTGGAGGAATGGCAGTGATCACATTTAGCTAAGGCTAGAGCCTGAGTATTTCTTGGTCAGTTTGAGTGTTTTATTGGTGTGTTGAGATAGAACGTGACGGTTGGTATAGCGGGGTTAGTGGGCCATGAGGTGGAGTAAGTCCTGGAGGCTAAGGATTCCCTTGTGACCTGTGAGTGGTGACATCGCGGATTCCGTTATTGTCATGTTGCAGGTAGGAGAGTTTTTCAGGGTGGAGAGAACTACGTTGTTGGCAACTACCCAGCGTCAAAGGATTCTTATCGCATGGAATGTCTGTCGACTGAGTAAGGCGTTATCACTTGGGTTGTAACATAAGCCTCAGTTAGTGAAGGCTGTGTGGGACCTTGGTGGATCCCTATTTGACCGTAGTCGGAGAGGTGTTATTTGTGTGACGTTACGGTTCATGGGATTCTTTAGTAGATTCTCAACATTGGTGATCGGTGTTAGCCCAATAGTAGTTT
This sequence comes from Taxillus chinensis, assembly GCA_023512835.1. Taxonomy (NCBI): domain Eukaryota; kingdom Viridiplantae; phylum Streptophyta; class Magnoliopsida; order Santalales; family Loranthaceae; genus Taxillus; species Taxillus chinensis. Next base: position 52,300,039 of record CM042084.1, read on the forward strand.
TTTTTTGGTCTTGCCGTGATTGAGTATGGTACTACGTTTGTTGTTTTGAGTTACTCCTTGGACACCGTTGGGCGTCTTGTTGACTATGACCGAATTGGTGAAGGGCAAACTTCATCCTGATGTAGTTGTGTCCTGGATTGTAAGTCATCTTGAGTTCCCTTTGGCATTGGTTGGGTTCTCTTGTTGCGTGTATCGCTATAGAGTGAGGTGGTTTTAGCAGCGATGATGATGGTGCGCTGGGGTGATCTCCATGTGTGGGAATGCGATTGTGGTTTGCATAATGCTTTTCTCTTGTTTGTTTGTGTTTCCTTGTGACCTCTTTGTGTTTGCTGTCGGGGTAAGGTCTACATATGGAGTGTGGCTGCGTTGTAAATTGGTTGTGTCCGTTGACATCAAATCTCGGTGGTGTCATTGTTGGGTATTCTACATTGTGGCGTGTTGGTCTTATTGTGACACGAGTAGGCGTCTAACGCCGAGTACCCTGCTATGTCGATGCAGTGACTTCTCGTTCAATCATATGAATTCTAGCGAATGGATGCTTCACACATAGGCTTATGAATCTGTGGGAGGTTTCTCAACCTCACTGTTGTCAGACTTGCTCACATGAGTTGTTGTCAGCACGCTAATTGGCCAAGCTCTAGTCTGGTTGTGCTCCTGGGTGTTATGTGTTGCTTTGATCTTCTCGTGATGTTTACTACTTGCTTTCTCTTTTCGGGGACGAAAAGTCCAAAGGTGGGAAGGTTGTGAGGACACTCCTGCGGATGAGTTTATAATGTTGGTGAATGGGCAGTGGAACGTTCAACGTGTAGTAGTGTTTTGTTTGTGAGTTGTTCCTTGTGGTGGTGTTTATGATGTGAGTTGCTCTGTGACCTATGTGATCTGTTAAACGTGTTAGTGATGGGCGTATATGTCTTATATTGTCGTGACATGTGAATACTTGTGACATGTGTTAGGTGAGGAGAACAAGGGTTGTTTATGAGATTAGAATATGTGTTTCCCTATCATGCTTTGTGTTGTATTGGGTCTGTGGGTACGTGCCTTCATGTGTGTTATTGTGTGATATCTTGATCGCAGGTATGTGAATGGTTGTAGGCGATGTGCATCAGCATGTGCATTATGGAAAGTGTATTGTCTTTTTTGAGGATGACACGTCCTATGGAGGAAATATGGGAACGCGAATCCATGTTGCGTGAGCAACACCCAAAGTTGTTCGAGGACGAACAATCTTAAGGGGGGGGAGGGTGGCAGTAGTGATGTGTTTTTTTTGTGGTTCATGCTTTGGTGTATTTGTATTTCTACTTGTAAACTGGTATTTTTATTGAGATGTGTTTTGAGATTGCAAAATGTGTTTGAGATGTCCTGTTATGTTGTGTGATCCATCCGGGCGTTGTGGCTGTTGTCTTGCAAATGGGCCGCATGTGTTTGTTTTCCTTGCATGTTGTTTCTTTTCGAGGACGAAAAGTCTTAAGGGGAGAGGATGTAATGACCCGTGTTTTGGGTAGAACAAGTGGAACGAAGATGAACAATACCCTGGGGCGAACGCTTGGGTCGAAAGGTGGAAGACCCGAAGATTTGGGTCGTAGGGTCGAAGACCGAGGGTCGAAGTTCGAAGGTTTGAGGGTCGAAAGTTAGATCTTCGAGACAGATCTTCGAGGCCGCGTTTCCAGCTAATCTTCGAAGGAGTGTTTCTACGAGTCTTCGTGGCTTGGTTGTTAGAGAGTGTAATGAGCTCAAGTGGGAGCGTGTAGAGGCTGCGTGTGACAATGACCATGTTCGGATTGTGGGTATTTTGTCCTGTGTGGAAGTGGAGTGGTTAGTTCATGTTTTATTTATCAAAACTACGTCGTTTTGATGGTGTGTTTTATTTATCAAAACTACGTCGTTTTGATGGTGTGTTTCATTTATCAAAACTACGTCGTTTTGATGGTGGGATTTCATTTATCAAAACTACGTCGTTTTGATAAGTGAGGTCTATATAAAGAGGAGCTCTCTTTATTTTAGGTTTAGGGTTTTTGTTGTCGGCCGCCGCAGTCGTCAGAGAGAGAGAGAGGGAGATTGAGAGAGAGAGCTCCAGTTCGTGGCGTCGTTGTCATTCCTGTGGTTGGACGGCATTAAGCGTGGAGGCAAGAGCGTGGAGGATCTTTGAGGTAGGGGTTCTGTCTTTCCTGGTCTGTCTTCGGGGTTAGGCCCTGTGGATATTTTGTAAAGTTTCCATTGTTATTGCTATAATACTTATATGTAAATTCATATAGGTGTGATCTCCTATATGAATGTTGGCTTTCAATGGCATTTTGGTGTGATTCTGATGTTGGGTGGGCAGTGCATGTTAAATGTTTGATAAAATGCCTATGTGAATATGTTTGTATGAATATGCCCAGTATGTGTTTGATAATATGCCAGTATGGCTAGAATTGTGAGTTGGTAAAGGTGTGCATGCCAAGTGTTTGTTTTTATGCTTGAGTGGTTGGGTTTGTACATTTGTGAATGTGTGCCTACTAAGTGTTTGGTTTTATGCCTGAGTGGTTATGTATACTGTGTTTTGTGAAACCCGGTGGCTGTGGAAGCCCGAGACTATTGTGAAACCCGGTGGCTATGGAAGCCCGGGACTGTTTTGTGAAACCCGGTGGCTGTGGAAGCCCGGGACTGCTCTTGGAAACCCGGTGGCTGTGGAAGCCCGGGACTGTTCATGTCTAGCTTTGTGTGGCTGTGGAAATAATTGTATTTGCTGATATAGCTTGCCATTATATTTGTTGAAATAATTGTATCACGACACTGCACTTGTACACATGGCATGTAGATGCTAGGAGCATGGGATGGGTTGGGGAGACATGATCCCTACTGAGCTGTGGTTGCTCACCCCTCCTACTGTGTTTGGTTTTTCTATAGGGACCTACAGGCGTTAGGCGGGAACACCCAAGTTGGAGGCAGTTTTGTTTTGTGGCTTTGTTTATTATTATTTGAGTTTCGCTGTTTTTGTGTGAGCTTTGTAACCCCAGTGGGAGGATATTGTAATGAGGAGTTTTATGTAATAAAAGCATGTTTGGGCACTCTTGTATGTTTGGACTTAATAAAAATATGGTTTTTGCCTCTCTAAATATAAAATGTGAAGTGTATGGTATCCTGTGTGAGCATGTTGTATTCTATCCCCTTTATCCAAACTCGGGTAAAGGGAAGGTCACGTTCCGGTCTCCTCGGGTTGGAAATCCGGGGCGTGACAAGCTCCTTCCCACTTCTAAGCATAATGGCTTTGCATTACTCTCTGGGATTGACTTCAGTGTTACTAGGAAATGAATTTGAAGAAGATGGCTTAACCGCGTTTGCTAGCTGGCCTATCTACTGCTTGATGTTCTTCACTGCAACTCCTAGGTCCTGAACAGACGTGGTAAGGGACTCGATCCTTGTCTCTCCCCTACTCATTCTGTCAGTTGCCTGCTTAGCAAACTGATAGAAGAAATTCCGCATCTCTTCATCTTTAGCTTTCTCTTTGTCCTCCTCCTTCTGTTGAGGCACCTTCTGAAAACCGGGAGGAAGTTGTGGCTAAGTAGTCTCTCCGTATTGTTCCATTCCAGAAGCAGGGGCCTTGTTCTGCTGTTGCCATACATAAGGCTGTTGTTGAAATTGTGAAAGTCCTCCTTGATTATAGAATTTGCTGGGCTACGGCGGATTCTGGAATTGGTTTGGATTCTGATACGGTCGCTGGAATCCTCCACCTCGATTCCCAACGTATTGGGCTTCTTCATATGGCTGGGCTAGGGCAGCATCTCCAAGAACAACCTGCTGATCAGTCATTCCCTCCATTCTCACAGCCATGACTGACATTTGCTCAGTCAACTTCTCCATTTTCTTAGTAAGCTTATCCAACTGATTTGAGTTGGACACTGCTGCAACTGGCTCAGGCTTTGTACGTCAATCAGTCGACCATTGGCAATTGGATAAGGCCATTCTATCTAGTAGTTCAACTGCAGCATTGGGTTCCATCATCATAAATGCTCCTCCAGCAGCATCATCAACCATGTTTTTAGTGGATGGTTGCAAGCCCATAACGAATGATTCTACTTGCAACCATTCAGGTCTTCCATGGTTAGGAGACCTCCTAACCAGATCCTTAAACCGTTCCCAAGCTTCATATAATGACTCATCGCCACGTTGGGTGAATTGGCTGATTTGACTTCTCAGATGCATCACCCTTGTTGGTGGAAAATATTTGGAGAGGAACTTCTCTGCCATCTGATCCCACGTCGTTATGCTCCTAGCTGGTAACGACTGGAACCAACCAAAAGCTCTGTCTTTCAGCGAAAATGGGAAGAGCCGGAGTTTAATGGCATCATCTGAGACTCCATTGATCTTGATGGTGTCACAAATTTGGAGGAACCTCACTAGATGATTGTGTGGATCATCCAGTGCTGAGCCTCTGAATGCTTCTTAGCCAACCATCTGCAGCAACGCTGGTTTTAGCTCGAAGTTGTTAGCCTGAACTGGCACTCTCCTAATGCCAGAATACTCATCAGATAAAACAGGCTTGGCATAATCCATAAATGTTCGTGGCTGCTGGCCACCTTGTCCATTGTTGTTCAGCTGACCTGCGTTGTGTGCTTGGTCTTCTAGTGCTCGGTTTTCAGCCATGATATCTTCACACACGTTCTGCAAATTATTCAATTGCTGCTCAGCTACTGCTAATATCCTATTAGCTCTTCATTGTTCTGGTAAAGTTCTTTCAATTTCAAGATCTAACGGCAACAACTCACCATGCGTGCGACGCATGCAGTAAGGAATTTTATCGAACACTTGGCGTGCGCTACAAAAATTCAAAAACAAACAATACCAAGCAGCACCGCACCAAATGAAATTTAAACAAAAAAAAACAAAACAGAAAAGAAAAGCTTCCAGATCATAAATTACTCAGCTTGCTAAATGTCACCTAAACCTTACAACAGATTAGTTGCCTTCCCCGGCAACAGCGCCAAAAACTTGACCTAAAGAGATTTATATGTGGTATAGGTATGCAACAAGTGAACTGGCCAAGTAATAAGTGGAGTATTGAAACCATGATTATCGATTCCACAGGGAATGAACTATTGCTGTAAAATAGATGATCACTAAACTAACAGATTTGGTCCATGTCTGGAGATATGATTTAAGTTGTGCAAATAGTTTGAATTCTGAATAGCTAAAGCAAAAGTCAGATTGTTGGCAAGCAATTGGTATAGAGATTTCAGTGATTAAGGATCTAGGGTCACAATGTTTGCCATCCAATGGATTGTAATAATCTGGATTATGGTACTTGTTCTTGATTTGAGCTCTAATTCATGTTCATGTTGATTATCTCCTACCTATCTTATATTTGGTCCATGCTAAGATAGATTTAAGGCTTTTATCCCATTTGTGTAAGGACCCGTACCTTGAGTTAGTCAGTTTTGCCTCCTGAGTAGAGTTTTTCTAGATTTTGACCCAGTAAATGGACTCCAATGAATTCACGTGCAAAAGGAAAGATGCTTAGAATGTTGTCCTCTATCTACCACAGAAGTTTCAGGCCAAATGGACATGTGTGTGAGGTGCACGTGATATGGGTCCAATTCACGTGCAAGTGTGGTTGTCTTCTAAATGATGCAAGGAGGCTAGGGGTGAAGTTTAAGAGCATTTGGAGTGCATATGGAGTTGCACGTGAATTGGGGAATTCACGTGCAAATTGGCGTGCAGGCATATTTTTGCATGGTTCCCTTGGTTTTGACATTCTAAGGAACTTTCTCCAAAGGACCATGTTGAAATTCTGAGTATTTTGGCCTATATGGGTGCGGAAAGGTGCTAACTTGTGTGATCAAAACTACGTCGTTTTGATCCTGGGTTTCACTTAATCAAAACTACGTCGTTTTGATAGTGGGAGGCCTATATAAGGATGAGGAGACTCCTTGTTCTAGGGTTAGGGGTTTTTCAGCCATTGCAGCCGTCGTGGAGAGAGAGAGAGCTAGGAGAGAGAGGGAAAGGGGAGAACTTCTTGTCACGGAGCATCTTGCGTGGGGAGGACAGCATCTAACGCGGGAGCAAGGGGGATCTTCTTTAAGGTAGGGGTTCTGTTTTCTTATACCTGATCCGGGGTTAGGCCCTGTGGTGAATTACCCGTTGGATATTGTCCTTGTTATCATACTATTTATATGTAAATTCATATAGGTGTGATCTCCTATATGAATGTTGGCCTTCAATGGCGTTGTTTGGATATATGTATATATGCCTTGCCAAGTGTTTGACATAATGCCTTGTGAGGCTGTGCATGTTATGTGTTTGAGGTAATGCCCTGTGAGGCTGTGCATGTTATGTGTTTGAAATTATGCCCGTGAAGCTGTGCATATTATGTGTGAGATTATATCCGTGTGGGTTGGGTTTATGAGCTGGTGAATACATGCATGCTAAGTGTTCGATGTTATTCCTGTGTGACTAAGCATACTAAGTGTTTGATGTTATGCCTGTATGGCCATGTGTGCTGCGTGTTTGCTTGTACACCCGGTGGCTGTGGCCCGGGACTGATTTGTGGAACCCGGTGGGCTGTGGAAGCCCTGGGACTGTTTGTGGAACCCGGTGGCTGTGGAAGCCTGGGACTGATTTGTGGAACCCGGTGGCTGTGGAAGCCCGGGACTGTTTTGTGGAACCCGGTGGCTGTGGGAAGCCCGGGACTGTTTTGTGGAACCCGGTGGCTGTGGAGGCCGGGGCATTTTGTGGGACCCGGTGGCTGTGAAAGCCCGGGACTGTTCTTGAAACCCGGTGGCTGTGGAAGCCCGGAGTGTTTATGTACCAGCCCATGTATGATTGTGTTTGTTGTTATGCTTTGTAACTATATCTGGTGGAATGATTGTATCACGACACAAAGACTTGTACACAAGGCATGTAGATATTAGGTGCATGGGATGGGTTGGGGAGACATGATCCCCTACTGGTGTGGTTGCTCACCCCTCCTACCATGTTGTTTTCTTTACAGGAACCTACAGGCGTTAGGTGGGACCCCAAGGTGGAAGACCTTATTTATTTTATTGTTTATGTTAATTTATTATGGGAACTGATGTAACCCCAATGGGGATGGATTGAAAAGAAGACTTTGTAATAAAAGACTGGATTTGGTTTGTGGACTGCTTGATGGACTTTATTTTTCTTGAATGTGTTGTGAATGTTTAAAATGTTCAGTTCTTGGTTTGTATCCTAACCCCTTTGCCCTCCGTGTGGGTAAAAAGGGGAGTCACGTACCGGTTTCCTCGGGTTGGAAATCCGGGGCGTGACAATTTGGCCCATGTGAATAAAAGTGATCAAGGTAGATAAACAATCTAATAGTTATAGACTTGGTCCATCATACAACATTAAATCTAATTGACTAGTGTTCCACCCCAGACAAGGGCCAAGATTACCTAATCAAGCACTTGCTTTCATACAAGTGAATTAAACAAGAACTGAATTTCATTTCATTGGACAAGCATAAACCATAAACCAAACTACTTACAACACATTGGGGGCTACATTGCTCCCCTAGACTAACAAAACTACACCATAATCATAATGAAAGCAATAGAAATTACAAGAAAGAACATGATTACTGTATCGGGACAATAAAGGAAGAACCCAAGATGAACCAGGACTCCGGCCTCCAAAGACTCCGGCGTCTGCTGCCCAAAATCGCTCCTCTCCAACTCCAGTGCCGCCGAAGGACAATCCGATCTTTCAGCAACGGCTATTGCTCTTCTTCAGAACTTAGATCAGATTGTCTAACCAAGGATGATTTACAATGCCTCCCAAGCCCCCTATTTATAATATTTAGTGGGCCAAATTAGGGTTACAAAAGGTGTGCCCTAATTATAAGTGTGGTCGCAACCAAAACGACGTCGTTTTGATTAGTGACACTATTCGACGTTCCAGGCTCAATAAAACTCAAACTATACCGAATTTGACCGAAGTTCTTTAGATGAAAATGATTAAAATAATAAAACACATCATTTGGAGCTCAAAACTACCTGCACGTGAGAATGCACGTGAGAAGATCCTTTCACGGGCAGCTCCAAATCAGCCCAAATTTGCTCCAAAGCTTCAGTAGAACTTGTAGAAAGCATCCATGCATCAAATGCCTTGCACGCGAGAAACACCTTTTCGTGTGAACCTTCATTTCGCTCTTATTTTGCTTCCATCTCATTCCTATAGCTTCCTCTTGAGTGTATGGAGTGATCTAGCCAATGTGTGTAGGAAAAAGTTGCTCCAAAACCTACCAAAAACACTCAAAAAGTATAACTATACACCAAACAAGGTCTTCCTAGGGGTTAGAGCAAATATATGCAAAATACCATGCAAATAGGCTCAAAACACACTCTAAAACACCCTAAATATGGCATAGGATAATGGCAAAAAAAAGTTATCAATACATTCCCTCCGAGTACTCAAGGATACTCAACTAGAAGAAGCAGAATGGGCCCAAAGTCATTATGAGCAGTCGAACTTAATCAAAGGCAAATGCCTGGCAGCTGTTTGCAGAGGACAACTATATCAACAGAGAATGATGACCACTACAATAAAAAGGTGAAGCCCCGAAGCTTTCAAGCGGGTGACCTCGTCCTCAAGAAGATTCTACCAATTCAACATGACCATAGAGGCAAGTGGACTCCCAATTATGAAGGCCCATATGTGGTGAAGAAAGCATTCTCATGAGGCGCCTTATTCCTGGCCAGAATGGATGGCGATGAGCTCCCTAACCCAGTGAATAGCGATGCGGTGAAAACGTTCTATGCTTAACTCTCATACCTCTCAACAAGATTCTCATTCTTGCGATGAGCGGACTTGGCGAAAACCTGAAAGGGCATCAAGGGTAAAATACAAAGCTCCAACAATGGACAAAGAAGCAAGCAAAGGCGGACTTGGTGAAAACCCGAAAGAGCACCAAGGGTAAAATACAAAGCCAATGACAAATCCTGAAGGGTGAAAGCAGTTAGAATCCATAAGGATCACAACCACCTAAAATAGGGTCCACTGCAAATAGTGGAAACAGCGCCACCTAAAGACAACAGCTGCCAATGCAGCATTGGGTTCCATCATCATAAATGCTCCTCCAGCAGCGGCATTAACCATGTTTCTAGTGGATGGTTGCAAGCCCATAACGAATTATTCTACTTGCAATCATTCAGGTCTTCCGTGGTTAGGAGACCTCCTAACCAGATCCTTAAACCGTTCCTAAGCTTCATATAATGACTCATCGCCACGCTGGGTGAATTGGCTTATTTGACTTCTCAGATGCATCACCTTTGTTGGTGAAAAATATTTGGAGAGGAACTTCTTCGCCATCCCGATCCCACGTCGTTATGCTCCTAGCTAGTAACAACTGGAACCAACCAAGAGCTCTGTCTTTCAGTGAAAATGGGAAGAGTCGGAGTTTAATGGCATCATTTGAGACTCCATTGATCTTGATGGTGTCACAAATTTGGAGGAACCTCACTAGATGATTGTGTGGATCATCCAGTGCTGAGCCTCTGAATGCTTCTTGGCAAACCATATGCAGCAATGCTGGTTTTAGCTCGAAGTTGTTAGCCTGAACTGGCACTCTCCTAATGCCAGAATACTCATCAGATAAAACAGGCCTGGCATAATCCATAAATGTTCGTGGCTGCTGGCCACCTTGTCCATTATTGTTCAGCTGACCTACGTTGTGTGCTTGGTCTTCTAGTGCTCAGTTTTCAGCCATGATATCTTCACACACGTTCTGCAAATTATCCAATTGCTGCTCAGCTACTACTAATATCCTATTAGCTCTTCGCTATTCTCGTAGAGTTCTTTCAATTTCAGGATCTAACGATAGCAACTCGCCACGAGTGCGACGCATGCACTAAGGAATTTTATCAAAAACTTGGTGTGCGCTATAAAAATTCAAAAACAAACAATACCAAGCAGCACCGCACCAAATGAAATTTAAACAAAAATAAAACAAAACAAAAAATAAAAGCTTCCAGATCACAAATTACCCAGCTTGCTAAATGTCACCTAAGCCTTACAACAGATTAGTTGCCTTCCCCGGCAACCGCGCCAAAAACTTGACCGAAAGAGATTTATATGTGGTATAGGTATGCAGCAAGTGCACTGGCCAAGTAATAAGTGGAGTATTGAAACCCCGATTATTGATCCCAAAGGGAAGGAATTATTGCTGAAAAATAGATGATGACTAAACTAACAGAAGGTCTTCCTAGGGTTAGAGCAAATATATGCAAAATACCATGCAAATAGGCTCAAAACACACTCTAAAACACCCTAAATATGGCATAGGATAACGGCATAAATGCTCATTAACAATACCTTCCCTCTGAGTACTGAAGGATACTCAGCTAGAAGAAGCAAAATGGGCCCAAAGTCGTTATAAGTAGTTGAACTTAATCGAAGGCAAATGCCCGGCACGGTGTTATGAGTGGATAACTATATCAACAGAGAATGATGAACAACTACAATAAAAAGGTGAAGCCCAGAAGCTTTCAAGCGGGTGACCTCGTCCTCAAGAAGATTCTACCAATTCAACATGACCATAGAGGCAAGTGGACTCCCAATTATGAAGGCCCATATGTGGTGAAGAAAGCATTCTCAGGAGGTGCCTTATTCCTAGCCAGAATGGATGATGATAAGCTCCCTAACCCAGTGAATAGCGATGCGGTGAAAAATTTCTATGCTTAACTCTCATACCTCTCAACAAGATTCTCATTCTTGTGATGAGCAGACTTGGCGAAAACCTGAAAGGGCATCAAGGGTAAAATACAAAGCTCCAACAATAGATAAAGAAGCAAGCAAAGGTGGACTTGGTGAAAACCCGAAAGGGCACCAAGGGTAAAATACAAAGCCAACAACAAATCCTGAAGGGTGAAAGCAGTTAGAATCCATAAGGATTAGAACCACCTAAAATAGGGTCCACTGCAAACGGTGGAAACAGCGCCACCTAAAGACAACAGCTGCCAATGGTGGAAGATTTGGTCAAACCTAAGGCACACTCGAATCAAATTTATATATTATGCTTTTTAAAGACTTGTAATTGTATTTATCAGATTATAACAATAGGGCACTTTTTATGATATAAATATGTTTTTGTGGAATGAAACCAGCAAAATCCCGTTTTATATCCCTAATCATATTTTATCATCTTCATTTCACATTTAAGTAGAATATCTTAAATCCCCAGTAGGCTCCTTTGGCATTGCCTGATGGATAGGGTCAAGCTCAAAATCCCCAAATAAGTTAAGTCCCCCAACTCAGAGTACCAATATCTCCACAGAATATCAATATCCCCAGCGAAGTCGTCAAGTCATGCTCCTCAGCGCGGTAAAGCTAAGTCAAATAGGCCTTTCATCCACAAAGAAGGAAGTTCCCCAGCTAGGATCGAAAAGCTTTCCCATCCAGAGAGAAAATTGTTCCCCAACAAGTTGAATGTTAGCTAACCTCTCCAATAGCATTGAGATAAATCTCCAGCCCTTGGCAAAACATGACATTGCATTCGATGCATACATCGCATCGCATCACATTGCATCATATTGCACCACAAGATGAGGTTTATGCATCCGCGCATACAGCACATTGCATTTCATGCATCATTTGCATACATTCAGCATACTCTGTAATTTCAGGAATGTTGTCGCCTCTGAAGATCCTAAGAGCTCATCCTCAGTAAGCTTCTCATCAAGCTATCCTAGCTTTCTTTGTTTAACTGTACAAATCTTTCTTTGCAATTTCCCCAAGCTCTGAAAGCACCCTTTTGACACTTGAACAAACTTCCTCTCTTTTTGGGTAACCTCGTAGAGCGATCTCCTAGAGTGAACTCATAGAGGGAGCCCATATACCTTCTTCAACAATCATGCACCCTTGTCTAGGCCTTAGATGCCTTTTCAATCCTTGATTCCTGTTAGGCCTTGGATGCCTTTTCCCTTTCTGTTAGGCCTTGGATGCCTTTTCAACTTCTGTCAGGCCTTGGATTCTTTTCAATTCCTGTTAGGCCTTGTATGCCTCTTCAATTCCTGTTAGGCCCTGTTAGGCCCTGGATGCCTTTTCAACTCTTGTTAGGCCTTAGATGCCTTTTCAATTCCTATTAGGCCTTGGATGCCTTTTCAATTTCTGTCAGGCCTTGGATGCCTTTTCCCTTTTTGTTAGTCCTTGGATGCCTTTTCAAATCCTATTAGGCCTTGGATGCCTCTTGATTCTTGTTAGGCCCTGGATGCCTTTTCAATTCTTGTTAGGCCTTGGATGCCTTTTCAATTTCTCGTCAGGCCTTGGATGCCTTTTCCTTTTGTTAGGCCTTGGATGCCTTTTCAATTTTTGTTAGGCCTTGGTTGCCTTTTCAATTCCTGTTAGGCCTTGCTTGCCTTTTCCATCCGTTAGGCCCTACTTGCCTTTTCAATTCCTGTTAAGCCCTGCTTGCCTTTTCCATTTCTGTTAGGCCTTAGATGCCTAATCACAATTATTCAAACACACTAGCCAAGAAGCTGCTTTTCACTATGGGGGACAGACCTAACCATCGCATTCTACTCTTCCTCTGTGCAAGGTAAGCCAGGTAAGTGCTCCAACCCGTCCAAAATGACTCCCTTTTATCTTTGTACCTTGTTTGTATACAAACGATTGCACAAAAGGGGCATCTATTGGACCCTATTTTGTCTGGGCTGGACATACAAACCCCATTTGATGTATATACCTTTTTGCCCAAGGCGTATACCTCGTTGAATAGGTCCTTAGAGATTCCCCTGATTTGCACAAGATGGATGTATTGACACGAATAGGGAAGCCCAAAATTGATAACCTCTGTTGCCAGCCCCTAAAGTGTCCCAAGATCAATGCTAGGTGATAGAGAACGAAATTTGGAGACTAACGCACTTGACCGAGCTCAATTCTGATTTAAAATGAAGAAGTTATGGCCAAAATAATTTTTGTTGGAAAAAGTCAAATTTGCCAAAAGACAGTCAATGCCCCTGGTCAAACTGCACAAAAATGTGCATGTGAGGAATAGTCTGAAATGTCTATTTATGCGAATACGAGTCCTCCCAAACAATCCTCGAAAGGTCGTCCATTTTTGCATTTTGGGTGGGGGTAAAAAAGTAATCAAAAGTTAAAAAAACAAAAAAAAACAAACAAACAAAAAATAAAACGTTTTCGACAAAATATTTTCCAAAACGTTTTCAATAAAAGGTTTTCAAAATGCTTTCAAAAATGTCTCCTTAAAAAACAAACAACAAAAAAAAACAAAACAAAAATGTTTTGCAATAAAATGTTTTCAATAAAATGTTTTGAAAATGTTTTAATAAAATGTTTTCCAAAATGTCTTCCAAACCAAAAAAAAACAAAAAAAAAAACAAAAAAAACAAAACAAAAACAAAATCGTAGGATTTCATTTTCCACCTCAAATAAAAAAGCAAAAATAAGATTTTTAGGATTCCCTTTAGAGATTTAGGGTAAATCAATTTTAACAATAACTTTGAGAAATAACTTAGTTAAATAAAAAGCATAAACTTTCTAAGAAAACAATAGTGCCTCAACCGAATCGCAACAGTGCAAATAAATAGAAAATCTTCTCCTCCGAAAATAGATACCGAAAGGGTGCTAATCCTTCCCTACACATAACCAACTCCCGAACCCTTCTTTGATAACGTAGACCACACCTTTAAACTACTCAAAGTAGAGGGTACCCAACTGTACCCCAAAAACAGTTGGTGGCGACTCTAAATTTTCTCACCATTGGTTTAGTCTGAGTCCACCCCAAATGGGCCCAGACGAAAACTAGTGATGACAGACTTGAAATGGGGCATTATCACATGCAAGTATATTAATGCATGCTTGCCTTCTACATGATTCTAGGAAGCTTGGGGAAGAATTTCATATCATTTGGAGCTGCACGTGATATGGGGATATCACGTGCATTATCACGTGCAAGCTTGTGTTTGCACATTTCCCTTTGTTTTGTCATTCTGATGACTTTTCCCTAAGGAACCTTGGCTTAATATGGCTTGGTTTTAGCTATATTGTACTTTTGAGGTGGATTTTGGGTCATTAACTAAAACTACGTAGTTTCACTCCTGCAATGCCAGTTGGCGGTTAGGGCATATCTACAGCTTCACCTGCAGCCCTATAAAAGGGGAAGAACATCTCTTGCAAAGGGGATCTCTGGACCCTAGACGAAATTGAGAGAACAGGGCTGAGAAAATCACTTTAAAGGCTGGGATTGCGGCTGGAACTGAAGATCAAAGCTGGGGTTTGGATCTATCTTGCACCTGGAGGGAGGAAGCTTCCTTAAAACTCACTTTTTCTCCTATTTCAACTACTGTATCTTATGGATTTTTCTGTAACCTTCAGCATGTGTGAGTAGTTTTTTAATTCTAGAGGAGCAATGTAGCCCCCCTATGATGTAATACTGATTTTGGGTTAATTCTGGGTTTGCTTATGTGAATCCTTGCATGCTTTAAGATTCTTATCTTCACTTTATAATTTGGGATGTGCACTTCTGGTTTTCTTACTCCTAGTCTGGGACGGATCCTAAGATTCCTAACATACACATGTTTGGTGTGGCCATTATCCTTGCCTTTGTATGATTTATTGGTTGTGTAAGCTGTTGTAGTGATGACCATTCATGTAGTAAGCCCTTAGAAGGTCTGACAATGACCATTGCAGAACCTTGGTTAATAAGTAGCATGCATCTCAGTTAAACCGACTAAAGAATACCTAAATCAGTAGAAACAGTGTAGGGTTGGTGAATTTGTGACCCTAGATACCTTAACTCTAAATATCAAATCCAAAACAATCTCTGCATCATTAATTTCCAGAACATTATAAGCATTAGCTAAGACATTTTCTAGGACTTGAGTAAATTGGTGATTTGATTAAAAACTGGAAAACTTGGTTAATCCCTGTGGGTTCAACCCCTTACATACTGCTATGCTGAGTAGTTAACTCTAAGGGAACTAAAACAATTATAATTTTGAAGAGCAACTTAAGCGATAATAGCTGAACTAATTTCGTGAAGCTACAAATTTGTTCATCATTTATCATGTTAGTTATAGCTAGGTTACGCATATTATTTTAGACTGAAAAGTGTTACCTTGTTGAGGATGACTTGTCTTTTCGGGGACGAAAAGTCCTAAGGTGGGGAGGATGTAAAGACCCGTACCTGTGTAAGGTTGAACGTTAGGCCCGAATAGAGTTTGAAATATCTATTCGCAAAACATGCCTCAGTGTTAGCATTTTGGGTTCTTATTACTATTAATATGACGATTTTAATATCTTGAGTTTATTATTAAATATTGCTATATTGGTAATATCATTAACATGATTATTTAAGTATTTTATAATAATTAAAATGGTGACTATTATTCTTATTAATACAACTATTGGGTTTATTATTATTATTATAAGTATTTTAATATATTTTAAATTTATTATTCTTAGTATTATTAGTATTTTAAGGTTATTATCATTATTATTAATAGTGGATTAATAATATATATATATATATATATATTAAATAGTATAAAAGGGAGAACCTAGGGTGAAACCCTAGGTCTATTGTGCGTGTACAAAACTTGGTAGAGAAGAGCAGTGGGGTTGTGTAAGGACCCGTATTTGAGGGGCCTTGGAGATAGCCTTGAGTTAGAGACCCTATTTTAACAAATGGATATCAGCACAATGATGTGCTCATCACATGAAGAATTTTGACTGTACTTGGACTAAATTTGGGATTTGAGGCCCTAAGGGGTATTTTCAGGATTTCACAAATAATTTTATATTCCCTTTTAAATTACCTGGGTTTGTATTTTGAGCTTTGGGTCTCCCTTTAAGGGAAAACCCAATATGAGAGAGTGGGCTGTTTTGCCTTTCTTCTTGGGTCTACACTTGGGTTTACTTAACCACCATTGGGCTGCATTTGGTCTTGGGCTTCTATAAAAAAAAAAGGAAAGAAGGGGAACAAAAATGAGATCCCAAACCCTACCTTCCCTGCAGCCGTCACACACACACACACACACACACACACACAGAGAGAGAGAGAGAGAGAGAGAGAGAGAGAGAGAGAGAGAGAGAGAGAGGGAGACGATCCAGAGTTGGAGGAGTTTCTGGCAATCAAGGATTCCCTTCAGACGATGGGAGGCCGGAGGCGTTGAGGTAGCAAGGATACAGATCGCTTCGTTCTTTTCCCCAATTCGTTTTCTGCAACACGAGGTAGGGATTTCAAGTTTGTCTCTTTGCCATCTCTCTCTTACAGATTCTAGAAAACAAAATTTATGTGATGATCTGGGATGTTGAGAAGAGATTTTTAATATATATTGAGTTTCTGAATTTCACCTTGAGCCTATGGATGATTTTGGGTTTTTGTCTGAGTTTTCTGAATTTTTGAATTTCTGCGTGAGATTATTTGTGCCTTTGGGTTAGGGGTCATTTGTATACCCATTGTCTTAAGATTATTTAGATGAAGAATTTTGGGAAAACCCTGTATCTGGTTTGGCTAAGGCCTCTCGTATTGGGAAATCAAAACGAGAGTGAGGCCAGAGTTAGATTTAGAACCTGTCTACGGACTTAGAACCTCAATAACTGCTAAACTAAAACGAATTTGAGGTTGGTCCTTTAGGCAAAAGTGATTAGAATGACAAAAGTAAGGTTTTGGAGCCCGCCCGTGAGAATGCCTTTTCACTTGCAGATTCATTCTTGCTCCAAATTGCCCCAAATTTTAGGTGGAGCTTCCTTAGAGGCATATGAGTTAAAATACCCCTGTCCGTGAGAATGCTCTTTTCACGTGCAACCTTATTTTTGGCTAAAAATCGTCCCTGAACCTTCTGGGATGGTTAGAATGATGTTCTGAGTTAATTTGCCTCTACCCGCGACAATAGGTTGTCACGTGCAGCTTGTTTTGGGCTCCCCTTGAGGTGGATAAGCTTCCTTTGAAAGGTTGTTGATGATCCAGACTATGAGTGTGAGAAATGTGTGGACTTTAGGGACCATGAGGAGTTAGGTGATGTTATATGTGATGATTTGATTGTTCTGAGACTATCTGTTGTTTTACATTCTGAGTTGAGTTTTTGCATGCTAAATGAGTTGCATGTCTGAGATGTGTCTTTGAGTTGTGTTTATGAGCTTACTAGTTAAGTTGCACATTATCTGTTGAATTGTGCTTATTGAGTTAAGCTTACTGAATTGTACTGTGTTTATTGAGTTGAGATTGTTGAGTTGTATATGTTGAAATGTGTATGTGGAGGACCCCAGAAACGCGGGGAGTTGAGATGAGAACCCCAGAAATGCGGGGATTGAGCTGAGTATGGGACAGTCATTATACTTTACCCCTTGAGATGAGATTCACATTTGCCTGGTGTGGTGTGTCATGTCGTCGTGGTGGCGGGGTGTCCTCTGCCCTCCAGTGCAGGCAGAGGTATGAGGTGTGTTTACTGGGTGATGATTATTGTTTTAGCTGAAGTCACTACACAAGCACATGCATCCACTTGACATGCATAGTTTTAGAGTGGGACGGGCCTGGGGAGATTTGATCCCTACTGAGCTGTGGTTTGCTCACCCCTCCTATGAACTGTTCTTGCAGGACCTAGCAGGCGATAAGCGGAAGAGCTAAGTTGGTAGGCCGATGGGGCTATATGGCCTTAAATATATATATATATATATATATATATATATATATATATATATATATATATATACATTTGGTTGTTTTATTGTATTTGAGATTCTCGTTTTGTTTGAACTGTGTATCCCTGGTTATATTGACGAGAGCTTGTTCCCTAATGGGTTGTAAAAGGGCTTGAAGTCCCTGAGCAATGTAATTGATGTATTGTGTTGTGAATACGTATGTATATATTATGGTGGTGTGCTTGGCATGGAAACATGTACATGCCCCTTGGCATGTTGACTTGTGATACGGGGATAGGACAGGCTGTTGGATCAAGCCCGAATTTGGATAATGCTGATAAAGCCTTATGTAATCTGATCCGAGATCTTTTGTGTTTCGTTGATCTTTGTAGAAGATATGTTATTAATCCGGAGATACACTCGTGAGAGCAAAGCTAAGGACAGGATACATAATCCTAATCCGGAAAAGAGTGAGTGTCGTCAAACACTTAGTAAATAACCAAGTCACCAATACATACGGAATAAGGAACATTCGTGCGGACTAAGAACTTAAAAGCTACGGATTACGTAATCTGTTCCTAATGCCTCAAACGGACTAAGTCAAACCGATGCGGAGTAAGAGTCTTGGTCCAAAAGGTCGCATGAAGTAAAAGGTTTAACATGGAGTTAAAAAGTTAAGTCTTCCCCTCAAGCGAACTAAAGTAAAGAAGACACGGAGTAAGGCATCCGAGTCTTTTAAACATACGGAGTAAGGAAGTATTGATGCGGAATAAGGACCCGAGTCTTTATTCACACGGAGTAAGGAAACTAGATGCGGAGTAAGGAATCCGTGCTACTCACTCATGCGGAGTAAGGATGCGCTAGTACGGAGTAAGCCATCCGATCCTTTAAACTCATACGGAGTAAGGAACTTACATACGGAGTAAGGAACTTACATACGGAGTAAGGAACTTACATGCGGAATAAGGAAGTCTTGACACGGACTAAGGATTCCAGTACCAAATAGATACGGAGTAAGCAACCACTGACACGGAGTATGATTCCGAGCTTCATTAGCAATGGAGTAAGGAAAATTACACTGGACCAAGAAGATGCTACTTCAAACTACCGCATTTAAAGTTATCAGCTCGTGGTGTCCCGATGTAAGACAAACTCGTTGACAACCTGAAAAATCTTACACGCGGATCACCCGGATATGTGGACACAACCTTAATTATATTTGGGAATTCACAAAGGCACTTATACTCTTCAAACCCAAGATCTTGAGCTCCACAATCCGCAGTAGTCAAGGCAGAGAGATTACCGAGGAATAGTTAGTGCTGAACGCATTCCGGAACTACAAGTTCCAAGGTTGTCTCTTAGGAATGATTGTATAAATACTCGTACTTGTACATATGTGTGCATGTGCAAGCAAATAAAACCCTGTGTATGCACAAGAGTTCAAGAGATAGAATATAGGCTAGTGTGTGAATCGATTTTGTAAACAAAGTGTAAGAGAGTATTGCTTCTATTTTGTTGTATTTATCTTTTGATAATAAAACAAAATTCTTCCACTATCTGGTTATCTTCCGCAGTGATTCTATCACTTAACTGGATAAGTGTTTGTGTCATAAGAGAAAGAAAAGAGTTTCGATAAGAGCCTATTCACCCCCCTCTAGTCTCCAAGGGACCATCAAGTGGTATCAGAGCGAGTTCTATTTGTTCTAAGTAGAGATCCCACTCTTTCGCTCTTAGCAATGGCCGAAGAAAGCAGTATGCTATTCCACACTCGCCTTAACTCCGGAGGTGCACAAGAGCCCATCCCGAATCGAAGCAGCAGTGAAAACGTCGACCCACCTCAACCTGCTGCTGCCTCCACTGCTCAACCACGGAGTTCTGGTTTTACTTTGACAAAACCGCCCAAATTCACACCTGAGCTTTTCTCCTAGTGGAAAGCTCGCATGAAGATGTTCATGGTATGCCATGACCATCTCATGTGGCCCTGTCTTCATCAGGAGATACCAATTCCGATGACTATCGGAGAACATGGAGTTAGAAGGCCAAAGACGGATGCCGAACTTACCAACGATGAAAGAGCCTGGCAGTGCGCTAGTGAAAAGGCTCTGGCTTACGTTACATCGTCTTTGGATTCCGAGGCTTTCACGGACGTTCGGGGTTGCACGACGGCAAAAAGCGTGCCGGGATAAACTGACAATCCTCTATGAGGGGAGTCAGTCCCAGATGCAGAACGTTATCTGTACTCTCAGGTAAAACTTTGAGAGTTTCAATCATAAACCTGGCGAATCACTCGAAAGCATCTATAGGAGATTTGGCATGCTTATTCTTGAGCTAAAGACTATCAATGAGCATTATTCTCAATCTCGGATTAATGACAAGTTCTTTCGCTCCTTGCCGGATCGCTACTACTCCAAACAACTCCGGATGTAATCGGACAAGAATTGGCGTATGTTCCCCTTGAAGAACTATATGGAGAGCTCCGGACTCACGAAGTCGGGTTTAAGTACTCGACCGGGAAGAGAAAATAGCTCGGAAAGAAAAGGGGGTAGCTCTCAAAGCTACGGAATGTTTAAACATACTGAGGAATGGTGATACGGACGCGTCTGAGAATTCTGATTCTGACGAGGAGGAGGAGATAGCTCTTCTCATCAAATCCTTTGAGCGATTCCTACGGAAAAGGAAAAGGGTTCAGGAGACGCTCATCATCATCTTTCCAAAGGAAGGAGCGACCGGAGTCCAGTTCCCAGGAATGCTTCAACTGTGGGAAAACCGGTCACTGGGCCAAGGACTGTAGATCCAAATCCAAAGTGGCCGAGAAAAGTGACAAGGTAACTCCTCGCCGCTCCACCTCAGACAGCAACAAGAACAAGAGGAAGGCGCTCCTGACAAAATACATGAGTGCCTCAAAAGAAGAGGAGGAATCCTCGGATGATGAGCCAATCACTAAGCCAAACGTCTGCCTTATGGCAAATACTGAGGTACCTTCTATCTCTGAGCTCATGAGTAAAATAGAATCTCTTATTACTGAACGTGATCATGAAAAGAATGAGAGACTAATAATTACTCAAATGTACAAAGATATGGAAAGTCAGAATAAACGTCTTGAATTTACTATTACTAGACTTGAAAAGGACATAGCTGACTTCAGAGGAAAAGAGGCTTGGTATCATGATCTAAGAGCTGAAAATCATCTGTTAAATACCAACCTAACGGGCCTAAAAGTTATTGTGGAACGACTCAAAAATGAACTGGAACAGGAAAGGGAAATAAATCGTAAGTGGCTTAATTCCGGGGAAATAGCCTCTACCTTTAGGACCGATCTTGATAACATCCGAGTCAAGCCTGGCCTAGCTTCCGAACCATCGACTTCCATAGCTCAAGCTATTGAGTGTCCTCCGGATTTCACTCCAAAATTAACCAACTTATATCTTGTTAGTACGTCTAAACCGTTGGATGGTTTCATTTCAGGTGGCACCATAGTTTATGACTGTGGAGTTGAGGCTGTTACTGCACTTCCCGAAGCAGTAGCACCCGTAACTAAAGATGAAGGGAAGGCTGCTGCAGTTAAAGCCAAAAGCGTAGCACCCAAAAAGAAAGGAAAGGCTAAGGCCGACGCATCTAGGGCCAAGAGCGCGTCACCCAAACGCAATGGATTAGGCCACAAGGAACGAGTAGAAAGTCTGTAAAATCTAAGCGACCGTATCCCCTTGTTTGTACTCCGCATTATAGTGTCTGTTCCATCTGTAGGGAAATAGGTCATTATCACTATGAATGTTGGAGTTTATCTGATAACTGGCTTTGTAATCAAATTCATACCAATAAAGATCACTTAAATAAAAAGGGTTCTTCGAGCAAAACAAAATCTAAACCTCAAAGGAGTATCTCTCCCAAGAAAACCCAAATAAAAAAAGCAGCTGAAACTAACAAATTAAAGTCAACTTGGAAAGCTAAAAGTCCTAGCAAAATCAAATCCGGAACTGTTGACATTACTGCTGCTCTCTCTAACCGCCCGAAACAAGTTTGGGCACCAAAAGTGTAAACTTTTGTCTTTCAGGAGCATCTCTGGAACGCATTGCCGGATCACTTGAAGTTAAAGATCAATCAAAGCAAGTGGATCCTCGATAGTGGATGCTCCGGACATATGACGGTGATCGGACTCTACTTGTTGAAGTGAATGACAAACGAGGTCCATCCGTTTCATATGGTGACAATAGCAAAGGTAAGACTGTCGGGTATGGCACTTTAACCAATGGCTGTGTATCAATCACTAGAGTTGCACTAGTTGAAGGTTTGAAGCATAATCTGCTAAGTGTTAGTAATTTATGTGACAAAGGATTTACAGTAAGGGAAAACTTATCCGGAGATGTTAAGTTATCCGGATCAAGAGATGGGGACATATACTCAGTTGTCTTAAGAAATAATTCTTCTGACCCTGTATGCTTCCTCACTAAAGCATTAGATGAAGATAGTTGGCTATGGCACAAGCGATGCGCACACCTAAACTTTAAAACACTGTCTAAGTTAGCATCACTTGATCTTGTCATTTGGTCTACCTAAACTCAAATACTCCCGGAGACACTCTCGTCGAGAATGCCAACTCGGCAAACAAACCAAACATAGCTTTAAGAGTAAATCGAGTTAATTCGATAAGCTGCTCTCTCGCAACTTCTTCATATGGACCTCTGTGGTCCTATTTCTGTTCCTTCGCCTGCTGGTGCGAGATATACCCTTGTGGTTATCGATGATTTCACCAGATACACATGGGTGATGCTCCTGAAATCAAAGGATCAAACTTTTGAGCATCTTGTAGATCTTTTCAACCGGATAAGCAACTCACAAGGATTAAGCATTAAATGCATCAGGAGTGATCATGGTACAGAATTTGATTTTTCAGATATGAGATCATATTGTTCTGAACAGGGCATTCAGCATGACTTCTCTGCGCCCAGAACTCCACAACAGAATGGGGTAGCTGAGCGCAAGAATCGTACTTTAGTCGAGGCTGGCAGATCTATGTTAGTAGGGGCAACGCTTCCTCTCAGTCTATGGGCTGAAGCAGTGTCTACTGCCTGCTATGTTCAAAACAGAACTCTAATTAATAAATCTACCATGAAACACCCTATGAAATGTGGAGAGGACGAAAACCTTCAATTTCACATTTCAGAGCTTTTGGGTGTACTTGCTATATATTGAACAACGGCAAAGAACGCCGGAATAAATTTGAACCAAAATCTGATGATGGGATCTTTGTCGGGTACTCATTACATAGCAAAGCTTATCGGGTCTTCAATAGAAAACTTTTTAAAGTTGAAGAATCTATCCATGTGACCTTTGATGAAACTAATCTTGATTGGTCAAAAGTTGCTTCTTCAAGTTCTAACGTATGAGTTCAAGACAACAACATCGACTATTCAAAGTTTATGACTGTTCCTGTTACACATACTGACCAACCAAGCGGCCCCAGCGGAGCACAAAGAAATGTTATGGACGATGTTATGGATGACTCGGACTCAGGACTACCGTTAAGCTTCGGACATACTCCTACGGATATCCAAAATTCCGGAGCACCTTCAAGTCCGTCCGGACTAGTTAACACTGACAGAAACAGTGTTGAAGAACCATCAAGTTCTACCGTACGTTCTAATACGGAAACATCTGGTCCGGAAGAAGTTCAACTAGCAGATATGCGTGAACCACCTAATCTGGCAGAGCTTCAAATTATTCAAGATCAATCATCACATGCACAGAATTACAGATGGACCCGAAACCATCCCTCAGATCAAGTGATTGGTGATCCTACTGTTGGTGTAAGAACAAGAGCAGCCACCGCCAACATGAGTCTTTACTCGTGTTTTCTATCTCAAATAGAACCAAAAGTGGTAGATGAAGCTCTTCAGGATTCGAATTGGATAAAAGCCACGCAAGAAGAGCTGAATCAATTTAAGAGAAATAATGTGTGGACTTACCAAGGCCTAAGTCTCAGCAAGTCATTAGAGTTAAATGGGTGTTCCGAAACAAGCTTGATATGGATGGAATAGTAATCCGGAACAAAGCCAGACTGGTAGCCAAAGGATATCATCAAGAAGAAGGAATAGATTATGATGAGACCTTTGCCCCAAGTAGCAAGACTTGAGGCAATCCGGATGTTTCTGGCGTATGCTTCATATAAAAACTTCATAGTTTATCAAATGGACATCAAGAGCGCATTCCTGAATGGAGATCTTCAAGAGGAGGTTTACGTAGAACAACCTCCCGGTTTCATTGAACCTAAAGCAGGACATCTAGTCTACAAACTTCGGAAAGCTTTATATGGTTTGAAGCAAGCTCCAAGAGCCTGGTACGACACACTATCGGAATTCCTACTTGCTCACAACTTCCAAAAAGGGAAGATAGACACCACCCTATTTCTACGAAAAGAGAAAGGACACACTCTAATCGTACAGATATACGTGGATGATATCATTTTCGGATCAACGAATCCGAAGCTTTGTGAAGAGTTTGCTAAGTTGATGACAGGCAAGTTTGAGATGAGCATGATGGGAGAACTATCCTACTTCCTCGGAATAGAAGTTAAACAATTGAAGGAAGGAATCTTCATTAATCAAGCTGAGTACACTCACGATCTTATTAAGAAGTTTGGTATGGAAGGTTCATCTCCTATCAAAACTCCCATGCCTGTCAGTGCCAAGTTAGATCCTGATGTGGACGGCATATCAATAAATGTGATCGACTACGAGAGGATGATAGGATCCTTGCTGTATCTTACGACAAGTCGCCCATACATTATGTTTGCAACTTGCATCTGTGCACGATATCAGGCGAATCCCAAGGAGTCACATATGCTTCATGTTAAACGGATATTAAGATATCTCAAGGGAACGATGAATTTGGGACTCTGGTACCCAAAGGAGTCTAACTTCACCTTATCCGGATACTCTGATGCCGACTTCGCAAGATGTCGCATCGATAGGAAGAGCACAAGTGGTACGTGTCAGTTTCTTGGAAATAGATTAATTTCATGGTTCGATGAAGCGAGAATTCCGTATCAACCTCTTCGTTGAGGCGGAATATATAGTCTGTTGGGAGTTCTTTGCGCACACTACTCGGATGCAAAGTCAACTTATCGACTACGGTTTCAACTTGTCATCTATTCCACTCCACTGCGACAACACTAGTGCAATTGCTATCAGCGACAATCCTGTCATGCACCCTAAGACGAAGCATATTGAGGTCAGGTATCACTTCATATGTGACCATGTTCTCAAAAATCACATTTCCCTGGAACATCCGCTCACCGAAGATCAATCGCAGACATACTTACAAAGCCCCTACCTGATGCAAGATTCTCTGAACTACTCTTCCGATTAGGTATGCTCGACTTCTCTGCATAGTTTCACATTTAACTTACCCAACAGTATACTTACTATCAGAACATGCATTGTGCTTTTAGTGAAAGTAGAAGATACATACTAATTTTAATGCTGATCATACTTATTGATTAACGGCTTCATGCTTCTGATATTAAAATCAACTTCATACAGGGAGGATGCTTGTATTTCTCGACTGAAGTTGTTTAAGCTAACATGATTAAAGTTTATATGAATAACCTCATTCGGGTATCATGATCTTAATTTCCACTGATCACCACATGATAAATGCCTGTTCATTTAGATTACTCTATTAACTTGTTTAATTGAAGAAATGAAATGGGTTAGGACGGAATGCCTGGTGGATGAATACACAATCGTGATCTGATCGACAAGTACGTTTCCCAAAAAGATAGACAGTGCTAAATTTCTATATGCCGGAAAGGTCAACCGAGAGGATTGCACAATCTACGGGGGAGAAAATGCTTTCTACATTATTCAAGTAATACCCCCGTATATGTCTCATGACCTCTTTCTTGGCTGTCTATTTGAGGGGGAGTCTATCATTGAGAGGATCGAATGATATACGGGGGAGCTTAAGCTTCATCTATTACTTCAGTAATGACTCCCTAATATGTCTCGGATACTCACTCCTCTAAAGTTTTACTCCTGGATCCGATGGACATGCATTGTTGAAACGGAATTGAGGCATGCTTGGATGTTTTTCTTTTCTTCGACCATGCATTTTAATCGGATAATCAATTGCTTGCATTTGACACGTGTCCGCTTCTTCATTTTTCACTCATGAATCCTAGTTTGATCAAATCATATGATTTTTAATCAATCTTAGCTACGTCGTTCGGCCAGACGGTTTCGCTTATGTTGACCTATATGAACTTGTGTATTTTTATCTGACATATGCCCTGATTCAGTACTATGATCATTCTCTCGTATGTATATGTCTATTACATTCTTTGTCATGCATAAGTTCTGTTTCTAATTAGTTCGGATTATGTCGTTCTTCACAAACTATTTTCTCTTATCTGTACTAATCCTTACCTGTTAAGCTTTTGTACTTTTAGTTCATTTTTTTTAGCTACAGGTTCAGATTTTCTTTGCAACCTTATCGATAAATCTAGTCCATAGTCTTGGATTTGAAGTGTTGTGGTACTTCTCTTCTCTTCGACTTATCGACGACAAAGGAATCTCTCTCACCGCACTCTGTTTACAAGGACACGGTCTACTTTTCATCCGGATACTCTTCACTCGACTATCCTTTACTCCGGATGATTGTCGGTTCATTCCTTCGGAATCCTTACACTGTCAAATTGTGATAATCCATGTCTTCTTTTATATCTCATGCTTTTGAGGAGGAATCATGATGATTCATTAAATGCATATCTCGGGATGCACACACACTTTTCCGGAAGGCGAACAACTATTATCTTTACTTAGTCATGCTGTCTCCACGACATCGTTTCATTCGGAGGCGCACCGATATCAAGACTAATGACATCAACCTGTCAAGTGGTTTACTGTTTCACTCGCCAACTTCCTAAACCCGCTGACATTCACGGACTCGGTCTTATATATTCTGGTCATTCCTGCGAAGCACGAGTATTGCTCCTTTCAAATCCCTAAACCTCTCGTTGCTCCTTCAATACCCAAGACTTCACCTTTCCTCTCGACCTTCAATCTTCATCTACAATGGCACCCAGAATCTCTCTTTCCGGCGTTAATCCCGGCCATCTGGTCGATTGGAGTGTTGTCTCCAACCCGCCAAACTGGTTTTTCCATCTTCGCCCTCTACTAGAAGCCTCGCATATACTCAACTTGATCTCCAATCCTGTCGATCTTCTTATAGACGACATTCTTGAGTATTACCAACGGATCCACTGTACCACTCACTCAATCATCTCCTATGTACGCGGTGAATCTATCCTCATCACTCCCGCCGTACTCCGCGCTGCTCTTTATCTTCCCCCCGGTGAACCAGCGCCACTGACACTGGGTCCAATGGCGCTCTTGGGTTGCACCCAAAAAGGCAAGGAATACAAGGTGAAATCCTTCCAAGGTCATTATCGCTGTATGGCGACCATAACGAGTCGATGTTTCATCGGCTCGCACCTCTGCTCTGGACTCCGTTCCTTATGATCTTCTTCTGGCCATGTACGGCATTTTCGAAGGTCTTCTGATGGACTGGGGGACATTTTTGTTCCGACTATTGCAGAATGGTCCCAAGAACCATTCTTTCGGGCGTATACTAAGCATCATCTTCCGGCATCTTCATCCGGACCATTTCGCCCGCTATGACGCTGTTTCATTTCCTTTGGCATACTACCTTCGCTATCTTACGCCGGATGGGAACATGACGGCCCGCCGTCCCTCTACAGCTTGATAACGTGCATTTTATGCCGTTATTCTAGTGTTTATTTAGGATGTTTAAGAGCATGATTAGAGCGTTATTGCTTCATAAATCATATATAATTGCTCTAACCCCTAGGAAGATGCTATGTGCAAATACATGCGCTTTTAAGCTGTTTTGGCAGATTTTGGAGCTCACTTTTGACATAGTAGATGGCCTCAAACAATTGGCGTGCAAGAACAAAAGTTTCTTAGAATGATGTCCTCTACCTACCACAGAAATTTCAGAGCATTTGGAGCTGCACGTGAATTCACCCATTTCACGTGCAAGCCTATTTTTGCCTCTCAGGCCTCTACAAGATGCAAGGAAGCTTGGGGAGAAGTTTGAGCTGATTTGGAGGTGCACGTGAATTCACCATATCACGTACAAATTGACATGCAAAGATATTTTTGGACCGATCCTATTGTTTTTCCATGCTGATCATTTGTTTCTGAAGGCCCATGTCCAAATTGTGGATGGAAGATAGAGATTTTAAAGTTTGAAGTGTCACTTATCAAAACTACACCGTTTTGATAAATGGGCTAGGGTACACACCTCAAGGCCCATCCAAACTCTATAAATACAGCCTCCACGCCCCCTGCTATGTATGCTAGACCCCCCTACATGTTTTTAGAGAGAGAGAGAGGCTCCACGACTTGGAGGTTGCTCCTTGACCTAGGAGAGCAGCCGTCGCGGATTTTGGAGCCTGGATTTGAAGCTTTGTTGCGCGCGTGGATTAGAAGAAGATGTTTAGCTTTTCTGCTATGGTTTTGCTTGTAATCATGCGTGAGTAGTTCTTATAATCTAGGGGAGCAATGTAGCCCCCTTGTTGCTTTGCTGTGTTTATGAATATTGGGTTTGGATGATTGAGTTTTGCATGTTTTATGAATCTGTTCTTAATTCTATCTTTGGATGTACACCTTGGTATTTTTAGCCCTAGTCTGGGGCGGATTGAGATTCATAACTTATTTGTAATTGGTGTGATCATTATCCTTTTGCAAGTATGATTTATTGGCTTTGCATGTTTGTGTGTTTAGATGACCATTCTGGCATACAACTCTTGAAAGGACCTCAATGACCTTTTGTTGTCCTTGGCTTATGTTTAACATGTTTTCAATCAGACAACCCTAATACCATGAACCAGTAGAGATAACATAGGGAGGTGAAATTGTGACCCTAGATGTTTTTAATCCTTGAATCTTAATCCTAAAATCAGTTTACTTTCTTTGTTTATTCGAAAACCAAATAAAAATTAGATCTTTAGTTTAAAAAAAGAAAACTTTTTGCCAAGACATTTTATAGAACAAGAGTAATTGGGTGTTTTGATTTGAGAACTAGAGAACTAGGCTAATCCCTGTGGGTTCGACTCCTTGCTTGCTGCTATTCTTTTGGTGCAAACTTAGGGAATTTATTATCCTGAAGAGAGATTTAACGACATTAGCTAGCTCTTTTAGAGAGGTTAAAAATCTGTCTGTCAAATTGGCGCCGTTGCCGGGGATTCAACGGTTAACTAGTTTTTAAAATCAACATTGAGTGAAATTGTTTGAATTCTGATCTTGGTGTTTTATTTTGTCTTTTCCTTTCTGTTATTTTGTGTTCTTTATTTGTTTATTTTGCATTGTTCGGAGCTGCTGGGTGTGTTCTTGTTGTTTTACAGGAACATACACCAAGTGTGTGAGGAATTCCTAGTTGTGCATGCAAAGAGAGGAGGATATACAATTTACTCGGGAACCTAAAAGATTGTTCAGAGCTCGGCGTAGAGCAGCTAGGGAAGCAGCACGTGAGGCTGAAGAAGCACTGCGAGGCTTAGAGCATTTAGTAGGTGAATTGATGGCAGATTTAAGGCCTGATGGTGGTGCACCGCAAGGAGGTGCCAATTACAATGGCCAAAAGCCTCCGATGATGTCAGACCATTATTCTGGGATTCGGCAGACAAGAGTCCAAGCAAATAGCTTCGAGCTGAAGCGGGCATTGATCAACATGGTGAGCAACAACGCGTTTGGAGGAACAGCCGTGGATGATCCACACCAGCATTTGATGAGGTTCTACCAGATGTGCGACACCATAAAGATCAACAATGTATCAGAGGAGGCAATAAAGCTAAGGCTTTTCCCTTTCTTTTTAAGGGATAGAGCTCTTGGCTGGTTCAACAGTCTGCCAGCAGGTTCAATCAACACTTGGGAGGAGATACAGACCAAGTTCATGTCAAAGTACTTCCCTCCTTCCAAGGTGATCCATTTCGGGGGAGATTAGCGATTCAGGCAAGATGAGATGGAGACTCTTCATGAAGCTTGGGAGCGTTTCAAAGACTTAGTGAGAAGATGCCCTGATCATGGAAGACCTAAGTGGATTCAAATTGAATCTTTCTACACAGGTCTTCAGTCTCACTCACAAGACAAGGTGAATGCTGCTGCTGGAGGATGCTTGATGAATCTAGAGCCTGACGCAGCGGCAGAGCTCTTGGAGAGGCTGTCATTAGCTGATTGGCAGTGGTCTAATTTGCGCACTTCAAGGCCAAGGGAGAAGATATCTTCAGTTGATACTCCCTCCAATGATATGCAAAGGCAGATCCAAGCTTTAGAAAAAAGCATAGAAGTGTTGGCTCTTAAAGTTGGAGGATCACAACACGCCTCACCAGTAGCTGAGCAAGGGTGGAGTGGAGCTGAAGATGCAAATTATGTTGGAGGGAAAGGCTTGTACCAGAAACAGCAATTTTATCCTCACCAACAAGGACAAGGGTACAATCAGAACCAACAGCAATCTCAACCATTTCAGAGAAACCAGAACCGAGGGGGAGATACCTCAGCTCAGTATAAATATGTGCCTCCAGGGATGAAGCAAAATCCGTATGCTACTCGATAATTTCTTACATCCACCTCCTGGATTCGAGCAACGGCGACCCTGACCTCAGCAGCAAAGAAGAACATATCAGCATGAGGATGAGACAGCTAGAAGAGAGGTGGGTGATTTGAAGGAAAGGGTAGGTAGTATGGAGTCTTCAATTAAGAATATGGAGAAGTTACTTGTGAGTATGGCACAGAATGCTAATCAAAGGGTGTCAACGAACACTTTTCCAAGTGACACTGAGGTGAATCCCAAGGAGAGTTGCAAGGCTATCACTCTAAGGAGTGGGAAAGCATTGAAGGAAGCTGAAGAGCCTAAGAAAAGGGCTATTCCAGAAGAACAAAGCAGACCCTTGGAAGCTGATGACCAAGGAAAATCAGACAAAGTCAAGAAAGAGTGCAAGAAAAGAAGGACCAGCAACTGAGTCAAGACAGAATAGCTGAAGAACGAGAGGCAAGAGCTCAAGGCCTACTATGCCATTTCCTCGAGGCTGAGGAACAGAGGGTTGAGGAAGAGTATGAGCGCTTCCTGAGTTTGTTCAAGAGGCTTGAAATTAACATTCGATTTGTGAAAATCTTGGAGCAGATGCCTAGGTACAGAAAATACATCAAAGATTTTGTGATGAAGAAGAGGAAATATGGGGATCATGAGACGGTGGCAGTCACTAACGAGGTGAACAGTGTTGTTCAACAGAGTTTGTCCATCAAGCATAAAGATCCGGGCAGTTTTAATCTCCCTTGTGTGATTGGCAACGCACCGCAGCAGCAGGCCTTATGTGATTTAGGGGCCAGCATCAATTTGATTTCTGTCACGCCCCGGATTTTCCAACCCGAGGAAACCGGTACGTGACTCCCCATTTACCCACACGGAGGGCAATGGGGTTGGATTACCGGATGCCACACAAGCAAGTCTAACAATTACAATAAATCAAATAAGCCACATCTTTATTTAATTCCAAAACATCAAAGGTTCACAAAACAACCAAGTCCCTGATTACAGTTCAATCCCTTAGTACAATCCCCTCCCTGGGGTTACATAAATCATAAAAGTACATTCTGAAATAAACAATAAAGTGGAGAGGGTCTTCCACCTTGGGGTCCCACCTAACGCCTGTAGGTTCCTGTAAAGAAAACAACATGGTAGGAGGGGTGAGCAACCACAGCTCAGTAGGGATCATGTCTCCCCAACCCATCCCATGCGCCTATTATCTACATGACTTGTGTACAAGTGCTGTGTCGTGATACAATTATTTCACCAGATATAGTTACAGGCTATAACAACCAAACACAATCATACATGGGCTGGTACATAAACACTCCCGGGCTTCCACGACCACCGGGTTTCAAGAATGATCCCGGGCTTCCACAGCCACCGGGTTCCACAAAACATCCCAGGGCTTCCCGGCCACCGGGTTCCACAAAGTCTCCGGGCTTCCACAACCACCGGGTGTACGGGCAAACACGCAAGACATAAGGCCATACAGGCATAACATCAAACACTTAATATGCTTAGTCACACGAGAATAACATCGAACACTTAGCATGCATATATTCACAAGGCTCACGACCCCGGCCACACGCCTATTATTCCAAACACATAATATGCATAGCCTCACCGGCATTATTTCAAACACGTTCGAGCATACACACAGGCATATTCATACAGCATATCCACACCGGCATTTTATCAAACACTTAACATGCACCAACCACCCAATCTCGTAAATCACACCAAAACGCCACTGAAGGCCAACATTCATATAGGAGGTCACACCTATATGAATTTACATATAAATAATATAACAGATATAACTCATATTCTGCCCTAGGACCCTAGGACAGAGGAGGACTTAGGAAGAACAGAATCCCTACCTCAAGGAAAACGCAACAACACAAAGAACGGTCCGATCCCAAGCCGAACGCCGTCCTCCCCCACGCGAGATGCCCCAGCAAAGAACCAAGAACTCCCCTTCCCTCTCTCTCTCTAGCTCTCTCTCTCTCTCTCTCAAGAGCAGCAAGCAAAGGAACACGGGAACCCTAAACTCAAACTCAAGCCCTCCTTATATAGACACCATCCATATCAAAATGACGTAGTTTTGATTAAGTAAACCCAGGATCAAAACGACGTAGTTTTGATCACACAAGTTAGCACCTTTCCGCACCCATATAGGCCAAAATACTCAGAATTTCAACATGGTCCTTTGGAGAAAGTTCCTTAGAATGACAAAACCAAGGGAACCATGCAAAAATATGGCTGCACGCCAATTTGCACGTGAATTCCCAATTCACGTGCAACTACATATGAACTCCAAATGCTCTCAAACTTCACCCCTAGCCTCCTTGCATCATTTGGAAGACAATTACACTTGCACGTGAATTGGACCCATATCACGTGCACCTCACATACATGTCCATTTGGTCTGAAACTTCTGTGGTAGATAGAGGACATCATTCTAAGCATCTTTCCTTTTGCACGTGAATTCATTGGAGTCCATTTACTAGGTCAAAATCTAGATAAACTCTACTTAAGAGGCAAAACTGACTAACTCAAGGTACGGGTCCTTACAATTTCCTTTGCTTTGTATAAGCAACTTGGGCTCACAGGAATGAAGCCAACTTCAATCTCATTGCAGTTCGCAGACCGGTCCACTGGAAGACCTGAAGGAATCATTGAAGATGTGCTAGTTAAGGTGGGCTCCTTCATATTTCCAGCGGACTTTGTAGTTTTGGAGATGGAAGAAGATAGAGGAGTTCAGCTACTCCTTGGAAGACTGTTTCTCAGAACGGGTTGTGCATTGATTGATGTTGCTCAAGGGCAGCTAACTCTAAGAATTAATGAGGAGACTTTAGTCTTCCACATGGGGAAGGCTTTGCAAGGTCAAGAGGAGGAGGACTGCCTTTGGGTTAAAGACCTTGAGGAATTGGTGGAAGATTACTTGGCAGAAGAAATTACCACCACCAATAATGGAGCCCTTGACTTATAGAAGCTCAACAAGATGAAGAGATGTACTTGACAGCTGAGGAAGATGAGCAAATTACAAACTCTTTGGAGCAGGCTGTGGAGGAGAAAGAAGATGACGTGCCTCCAGCTCCAAAACTGAAGGAGCTGCCTGGACACCTAAGGTATGAATTTCTAGACTCTACAAATCAATTCCCTGTCATTGTTGCTTCTAATTTGAATGATGTGGAGTGTACTCAATTGCTAGAAGTCCTTAGGAAACACAAAAAGGCCCTAGGATGGAACATTGAAGACATTAGGGGTATAAGTCCAGGGATTTCCATGCATAAAATTTTGATGAATGATGATTTTAAACCCACTCACCGAGAGACAAAGAAGATTGAACCCTGCCATGAAAGAAGTTATTAGAAAAGAAATTTTAAAATGGAAAAATGCAGGTATAATTTATGCTATTTTAGATAGTGAGTGGGTGAGTCCATTGCATGTTGTGCTCAAGAAAGGGGGGCATGACCGTGATTAAAAAAAGAGAAAATGAATTGATCCCATCTCACACTCGTGACGGGGTGGAGAGTGTGTGTTGACTATAGAAAGTCGAACAAGGCTACTAGGAAGGATCATTTTCCTCTTCCTTTCATTGACCAAATGTTGGATAAGTTAGCCGGGTATAGTCACTCTTGCTTTTTAGATGGCTATTCCGGTATAATCAGATCATGGTTAAGCCCAAGGACCAAGAAAAGACCACCTTCACGTGCCCTTTTGGCACTTTTGCATTTAGGAGAATGCCATTTGGGCTTGTAATGCCCCTGCCACCTTTCAAAGGTGTATGATGGCTATTTTTCAGGGTTTGGTTGAGGAGATCATGGAGGTCTTCATGGATGACTTCTCGGTGTTTGGTTCCTCCTACCAACAAGGTTCTTGAAAATTTTTGATGTGGTCTTAGAGAGATGTGAGGAGAAGGAACTAGTCCTAAATTGGGAGAAATGCCATTTCATGGTAACCGAGGGGATAGTTCTAGGGCACAAGGTGTTCGCACATGGTTTGGAGGTACACAAGGCAAAAATCTCCACTATTGAGACTCGCCACCTCCAACAAATGAAAAAAGGAGTGAGAAGTTTCCTTGGCCATGCTGGCTTTTATAGGAGATTCATTAAGGACTTCTCAAAAATTGCAAAACCCATGAGTAGGTTGTTATAAAAAGACACAAGCTTTGAGTTTAATGCAGATTGCTTAGAAGCTTTCAACATCCTCAAGGGTAAGTTATCATCGCACTTGTTATAGTCACACTTGACCGGGCTCACCTTTTGAGCTAATGTGTGATGCGAGTGATTATCTTTGTGGGGGTAGTCTTAGGGCAAAGGCGAGAAAAGGTGTTTAGGGTCATTTACTATGCTAGTAAGACTTTAGATGATGCTCAATAGAACTATACCACCATCGAGAAAGAGTTCTTAGCCGTGGTTTATGGTCGCAACAAGTTTAGACCCTACCTTTTGGGGTCTAATGTCATTGTTTATACTGATCATGTTACATTGAAATATTTGTTTGCTAAAAAAGAAGCTAAGCCACGCTTGATTAGATGGGTTCTCCTCTTACAGGAATTTGACCTTGAAATTAGAGACACAAAGGGAGCCCTAAATTCGTGGCTGATCACCTCTCCCGTGTGGAGAATGCACCTAAGTCTCTACCCATTGTAGATGACTTTCCTGATGAGAAGTTGTTTGAGGTGCATCATCTTCCTTGGTTTCTCGACATAGCAAATTATTTAGCCACTGGGTTCATACCCAAGCGGTTAGACTACCACCAAGAGAAAGAAATTGGTAGTGGATGCTAAGAAATTCATTTGAGAAGATCCAATTCTTTATAAGAGGTGTTCTGACCAAGTCATTAGAAAGTGTGTCCTTGAGGAGGAAGTAGATGACATAATACATCATTGTCATGCATCACATTATGGGGGCCACTTTGGAGTGCAAAGAACTGTGGCTAAAATCATGCAGTGTGGCTTTTATTGGCCTCACATGGTGAAAGACACCTATGTCTACAACAAAAAGTGTGATAGATGTCAAAGGGTAGGTGGTCTGTCTAGGAAAAATGAGATGCCCTTAACTGGAATCCTTCCAGTTGAAAATTTTGACATTTGGGGCATTGACTTCATGGGGCCATTCCCCAATTCTGATGGGTATTCATACATTTTTCTTGCTGTGGATTATGTGTCTAAGTGGGTAGAAGCTATTCCTACTAGAGTGAATGATGCTAGGGTTGTGACTCACTTCCTTACTAGGAACATCTTTAGCCGTTTTGGGACACCAAGGGCTATAATTAGTGATGAGGGTAGTCAATTCTGCAACAAATTGTTTGACAAGTTATTGAACAAGTATGGTGTCACTCATAGGAAGTCTTTAGCTTACCACCCACAAGCTAATGGACAAGCAGAAGTGTCCAACAGAGAGATTAAGGCCATTTTAGAGAAAACTGTTGGAGCAAATAGGAAAGATTGGTCTCAAAGGCTTGATGAAGCCTTATGGGCCTATAGGACAGCCTATAAAACTCCCATTGAGATGTCACCTTACCGTATTCTATATGGTAAGGCATGTCACTTGCCTTGTGGAACTAGAACACAAGGCTCATTGGGCCTTGAAGAAGTTAAATTTTAACCCACAAGAGATCAAGGAGCTTAGGATGACTCAATTAATTGAGTTAGATGAGCTTAGGCTGGATGCCTATGATAGTGCTAAATTTTACAAAGAAAGAACTAAGAAATGGCATGATAGGCAACTCAACAATGAACCTTTAACCTTAGGGCAGAAAGTTCTTCTATTTAACACAAGGTTGAGGTTATTTCCTGGAAAATTAAGGTCCAAGTGGATGGGACCTTTTGTGATAGTTGATAAGAAGCCATATGGGAGCTTTGAGCTCCAAGTTTGTAGATGGCAAGAAATTTTGGGTGAATGGCAACTGATTGAAACCATACTTTGATTCAACTCGAGAGGAGATAGTTGATTCCCTCTCTTTCACCATTGCATGATCATAACTGAAAGTCTAGCTACGAGACTTTAAATAAAGCGCCGGTTGGGAGGCAACCCAATGTTTATTGCTATGTTTTATTTTATGTTATTTTCTTTTATTTATCTTATTCAATAAATTTGTTTGCAAGCTAACCATTGTGCAGGAGACTTTGCTTCTTTCTTAACTAACCATTTGCAGGATGAGCAAATTATTGGGTCCTGAACTTGTGGAATTGTTTTTAAAGTCAAAATCAAGGAGCAAGGAGCAAGTGAAGCCCAAAAGTGCTTGAAGATGGGCTCAACCAATTCACGTGCAAGGCTTAAAGATGGTCCATAATGCACACGCAACAAAGTGGAGAAATTTGGGCCAGTTTGGGCCTAAATGTGAATTTGCACGTGAATTGGCCAATTCGCATGCACCTCCTTTTGGTCGTAACTTTGGAATGGTAGATGAAGACCATGTGAATCACGTTTACTCTTGCACGCGAATTGTTAGTCTGTCATATGGAGGCTCAAACATGCAAAATACCGATTTTAGCCCTCCTAGAAGCTTCAAACAATTCACGTGCGAAGGGACTATTGCTTGCCAGATCAAGGAGGACCCACCACCAAAGTTTGGGACGATTCTCGACCCGCACGCCAATTCAACAAATTCACGTGCAAGGGCTATTTTGGTCAGAACACTCTGAAAATTTAGGGGCACGTGTATCACGCCAATTGGAGCATCTTTCCTTCTGCACGCTATATAAAGAGAGGCCATCTTCAAAGGCTTCCACACCAAAATCACTCCAAGTGGGATCTTTGCTTGCTACTACATGATGGCTATTCTACAAGGGAAGGAAACTTGGGAAGTGTGCGCGAGACGTCGGTTGACTTTGTGGCTCAGGTGCGACGAATGGTGGCCAATGTCATCTACTATTACTGACTTGCCAACTGAGGGGTAAGTGTTTTTCCTACTCCCTCTTTTATGCCATGAGGACATAACACATTTTAAGTGTGGTGTATGGGGAGTGACTTGAGCCACTTGCTTGTCTTTTATGTTGTGATTGCATGTTTTATTTATAATTTTATCTTAGATAGTTTGTTAGTCATTTATTTTATTTAAAAAAAAACAAAACAAAAAAAAACTGTTTTTAGTTGCATGATTGTTTGAGTTGTTTGCTTGAATGATTTGCATGTGGAGACATGGATATTAATTATGCAATTTTGGCTTAAAATTTAATTTTTATGCCACATTAGTATCATATTGTGATAAGGGTGTTAAAATAGTTAAAATGTGCTCTAATTTAGTTTGATCATGTCTTTATCTTTTGAATGATATCACCATGTTTTTGGAGCTGAGTTTTGAATATTAGCTGAGCATAAAATGCTATGATAGACCTAAGTAACCCTTAAAGTTGAGTGAAAAAGAAATGAAAAATGAGAATAGCTTCTTTTTAGCCTTTGAGTGCCATTTAGGGTATGGGTAATAATTGCTACTCTTCTTGCATTCAACATTGGTTATTTAATGGTAGGAGTCAAGTAAGTATGTGATTACTTATTAGTGCTCAGTGTTTGGTGTGTGGAGTTAGGATGCAAGACCTTTAAGTCACTTTGACTTCTTATGTATCCAAATTTTTGTTGGTTGTGTTGTAAATATAAAAGGCTGTGATGCACATTGTGGAAAAAGCCCATCACATTTTGAAAGGGGTATGCATTAGAAAAATCAGTCTTATTTATGTGTTATGTGAGTAAAAAAAAGAGTGAATAATCCATCAAGAGAGAGCATAAAATGCAACCTTGTAAGGTTATTACTTTAAAAAAAAAAAAAAAAAAGAAAAAAAAAGAAGAAAGATTGTAATAAAAGCCACAATGGCTTGATGTTTATGTGTGATTGTTTAGATTTGAAGCCACATTGGCTGAGTTTTTGTTTATTTGAGAGTTTTGAGCTCAATTCTTTAGCTCATGATTTTGTTTTATCAGTTATTAAAATAGAGTGTGAGTGTATTGAGTTTAGACTACCGTGTGAGTTCAAATAAAGTAGAATAGAGAGTGTGTTTTCTTTAATGAGCACAATAGGGAACTCTCATGATTGCTTGGCAAATACTTAATCAATAGTTGATGGCGAGTGTAGAGATAGAGTTTTCCATCCATTGTTCATTGATAGGTATTGGGCTTGAGAATTATTATATTTGAGTGAGGTCGCTTATCCTTAATAAGAACTTAAAGAGAAACTAGGTGCTATTTTATCATGAATTGCTTGCTCATATCTGAAATTTAAGTGAAGATATTGCATGGTTGTTGGACTTAGGGATATGGACATGAATGAACTAAGCTATGACTCATTTTGATGCTTAAATTTCCATTTCATCATGATAGAGTTGCATGCTTAGGAAACCATGATTCTCCTTGATTGTTATTTTATTTTTCTTCCGTTTGACTGCGTGTTTATTTTATTTTTGCATGCTTGTATGTTTTTGCTTGAGGACAAGCAATGGTTCAAGTGTGGTGTATTTGATAACGTGCATTTTATGCCGTTATTCTAGTGTTTATTTAGGATGTTTAAGAGCATGATTAGAGCGTTATTGCTTCATAAATCATATATAATTGCTCTAACCCCTAGGAAGATGCTATGTGCAAATACATGCGCTTTTAAGCTGTTTTGGCCGATTTTGGAGCTCACTTTTGACATAGTAGATGGCCTCAAACAATTAGCGTGCAAGAACAAAAGTTGCTTAGAATGATGTCCTCTACCTACCACAGAAATTTCAGAGCATTTGGAGCTGCACGTGAATTCACCCATTTCACGTGCAAGCCTATTTTTGCCTCTCAGCCTCTACAGATGCAAGGAAGCTTGGGGAGAAGTTTGAGCTGATTTGGAGGTGCACGTGAATTCACCATATCACGTGCAAATTGACGTGCAGAGATATTTTTGGACCGATCCTATCGTTTTTCCATGCTGATCATTTGTTTCTGAAGTCCCATGTCCAAATTGTGGATGGAAGATAGAGATTTTAAAGTTTGAAGTGTCACTTATCAAAACTACGCCGTTTTGATAAATGGGCTAGGGTAGACACCTCAAGGCCCATCCAAACTCTATAAATACAGCCTCCACACCCCCTGCTATGTATGCTAGACCCCCCTACACGTTTTTAGAGAGAGAGAGAGGCTCCACGACTTGGAGGTTGCTCCTTGACCTAGGAGAGCAGCCGTCGCAGCAGCCGTTGCGGATTTTGGAGCCTGGATTTGAAGCTTTGTTGCGCGCGTGGATTAGAAGAAGATGTTTAGCTTTTCTGCTATGGTTTTGCTTGTAATCATGCGTGAGTAGTTCTTATAATCTAGGGGAGCAATGTAGCCCCCTTGTTGCTTTGCTGTGTGTATGAATATTGGGCTTGGATGATTGAGTTTTGCATGTTTTATGAATTTGTTCTTAATTCTATCTTTGGATGTACACCTTGGTATTTTTAGCCCTAGTCTGGGGCAGATTGAGATTCATAACTTATTTGTAATTGGTGTGATCATTATCCTTTTGCAAGTATGATTTATTGGCTTTGCATGTTTGTGTGTTTAGATGACCATTCTGGCATACAACTCTTAAAAAGGACCTCAATGACCATTTGTTGTCCTTGGCTTATGTTTAGCATGTTTTCAATCGGACAACCCTAATACCATGAACCAGTAGAGATAACATAGGGAGGTGAAATTGTGACCCTAGATGTTTTTAATCCTTGAATCTTAATCCTAAAATTAGTTTACTTTCTTTGTTTATTCAGAAAACCAAATAAAAATTAGATCTTTAGTTTAAAAAAAGAAAACTTTTGCCAAGACATTTTATAGAACAAGAGTAATTGGGTGTTTTGATTTGAGAACTAGAGAACTAGGCTAATCCCTGTGGGTTCGACTCCTTGCTTGCTGCTATTCTTTTAGTGCAAACTTAGGGAATTTATTATCTTGAAGAGAGATTTAACGACATTAGCTAGCTCTTTTAGAGAGGTTAAAAATCTGCTCATCATGCTCTCCGTGTTCTCCCCGACTCGGAACAACAAGGCGATTACGTTGGTGACCCCTCCGACGCCCAAGCCCCTGACGTCAGTTCTACTCCCCGATCCTCCCGGATTCAGTCCGTTGCAGCACCCTCCCTTTCTCGGGCCTCCCAGCACAGCGTCCGTGCCGAACCATCCGAGGTTGCGGGGCCATCTTAGCGCAGTGCTCCTAAAGCTGTTTCCTCAGCCCCCTCTGCTGCGGATGTCCCCACTCCCTCCACCTCCGCTGTTGCTGCCGTGGTTGATACTGCTGTTGCTGCCGTCATTGTTGATGTCCCGGAATCTATTTCGAAAGCTCCTTTGCCTCCCCTACCTCAACCCCGAGATTATCTTGAGCATCTCTCTGCCGACACCTTAATGGACCTATGGCTCCGTTTCAGCCTTGCCCACACTACCTCCATTCCTGACACCGATCTCTGGGTGTTTTACACTCACAATACCCAATCCCCGGAGACCATGATCATCTCGAATTTGGACTAAGGCTTTCTTACGCCCGCCTCCATTCCAGATGTGCCGTTCCCTAACCCCTCCATCCCGGTCCGTGCCGCACGGAGTCCTTCACCTGCTAAGGCTGGACCCTCTTCTCCTACTGCCGCGATTCCCGTTGTTGACCTCTCTGGTCAAAGCGGGTCGCCCGTCCTGCGGCCTCTCGATGCTCCGGATGCCTCTCGATGCTCCGGATGCTCCTTCTGTTCTTCGTCGCCGATACTCCTACGGACCTGTGCGCTCTCACTGACTCCTCCACTTCCATGGAACAGAACATGGATCTCGTCGCCTCGTCCGTCCATTCCTTGTCTACCTCCTTCGCGGACCTGGCGCACACGATGGCTCGCCCTCCCGTTGCTTCCCGGCGATCTGCCAAACCGGGGGAGAAAGTGTCATCTGATCCTTCTGCTCCTTCTACTGCTCCTGCTACGTCACCTTACACTCGGACTCGTGCTGAGAAGCAGACTGTCTCTTCATTACTTCCGGGAGTTCCAATTCCCAAACGTAGCCGCTTCTCTCAGCCAAGCTCCTCGACTGCAGCTCCTCCTCCATCCCCTTCACCCGCAGCTGACACCTTCCTCCCATCATACGCGGCGTGTGACCCTTCTGATGCGGATGGAAGCGTGCGTATGGCAATGCTTTCTTATGCTGCGTCTACTACCGAGAGAAGATGTCTCTCTGAAATGTACCCCTTCTCCCCGGATGACATTCGGACCCTTTGCTCGGAGAAGGGGCTGTTTACAACAGACGACATTGACAACTTCTCTAGGGCTGTTAAAATGGAGATGAGGCTGTTTCCATCTCTATACAAGGATGGGCACTTGTTTGAAGTTCTGCCATGCCGGAATGAAGGTTATCTTCCCAGTGTAGATCTCATTCAGTCCTTCATCGATGGAACTGCTGAGGATAGCAAGCCATGGAAAACTCTCTCAACTATCCTCATTCCATACCGGATCATGTTGCCACACTTCATGATAGCTGTCTTCATGATTCAGTCCAAACAAATGATTCTGATTGATTCTCATCAGATTGTGGAGCATTATGTAAGAAAGAATCAATGGGAACCACTGTGTCTCAGGCTGACTGAAGCTGTGAAGAAAGCTAGATTATATGAAGAGTTGGGCATCAAACCCTTGAGTCCAACTGAGAAGCCGAAGGCGACATTCCGGGTCAAGAAGCAAGTGCCACAACAGCCGGATGGAGATAGCTGCGGGGCCTTTGTCTGTTACTTCATCAAGTCATTCTTAACTGTGGA
The DNA here is from genome assembly GCA_023512835.1 of Taxillus chinensis. Lineage (NCBI taxonomy): Eukaryota > Viridiplantae > Streptophyta > Magnoliopsida > Santalales > Loranthaceae > Taxillus > Taxillus chinensis. Next base: position 52,341,963 of record CM042084.1, read on the forward strand.
CAAATATTGGAGCCAACACACCACTTATACGGTGAAGCAGACAATGGAGCTTAGAGAGAAAGCAACAACTATCATCTTTAAGTATAGTAAGCCGTATATACCTTAATGAAAATCTTGTATAAAGGCTGAACTGTATTCTATTGCTGATGAATGAAATTGGTTGTGATGCGTATTCTGTATGTTATCTTTTTGCACTGCTTACCAGATCAGATTACAAAGGGTTTAAGCATATCCATAATTGGGGGAGATTGTTGGATCAAGCCCAGAATTTGGATAATGCTGATAAAGCCTTATGTAATTTGATCTGAGATCTTTGTGTTTCTTTGATCTTTGCAGAAGATATGTTATTAATCCGGAGATACACTCGTGAGAGCAAAGCTAAGGACAGGATACGTAATCCTGATCCGGACAAGAGTGAGTGTCGTCAAACACTTAGTAAATAACCAAGTCACCAATACATACGGAATAAGGAACATTCGTGCGGACTAAGAACTTAAAAGCTACGGATTACGGAATCTATTCCTAATGCCTCAAACGGACTAAGTCAAACTAATGCGGAGTAAGAGTCTTGGTCCAAAAGGTCGCATGAAGTAAAAGGTTTAACATGGAGTTAAAAAGTTAAGTCTTACCCTCAAGCGAACTAAAGTAAAGAAGACACGGAGTAAGGCATCCAAGTCTTTTATACATACGGAGTAAGGAAGTATTGATGCGGAATAAGGACCCGAGTCTTTATTCACACGGAGTAAGGAAACTAGATGCGGAGTAAGGAATTCGTGCTACTCACTCATGCGGAGTAAGGATGCGCTAGTACGGAGTAAGCCATCCGATCCTTTAAACTCATACGGAGTAAGGAACTTACATACGGAGTAAGGAACTTACATGCGGAATAAGGAAGTCACGACACGGACTAAGGATTCCAAGACCAAATAGATACGGAGTAAGCAACCACTGACACGAAGTATGATTCCGAGCTTCATTAGCAACGGAGTAAGGAAAATTACACCGGACCAAGAAGATGCTACTTCAAACTACCGCATTTAAGGTTATCAGCTCGTGGTGTCCCGATGTAAGACAAACTCGTTGAGAACCTGAAAAATCTTACACGTGGATCACCCGGATATGTGGACACAACCTTAATTATATTTGGGAACTCACAAAGGCACATATACTCTTCAAACCCAAGATCTTGAGCTCCACAATCCGCAGCAGTCAAGGCAGAGAGATTACCGAGGAATAGTTAGTACTCGAACGCATTCCGAACTACAAGTTCCAAGGTTGTCTCTTAGGAATGATTGTATAAATACTCGTACTTGTACATATGTGTGCGTGTGCAAGCAAATAAAACCCTGTGTATGCACAAGAGTTCAAGAGATAGAATATAGGCTAGTGTGTGAATCCATTTTGTAAACAAAGTGTAAGAGAGTATTGCTTCTATTTTGTTGTATTTATCTTTTTGATAATAAAACAAAATTCTTCCACTATCTGGTTATCTTCCGCAGTGATTCTATCACTTAACTGAATAAGTGTTTATGTCATAAGAGAAAGAAAAGAGTTTCGATAAGAGCCTATTCACGCCCCTTTAGGCTCCAAGGGACCATCAACAGCACCCGCGGTAGGTGTCCTCACTTTGGTGTTTACACCGAACCCTTGACCCTTCGGGTGCGGGCATGGGCAGTCATTACCCATTTCCAGGGGGAAGGAAATTTGGGGCATGACATCATGGTATCAGAGCCCAAGTTCATGGTCTAGTGGACTTAGGATAGTGGGGAGGGATAACTGCTTCTGAGACCCTTAGGAGGTAGTATAGGACACGCCTGATCACCGTGGTTCTATCTGGTCTTCTAGGGTGCACTCAGGGGTAGTTAGACCAAGGAGTAGGGCATTTGCATTTGGGATGGGGTGCATACATGCATTGGTATTAGGCACTAGCTTAATCATAATATGAGTGTCATTATTTGAAATGAGAAATTGATTTGAAATGAGCATGCAATGAATTGAAATGTGAATACTGTGGAAAGTGTTGAGACATGCTGATTTGAGAAACTGCGATGTGTTGAAAATTTTAAGTATGAGATTGTAATATGTATGTTGAGGTCCTGTGAACATAAGTATGAGATTTTAAGTATGAGATTCTAATACTGCTTGGAGTAGTAGCGATCCGGCAGGGAGTGAAAAAACTTGTCATTGATTTGAGATTGTGAGTAGTGCTCATTGATAGTTTTTAACTCAAGGATGAGCTTGCCGAATCTCCGATAGATGCTCTCGAGGGATTCACCAGGTTTGTGATTGAAACTCTCAAAATTCTGTTTGAGAGTACAGATAACGTTTTGCATTTGGGACTGACTTCCCTCATAGAGGATTGTTAGTTTATCCTAGACGGCTTTCGCTATCATGCAGCCCTGGACGTCCATGAAAGCTTCGGAGTCCAAAGATGATGTAACATATGCCAGAGCCTTTTCGCTAGCACACTTCCAGGCTCTTTCATTATGAGTGAGTTCAGCATCAGTCTTTGGCCTTCTAACTCCATGTTCTCCGATAGTCATCGGAATCGGTATCTCCTAATGAAGACATGGCCACATGAGTTGATCATGGCATACCATAAACATCTTCATGTGAGCTTTCCACTGGGAGAAAAGCTCAGGTGTGAATTTTGGCGGTTTGGACAGAGTAAAACCAGAATTTCGTGGTTAAGGAGCAGCGGCAGCAGCAAGTTAAGGTGGATTGACATTTTCACTGCTGCTTCGATTAGGGAGGGGCTCTTGTGCACCTCCGGAGTTAAGGCAAGTGTTGAATAGCATACTGCTTTCTTTGGCCATTGTTGAGAGAGAGAAAAGAGTGGGATCTCTACTTTGAGCAGATAGAACTTGCTCTGATACCACTTGTTGGTCCCTGGGAGCCTAAAGGGGGGGTGAATAGGCTCTTATCAAAAACTCTTTTTGACACTCTTTGGCACAGCACTTATCTGGTTAAGAGATAGAATCACTACGGAAGATAACCAGATAGTGGAAGTATTTTGTTTTATTATCAAATGATAAGTACAACAAAATAGAAGCAAGACTCTCTTACACTCTGTTTACAAAAAGACTCACACATTAGCCTCTTTGTTCTCTTTGAGCTTTTTGTACATTCACAAAGTTATTACAAACTCGCAAACCTCCTCACTTTTTGAAATGTACAAGTGTTGCTATTTATAGAAACATCCATAAGAGACAACCTTGGAACTTGTTGTTCCGGACTATGTGTACATTGACTGTTCCTCGAAAACCTCTCTGCCTCAATTGCTGCGGATGTGGTTATCAAGATCTTGGGTTCGCAAAGCATAAGTGTCTTTGTGAGTTCCCAAGTGCAGTTAAAGTTATGTCCACATATCCGGATGATCCACGTGTAAGATTCTTTAGGTTCTCAACGAGTTTGTCTTACAACGGGACCTAGCAAGCTGGTGACTTTAAATGCGAAGAGATAAGTTGAAGCAGTGTCTTCCAAATTCGTAGTAAGGTTCCTTACTCCGTGTTAATGAAACTCAGATCCTTACTCCGCGTCAGTGATTGCTTACTCCGTATCAATTTAGTGTCGAAATCCTTACTCCGTATCAGCGCTTCCTTACTCCGTAAGAATGAGAAGGTCGGAGTGCTTACTCTGCATCAGCGTTTCCTTATTCAGCGAGAATTCCTTACTCCGCATGAGTTAAAGGAACATATGGTTTACTCCGTGTCAGCACATCGTTACTCCGCATGAGTGAGTGGTTCGGATTCCTTACTCCGCATCTAGTTTCCTTACTCCTTGTGAATAAAGACACGGGTCCTTATTCCGCACAAGTACTTCCTTACTCCGCATTTATGGAAGACTTAGATTCCTTACTATGTGTCTTCTTTACTTTAGTCCACTTGAGTGGAAGACTTAGCTTTTAAACTTTGTGATGACTCTCTTACCCCGTGCGACTTTGTAGACTAGGATTCTTACTCCGCATCTATTTGACTTAGTCCGTTTGAAATGTTAGGACCAGATTCCTTAGTCCTTAGCTTTAAGTTCTTAGTCCACACGAATGATCCTTATTCCGTATGTAGTAAAGACTTGGTTATTTACCAAGTATTTGATGACACTCATTCTCATCCGGATCAGGATTATGTATCTGTCCTTAGCTTTGCTCTCACGAGTGTAGATCCGAATTAAGATCATATCTTCTTGCAATAACTTAAGATAGAACAACCAAGGTCTCAAATCAAATTACATAAGATTTTATCATCATCCAAATTCAGGGCTTCATCCAACACTATTCACCCCCCCTCTAGGCTCCCAGGGGACCAACAAAAAGATTTAACTCTAATTTGGATCTTGTTGGATCAAGCCCAGGAATTTGGATAATGTTGTTAAAGCCTTATGTAATTTGATCCGAGATCTTTTGTGTTTCTTTGATCATTGCGAAGATATATTATTAATCCAGGAGGTACACTCGTGAGAGCAAAGCTAAGGACAGGATACATAATCCGGATCCAGGACAAGAGTGAGTGTTGTCAAACACTTGGTAAATAACCAAGTCAACAATACATACGGAATAAGGAACATTCGTGCGGACTAAGAACTTAAAAGCTACGGATTACGGAATCTGTTCCTAATGCCTCAAACGGACTAAGTCAAACTGACGGGAGTAAGAGTCTTGGTCCAAAAGGTCGCATGAAGTAAAAGGTTTGACATGGAGTTAAAAAGTTAAGTCTTCCCCTCAAGCGAACTAAAGTAAAGAAGACACGGAGTAAGGCATCCGAGTCTTTTATATATACGGAGTAAGGAAGTATTGACGCGGAATAAGGACCCGAGTCTTTATTCACACGGAGTAAGGAAACTAGATGCGGAGTAAGGAATCCGTGCTACTCACTCATGCGGAGTAAGGATGCGCTAGTATGGAGTAAGCCATTCGATCCTTTAAACTCATACGGAGTAAGGAACTTACATACGGAGTAAGGAACTTACATGCGGAATAAGGAAGTGCCGACACCGGACTAAGGATTCCAAAGTACCAAATAGATATGGAGTAAGCAACCACTGACACGGAGTAAGGTTCCGAGCTTCATTAGCTACGGAGTACGGAAAATTACACCGGACCAAGAAGATACTGCTTCAACTCAACCGCATTTAAGGTTATCAGCTCGTGGTGTCCCGATGTAAGACAAACTCGTTGAGAACCTGAAGAACCTTACACGTGGATCACCCGGATATGTGGACACAACTTTAATTATACTTGGGAACTCACAAAGACACTTATACTCCTTAAACCCAAGATCTTGAGCTCCACAATCCGCAGCACTCAAGGCAGAGAAATTACCGAGGAATAGTTAGTGCTGAACGCATTCCGGAACTACAATTTCCAAGGTTGTCTCTTAGGAATGATTGTATAAATACTCGTACTTGTACATTTGTGTATGTGTGGGTGTGCAAGCAAATAAAACCCTGTGTATGCACAAGAGTTCAAGAGATAGAATATAGGCTAGTGTGTGAATCCATTTTTTAAACAGAGTGTAAGAGAGTATTTCTTCTATTTTGTTATTTTTATCTTTTGATAATAAAACAAAATTCTTCCACTATCTGGTTATCTTCCGCAGTGATTCTATCACTTAACTGGATAAGTGTTTTTGTCATAAGAGAAAGAAAAGAGTTTCCATAAGAGCCTATTAACCCCCCTCTAGGCTCCAAGGGACCATCAAGTGGTATCAGAGCAAGTTCTATTTGTTCTAAGTATAGATCCCACTCTTTCGCTCTTAGCAATGGCCGAAGAAAGCAATATGCTATTCAACACTCGCCTTAACTCCGGAGGTGCACAAGAGCCCATCCTGAATCGAAGCAGCAGTGAAAACGTCGACCCACCTCAACTCCGCTCGCCTCCGTCGCTCAACCACGGAGTTCTGGTTTTACTCTGACAAAACCGCCCAAATTCACACCTGAGCTTTTCTCCCAGTGGAAAGCTCGCATGAAGATATTCATGGTATGCCAAGACCATCTCATGTGGCCCTGTCTTCATCAGGAGATACCAATTCCGATGACTATCGAAGAACATGGAGTTAGAAGGCCAAAGACGGATGCCGAACTTCCCAATGATGAAAGAGCCTGGCAGTGCGCTAGTGAAAAGGCTCTGGCTTACGTTACATCGTCTTTGAATTCCGAGGCTTTCACGGACGTTCAAGGCTGCACGACAGCAAAAGCTGTCTGGGATAAACTGACAATCCTCTATGAGGGGAGTCAGTCCCAGATGCAGAACGTTATCTGTACTCTCAGGCAGAACTTTGAGAGTTTCAATCATAAACTTGGCGAATCACTCGAAAGCATCTATAGGAGATTCGGTATGCTCATTCTTGAGCTGAAGACTGTCAATGAGCATTATTCTCAATCTCAGATTAATGACAAGTTCTTTCACTCCTTGTCGGATCGTTACTACTCCAAACAACTCCTGATGCAATCAGACAAGAATTGGCAAGTATGTTCCGCTCAAGAACTATATGGAGAGCGCGGACTCACGAAGTCAGGTTTAAGTACTCTAACTGGGATGAGAAAATAGCTCGGAAAGAAAAGGGGGTAGCTCTCAAAGCTACGGAATGTTTAAACATACTGAGGAATGATGATACGGACGCGTCTGAGAATTCTGATTCTGACGAGGAGGAGGAGATAGCTCTTGTTGTCAAATCCTTTGAGCAATTCCTACGGAAAAGCCGAAAAGGGTTCAGGAGACGCTCATCATCATCTTTCCAAAGGAAGGAGCGACCAGAGTCCAGTTCCCAGGAATGCTTCAACTGTGGGAAAACTGGTCACTGGGCCAAGGACTGCAGATCCAAATCCAAAGTGGCCGAGAAAAGTGACAAGGTAACTCCTCGCCGCTCCACCTCAGACAACAACAAGAACAAGTGGAAGGCGCTCGTGACAAAATACATGAGTGGCTCGGAAGAAGAGGAGGAATCCTCGGATGATGACCCAATCACTAAGCCGAACGTCTGCCTCATGGCAAATACTGAGGTACCTTCTATCTCTGAGCTCCTGAGTAAAATAGAATATCTAATTACTGAACATGATCATGAAAAGAATGAGAGACTAATAATTACTCAAATGTACAAAGATATGGAAAGTCAGAATAAACGTCTTGAATTTACTATTGCTAGACTTGAAAAGGACATAGCTGACTTCAGAGGAAAAGAGGCTTGGTATCATGATCTAAGAGCTGAAAATCATCTGTTAAATACCAACCTAACGGGCCTAAAAGTTATTGTGAAACGACTCGAAAATGAACTGGAACAGGAAAGGGAAATAAATCGTAAGTGGCTTAAATCCGGGGAAATAGCCTCTACCTTTAGGATTGATCCTGATAACATTCGAGTCAAACCTAGCCTAGGTTCTGAACCATCGACTTCCATAGCTCAAGCTACTGAGTGTCCTCCGGATTTCACTCCAAAACTAACCAACTTATATCCTATTAGTACGTCTAAACCGTTGGATGGTTTCATTTCAGGTGGCACCATAGTTTATGATCGTGGAGTTGAGGCTGTTGCCGCACTTCCAGGCGTAGCTCCCGTAACTAAAGATGAAGGGAAGGCGTCGCAGTTAAAGCCAAAACGTAGCACCCAAAAAGAAAGGAAAGGCTAAGGCCGACGCATCTAGGGCCAAGAGCGCGTCACCCAAATTCAATGGATTAGGCCATAGGGAACAAAGTAGAAAGTCCGTAAAATCTAAGAGACCCGTATCCCTGTTTGTACTCCGCATTATAGTGTCTGTTCCATCTGTAGGGAAATAGGTCATTATCACTATGAATGTGGGAGTTTATCTGATAACTGGCTTTGTAATCAAATTCATACCAATAAAGATCAGTTAAATAAAAAGGGTTCTTCGAGCAAAACAAAATCTAAACCTCAAAGGAATATCTCTCCCAAGAAAACCCAAATAAAAGAAGCAGCTGAAACTAACAAATTAAAGTCAACTTGGAAAGCTAAAACTCCAAGCAAAATCAAATTGAACTGTTGACATTCATCTTGCTCTCTAACCGCCCGAATCAAGTTTTGGCACCAAAAGTGTAAACTGTTGTTTTTCAGGAGCATCTCTGGAACGCATTGCCGGATCACTTGAAGTTAAAGATCAATCAAAGCAAGTGGATCCTCGATAGTGGATGCTCCGGACATATGACGAGTTATCAGACTCTACTTGTTGAAGGTAATGACAAACGAGGTCCATCCATTTCATATGGTGACAACAGCAAAGGTAAGACTGTCGGGTATGGCACTTTAACTAACGGGTGTGTATCAATCACTAGAGTTGCACTAGTCGAAGGTTTAGAGCATAATTTGCTAAGTGTCAGTAATTTATGTGACAAATGATTTACTGTTTCCTTTATGTCGAACACCTGTACAGTAAGAGAAAACTTATCCGGAGATGTTAAGTTATCCGGATCAAGAGATGGGGACATATACTCAGTGGTCTTAAGAAATAATTCTTCTAACCCTGTATGCTTCCTCACTACAGCATCAGATGAAGATAGTTGGCTATGGCACAAGCGCTGCGCACACTTAAACTTTAAGACACTATCTAAGTTAGCATCACTTGATCTTGTCACTGGTCTACCTAAACTCAAATACTCCAGAGAGACTCTCTGTCAAGAATGCCAACTCGGCAAACAGACCAAACATAGCTTTAAGAGCAAATCAGTTAATTTGATAACTGCTCCTCTGCAACTTCTTCATATGGACCTCTATGGTCCTATTTCTGTTCCTTCGCCTGCTGGTGCGAGATATACCCTTGTAGTTATCGATGATTTCACCAGATACACATGGGTGATGTTCCTGAAATCAAAGGATCAAACTTTTGAGCATCTTGTAGATCTTTCCAACTGGATAAGCAACTCACAAGGACTGAGCATTAAATGCATCAGGAGTGATCATGGTACAGAATTTGATTTTTCATACATGAGATCATATTGTTCTGAACAGGGCATTCAGCATGACTTCTCTGCGCCCAGAACTCCACAACAAAATGGGGTAGCTGAGCGCAAGAATCGTACTTTAGTCGAGGCTGGCAGATCTATGTTAGCAGGGGCAACGCTTCCTCTCGCCTATGGGTGAAGCTGTGTCCACTGCCTGCTATGTTCAAAACAGAACTCTAATAAATAAATCTACCATGAAAACACCCTATGAGAAGTAGAGAGGACGAAAACCTTCAATTTCACATTTCAGAGCCTTTGGGTGTACATGCTATATATTGAACAACGGCAAAGAACCCCGGAATAAATTTGAACCAAAATCTGATGATGGGATCTTTGTCGGGTACTCATTATATAGCAAAGCTTATCGGGTCTTCAATAGAAAACGTTTTAAAGTTGAAGAATCTATCCATGTGACCTTTGATAAAACTAATCTTGATTGGTCAAAAGTTGCTTCTTCAAGTTCTAACGTACAGGTTCAGGACAACAACATCGACTATTCAAAGTTTATGAATGTTCCTGTTACACATACTGACCAACCAAGCGGCACCAGCGGAACACAAAGAAATGATATGGACAATGCTACGGATGACTCGGACTCAGGACTACCGTTAAGCTCCGGACATACTACTACGGATACCCAAAATTCCAGAGCACCTTCAAGTCCGTCCGGACTAGTTAACACTAACAGAAATAGTGTTGAAGAACCATCTACTTTTACCGTACCTTCTAATACGGAAACATCTGGTCCGGAAGAAGCTCAACCAGCAGATATACGTGAACCACCTAATCTGGCAGAGCTTCAAATTATTCAAGATCAACCATCACATGCACAGAATTATAGATGGACCCGAAACCATCCCTCAGATCAAGTGATTGGTGATCCCACTGTTGGTGTAAGAACAAGAGCAGCCACCTCCAACATTTGTCTTTACTCATGTTTTTTATCTCAAATAGAACCAAAGGTGGTAGATGAAGCTCTTCAGGATTCGAATTGGATAAAAGCCATGCAAGAAGAGCTGAATCAATTTAAGAGAAATAATGTGTGGACTTTAGTACCAAGGCCTAAGTCTCAGCAAGTCATTGGAGTTAAATGGGTGTTCCGGAACAAGCTTGATACGGATGGAATAGTAATCCGGAACAAAGCCAGACTGGTAGCCAAAGGATATCGTCAAGAAGAAGGAATAGACTATGATGAGACCTTTGCCCCAGTAGCAAGACTTGAGGCAATCCAGATGTTTCTGGCGTATGCTTCATATGAAAACTTCATAGTTTATCAAATGGACATCAAGAGCGCATTCCTGAATGGAGATCTTCATGAGGAGGTTTACGTAGAACAACCTCCCGGTTTCATTGAACCTAAAGCAGGACATCTAGTCTACAAACTTCGGAAAGCTTTATATGGTTTGAAGCAAGCTCCAAGAGCCTGGTACGACACACTATCGGAATTCCTACTTGCTCACAACTTCCAAAAAGGGAAGATAGACACCACCCTATTTCTACGAAAAGAGAAAGGACACACTCTAATCGTACAGATATACGTGGATGATATCATTTTCGGATCAACGAATCCGAAGCTTTGTGAAGAGTTTGCTAAGTTGATGACAGGCAAGTTTGAGATGAGCATGATGGGAGAACTATCCTACTTCCTCGGAATAGAAGTTAAACAATTGAAGGAAGGAATCTTCATTAATCAAGCTGAGTACACTCGCGATCTTATTAAGAAGTTTGGTATGGAAGGTTCATCTCCTATCAAAACTCCCATGCCTGTCAGTGCCAAGTTAGATCCTGATGTGGACGGCATATCAATAAATGTGACTGACTACAGAGGGATGATAGGATCCTTGCTGTATCTTACAGCAAGTCACCCAGACATTATGTTTGCAACTTGCATCTGTGTACGATATCAGGCGAATCCCAAGGAGTCACATATGCTTCATGTTAAACGGATATTAAGGTATCTCAAGGGAACGATGAATTTGGGACTCTGGTACCCAAAGGAGTCCAACTTCACCTTATCCGGATACTCTGATGCCGACTTCACTTGATGTCGCATCGACAGAAAGAGCACAAGTGGTACGTGTCAGTTTCTTGGAAATATATTAATTTCATGGTTCAGTAAGAAGCAGAATTCCGTATCAACCTCTACTACTAAGGCAGAATATATAGCTGCTGGGAGTTGCTGCGCATAGCTACTCTGGATGCAGAGTCAACATACTGACTACGGTTTCAACTTGTCATCTATTCCACTCTACTGCGACAACACTAGTGCAATTGCTATCAGCAACAATCCTGTCATGCACCCTAAGACGAAGCATATTGAGGTCAGGTATCACTTCATACGCGACCATGTTCTGAAAAATCACATTTCCCTGGAACATGTTGCTACTGAAGATCAACTGGCAGACATACTTACTGTTGGATCAGGCCCAAAATTTGGATAATGCTGATAAAGCCTTATGTAATTTGATTTGAGATCTTTTGTGTTTCTTTCATTGTTACAGAAGATATGTTGTTAATCCGGAGATACACTCGTGAGAGCAAAGCTAAGGACAGGATACATAATCCTGATCCGGATAAGAGTGAGTGTTGTCAAACACTTGGTAAATAACCAAGTCACCAATACATACGGAATAAGGAACATTCGTGCGGACTAAGAACTTAAAAGCTACGGATTAAGGAATCTATTCCTAATACCTCAAACGGACTAAGTCAAACTGATGCGGAGTAAGAGACTTGGTCTACAAGGTCGCACGAAGTAAAAGAAGACACGGAGTAAGGCATCCGAGTCTTCCATACATGCGGAGTAAGGAAAGTACTAATGTGGAATAAGGATCCGAGTCTATATTCGCACGGAGTAAGGAAATTAGACACGGAGTGAGGAAATTAGACACGGAGTAAGGAAACTAGATACGGAGTAAGGAATCTGGGTCACTCACTCATACGGAGTAAGGAACTTACATACGGAGTAAGGAACTTACACACGGAGTAAGGAACTTACATACGGAGTAAGGAAGCGCTGATATGGAATAAGCACTCCGACCTTCTCATTCACACGGAGCAAGGAAGCGCTGACACGGACTAAGGATTCCAGTACCAAATAGATACGGAGTAAACAACCACTGACACGGAGTAAGGTTCCGAGCTTCATTAGCTACGGAGTATGGAAAATTACACCGGACCAAGAAGATACTGCTTCAACTCAACCGCATTTAAAGTCATCAGCTCGTGGTGTCCCGATGTAAGACAAACTCGTTGAGAACCTAGAAGATTCTTACACGTGGATCACCCAGATATGTGGACACAACCTTTAATTATATTTGGGAACTCACAAAGGCACTTATACTCTGCAAACCCAAGATGTTGAGCTCCACAATCCGCAGCAATCAAGGAAGAGAGATTACCGAGGGATAGTTAGTGCTGAACGTATTTCGGAACTACAAGTTCCAAGGTTGTCTCTTAGGAATGTTTGTATAAATATTCATACTTGTACATTTATGTACGTGTGCGTTTTCGAGAAATAGAATTTGGCTAGTGTGTGAATTCATTTGTAAACAGAGTGTAAGAGAGTCTTGCTTCTATTTTGTTGTATTTATCTTTTGATAATAAAACAAAATACTTCCACTATCTGGTTATCTTCCGCAGTGATTCTATCACTTAACTAGATAAGTGTTCGTGTCTTAAGAGATTAGAAAAGAGTTTAGATAAGAGCCTATTCACCCCCCTCTAGGCTCCAAGGGACCATCAAGTGGTATCAGAGCAAGTTCTATTTGTTCTAAGTAGAGATCCCACTCTTTCAATCTCAGAAATGGCCGAAGAAAGCAGTATGCTATTCAACACTCGCCTTAACTCCGGAGGTGCACAGGAGCCCATCCCGAATCGAAGCAGCAATGAAAATGTCAACCCTCCTCAACCTGCTGCTGCCGCCGCTTCTCAACCACGGAGTTCTGGCTTTACTTTGACGAAACCGCCCAAATTCACACCTGAGCTTTTCTCCCAGTGGAAAGCTCGCATGAAGATGTTTATGGTATGCCATGATCATCTTATGTGGCCATGTCTTCATCAGGAGATTCCAATTCCGATGACTATCGGAGAACATGGAGTTAGGAGGCCAAAGACAGATCTTGAACTTACCAACGATGAAAGAGCCTGGCAGTGCGCTAGTGAAAAGGCTCTGGCTTATGTTACATCATCTTTGGATTCCGAGGCTTTCACGGACGTCCAGGGCTGCACAACAGCAAAAGCTGTTTGGGACAAACTGACAATCCTCTATGAGCGGAGTCAGTCCCAGATGCAGAACGTGATCTGTACTCTCAGGCAGAACTTTGAGAGTTTCAATCATAAACCGGGCAAATCACTCGAAAGCATCTATCGGAGATTCGGCAAGCTCATTCTTGAGCTGAAGACTGTCAATGAGCACTATTCTCAATCTCAGATCAATGACAAGTTCTTTCGCTCCTTGCCGGATCGCTACTACTCCAAACAGCTCCAGATGCAATCAGACAAGAACTGGCAGTATGTTCCCCTTGAAGAACTATATGGAGAGCTGCGGACTCACGAAGTCAGGTTTAAGTACTCTGACCGAGATGAGAAAATAGCTCGAAAAGAAAAGGGGGTACCTCTCAAAGCTACAGAATGTCTAAACATACTGAGGAATGATGATACGGACGTGTCCGAGAATTCCGATTCTGACGAGGAGGAGGAGATAGCACTTCTCGTCAAATCCTTTGAGCGATTCCTACGGAAAAGCGGAAAAGGGTTCAGGAGACGCTCATCATCATCTTTCCAAAGGAAGGAGCGACCGGAGTCCAGTTCCCAGGAATGCTTCAACTGTGGGAAAACCGGTCACTGGCCAAGGAATGCAGGTCCAAATCAAAAGTGGCCGAGAAAAGTGACAAGGTAACTCCTCACCGCTCCACCTCAGACAACAGCAAGAACAAGAGGAAGGCGCTCGTGACAAAATACATGAGTGGCTCAGAAGAAGAGGAGGAATCCTCGGATGATGAGCCAACCACTAAGCCGAAGGTCTGCCTCATGGCGAATACTGAGGTACTTTCTATCTCTGAGCTCCTGAGTAAATTAGAATCTCTTACTAGTGCATGTGATCATGAAAAGAATGAGAGACTAATAATTACTCAAATGTACAAAGATATGGAAAGTCAAAATAAACGTCTTGAATTTACTATTAATAGACTCGAAAACGACATCGCTGACTTCAGAGGAAAAGAAGCTTGGTATCACGATCTAAGAGCTGAAAATCATTTGTTAAATACCAATCTCTCAGGCCTAAAAGTTATAGTAAAAAGACTCGAAAATGAACTGGAATAAGAAAGGGAAATAAATCGTAAGTGGCTAAAATCCGGGGAAATAGCCTCTACCTTTAGGACTGATCCTAACAACATCCGAGTCAAACCTGGCCTAGGTTCCGAACCATCAACTTCCACAGCTCAAGCTACTGAGTGTCTTCCGGATTTCACTCCTAAACTAACCAACTTATATCCTTTAGTACATCTAAACCGTTGGATGGTTTCATTTCAGGTGGCACCATAGTTTATGACTGTAGAGTTGAGGCTATTACTGCACTTCCCGAAGCAGTATCACCCGTAACTAAAGATGAAGGGAAGGCTGTTGCGGTTAAAGCCAAAACTGTAGCACCCAAAAAGAAAGACAAGGCTAAGGCTGACGCATCTAGGGCCAAGAGCGTGTCACCCAAACGCAATGGGTTAGGCCACAGGGAACAGAGTAGAAAGTCTGTAAAATCTAAGAGACTTGTATCCCCTGTTTGTACTCCGCATTATAGTGTCTGTTCCATCTGTAGGGAAATAGGTCATTATCACTATGAATGTTGGAGTTTGTCTGATAACTGGCTTTGTAATCAAGTTCATATCAATAAAGATCAGTTAAATAAAAAGGGTTCTTTGAGCAAAACAAAATATAAACCTCAAAGGAATATCTCTGCCAAGAAAACCCAAATAAAAGAGGCAACTAAAACTAACAAGCTAAAGTCAACTTGGAGAGCTAAAAGTCCTAGCAAAATCAAATCCGTAAATGTTGACATTACTGCTGCTCTCTCTAACCGCCCGAAACAAGTTTGGGCACCAAAAGTGTAAACTGTTGTCTTTCAGGAGCATCTCTGGAATGCATTGCTGGATCACTTGAAGTTAAAGATCAATCAAAGCAAGTGGATCCTTGATAGTGGATGCTCCGGACATATGACGGGTGATCAGACTTTGCTTGTAGAAGTTAATGATAAACGAGGTCTATCCGTTTCATATGGTGACAATAGCAAAGGTAAGACTGTCGGGTATGGCACCTTAACTAACGGCTGTGTATCAATCACTAGAGTTGCACTAGTCGAAGGTTTAAAGCATAATTTGCTAAGTGTTAGTGGTTTATGTGACAAAAGATTTACTGTTTCCTTTTTGTCCAACACCTGTACAGTAAGAGAAAACTTATTCGGAGATGTTAAGTTATCCGGATCAAGAGATGGGGACATATACTCAGTGGTCGTAAGAAATAATTCTTCTGACCCTGTATGCTTCCTCACTAAAGCATCAGATGAAGATAGTTGGCTATGGCACAAGCGATGCGCACATTTAAACTTTAAGACTTTGTCTAAATTAGCGTCACTTGATCTTGTCACTGGTCTACCTAAACTCAAGTTCTCCAGACACTCTCTCTGTCGAGAATACCAACTGGGAGGGCAGACCAAACATAGCTTTAAGAGCAAATCAATTAATTCAATAACTGCTCCTCTATAACTTCTTCATATGGACCTCTGTGGTCCTATTTCTGTTCCGTCACTGGCATGGTGCGAGATATACCCTTGTGGTTATCGATGATTTCACTAGGTACACATGGGTGATGTTCTTGAAATCAAAGGATCAAACTTTTGAGCATCTTGTAGATCTTTTCAATTGGATAAGCAAATCACAAGGACTGAGCATAAAGTGCATCAGGAGTGATTATGGTACAGAATTTGATTTTTCATAAATGAGATCATATTGTTCTGAACAGGGCATACAGCATGACTTCTTTGCGCCCAGAACTCCTCAACAAAATAGGGTAGCTGAGCGCAAGAATCGCACTTTAGTCGAAGCTGGCAGATCTTTGTTAGCAGGGGCAACGCTTCCTCTCAGTCTATGGGCGGAAGCTGTGTCCACTACCTGCTATGTTCAGAACAGAACTCTAATAAATAAATCTACCATGAAAACACCCTATGAGATGTGGAGAGGACGAAAGCCTTCAATTTCACATTTCAGAGCTTTTGGGTGTACTTGCTATATACTGAACAACGGCAAAGAACCCCGGAATAAATTTGGACCAAAATCTGATGATGGGATCTTTGTCGGGTACTCATTATATAGCAAAGCTTATCGGGTCTTCAATAGAAAACTTTTTAAAGTTGAAGAATCTATCCATGTGACCTTTGATGAAACTAATCTTGATTGGTCAAAAGTTGCTTCTTCAAGTTCTAACGTTCAGGTTCATGATAACAACATCGACTATTCAAAGTTTATGACTGTTCCTGTTATACATACTGACCAACCAAGCGGCACCAGCGGAGCACAAAGAAATGATTTGGACAATGCTACGGATGACTCGGACTCTGGACTACCGTTTAGCTCCGGACATACTCCTACGGATACCCAAAATTCTGGAGCACCTTCAAGTCCGTTCGGACTAGTTAACACTGACAGAAACAGTGTTGAAGAACCATCTAGTTCTACCATACCTTCTAATACGGAAACAACTGGTCCGGAAGAAGCTCAACCAGTAGATATACGTGAACCACCTAATCTGGCAGAGCTTCAAATTATTCATGATCAACCATCACATGCACAGAATTACAGATGGACCCGAAACTATCCCTCAGATCAAGTGATTGGTGATCCCACTGTTGGTGTAAGAACAAGAGCAGCCACCTCCAACATGAGTCTTTACTCGTGTTTTCTATCTCAAATAGAACCAAAGGTGGTAGATGAAGCTCTTCAAGATTCGAATTGGATAGAAGCCATGCAAGAAGAGCTGAATCAATTTAAGAGAAATAATGTGTGGACCTTAGTACCAAGGCCTAAGTCTTAGCAAGTCATTGGCGTTAAATGGGTGTTCCGGAACAAACTTGATACGGATGGAATAGTAATCCGGAACAAAGCCAGACTGGTAGCCAAAGGATATCGTCAAGAAGAAGGAATAGACTATGATGAGACCTTTGCTCCAGTAGCAAGACTTGAGGCAATCCGGATGTTTCTGGCGTATGCTTCATATGAAAACTTCATAGTTTATCAAATGAACGTCAAGAGCGCATTCCTGAATGGAGATCTTCAAGAGGAGGTTTACGTAGAACAACCTCCCGGTTTCATTGAACCTAAAGCAGGACATCTAGTCTATAAGCTTCAGAAAGCTTTATACGGTTTGAAGCAAGCTCCAAGAGCCTGGTACGACACACTGTCAGAATTCCTACTTGCTCACAACTTCCAAAAAGGGAAGATAGACACCACCCTATTTCTACGAAAAGAGAAAGGACACACTCTGATCGTACAGATATACGTGGATGATATCATTTTCGGATCATCGAATCCGAAGCTTTGTGAAGAGTTTGCTAAGTTGATGACAGGCAAGTTTGAGATGAGCATGATGGGAGAACTGTCCTACTTCCTCGGAATAGAAGTTAAACAATTGAAGGAAGGAATCTTCATTAATCAAGCTAAATACACTCGCGATCTTATTAAGAAGTTTGGTATGGAAGGTTCATCTCCCGTCAAAACTCCCATGCCTGTCAGTGCCAAGTTAGATCCGGATGTTGACGGCATATCGATAAATGTGACCGACTACGAGAGGATGATAGGATCCTTGCTGTATCTTACAGCAAGTCACCCAGACATTATGTTTGCTACTTGCATCTGTGCACGATATCAGGCGAATCCCAAGGAGTCTCATATGCTTCATGTTAAACGGATATTAAGATATCTCAAGGGAACGATGAATTTGGGACTCTGGTACCCAAAGGAGTCCAATTTCCCCTTATCCGGATACTCTGATGCCGACTTCGCTGGATGCCGCATCGACAGGAAGAGCACAAGTGGTACATGTCGGTTTCTTGGTAATAGATTAATTTCATGGTTCAGTAAGAAGCAGAATTCCGTATCAACCTCTACTACTGAGGCGGAATATATAGCTGCTGGGAGTTGCTGCACACAGCTACTCTGGATGCAAAGTCAACTTACTGACTACGGTTTCAACATGTCATCTATTCCACTCTACTGTGACAACACTAGCGCAATTGCTATCAGCAACAATCCTGGCATGCATCCTAAGATGAAGCATATTGAAGTCCGGTATCACTTCATACGTGACCATGTTCTTAAAAGTCACATCTCACTGGAACATGTTGCTACTGAAGATCAACTGGCTGACATTTTTACAAAGCCCCTACCTGATGCAAGATTCTCTGAACTACTCTTCCATTTAGGTATGCTCGACTTTTCTGCATAGTTTCACATTTAAATTACCCAACAGTATACTTACTATCAGAACATGCATTGTGTTTTTATTGAAAGTAGAAGATACATACTGACTTTAATGTTGATCATACTTATTGATTAATGGCCTCATGCTTTTGATATTAATTTCAACTTCATAATAGGAGGATGCTTGCGTTTCCCAACTGAAGTCGTTTAAGCTAACATGATTAAAGTTTATATGAATAACCTCATTCGGGTTTCATGATCTTAATTTCCACTGATCACCACATGACAAATGTCTGTACATTTAGATTGCTCTATTAACATGTTTAGTTGAAGAAATGAAATGGGTTAAGTCGGAATGCCTGGTGGATGTATACACAATCGCAGTCTGATCAGCTTCTGAAGTATAGTTTCCTAAAAATATAGACAGTGCTGAATTTCTATATGCCGGAAAGGTCAATCGAGAGGATTACACAATCTACGGGGGAGAAAATGCTTTATCCATTATTCGAGTAATACCCCCCGATATATGTCTCATGACCTCTTTCCTGGCTGTCTATTTGAGGGGGAGTCTATCATTGAGAGGATCGAACGATCTACGGGGGAGCTTAAGCTTCATCTATTACCTCTGTAATGACTCCCTAATATGTCTCGGATACTCACCCCTCTAAACTTTTACTTCCGGATCTGACTGGACATGCATTGTTAAAACGGAATTGAGGCATGCTTGGATGTTTTTCTTTTTTTCAACCATGCATCTTAATCGGATAATCAATTGCTTATATTTGACATGTGTCCGCTTACTCATTTTTCACTCATGAATCCTAGTTTGATCAACTCATATGAATTTTAATTAATCTTAGCCGCGTCGTTCAGCAGGACGGTTTCGCTATGTTGACCTATATGAACATGTGTATTTCTATCTGACATATGCCCTGATTCAGTAATATGATCATTCTCTCGTATGTATATGTCTGTTACATTCTTTGTAGTGCATAAGTTCTGTTTCACTTTAGTTCGGATTATGTAGTTCTTAACAGACTATTTTCTCTTATCCGTACTAATCCTTACCTGTTAAGTCTTTGTACTTTTAGTTCATTCTTTTTAAGCTACAGGTTCAGGATTTCTTTGCACCCTCATTGATAAATCCAGTCCACAGTCTCGGATTTGAAGTGTTGTGGTACTCCTCTTCTCTTCGACTTATGGACAGCAAAGGAATCTACTTTTCTCTCCCCACACTCTGTTTACTACGGACACGGTCTACTATTCATCTGCATACTCTTCAATCGACTATCATTGATTCCGGATGATTGTCGGTTCATTCCTCCGGACTCCTGACACTGTCAAGTTGCGATAATCCATGTCTTAGTTTATATCGCGTGCTTTTGAGGAGGAATCATGATGATTCATTAAGTGCAAATCTCGGGAAGCACACATTTCTCCGGATGGCAAACAGCTGTTACCTTTACTTGGTTATGCGGTCTCCACGACATCGTTTCATTCGGAGGCGCATCGATATCCAGACTAATGACATCAGCCTGTCAAGCGGTTCCCTGTTTCACTCGCTCACTTCCTAGACCCGCTGACATCTACGGACTTGGTCATATATATATTCTGGTCATTCCTGCGCAGCACGAGTGTTCCCCATTTCAAATCCCTAAACCTCTCGTTGCTCCTTCAATACCCAAGATCTCACCTTTCTTCTCGATCTTCAACCTTCATCTACAATGGCACCCAGAATCTCTCTTTCAGGCGTTAATCCCGGTCATCTGGTCGATTGACTGCTGTCTCCAACCCGCCGGACTGGTTTTACCAACTCCGCCCTCTACTCGAAGCCTCGCACATGCTCAACTTGATCTCTAATCCTGTCGATCTTCTTATCGACGACATTAATGAGTATTACCAACGGATTCGCTGTACCACCAACTCAATTATCTCCTACGTTCGCGGTGAATCCGTCCTCATCACCCCAGCTATTCTCCGCGCTGCTCTTCATCTTCCTCCCGGTGAACCACAGCGCCCAGATGCTGATCCAATGGCGGCTTCTCTGGGTTGCACCCAAAAAGGCAAGGAATACAAGGTGAAATCCTTCCAAGGTCGCTATCGCTGTATGGCAACCATCCTGAGTTGATGTTTACTGGCTCGCACTTCTGCTCTGGACTCGATTCCGTACAACCTTCTTCTGGCCATGTACGGCGTTTTTGAAGGTCTTCCGATGGACTGGGGGACGTTTTTGTTCCGACTGCTGTAGAATGGTCCAAAGAACCATTCTTTCGGGCGCATACTAAGCATCGTCTTCCGGCATCTTAATCTGGATCATTTCGCCCGCGCTGATGCTGTTCCCTTTCCTTCGGCCTATTACCTTCGCTATCTTACGCCGGATGGGAACATGACGGCCCGCCGTCCCTCTGCAGCTCTCCGCATTCTTCCTGCTTCGGAACAACAAGGCAGTTCTGTTGGTGACCCCTCCGACATCCAAGCCCCTGACGTCAGTTCTGCACCCCGATCCTCCCGGATTTGGTCCATTGCAGCCCCTTCCCTTTCTCGGGCCTCTCAGCACAGCGTCCGTGCCGAACCGTCCGAGGTTGCGGGGCCATCTCAGCGCAGTGCTCCTAAAGCTGTTTCCTCAGCCCCCTCTGCTGCTGATGTCCCCACTCCCTCCACCTCCGCTATTGCTGCCACGGTTGATACCGCTGTTGCTGTCACCACTGCTGATATCCCGGCCTCTCCGCCGGAAGCTCCTTTGCCTCCCCTACCTCAACCCCGAGATTATCTTGACCATCTCACAGCCGACACCTTAACGGACCTTTGGCTCCGTTTCAGCCTAGCGCACACTGCATCCATTCCTGACACCGATCTTCGGGTGTTTTACACACGCAATACCCAATCCCCGGAGACCATGATCATCTGGAACTTGGACCAAGGCTTTCTTACGCCGGCCGCCATTCCTGATGTGCCGTTCCCTACCCCCTCCAGCCCAGTCCTTGCCGCACGGAGTCCTTCCCCTGCTAAGGCTGGGCCCTCTTGTCCTGCTGCCGCAATTCCCGTGGTTGACCTATCTGGTCAAAGCGGGTCCGCTGCTCTGGATGCCTCCGATGCTCCGGATGCCCCTTCTGCTGCTGCTGTTGATACTCCTGCGGACTCCTCTGCTCAGCGCACTCCTGCACCTGTTCATGCGGGGGAGTCCTCCAAAGCCCCGGCGTTGGCACTTGGGTGTACCTCTTTTGGCACGGTTCACTCTGATGCTGTGCTCTCCGCCCAGCTGGATCGCCACGCCCAAACTCATAGCGCCCACATCTCCGCCATCGCCGCCAAGGTTGATGCACTTGGCGCCCAACTCCTCTCCGCTCTCACTGATTCCTCCACTTCCATGGAACAAAAAATGGATCTCGTCGCCTCGTCCATCCATTCCTTGTCTACCTCCTTCTCGGACCTGGCGCACACGATGGCTCGCCCTCCCGTTGCTTCCCGGCGATCTGCCAAACCGGGGGAGAGAGTGTCATCTAATCCTTCTGCTCCTCCTCCTCCTCCTGCACCACAACCAACGACTCGTGCTGAGAAGCGGCCTGCCTCTTCATTGCTTCAGGGAGTTCAAATTCCCAAACGTAGTCGCTTCTCTCAGCCAAGCTCCTCGACTATAGCTGCTCCTCCTCCATCCTCCTCATCCGCAGCTAATACCTTCCTCCCATCATATGCGGCGTTTGACCCTTCTAATGCGGATGGAAGCGTGTGCAAGGCAATGAAATCCTATGCTGCGTCTTCTGCTGAGAGAAGATGTCTTTCTGAAATGTACCCTTTCTCCCCGGCCGACATTCAGACTCTTTGTTCGGAGAAAGGACTCTTTACTACAGAAGACATTGACAACTTCTCGAGGGCTGCTAAAATGGAGATGAGGCAGTTTCCATCTCTCTATAAGGATGGGCACTTGTTTGAAGTTCTGCCGTGTTAGAATGAAGGCTATCTTCCCAGTGTGGATCTAATTCAGTCCTTCATCGACGGAACTGCTGAGGATAGCAAGCCATGGAAAACTCTATCAACTATCCTCATTCCGTACCGGATCATGTCGCCACACTTCATGATGGCTGTCTTCATGATTCAGTCCAAGCAAATGATTCTCATTGATTCTCATCAGATTGTGGAGCACTATGTAAGAAAGAATCAATGGGAACCACTATGTCTCAGGCTGACTGAAGCTGTGAAGAAAGCTGGATTATATGAAGAGTTGGGCATCACACCCTTGCGTTCAACTGAGAAACTGAAGGCGACATTCCGGGGCAAGAAGCAAGTGCTACAACAGCCGGATGGAGATAGCTGCGGGGCCTTTGTCTGTCACTTCATCAAGTCATTCTTAACTGTGGACAAATATTGGAGCCAACACACCACTTTTACGATGAAGCAGACAATGGACCTGAGAGATAAAGCAGCAACTATGATCTTCAAGTATAGTAAGCCTTATGTACCTTAGTGAAAATCTTGTATTAAGGATGTATTGTATTTTGTCGCTCATAAATGAAAATTGGTTGTGATGCGTATTCTGTATGTTATCTTTTTGCACTGCTTACCAGATCAGATTACAAAGGGTTTGGGCATATCCATAATTGGGGGAGATTGTTGGATCAAGCCTAGAATTTGGATAATGCTAATAAAGCCTTATGTAATTTGATCTGAGATCTTTTGTGTTTCTTTGATTGTTGCAGAAGATATGTTGTCAATCCGGAGATACACTCGTGAGAGCAAAGCTAAGGACAGGATACATAATCCTGATCCGGACAAGAGTGAGTGTCATCAAACACTTGGTAAATAACCAAGTCACCAATACATACGGAATAAGGAACATTCGTGCGGACTAAGAACTTAAAAGCTACGGATTAAGGAATATGTTCCTAATACCTCACACGGACTAAGAACTTAAAAAGCTACGGAGTAAGGAATCTGTTCCTTACTACGAGCTTCATTAGCTACGGAGTAAGGAAAATTACACCGGACCAAGAAGATACTGCTTCAACTCAACCGCATTTTAAGTCATCAGCTCGTGGTGTCCCGATGTAAGACAAACTCGTTGAGAACCTGAAGAATCTTACACGTGGATCACCCGGATATGTGGACACAACCTTAATTATATTTGGGAACTCATAAAGGCACTTATACTCTGCAAACCCAAGATCTTGAGCTCCACAATCCGCAGCAGTCAAGGCAGAGAGATTACCGAGGGATAGTTAGTGCTGAACGCATTCCGGAACTACAAGTTCCAAGGTTGTCTCTTAGGAATGTTTGTATAAATATTCATACTTGTACATTTATGTACGTCTGCGTTTTCGAGAAATAGAATTTGGCTAGTGTGTGAATTCATTTGTAAACAGAGTGTAAGAGAGTCTTGCTTTTATTTTGTTGTATTTATCTTTTGATAATAAAAAAAAATACTTCCACTATCTGGTTATCTTCTGCAGTGATTCTATCACTTAACTAGATAAGTGTTCGTGTCTTAAGAGATTAGAAAAGAGTTTAGATAAGAGCCTATTCACCCCCCTCTAGGCTCCAAGGGACCATCACTTACAAAGCCCCTACTTGATGCAATATTCTCTGAACTACTCTTCCGATTAGGTATGCTCGACTTCTCTGCATAGTTTCACATTTAACTTACCCAAGAGTACACTTACTGCCAGAACATGCATTGTGCTTTTATTGATAGTATTAGATACATACTGATCTTAATGATGATCATATTTACTGTCTAATGTGCTTCATGCTTATGATATTGATAGCAACTTCATAAATGGGAGGATGCTTGCGTTTCCTGCTGAAGTCGTTTAAGCTAACATGATTAAAGTTTATATGAATAACCTCATTCGGGTTTCATGATCTTAATTTCCACTGATCACCACATGACAAATGTCTGTTCATTTAGATTACTCTATTAACTTGTTTAGTTGAAGAAAAGAAATGGGTTAAGTCAGAATGCCTGGTGGATGAATACACAATAGCAGTCTGATCAGCTTCTGAAGTATAGTTTCCGAAAAAGATAGACAGTGCTGAATTTCTATATGCCGGAAAGGTCAACCGAGAGGATTACACAATCTACGGGGGAGAAAATGCTTTATACATTATTCAAGTAATGCCCCCCGTATATGTCTCATGACCTCTTTCCTGGCTATCTATTTGAGGGGGAGTCTATCATTGAGAGGATCTAATGATCTACGGGGGAGCTTAAGCTTCATCTATCACCTCAATAATGACTTCCTAATATGTCTCGGATACTCACTCCTCTAAACTTTCACATCCGGATCTGACTGGACATGCGTTGTTAAAACGGAATGCAGGCATGCTTGGATGTTTTTCTTTTCTTCAACCATGCATTTTAATCGGATAATCAATTGCTTGCATTTGACATGTGTCCGCTTCTTCATTTTTCACTCATGAATCCTAGTTTGATCAAATCATATGATTTTTAATCAATCTTAGCTACGTCGTTCAGCAGGACGGTTTCGCTATGTTGACCTATATGAACTTGTATATTTTTATTTGACATATGCCCTGATTCAGTACTATGATCATTCTCTCGTATGTATATGTCTATTACATTCTTTGTCATGCATAAGTTCTGTTTCTCATTAGTTCGGATTATGTCGTTCTTCACAGACTATTTTCTCTTATCCATACTAATCCTTACATGTTAAGCTTTTTTTACTTTTAGTTCATTTTTTTTAGCTACAGGTTCAGATTTTCTTTGCAACATTATCGATAAATCTAGTCCATAGTCTTGGATTTGAAGTGTTGTGGTACTTCTCTTCTCTTCGACTTATCGACAGCAAAGGAATCTACTTCTCTCTCACCGCACTTTGTTTACAAGGACACGGTCTACTTTTCATCCAGACACTCTTCACTTGACTATCGTTGATTCCGGATGATTGTCGGTTCATTCCTCCGGACTGCTAACACTGTCAGATTGCGATAATCCATGTCTTCTTTTATATCGCGTGCTTTTGAGGAGGAATCATGATGATTCATTAAATGCATATCTCGGGATGCACACACACTTCTCCGGAAGGCAAATAGCTGTTATCTTTACTTGGTCATGCTATCTCCATGACATCGTTTCATTCGGAGGCGCACCGATATCAAGACTAATGACATCAGCCTGTCAAGCGGTTTACCATTTCACTCGCCAACTTCCTAAACCCGCTGATATTCACGGACTCGGTCTTATATATTCTGGTCATCCCTACGAAGCACGAGTATTGCTCCTTTCAAATCCCTAAACCTCTCGTTGCTCCTTCAAAACCCAAGACCTCACCTTTCCTCTCGACCTTCAATCTTCATCTACAATGGCACCCAGAATCTCTCTTTCCGGTGTTAATCCCGGCCATCCTTGGGCGTGCTACTTTTGGCACGGTCCACTCCGTCGCTGTGCTCTCCGCCCAGCTGGACCGACACGCTCAAGCTCATAGCGCCCAAATCTCCGCCATCGCCGCAAAGGTTGATGCACTTGGCGCCCAACTACTCTGCGCTCTCACTGACTCCTCCACTTCCATGGAACAGAAGATGGATCTCGTTGCCTCGTCCGTCCATTCCTTGTCTACCTCCTTCACGGACCTGGCGCACACGATGGCTCACCCTCCCGTTGCTTCCCGGCGATCTGCCAAACCGGGGGAGAAAGTGTCATCTGATCCCTCTGCTCCTTCTACTGCTCCTGCTACATCACCTTCCACTCGGACTCGTGCTGAGAAGCGGACTGTCTCTTCATTACTTCCGGGAGTTCCAATTCCCAAACGTAGCCGCTTCTCTCAGCCAAGCTCCTCGATTGCAGCTCCTCCTCCATCCCCTTCACCCGCAGTTGACACCTTCCTCCCATCATACGCAGCGTGTGACCCTTCTGATGCGGATAGAAGCGTGCGTACGGCAACGCTTTCTTATGCTGCGTCTACTACCGAGAGAAGATGTCTCTCTGAAATGTACCCCTTCTCCCCGGACGACATTCGAACCCTTTGCTCGGAGAAGGGGCTGTTTACAATAGACGATATTGACAACTTCTCTAGGGCTGTTAAAATGGAGATGAGGCTGTTTCCATCTCTATACAAGGATGGGCACTTATTTGAAGTTCTGCCATACTGGAATGAAGGTTATCTTCCCAGTGTAGATCTCATTCAGTCCTTCATCGACGGAACTGCTGAGGATAGCAAGCCATGGAAAACTCTCTCAACTATCATCATTCCGTACCGGATCTTGTCGCCACATTTCATGATGGCTGTCTTCATGATTCAGTCCAAACAAATGATTCTGATTGATTCTCATCAGATTGTGGAGCATTATGTAAGAAGGAATCAATGGGAACCACTGTGTCTCAGGCTGACTGAAGCTGTGAAGAAAGCTGGATTATATGAAGAGTTGGGCATCAAACCCTTGAGTCCAACAGAGAAGCTGAAGGCGATATTCCGGGGCAAGAAGCAAGTGCCACAACAGCCGGATGGAGATAGTTGCGGGGCCTTTGTCTGTTACTTCATCAAGTCATTCTTAACTGTGGACAAATATTGGAGCCAACACACCACTTTTACGATGAAGCAGACAATGGAGCTTGGAGAGAAAGCAGCAACTATGATCTTCAAGTATAGTAAGCCTTATATACCTTAGTGAAAATCTTGTATAAAGGCTGAATTGTATTCTGTTGCTGATGAATGAAATTGGTTGTGATGCTTATTCTGTATGTTATCTTTTTGCACTGCTTACTAGATCAGATAACAAAGGGTTTGGGCATATCCATAATTGGGGGAGATTGTTGGATCAAGCCCAGAATTTGGATAATGCTATTAAAGCCTTATGTAATTTGATCTGAGATCTTTTGTGTTTCTTTGATCGTTGCAGAAGATATATTATTAATCCGGAGGTACACTCGTGAGAGCAAAGCTAGGGATAGGATACATAATCCTGATCCGGACAAAAGTAAGTGTCGTCAAACACTTGGTAAATAACCAAGTCACCAATACATACGGAATAAGGAACATTCGTGCGGACTAAGAACTTAAAAGCTACGGATTACGGAATCTGTTCCTAATGCCTCAAACGGACTAAGTCAAACTGATGCGGAGTAAGAGTCTTGGTCCAAAAGGTCGCATGAAGTAAAAGGTTTGACATGGAGTTAAAAAGTTAAGTCTTCCCCTCAAGCGAACTAAAGTAAAGAAGACACGGAGTAAGGCATCCGAGTCTTTCATACATACGGAGTAAGGAAGTATTGATGCGGAATAAGGACCCGAGTCTTTATTCACACGGAGTAAGGAAACTAGATGCGGAGTAAGGAATCCGTCCTACTCACTCATACGGAGTAAGGATGCGCTAGTACGGAGTAAGCCATCCGATCCTTTAAACTCATACGGAGTAAGGAACTTACATACGGAGTAAGGAACTTACATGCGGAATAAGGAAGCGCTGACACGGACCAAGGATTCCAGTACCAAATAGATACGGAGTAAGCAACCACTGACACAGAGTAAGGTTCCGAGCTTCATTAGCTACGGAGTAAGGAAAATTACACCGGACCAAGAAGATACTGCTTCAACTCAACCGCATTTAAGGTTATCAGCTCGTGGTGTCCCGATGTAAGACAAACTCGTTGAGAACCTGAAGAACCTTACACGTGGATCACCCGGATATGTGGACACAACTTTAATTATACTTGGGAACTCACAAAGACACTTATACTCCTTAAACTCAAGATCTTGAGCTCCACAATCCGCAGCAGTCAAGGCAGAGAAATTACCGAGGAATAGTTAGTGCTGAACGCATTTCGAAAATACAAGTTCCAAGGTTGCCTCTTAGGAATGATTGTATAAATACTCGTACTTGTACATTTGTGTATGTGTGGGTGTGCAAGCAAATAAAACCCTGTGTATGCACAAGAGTTCAAGAGATAGAATATGGGCTAGTGTGTGAATCCATTTTGTAAACAGAGTGTAAGAGAGTATTGCTTCTATTTTGTTGTATTTATCTTTTGATAATAAAACAAAATTCTTCCGCTATCTGGTTATCTTCCGCAGTGATTCTATCACTTAACTGGATAAGTGTTTGTGTCATAAGAGAAAGAAAAGAGTTTCGATAAGAGCCTATTCACCCCCCTCTAGGCTCCAAGGGACCATCAGATCTACACTCGTGAGAGCAAAGCCAAGGACAGGATACATAATCTTGATCCGGACCAACGTGAGTGTCGTCAAGCACTTGGTAAATAACTAAGTCTTCATACGGAATAAGGATCACTCGTGCAAACCAAACACTTAAAGTTATGGACCAAGGAATCCGCGTCTTACACTTAAGTGGACCAAGTTAAATAGATGCAGAATAAAAATCCTAGTCTATATCTCACACGGAGTAAGAGAGAACTATCGCAGAATAAAAAGCTAAGTCTTCCACTCAAGTGGACTAAGGACAAGAAGACACGGAGTAAGGAATCCGAGTCTTAAATTCATGCGGAGTAAGGAAGGACTTGTCACGCCCCGGATTTCCAACCCGAGGAAACCGGTACGTGACTCCCCTTGTACCCACACGGAGGGCAAAGGGGTTAGGGTGCAAACCCCGAATATAACATTTTAAACATCCACAACACATTCAAGAAAATAAAGTTCATAAAAGCAATCCACAATCCAAACCAATCTTTATTACAACAAAATCCTCTTTTCAATCCATTCCCACTGGGGTTACATCAATTCCCATAAAAATAACATAAATGGTAGACAGTAAAGTAAATATGGTCTTCCACCTTGGGGTCCCACCTAACGCCTGTATGTTCCTGAAAGAAAACACAACATAGAGGGAGGGGTGAGCAACCACAGCTTAGTAGGGATCATGTCTCCCCAACCCATCCCATGCTCCTAGCGTCTACATGAGTGTGTACAGGTGCAGTGTAGTGACAATAAAATGTAAACAAGTTGTATTCCACATTCACATGGCACACACATATCCACGACCATACGAGCTTAGCCATATAGGCTAACATATCCACAGCCACTCAGGCTTAGCCTCATAGGCTAACATATCCACGGCCATATAGGCTTAGCCACACGGGCTAACATATCCACGGCCATATAGGCTTAGCCACACGGGCTAACATATCCACGGCCATATAGGCTTAGCCACACGGGCTAACATTTCCAGTCCCGGGCTTCCACAGCCACCGGGTTCCACAAGCACAGCATACAAGGTCACACAGGCATTAAACCAAACACTTAGTTCGCACAGCCCATCAGGCATAAAATCAAACACTTGACATACAGAGTCTCACAGGTATTTTACCTGTATACATTCACAGGTATATTCACACAGACATATCCAAACACACGCTTAACATGCATACATTCACAAACCCACATACCCAGCTACACAAGCATATTATCAAACACATACTAGGCATATTCACACAGACATATCCACACAGGCATTTTATCGAACACTTAATATGCACACCATCCAACACCAGAGTACATCAAAAACTGCCATTGAAGGCCAACATCCATATAGGAGATCACACCTATATGGATTACATATATATATAAATAGGTAAAATTCATAATCTGCCCTAGAACCCTAAGACAGAGGAGGATTTAGGAAGAACAGAACCCCTACCTCAGACTTTTGTCCCAACCTCCACGCTAGACACCTTCCAACGACGCGAACCACCACGGCAATCGCCCGGTGTCTCCTCTCTCTCTCTCTCTCTCTCTCTCCTCGGCAAGAAGCGCAACAAAGAAGAACACAAGAACCCTAAACTCAAACTCAAGCCCTCATTATATAGACACTACCCACATCAAAATGACGTAGTTTTGATTAAGTAAACCCAGGATCAAAACGACGTAGTTTTGATCACACAAGTTAGCACCTTGCCGCACCCATATAGGCCAAAATACTTAGAATTTCAGCATGGTCCTTTGGAGAAAGATCATTAGAATGTCAAAACCAAGGGAACCATGCAAAAATATGGCTGCACGCCATTTTGAACGTGAATTCCCCAATTCACGTGCAACTCCAAATGCACTCCAAAAGCGCTCAAACTTCACCCCTAGCCTCCTTGCATCATGTAGAAGACAACCACACTTGCACGTGAAATGGACCCATTTCACGTGCACCTCACATACACGTCCGTTTGGCCTGAAACTTCTGTGGTAGATAGAGGACATCATTCTAAGCATCTTTCCTTTTGCACGTGAATTCATTGGAGTCCATTCACTAGGTCAAAATCTAGAAAAACTCTACTCAAAAGGCAAAACTGTGACTAACTCAAGGTACGGGTCCTTACAGGACTTGTGCAGAATAAGGACCCAAGTCCTTTGTTCGCACGGAGTAAGGAAAAGAGATGCAGAGTTAGTTATCTGAACCTTTTACTCAAGCGAAGTAAGGATGCGCTGATACGGAGTAAGCCGTTCGGACCTTTTACTCATGCGGAGTAAGGAAGCGCTGATACGGAGTAAGCTCTCCGAACCTTTCGTTCTTACGGAGTAAGGAAGCGCTGACACGGAATAAGGATTCTAGTATCAAACTAATACGAAGTAAGCAACCACTGACACGGAGTAAGGATCCGAGCTTCACAAACATGGAGTAAGGAATCTTACAACGGATTAAGAAGATGCTGCTTCACTTTATCAGCTTCGCATTTAAGTCATCAACTCGCTGTGTTCCGATATAAGAAAGATCCGTTGAATATCTAAGTCGTCTTACACATGGATCACACGAAGATATGGACAGAGCCTTCAATGCAATTGGGATCATGCGAAGTAATTCAATGTTTAAAGACCCAAGATTTTGAGCACCACATCTGTAGCAATTAAAGCATAAGCATTTTCTGAGAAGAACTTCAATGCTACACAGTGCTCGAAAAATTCAGTTCCAAGAATGTCTCCAAGGGATGTCTGTATATATTAAGCTTTGTATATTTTCACATATGCGCGTACATGTACAAGAGCTCTTAGAGATTAAGTTGGCTAGTGTGTGAGTAATTGTAAAATAGAGTGCTAAAGAGTTTCAGTAGATCGAAAAGCTTCACTCAGCTTTAATCTGCTAATATTTTGTTGTAATTATCTTTTGATAATAAAACAGAATACTTCCACTATCTGGTTATCTTTCGCATTGATTTTATCATTTAACAAGAAAAGTGTTGTGCAGGAGATGAAGAAGAGTTTTCGATAAGAGCCTATTCACCCCCCTTTAAGCTCCCAGGGACCAACAGGAGCGAAGGTTTCGTTGTAGTCAATGCCTTCTTCTTGATGATATCCTTTAGCTACCAGCCTTGCTTTGTTCCGGATTACTATTCCATCCATATCAAGTTTGTTCCAGAACACCCATTTGACGCCTAGGACTTGTTGTGATTTTGGCCTTGGTACATGTCCACACATTGTTCCTCTTGAACTGATTTAGCTCTTCTTGCATATTAACTATCCAGTTTGAATCTTGAAGGGCTTCGTCCACGACCTTTGGCTCTACTTGTGATAAAAATCATGAATACAAATAGATGTTTGAGGTGGCTGCCCTTGTTCTCACTCCAGCAATTGGATCACCAATCACTTGATCAGATGGGTGGTTTTGAGTCCACCTGAAGTTCTATGCTTGTGGTGGTGAATAAGCAACAATTTGAAGCTTTACCAGATTTGGTGGTTCAGGAACTTCCGCTGGTTGAGCTTCTTTGAAGCCAGACATTTCCATATTATCAGGTCCGGAAGTACCTTGAGGTTCTTTGACACTGAGACTTTCAGTATTGGACGGTTCAGAAGGACTAGAAGGTTCTTCGGTGTTTGGGATGTCCATGTTAATTGGTCCGAAGTGAAATAGAAGTTTCGAGTCCGTGTCATCAGAAGCATCATCAGTAGCATTTCTTCTTGCTCCAACGGTGCTAGGAGTTTGGTCAATGGGAGTGACAGGAACATTCATGAATTGTGAATAGTCAGTTGTTTCTGATTGATCCTGCACATTAGAACTCGAAGATCCGATTCTTGACCAATCCAGATTAGCTTCATCAAATGTAACATGGATAGATTCTTCAACCTTCAAAAGTTTTCTATTGAAAATATGATAAGCCTTGCTAGTTAACGAGTATCTAACAAAGACCCCATTATCGGATTTTGGCTCAAATTTGCTCCGAGGTTATTTACCGTTGTTAAGCACATAGCAAGCACACCCAAAAGCTTTGAGATGGGAGATTGATGGCTTTCTTCCTCTCCACATCTCATAGGGTGTTTTCATGGTAAACTTGTTGATTAGAGTTCTATTTTGAACATAGCATGCAGTGGACACACCTTGAGCCTATAGACTGAAAGGAAGCTTTGCCCCTGCTAACATTGATCTACCAGCCTCGACTAACGCGTGATTCTTACTCTCAACAACCCCAATTTGTTGTGGAGTTCTGGGCGCAGAGAAGTCGTGCTGAATGCCTTATTCAGAACAATATGACCTCATATCTGAAAAATCAAATTCCATACCATGATCACTCCCGATGCATTTGATGCTCAGTCCTTTTGAATTGTTTATCCAATTGAAGAGATCTACTATATGTTCAAAGTTTTGATCCTTTGATTTCAGGAACATCACCCATGTATATCTGGTGAAGTCATCGATAACCACAAGGGTGTATCTCGCACCAACAAGTGAAGCAATAGAAATGGGACCATAGAGATCCATATGAAGAAGTTGTAAAGGAGCAGATATAGAATTAATAGATTTGCTCTTAAAGTTATGTTTGATCTGCTTGCCAAGTTGACATTTTTGACAGAGAGTGTCTCTGGAGTACTTGTGTTTGGGCAAGCCAGTGACCAAATCAAGCGATGCTAATTTAGACATAGTCTTAAAATTTAAGTGCCATACCCCATAGTCTTACCTTTGCTATTGTTGCCACACGATACGGATGGTCCTTGTTTGTTTGAAATATCCACCACCAGGAGACTTATCACCCGTCATATGTCCGGAGCATCCGCTATCGAGTATCCACTTGCTTTAATTTAACTTTGACTTCAAGTGGTCTGTAAGTAAATTCCGAAGATGCTCCTACAAGGCAATAGATTACACTTTTGGTGCCCAAATTTGTTTCGAGTGGTTAGGAAAAGCAATCGTAGTGCCAACAGTTTCGGATTTTGCTTTATTAGATACTTTAGCTTTCCATGTTGACTTTACTTTGTTAGTGTCAGTTGCTTCTTTTACTTGGGTTTTCTTGGGAGAGTTACTCCTTTGAGATTTAGACTTTGATTTGCTAGAAGAACCCTTTTTGATGAACTGATCTTTATTAATGTGAACTTGATTACAAAGCCAGTCATCATACAGACTCCAACACTCATAATGATAATGACCTATTTCTCTATAGATAGAACAGACACTATGATGTGGAGCAGAAATAGGGGATACAAGCTTCTTTGGTTGAACAGTTTTTCTACTCTGTTCCCTATGGCCTAATCCTTCGCGATTGGGTGACACGTTATTGGCCCTAGATGCATCAGCCATAGCCTTTTCTTTTTTTTTTTTTTGGGTGCTATGGTTTCGGATTTAACTGTAACAGCCTTCCCCTTATCTTTTGGTGCGGGTGCTACTACCTCGGGATTAGCAGTAACAGCCTCACTTCCACAATCGTAAACTATGGTGCCACCTAAAACAAATCCATCCAACAATTTAAATGTACTAACAGGATATAGGTTGGTTAGTTTCAGAGTGAAATCTTAGGGACACTTAGTGAAAGACATGGAGGTAGATGCTTCGGAGCTTAGGCCAGGTTTGACTCGAGTATCATCCGGATCAGTCCTAAACGTAGAAGCTATTTCCCCTGATTTTAGCCACTTACGGTTTATTTCCTTTTCCTTTTCAAGCTCATTTCAGAGTGTTTTAAGATTTACAGTTAGGTCATTGAGGTTTGTATTAAGCAAGTAATTTTCAGCTCTAAGATCGTGATACCAAACCTCTTTACTCCTTAAGCTAAGTCCTTCTCAAGATTAGAAATAGTGAATTCAAGACGCTTAGCATAACCACTCATGTCTTGGTACATTTGAGTAATTATTAATCTCTCATTCTTTTCATGATCACGTTCAGCAGTAAGAGATTTTAATCTACTCATGAGCTCAGAGATAGAAGGTACCTCAGTATTTTCCATGAGGCAAATGTTTGGCTTCTCTGTTGGTTCATCATCAGAGGATTCCTCCCCTTCTTCTGAGCCACTTTTGTATTTTGAGACGAACGTCTTCCTCTTGTTCTTGTTGTAGTCTGAGGTAGAGCGTCGGGGTTTAACCTTGTCACTTTCGTCGACCGACATGGATTTAGCCTTGCAGTCCTTGGCCCAGTTGTCATCACTGGTTTTTGTCCGGGCCCGTTTGGGGTGAGCTCAAACTAAACCAATGGTGAGAAGTTTTAGAGTCGCCACCAACTGTTTTTGGGGTACAGTTGGATACCCTCTACTTTGAGTAGTTTAAAGTTTGTGGTCTACGTTATCAGAGAAGGGTTCGGGAGTTGGTTACGTGTAGGGAAGGATTAGCACCCCTACAGCGCCCTTTCGGTATCTAATTTAGGAGGAGGAGGTATTTATTTTTGTTTGTACTGCCATGACTAGGTTAAGTTTCCTAAAGAATCTATGATTTTTATTTGGCTAAGTTATTTGTTAAAGTTATGGTTAAAATTGATTTACCCTAAATTTCTAAAGGGAATCCCAAAGTTTTTGGGGTTTTTGTTTGAAGTGGATAATGAGGTTCTAGGGATTGGTTTTGGCTTTTGGTTTTATTTTAGAAATTGAGGTCCTAGAAAATGATTTTTTTTTATTTCCCCCCCTTTTTGGTTTTTCTTGGGTTAGAAAACATACATTTTTTTGTTGTTTTTGTTTGCTATACTTTACATATTACAACATACACATATACAAAGGAAAGGGAAATACAAAGGAAACACAACGCAACAAATAACAGGAAAAAGAAAAAGAAATACAAGGAAATATTAAGAATTACATCAAATATCAATGTAAATAAGCTGAAAAGTAATGAAGAAATAAGAGCTGAACCGACTTTGGGGCTTACAACACCAACCTTCTGTTTGAGCTCCCGCCGGCGCTGATAGTCACTTGCTCGAATTAGAACCAACAGATCTGGCAGCGGGACTTGTGAAGAGGCTTTCCTGGTATTTGGAGATAGGAGGGCTGAAGTGGGCGTGAGAGAAAGAGAGGGCTGAAGTTGGAGTTGTTTTTGTTTTTTTTTTTGCTGAAAAAAAGGAACTAGAACGAGATAGGAGGGAAAGGGGATGCAGGGGCGATGTTTGATTGTAGAATAGCAGAAGGACTGGGCGTTTTTTTTTAGGACGAATCTGAGAGAGGATGGCAGTCAGGGAGGCGTTTTTTCTTTGCGTTACCTCTCTCTTTTTTCTGGGTTTTGGATTTCTCTCTTCTTTTTTCTGGGTGGACGAGTGATCTCTTTCCCTTTTCTGTCTTTTTTTTTTGCTCTCTCTATTTTTTGCTCTCTCTGGTTTGCAGGTTTCTTTTCCCACAATGATGGCTCTCTTTGTGTGTTCTTTTCACGATGATAGCTCTCCCCTTTTCTCTCTTCTCCTCTTTTTTTTTCTTCCTGGAACGAAGCTGGGGGGAAGGTTTTGCAGGTTTTTTCAACGATGTTGGCTCCCTTTGGACGAATCCTCCCCTCACGATGATGGCTCTCCCCTCTCTTGCGTAGGAACTTAAGACTGCATCTTAAAGGGCTGCAGAAAATTTTTGGCTGGACTCATTAATTGCTGCAATCAATGTTTTGTCGGGTGCATTATTATTTGCAGATCAGTGCTTGGTCGGGTGGACAGCTTATGCGGAAAAAGGGGAGCTCATGATTGCCTTTTGAATTTGTATTTTAGCAGCACATGTGACTGACAGGTTGTTGAGAAATGATTCCTTGTCTGATGGCCAGCGCAGAAGACGGGTCTCATGAAGCCAGTGAGAAAAATAAGACAGCGAGGAAGCCAGCGAGAAAAATCAACGAAGGCAAAAAGGGGTCAGAGGTTCGAAGTGTCGGCAGGGTCGAAGCTTCGGTCAACGGTGGAAGGCGTACGGGTGCTGTGGGTCGGCGTCGCAAGTCGGCGTCGTAAGTCGCGGGTCGAAGTGTCGGCAGCGAGGCTTCCAGGGTCGAAGGGTCGAAGGTCAGAAATCAGCAGGTCAACGGGGCTTCAAGGCTTCGAGGCTTCGAGGCTTCGGGGCTTCGAGCTTCAGGACTTCGGGGCTTCGAGCTTCGGGGCTTCGAAGCTTTGAATCCTCGAGGCTTCGAGCTTCGGGGTCAATGGGTCGAAGTGTCGGCAGGTCAACGGTCAACGGTCAACCCCGATTTTTTTTTTTGTTTTTTAACTTTTAATTACCTTCTTACCCTCACCCATAATGCAAAAATGGACGACCTTTTAGGGAGTGTTTGGGAAGACCCGTATTCGTCTACATAGACATTTTAGAGAATTTCGCATGATCACTTTTTCGGGCAGTTTGACCAGGGGCATTGACCGTCTTTTGGCAAGTTTTGACTTTTTTAACGAAGATTGTTTTGGCCATAACTTCTTCATTTTAAGTCCGATTTGAGCTCGGTCAAGTGCGTTAGTCTCCAATTTTCATCCTCTATCACCCGGTGTCGGTCTTGGGGCACTTCAAAAACTTGTAGAAGAAGTCATTAATTTTGGACTCCCCCATTCGTGTCAATTGTATTCATCTCATGCAAATTGGGGTAAACCATTCCTTGGAAGTACGGGATCATTGTGGACCTATTCAACGAGGTATATGGCATGGGCAGAAAAGTATATCAAATGGGGTTAGTATGTCCAACCCGGACAAAATGGGGTCCAACAGCTGCCCCTCTTTGTGCATTGTTTGTATACAAATAGCATACAAAGATAAAAAGGGAGTCATTTTGGACGGGTTGGAGCAATTACCTGACTTACCTAGAGGAAGAAGTGGTGGTTGGGTTTGTCCCCGAGAGGAAAAAGCAGCTTCACAGGCTGGTTGACTTGGATAATAGTTCAATGTGGCATCTGAGGTTGCCTACAATGCAAAGATATTGGAGATTGAAAGCCTTCAACAATGACAGGCTTGAACTGGAAGATGGAAAGTCCACGGCAATGATAGACGTGGGTTAAAATGAAAAGCCCACAACAACGATAGGCTTGAACTAAAAAATGGAAAAGGCCCACAACAATGATGGGTGTGAACTAAAAATTGAAAGGCCCACAGCAACGATAGGCTCGAACTGAAAAATGGAAAAGGCCCACAACAATGATGGGTGTGAACTAAAAATTGAAAGGCCCACAGCAACGATAGGTTTGAACTGAAAATGGATAACCCATAGCAATGATAGGCTTGAATTGAAAATGGATAGCCCACAGCAACGATAGACTTGAATTAAAAATGGGAAAGTGAAAGGCCCACTGCAACGATGGGCTCGAATTGAAAATGGACAACCCACAACAATGATGGGCCTAAATTGAAAATGGAAAAATGAAAGGCCCACTGCAACGATAGGCTCGAATTGAAAATGGATAGCCCACGGCAACAATAGGCTTAAATTGAAAAATGGAAACCCACGGCAACGATAGGCGTAAAGTGAAGAATGGAGAAGCCCACAACAATGTTAGGCTTAAATTAAAATCAAAAGGCCCACAGCAACGATAGGCTCGAATTGAAAATGGAAAACTCACAGCAACGATAGGTTTAAATTGAAAATGAAAAGCCTACAGCAACGATAGGCTTATATTGAAAATGGAAAAATGAAAGGCCCACTGCAACGATAGGCTCGAATTGAAAGTGGAAAGCCCACAGCAACGATAGGCTTAAATTGAAAATGAAAAGCCCACAGTTACGATGGGCTTAAATTAAAAATGGAAAAGCCCACAGCAATGATAGGCTTAAACTGGAAAGACTTGTTAGAGATATTGATTGGTATTTTGGGGAAATGCTTTAGGAATTGGTGAGTTTGGGAAGTAACCCAATTTGGGCTCCCTCTATGAGTTCACTCAAGGAGATCGCTCTACGAGGTGACCCAAAATGGGAAAAGGTTGTGAAGTGCCAAAAGGATGCGTTTAGACTTTGGGGAGATTGCAAGGGAAGAGGTGTACAGCTGAACAAAGAAAACTAGGATAGCTCGAAGAGAAGCTTGCTAAGTATGCTCCTAGGATCTTCAGAGGTGGCAACATTCCTGAAATCGCAGAGTATGCTAAATGTATGGAAATGATGCATGGACTACAATGTGCTGTATGCGGGGACGCATAAACCTCAACTTGTGGTGAAATATGATGCAATGTGATGCAATGTGATGTATGCATTAGATGCCATGTGATGTATCACTGAGGGTTTGGCCATTGTTGGAGTGGTTGGCTAACATTCAACTTGTTGGGGAACAATGTTTTCTTTGGATGGAGAGTCCGTCCGGTATTTGCTGGGGAACTCTCTTTTGTGCATGATTTGTTAAATCTAGCTCCGCCATATTAGGGAGTGACTTGATGGCTTCTCGGGGATAGTGATATTCTGTGGAGATATGAGTACTCCGAGTTGGGGGCCTTAAGTTGTTTGGGGATTTTGAGCTTGACCCTACTCATAAGGCAATGCTAGAAGAGCTTTACTGGGGATTTATGATGTTCTACTTAAATGTGAAATGAAGACGATGTAACATGATTAAAGAGATAAAAAAGATTTTT
Source organism: Taxillus chinensis (assembly GCA_023512835.1). Taxonomy (NCBI): domain Eukaryota; kingdom Viridiplantae; phylum Streptophyta; class Magnoliopsida; order Santalales; family Loranthaceae; genus Taxillus; species Taxillus chinensis. The sequence continues at coordinate 52,381,008 of CM042084.1, forward strand.
GCTGGTTTAATTCCATAAAACATATTTATATCATAAAAAGTGTCCTATTGTTATAATCCGATAGACAGAATCACAAGTCTTTAAAAGTATTATGTACAAATTTGATTCGAGCGTGCTGCAGGTTTGACCAAGTCTTCCACTGTTTGCAGTTGCTGTTTTTGGATGATGTTGTCTTTACTACTTGCAACGGACCCTATTTGTTGTGGTCCTGATCCTTTCAGTTTATGACTGGTTTCACCCTTCAAAATTTATTGTTGGCTTTGTATTTTACCCTTGGTGCCCTTTCAGGTTTTCACCAAGTCTGCCTTTGTTTTCTTTTGTCTTTTGTTGGAGCTTTGTATTTTACCCTTGGTGCCCTTTTGGGTTTTCACCAAGTCCGCTCATTACAGGAATGAGAATCTTGTTGGGAGGTATGAGAGTTAAGCATAGAACTTTTTGACGGCGTCACTATTCACTGGATTAGGAAGCTCATCTCCGTCCATTTTGATAAGGAACAATGCGCCTCCCGAGAATGCTTTTTTCACGACATATGGGCCTTCATAATTGGGAGTCCACTTGCCTCGATGGTCATGCTGGATTGGCAAGATCTTCTTAAGGACAAGATCACCCTCTTGAAAGCTTCTGGGCTTCACCTTTTTATTGTAATTGTTCATCATTCTCTGTTGATCTGTCCTCTCGTGCAAACCGCCGCCAAGCGCTTGCCCTCAATTAAATTCAATCGCTCATAACGACTTTGGGCCCATTCGCTTCTTCGAGCTGAGTGTCCTTAAGTACTCGGAGGAGGGGTATCTCCACTTCGACCGGTAGAACTGCTTCCATGCCGTAGACCAAAGAAAATGGAGTTGCCCCGGTCGATGTACGCACTGAGGTACGATAAGCATGCAAAGCGTATGGTAGCTTCTCGTGCCAATCTTTGTATGTTTCAGTCATTTTTCTGATAATGTTCTTGATGTTCTTGTTGGCGGCCTCGACTGCTCCATTCATCTTTGGGTGATAGGGGGTTGAGTTGCGGTGTTGAATTTTGTATGTTTCACACAACCTCCCTATCATTCGACTGTTTAAATTGGCAGCATTGTCCGTTATGATCTGTTCAGGAAGCCCATATCGGCATATGATGTTGTTCCACATAAATCGAAGTATCACAGCCTGTGTGACATTAGCATATGATGCTGCTTCTACCCACTTGGTGACGTAATCAATGGCTACCAAAATGAAACGATGACCATTAGAAGCTTTTGGAGATATTGGCCCGATAACGTCAATGCCCCAAAGCGAGAACGGCCACGGGGAAACCATCACGTGTAGTTTGGACGGCGGTATTTGGATCTTATCACCATAAATTTGACACTTGAGGCATTTGCGCACATATGCAATGCAATCTTTTTCCATGGTGACCCAATAATAGCTCATTCGCATGATTTGTCTTGTTAATGCATGTCAGTTTGCATGTGAACCACATTCCCCTTCGTGCATTTCTTTCATTATTTGTGTCGATTCTTCTTTTGCCACACACCGCATTAACACCATGTCATGGTTTCTCTTGTACAGAATCGAGCCATCAAGATAATAGTTGGATGCTGACCTTCGGATATTTCTTTTATCAGACTCAGTGGCCTCAGCTGGATACTCTTGTTTAAGCAAGTATTGTTTGATATCATTGTACCAAGGCTTTTCTTCGGTATTTTCGTCAATGGCCATGCAATGTGCAGGAGCATCTTGTGTGCAAATATCAAAAGACTGAACTTCCAACTTTGTGTCTAGCCGAAGGAGGGAGGCTGAGTTGCCGGGAGGCGTCAGGAGCCGATTGTATTCCCTGGGCATATGCTCAAACGTGATGTCTTCGAATTGCTCAGCTAACTCTGCAACGTGCTTCCGATATGGGATTAATTTGTGGTTTTGAGTCTCCCATTCACCCCTTACTTGAAAAATGATGAGTGCCGAATCGCCGAACACTCGTAATTTTTTGATTCCTTTGTTAATGGCTTCTTGAAGTCCCATCACACAAGCCTCATATTCTGCTACATTGTTTGTACAAGGGAAGGTTAGCTTTGCCGCCATGGGAAAATGTCCGCCTTTTGGGGATATCAGGATGGCCCCAACACCGTGACCTAAGAGACTGGAGGCTCCATCGAACCACATCGTCCATATATCTTATACTTCGGCCGAAATGACATTGATGTGCTCGCCTGGGAAGCCAATAGTCATGGGCTCGTAATCTTCTAATGCTCTGTCTGCCAGATAGTCGGCTATTGTACTTCCTTTTATGGCTTTTTAAGGTACGTAAATGATATCGTATTCCGATAGGATCAACTGCCATTTGGCGATTCTTCCAGAAATGGATGGTTTTTCCAAGAGATATTTGAGTGGATCATGCCTCGAAATCAGCCATGTGGTATGATAAAGAGTGTATTGCCTCAATCGTCTTGTTATCCAAACAAGGGCACAACACGTTTTCTCCAAGGGTGTGTAGTTTTCTTCATTGATGGTGAACGGGGGGGGGGGGGGGGGGGGGGGGGGGGGGGGGGGGGGGGGGGGGGGGGGGGGGGGGGGGGGGGGGGGGGGGGGGGGGGGGGGGGGGGGGGGGGGGGGGGGGGGGGGGGGGGGGGGGGGGGGGGGGGGGGGGGGCCGCCCCGGGGGGGGGGGGGGGGGGGGGGGGGGGGGGGGGGGGGGGGGGGGGGGGGGGGGGGGGGGGGGGGGGGGGGGGGGGGGGCCGGGGCGGCGGGCGGGCGGGGGGGGGGGGGCGGGGGGGGGGGGGGGGGGGGGGCGCGCGCGGGGGGGGGCGGGGCCGGGGGGGGGGGGGGGGGGGGGGGGGGGGGGGGGGGGGGGGGGGGGGGGGGGGGGGGGGGGGGGGGGGGGGGGGGGGGGGGGGGGGGGGGGGGGGGGGGGGGGGGGGGGGGGCGGGGGGGCCCGCCCCCCGGCCCCGGGGCGCGGGGGGGGGGGGGGGGGGGGGGGGGGGGGGGGGGGGGGGGGGGGGGGGGCGGGGGGGGGGGGGGCTGCCCGGGGGGGGGGGCGCGGCGGCGGGCCGCGCCGCGCCCCCCCCCCCGGCCCGCCCCGCCCCCCCCCCCCCCGGCGCCCCGCCCCCGGGCCGGGCGGCGGGGGGGGGGGGGGGGGGGGGGGGGGGGGGGGGGGGGGGGGGGGGGGGGGGGGGGGGGGGGGGGGGGGGGGGGGGGGGGGGGGGGGGGGGGGGGGGGGGGGGGGGGGGGGGGGGGGGGGGGGGGGGGGGGGGGGGGGGGTGGGGGGGGGGGGGGGGTTGGGGGGGGGGGGGGGGGGGTGGTGGGGGGGGGGGGGGGGGGGGGGGTGGTTGTTTTTTTTTTGTTTTTGTGGGTTGTGGGGGGGGGGGGGGGGGTTTTTTTTGTTTTTTTTTTTTTTTTTTTTTTTTTTTTTTTGGGTTTTTCAAGTTTCTTGGTTTGAGGTAATAAATGGCCTGCTCCTTCTTGCAATGTAGAATCGTATTGCCCCAAGACACATACCCATCGCCGACTCCCAAAACGGTCAAAGTATAAGATCAAAAAACTTTGCAAAAAATTTTTTAAACAAGAGTAATTGGAGGTTTATTAACCAGAGAACTAGGTTATCCTGTCGGCAAACTTAGGGATTTTTTTTTTTGGGGGGGGGTTGGGGGGGGTTGGGTTGTTTTTTTAGGGACCAAAATAGGTGGATTAGACAGATATTGTTTGATCTTGTCGAAAGCTTCTTGACACTTGTCATTCCAAATTTCTGGGTTGTTCTTTCGTAAAGTCTTGAAAATGGGTTCACAGGTGGCTGTCAATTGGGAAATAAATCGGGCAATGTAATTCAGTCGCCCTAGGAATCCTCTAACTTCCTTGATGGTCCGTGGTGGCGGCATCTCTTGGATAGCTCGAACTTTATCTGGATCGATTTCAACTCCTTTTTGGCTCACAATGAAACCCAACAGTTTTCCCGACATGGCTCCGAAAATGCACTTTTCGGGGTTCAATTTCAGCTGATTTTCCATAGCCTATTGAAGAGCTTGCGGAGTACTTCGATATGATCTTTAGTGCTTCGTGATTTGGCTATCATGTCGTCCACATATACTTCGACTTCCTTATGCATCATGTCGTGGAATAGGGTCACCATGGCTCGCTGATATGTTGCCCCTGCGTTCCTCAGGCCAAAAGGCATCACATTATAGCAAAAAGTGCCCCAAAGTGTCGTGAATGTGGTCCTCTCTTTGTGTTCGGGGGCCATACGAATTTGATTATAGCCTGAGAAACCATCCATGAAGGAGAATAGGGCATGTTTTGCTGTATTATCCACCAAGGTATCAATATGAGGGAGCGGGAAGTTGTCTTTCGGACTGGCCCAGTTCAGATCTCTATAGTTGACACACATGCGTACTTTGCCTCCTTTCTTCGGTACTGGTACAACATTGGCAACCCATTCTTGATAATGGGAGACACTTAGGAAACCTGCATCCCATTGCTTTTTGACTTCTTCTTTAATCTTTAGTATCATTTCTGGTCTCATTCTTCTCAATTTCTGCTGAACTGGTTTGCATTCCGGCCTCACTGGTATGTGATGCTGCACTATGTCCGTGTCTAATCATGGCATATCTTGATACGACCATGCAAAAACATCTATATAGCTCCTTAACAGCTCAATTAATTTTTTCTTGACGTCGGTAGCTATTAAGGATCCATCCTCAATTCTCTTGGTTCGGCAACCGTCCCCAAATTCACTGTTTCTACTGGGTCTTCACTTGGAATGGAGAAACGGTCTTCCCTTTCCAATAGGCGTATAATCTCCCCTGGTAGTTCAGGTGTCTCCTCTATCTCATTCTCGTCAGCTTCAAACACGGGCTGCTCCCAGTTTGGACTTTGGTCAAACCTTTGGCATCTCGTTTCGCTTTCGCATACTATGTTTTCATTGACATTGTGATACCTGCTTATAAGAGAATGACAAGTTGGTAACCAAATATGATATGCATATGTTATGAATGGAATGCACCATGAAAGATTTTGAAAAACACATTTTATTGGAAGGTTTAAGGAAAAACAAATGTTCACAGCTTCAAAGTACATTAAAATAGAATACATTAAATCCCAGCGACCCGTAAGCATTACATTATGGGGAGGTCCAGGCTGGTCCAATTGTTCAGGCCTAATCCTTGCCCCGGTTTGTACCCCTGTTTGATCATAGTGGCTGCAACCATTTTTGCTGCCTTCGAGAGACGGTGGTCTGGGGCAGAAGCGACATTCACCATCTCAAAAGCCCGATAGGAGCATTCTGGCACATCTTCGTTGCTTTCAATATAAGGAACTGATGCCGGTTTGTTGACGAGGAAACTTGTCTCACCAGAGATGCAGATGAGTTGGTCCCTCATTACAAATTTCATCTTCTGGTGGAGACTTGATGGCACCGCTCTGCCATGTGGATCCAGGGTCTTCCCAACAAACAGCTGTAATATGGCGTGATGTCCATCACCTGAAATTCCACCGTAAAAGTAGTTAGCCCAATCATGAGTGGAATATCCAGAGTCCCCACCACGTCACACTTTCTTCCATCGAATGCCCGTACCTTCATCGTACAGGGACGCATATAGGATGCGTCGACTGGAAGTTGCTGCAGTATATGCAAGGGCATAATGTTCAAGGCCGAGCCGTTGTCAATGAGTACGCGGGCTATGGTGTGCTCCTTGCATTTGACCGTGATGTACAAAGCTTTTATATGTCCCTTCCCTTCCTGGGGTAGCTCGTCATCTCCAAAGCTAATGACGTTGTTCATGATGAGGTTACTGGCGATTCCATCAACATTTGCCACTGAGACGGTCGGTGGAACATAGGCATGGCTCAGAACTTTCAGCAGTGCTTCCCGGTGAGGTTGGGAATCCATCATTAATGAGAGCAAGGAGATGCGAGCCGGTTGTCGGCTTAGCTGATCCACAATATTATACTCGCTCTGTTTCACGAATTTTAGGAATTCCAATGTCTCTTTTTCATTGACCGGTGCTCCTTTCTTTGTTGCCTCCAGTGTTCGCTCAATGTCTGGTTCTACAGCTTTTTCCTTCCTTGCTTTGTCAGCCATATCAGGGGCATAAGCCTTACCACTCCTAGTTATCTTCTCTGCTGCGGTGGCTCCCTGGACTACTTCACAACTGTAATTCCATGGGACTGCTTTATCAGTTTTATAGGGGAAAGGAGCAGGAACACCTATGGTGAGGGGTGCAATTCCATGCGGTAGTTGTGGGATTTCGGTCCTCTCCCCCTTGTCTGGCACGAGACTTGAGGCATGGATAGTGAGAGGCTTGACTCCATGTGGCAGTAGCGGGATCTCCGGAGCCTTAACAGTTAAGACAAGGGGTGTTGGCACCCATGGCGATTTGTGTGAATCGTCTTCTTGGATCATGCGGCTTTGGTTGTCCATTCCTCCTCTTGAGAATTCTATCATCCTTTGGTCCATGAGTTTTTGCACCACCTCGGAAAACTCAGTACATTCTGCGATATCATGTCCCCATGACATCTTGCGATAAGGGCATTGTTTTTCCCCATCTATTCCTTTTCCTGCCTTTGGCGTGTCTTTAGCAAGTATATAGCCATGTTCCTGTAACAGAGTGAACAAATGTGTTTTCTCCATTTGTACTTGGGAGACCCTTTCCAGCCGTGCTTCATTTTCAATACTAGCAACATTATTGGAGTGTTCTGGGAGAGGATTGCTGTTCACATTTGGCATCCCAGACAGTGTGGAAAAATCCAACCATTTTGCATCCTTTAATGCCTGAACCTTCCTTTTGAATGTTATACAATTCTCAATATCATGTCCAGCTCCACCTGCATGATACTCACATCTGGCATCTGGCTTATACCAGGCCGGGGAAGGAGTCTTTATTTCTCCCAAGGGTATAGGGGTTACCATCCTTGCCTCTAAGAGCTTGGGGTATAATTCCGCATAAGTCATTGGAATAGGATCAAACTCTTGTCGTGGTCGACGAGAAGCCTGATTCGCTCCTGCTTTGCCGGGTCGGGGCCCTTGGTTGCCCCTGTCCTTGGAATGAGGCTCCTGGTCCTTCCTGAGTTGCTGGCCTTGGTTGCTCTGCGTAAGGCGCTCTTGGTTGAAACGGATTAGGTGTCATTGGATATGGAAATGGAACCCCTCCCTGTGGCAAGTATGGCATGAATTGGGGAGGTGGTGCAGGTGCAGCATAAGCAGCTACCAGTGACCCTCTGTAGCACCCTGGCGCTTGGTAGAATGTTGGTTGTATTGACTGGTGTGCTTGGTATACCAGGTTGCTCTCATTTTCCTTCTTCTTTGCTGGTGGTTGAAACCGTTTTGATGCCTCAGCCGCATTACCCTTTAGCTTTCCTCCTTTAATTCCACTTTCTACACGTTCACCAGATGCAACCAAGTCTGCAAAGCTGTTGGAGACGTTACCTATCAACTTCTCGTAGTATACGCCTTTTAATGTGTTGATAAAAAGAGTGGTGAGTTCTCTTTCGGTAAAAGGAGGTTGGACCTCCACAGCGGCCTATCTCTATCTTCGTGCATAATCTTTGAAATTCTCCTCGGATCCCTTTTCCATGGACTGCAGGGTTAGTCGATCCAGCGCCAGCTCGGTGACATGTTTGTACTGTGCCAAGAACGAAGTAGCTAATTCCTTCCATGTCTTAATGCGGTTTCCATTCAGTTGAAAATACCAGTGAAGGGATGCCGCGGTTAGGCTTTCCTGGAAACAATGCATGAGGAGCTTGTCCTCACCAGCATAAGCGACCATCTTTTGACAATACATGGCCAGATGTGTCCTCGGACATCGTGTCCCGTTGAACTTTTCAAAATCTGGCATTTTGAATTTTGGCGGTAGCACCACTCCAGGGACTAAGCATAAGTCTTGTGGGCTGGTCATACCATAGCTGTCAATGCCTTCTACGACTTTCAATCTTTCCTCAAGTCGGCGTAGAGCGGGAGACTCAATATTTTCCTGAGGGGCTGGGGAACCCACCGCTTCCATTACATTTCTTGGTGCGGGCATAGTGAAATGAGTTTGATTTGGGGTTGGAGGTTGTGCCATAATAGGATGGTATGTGGGTGCCTGGCTTGCAGCCAGGTTGGGTGACTGAACGGCCTCCTGTCTCTACTCTTGATGGTGATTGGTAGTTCCCCCGGTCGGAATTCTTCCTCTTTCTTCAGTCAATTTTGTGAGCATTTCCATTATTGCAGACATTTGCCCCTGTAGGGTTTGTTGTGACTGTTCCAACCCCATGAGTCTGTTCTCTGTTTCTTCTGCCATTGGCTGCGGTTGAGGTATTTGATTGCGCCGGGATTTGAGATTGTAAGAGTGTGCAATCCTGGAGAGAGGCTGCTACCCACCTGGGTATAAGGGAAATTTTATTTGATTTTTTTTTATTTGATATGCATGTATGCATGGAATGTATATGCGGAGGGTTAGAAAAACAAACAACTTTATTACAAACCAAACACACAATACAAACATTCAATGCTGAAATGCCATGTAAAATGAAAGCTAGTGCTACATGATCTTAAAGCACTCTTCCAGTCATCTCCTAAGTAGCACGGCGCCTCTTCCTCTAGGGTGGTCGCTCACCTGCTTCCTCCCTCTGCTTCATTATGGTCTCGATCTGTTTTTCCCTCAGCTGCAGCCTTTGAAGAGCTCCTTCTAGAGATGCTTCTAGCCTCTGGATCTGTTGCCTTAAAGTCTGATTGTCCTGGAGGATAGCCTTCATGTCTGAAGTTAGCTGTGGCTCGTGTTGTGCTCTCCAAGATATGTATGTGGGGTAAACACCAGGTTTTGAGCTGTTGGGTTGGATCTTTTGTGGTGTGGACCATGCTTGATACATCTTTTTGCCTTCTTCTGTGAGCATGTTTCTGCTGTAAGTGAAGTCACACTCTTCCATGCCAAAGAGCACGGGAATAATCTGATGACGCCCCACTTGTCTTCCCACCTGCAGCAGGTGCATATGCGATTCCTCCCCAGGGACCTAAAAGTGGAACCCAATTGTAGTCCCCGCAGCTATATGTCATGGAGACCACCGGCATCCAAGGAGTAGTCCAGGTAATGTCAGCTTCTGTGAGGTTCTCCAATTTCTTTTTCCAGCTTTCAAAGTCTTTTGGTAGGCTCCACTTGCTGAGCAGAATATCTAGTAGTGTTGTGGCTAGTACTTGATAAATAGCAGGAAAATGATGAACACTACAGGGGAAATGACCTTGCAACCAGGTACATAAGAGAGGTAGGCACCCCATGAACTGTCCCGAGCCTTTACTCCTCAGATAAGTAAGAGATCGAATGGTTTCGGCCAAGATAGCAGGAGTAGGGTCACATCCTTTGAGCACCTGCTGGACCAAATCTACAATTGCCCCATCGATGTGGGCTGGTATCCTCGGGAAAATGACTAGCCCATATATAGCTAGTGTAAGCAGTTTGTGTGCCTCTGCTTCATTGCAGTCTGTATTATTTCTTTAATTGTTGCCCATGGAAGATATTCTCGCCCACCGTAGGTTGTGACCGCCGGTGAGTCCCATATTGACTTTCCCATAATCTCAGCAAAGGCCCTTCGACATGACCTTCTGGGCTCAGGTAGATAGATCTTCATTTTGTTTTCCACGGGGATGTCCAATAATCTTCTGTATTCTTCTATTGTGGGAACCAGATCTATGCCGTTGAAGTCAAAGCACCGCCGTCGAGGCTCCCAGAAATATATGGCTGCCCCAAGCATATCAGATCGGCCGATGGCTCGGTCACATGGAGCAAATCCCCAAACTGTTGTATGTATATGCTTTTCCTTTCGTCTGACCATTGCCTCCATATTGTCTGCACCTCCTTAGTGTAGTCCAGCTGATCTTCTATGATAACATGTTCTGCCTTGTGGGTTTCCCCTGGCGGAAAGTCTCGAAGGCGAAGTTGAATGTCTCCAGATGCTTGGGCCACCACTGCGACAGCCTCCTTGTCCTGAGGGCCTTTTAGGAGATGAATGAAAGTTGCCATGCCTATATGAATGTTGTGTTATGCATGGTGACAGGTTAGGATGACAGGTTAATATATATCAAGGCAGTTAGACAGGAAAAAGAATAAACCAATAGTAAAAAAACAGCTAATATGTGCAGGGAATGACTTAAGGACTACCCTGCAAAACAAGGGTTAGCATGGTATGGAATGATCAAACAAAATGTGGGTCAATGCCCCTGATGGGCTTCTATTGCTACACCTATCTTATTCGTTGGTTCCCAAACTTCCTCAATAGAGGGCTCCGTACACCATGGGATTTACCGGAGGGGGATCTTAAAAGGACGTGCCTTAAAAGAACCTCAAGCTTGAGTGAGGAGTTCGAGGCCCCATTGCGGATAATGATCAACGCGCTGGGGACCGTACTGAACCTCGCTAACCTAAATTGTGCTAAACCCGGGTATAGGGTTATGCATGAATGCAACAAGTATGGAAAGCAGTAAATCACAACTATCATGGTAGTTAAAGCGTATAAATAAATTACAGTTTAAAGATAAACGAAAATTGTTAATAAGTAAATCACAATTTTATCTAGGAAAAAAAAAACTTAGCATGACAGTTAAATATATACAATAGTACAAAAAACAGTCTCCTACTCTTAGTTCTAGACCTAACTCTCTAAAGTGTTTACCTCCCCAGCAGAGTCGCCAGCTGTCATCACTGGTTTTTGTCCGGGCCCGTTTGGGGTGAGCTCAAACTAAACCAATGGTGAGAAGTTTTAGAGTCGCCACCAACTATTTTTGGGGTACAGTTGGATACCCTCTACTTTGAGTAGTTTAAAGTTTGTGGTCTACGTTGTGGTCTATGTGTGTTCTTTTCACGATGATAGCTCTTCCCTTTTCTCTCTTCTCCTCTTTTTCTTTTTTTTGCTGGAACGAAGCTGGGGGGAAGGTTTTGCAGGTTTTTTCAACGATGTTGGCTCCCTTTGGACGAATCCTCCCCTCACGATGATGGCTCTCCCCTCTCTTGCGCAGGAACTTAAGATTGCATCTTAAAGGGCTGCAGAAAATTTTTGGCTGGACTCATTAATTGCTGCAATCAATGTTTTGTCGGGTGCATTATTATTTGCAGATCAGTGCTTGGTCGGGTGGACAGCTTATGCGGAAAAAGGGGAGCTCGTGATTGCCTTTTGAATTTGTATTTTAGCAGCACATGTGACTGACAGGTTGTTGAGAAATGATTCCTTGTCTGATGGCCAGCGTAGAAGACGGGTCTCGTGAAGCCAGCGAGAAAAAATAAGCCAGCGAGGAAGCCAGCAAGAAAAATCAACGAAGGCAAAAAGGGGTCAGAGGTTCGAAGTGTCGGCAGGTCGAAGTGTCGGCAGGGTCGAAGCTTCGGTCAACGGTGGAAGGCGTACGGGTGCTGCGGGTCGGCGTCGCAAGTCGGTGTCGTAAGTCGCGGGTCGAAGTGTCGGCAGCGAGGCTTCGAGGGTCGAAGGGTCGAAGGTCAGAAATCAGCAGGTCAACGGGGCTTCGAGGCTTCGAGGCTTCGGGGCTTCGAGCTTCGGGACTTCGGGTCTTCGAGCTTCGGGGCTTCGAAGCTTCGAATCCTCGAGGCTTTGGGGCTTCGAGCTTCGGGGTCAATGGGTCGAAGTGTCGGCAGGTCAACGGTCAACGGTCAACGGTCAACCCCGATTTTTTTTTGTTTTTTTAACTTTTTATTACCTTCTTACCCTCACCCATAATGCAAAAATGGACGACCTTTTAGGGTGTTTGGGAAGACCCGTATTCGTCTACATAGACATTTTAGAGAATTTCGCATGATCACTTTTTCGGGCAGTTTGACCAGGGGCATTAACCGTCTTTTGGCAAGTTTTGACTTTTCCAACGAAGATTGTTTTGGCGATAACTTCTTCATTTTAAGTCCGATTTGAGCTCGGTCAAGTGCGTTAGTCTCCAATTTTCATCCTCTATCACCCGGTGTCGGTCTTGGGGCGCTTCAAAAACTTGTAGAAGAAGTCATTAATTTTGGACTCCCCCGTCCGTGTCAATTGTATTCATCTCGTGCAAATTGGGGTAAACCATTCCTTGGAAGTACGGGATCATTGTGGACCTGTTCAATGAGGTATATGGCATGGGCAGAAAAGTATATCAAATGGGGTTAGTATGTCCAAGCCGGACAAAATGGGGTCCAACACCAGTGACCTGATTTCCCACAGTTATAGCAGTCCTAGGAAGTAGATTCCAGTCGCTCTTTCCTTCTGGAGGATGAGGATGATCCTCTTTTGCTTCCCCTTCTGCTCTTTCTTAGAAATCATTCAAATGATTTGACAAGAAGGGCTATCTCCCCTTCAGCATTCGAGTCAGTGTTGTCTGACTCTTCCTTATCATCCTTGTGCTAAGTGTTTAAACACTCCGTAGCTTTAAGAGCTACTCCCTTTTCTTTCCGAGCTATTTTTTCATCTCGGTCAGAGTATTTAAACCGGATCTTGTGAGTCCGTAGCTGTCCATAGATTTCTTCTAGGGAAGCACATTGCCAGTTGTTATTGGCCTGCATCTGGAGCTGCTTGGAGTAATAGCGATCCGGCAAGGAACGAAAGAACTTGTCATTTATCTGAAAGTCCAAATAATGCTCATTGTCAGTTTTCAATTCAAAGATGAGCTTGCCGAATCTCCGATATATGGTCTCAAGGGATTCACCAGGTTTGTGTGAAAAGCTCTCAAAGTCCTATCTGAGAGCACAAATAACATTCTGCATTTGGGACTGACTTCCCTCATAAAGGATTACCAATTTATCCCAGATAGCTTTCACTGTTATGCATACCTGGATGTCCGTGGAAGCTTCAGAATCCAAAGATGATGCAACATAGGCTAGAGCCTTTTCGTTTGCATACTGTCAGGCTCTTTCCTCATTAGTGAGTTCAGCGTTAGTCTTTGGCCTTCTTACTCCATTGCCTCCAATTGTCAACGGAATAGGGTTCTCCTGATGAAAACAGGGCCACATGAGATGATCATGGCACATCATGAACATGCGCATGTGAGCTTTCCACTGGGAGAAAAGCTCGAGAGTGAATTTTGGCGATTTGGTAAGAGTGAATCCAGAACTCTGTTGTTGAGGAGCAGTAGCGGTTTGAGCACTTGTGCTCAGATTGACATTGTCACTACCACTGCAATTGGGGATGGGCTCTTGAGCACCTACAGAGTTAATGTGAGCGTTGAATAGCATACTGCTTTCTTCGGCCATTTGAGTGTTGAGAGAGAGAGAGAGGGGGGGGGGATCTCTATGTTGAGCAGGTAGAATGTGCTCTGATACCACTTGTTGGTCCCGGGAAGCCTAGAGGGGGGTGAATAGTATTGGATCAAGCCCAGAATTTGGATAATGCTGATAAAGCCCTATGTAATTTGATTTGAGACCTTTGTTGTTTTATCTTAAGTCATTGCAGAATATATGACTTTCATCCGGATCTACACTCGTGTGAGCAAAGCTAAGGATGGGATACATAATCCTGATCCAGGTGAGAATGCGTGTCGTCAAACACTTGGTATATAACCAAGTCTTTGCCTCTTACGGAATAAGGATCATTCGTGCGGACTAAGAACTTAAAAGCTACGGACTAAGAAATCCGCACTTAATACTTCAACGGCTAAGTCTGAAAGATACAGAGTAAGAATCTTAGTCTACAAAGTTGCACGGAGCAAGAGAGTCAACACGGAGTTAAAAAGATAAGTCTTCCACTCAATTGGACTAAAGTAAAGAAGACACGGAGTAAGGAATCCGAGTCTTTCATAGATGCGGAGTAAGGAAGTACTTCTACAGAATAAGGACTTGAGACTTTATTCGCACGGAGTAAGGAAACTAGATGCGGAGTAAGGAATCCAAACCACTCACTCATGTGGAGTAAGGATGTGCTGATACGGAGTAAGCCATCCGTTCCTTTAACTCATGCGGAGTAAGGAAACTAGATGCGGAGTAAGGAAGCGCTGATGCGGAGTAAACACTTCGACCTTCTCTTTCATACGAAGTAAGGAAGCGCTTACACGGAATAAGGATTCCAGTACCAAATTAATACGGAGTAAGCAATCAGTATTACAGAGTAAGGATCCGAGCTTAGTTTAGGACGGAGTAAGGAACCGTACACCGGATTCAAGAAGACACTACTTCAACTTATCTCTTCATAATCAAAGTCACCAGTTCGCTGTTTCCCGATGTAAGACAAACTTGTTGAGAACCTAAAGCATCTTACACGTGGATCATCCGGATATGTGGATACAACTTTAACTACACTTGGGAACTTACAAAGACTCTTATGCGTTGCAAACCCAAGATCTTGAAGACCACATCCGCAGCAATTAATGTAGAGAGATTTCCGAGAGACAGTAAATGGGCACAATATCTAGAACAACAAGTTCCAAGGTTGTCTCTTGTGGATGTCACTATAAATAACAACACTTGTATATTTATAAAGTGAGTGCATGAGTGAAAAGGATATAGTTTTGTGTATGTACTAAAAGCTCATAGAGATCATAGAGGCTAGCGTGTGTGTACTTGTAAACAGAGTGTTAAAGAGTTGTTAAGTAGGTCTAAAAGCTTTCAAGCTTTAGTCTGCTTCAATTTTTTTGTATTTATCATTCTGATAATAAAACAAAATACTTCCACTATCTGGTTATCTTCTGCATTGATTCTATCTCTTAACCAGATAAGTGTTGTGCCAAAGAGAAAGAAAAGAGTTTCAATAAGAGCCTCTTCACCCCCCTCTAGGCTCCAAGGGACCAACAAGTGGTATCAAAGCAAGTTCTATTTGTTCTAAGTAGAGATCCCACTCTTTCACTCTTACAAATGGCCGAAGAAAGCAGCATGCTATTCAACACTCGCCTTAACTCCGGAGGTGCACAAGAGCCCCTTCCAAATCGAAGCAGCACTGAAAATGTCGATCCACCTCAACCTGCTGCTGCCGCTGCTTCACAACCACGGAGTTCTGGCTTCACTCTGACAAAGCCACCCAAATTCACACAAGAGCTTTTCTCCCAGTGGAAAGCTCGCATGAGAATGTTTATGGTTTTCCATGATCATCTGATGTGGCCATGTCTTCATTAGGAGATACCCACTCCAATGACAATCGGAGAACATGGAGTTAGAAGACCAAAGACTAATGCCGAACTCACCAATGATGAAAGAGCCTAGTAGTGTGCTAACGAAAAGGCTTTGGCATATGTTACATCGTCTTTGGCTTCCGAGGCTTTCACGGACGTCAAGGGCTGCACGACAGCGAAAGCTGTTTGTGATAAACTGACAATCCCCTATGAGAGAAGTCAGTCCCAAATGCAGAACGTTATCTATACTCTCAGATAAAACTTTGAGAGTTTCAATCACAAACCGGGCAAATCACTCGAGAGCATCTATCGGAGATTCGGAAAGCTCATCCTGGAATTGAAAACTGTTAATGAACATTATTCTCAATCTCAGATCAATGACAAGTTCTTTCGCTCCTTGCCGGATCGCTACTACTCCAAACAACTCCAGATGCAATCCGACAAGAACTGGCAGTATGTTCCCCCTGAAGAACTATATGGAGAGCTATGGACTCATGAGGTTAGGTTTAAATACTCTGACCGAGACGAGAAAATACCTCGGAGAGAAAAGGGGGTAGCTCTCAAAGCTACGGAATGTCTCAGCATACTGAGGAATGATGATACGGACGAGTCCGAGAATTCTAACTCTGACGAGGAAGAGGAAATAGCTCTCTTTGTCAAGTCCTTTGAGCAATTCCTATGGAAAAGTAGAAAAGGATTCAGAAGAGGCTCCTCATCATCTTTCCGAAGGAAGGAGCGATCGGAGTCCAGTTCCCAGGAATGCTACAATTGTGGGAAAACCGGTCACTGGGCCAAGGACTACAAATCCAAATCTAAAGTGGCCGAGAAAAGTGACAAGGTTACTCCTCACGGCTCCACCTCAGACAACAGCAAGAACAAGAGGAAGGTGTTCGTCACAAAATACGTCAGTGGCTCGAAAGAAGAGGAGTAATCCTCGGATGATGAGCCAACTCCTAAACCGAACGTCTGCCTCATGGCAAATACTGAGGTACCTTCAATCTCTTATTACTGAACGTGATCATGAAAAGAATGAGAAACTAATAATTACTTAAATGTACAAAGATATGGAAAGTGATAATAAATGTCTTGAGATTACTGTTGCTAGACTAAAAAAGGACATAACTAACTTCAGGGGTAAAGAGGCTTGGTATCATGATCTAAGAGCTGAAAATCACTTGCTAAATACCAACCTAACAGGCCTAAAAGTTATTGTGAAAAGACTCAAGAATGAACTAGAACAGGAAAAGGAAATAAATCATAAGTGGCTAAAATCTGGGGAAATAGCCTCTACATTGAGAACTGATCCGGATAACATCCGAGTCAAACCTGGCCTAGGTTCCGAACCATCGACCTCCACACAAACTACTGAGTGTCCTACGGATTTCATTCCGAAACTAACCAACCTTTATCCTGTTAGTACATCTAAACCGTCGATGGTTTCATTTCAAGTGGCACCTTAGTTTATGATTGTGGAGTCGAGGCTGTTACTGCTGTTCCCGAAGCAGTAGCACCCGTATCTAATGATGAAGGGAAGGCTGCTGCAGTTCAAGCCAAAACTGTAGCACCCAAAAAGAAAGGAAAGGCTAAGGCTGATACATCTAGGGCCAAGAGCGCGTCACCCAAATGCAATGGACTAGGCCATAGGGAACAGAGTAGAACGTCTGTAAAATCTAAGAGACCGGTATCCCCTATTTGTACTCCGCACCATAGTGTCTGTTCCATCTATAGGGAAATAGGCCATTATCACTATGAATGTTGGAGTTTATCTAATAACTGGCTTTGTAATCAAATTCTTATTAATAAAGATCAGTTAAGTAAAAAGGGTTCTTCGAGCAAATCAAAATCTAAATCTCAAAGGAGTGTCTCTCCCAAGAAAACCCAAGTAAGAGAAGCAGCTGAAACCAACAAAATAAAGTCAACCTGGAAAGCAAAAATTCCTAACAAAGTTAAATCCGGAACTGTTGACACTACTGTTGTTTCTCCTAACCGCCCGAAACAAGTTTGGGCACTAAAAGTGTAAACTGTTGTCTTGCAGGAGCATCACTGGAACTCACTGCCATCCCACTTGAAGTCAAAGATCAATCAAAGCAAGTGGATACTCGATAGCGGATGCTCTGGACATATGACGGGTGATCAGACTCTGCTTGTTTAAATTAATGACAAACGAGGTCCATCCGTATCATATGGTGACAACAGCAAAGGTAAAACTGTCGGGTATGGCACTTTAACCAATGGCTGTGTATCAATCACTAGAGTTGCACTAGTCAAAGGTTTGAAGCATAATCTGCTGAGTGTCAGTAATCTATGTGACAAAGGATTTACTGTTTCCTTTATGTCCAATTCCTGCACGGTAAGGGAAAACATATCCGGAGATATTAAATTATCTGGATCAAGAGATGGGGACATATACTCTGTGGTCTTAAGAAATAATTCTTCTGACCCTGTATGCTTCCTCACTACAGCATCAGATGAAGATAGTTGGCACAAGCGTTGCCCACATTTAAATTTTAAGACCTTGTCTAAGTTAGCATCGCTTGATCTGGTCACTGGTTTGCCTAAACACAAATACTCCAGAGACACTCGCTGTCGAGAATGTCAACTTGGCAAACAGACCAAACATAGTTTTAAGAGCAAATCAGTTAATTCAATAACTGCTCCTCTACAACTTCTTTATATGGACCTCTGCAGTCCCATTTCTGTTCCTTCACTAGCTGGTGTGAGATATACCCTTGTGGTTATCGATGATTTCACCAGGTACACATGGGTGATGTTCCTGAACTTTAAGAATCAAACTTTTGAGCATCTTGTAGATCTTTTCAACCGGATAAGCAACTCACAAGGACTGAGCATTAAATGCATCAAGAGTGATCATGGTACAGAATTTGATTTTTCAGATATGAGGTCATATTGTTCTGAACAGGGCATTCAGCACGACTTCTCTGCGCCCAGAACTCCACAACAAAATGAGGTAGTTGAGCGTAAGAATTGCACTTTAGTCGTGGCTGGCAGATCTATGTTAGCAAGGGCTAAGCTTCCTCTCAGTCTATGGGCTGAAGATGTGTCCACTGCCTGCTATGTTCAGAACAGAACTCTAATAAATAAATTTACCATGAAAACACCCTATGAGATGTGGAGAGGACAAAAGCCCTCGATTTCACATTTCAGAGCTTTTGGGTGTACTTGCTATATATTGAACAACGGCAAAGAACCCCGGAATAAATTTAAACCAAAATCTGATGATGGGATCTATGTCGGGTATTCACTACATAGCAAGGCTTATCGAGTCTTCAATAGAAAACTTTTTAAAGTTGAAGAATCTATCCATGTGACCTTTGATGAAGCTAACCTGGATTAGTCAAAAGTTGGTCCTTCAAGTTCAAATGTGCAGGATCAGGATGACAACATCGATTATTCAAAGTTTATGAATGTTCCTGTTACACATACTGACCAACCACGTGGCACCAGCGAAGCATGAAGAAATGACATAGATGATGCTACGGATGAATCGGACTATGGACTTCCATTCAACTCTGGACATATTCTTTCTGATAACCAAAATTTTGGAGTACCTTCAAGTCCCTTCGGACCAGTTAACACTGAAAGCAACAGTGTCGAAGAACCACCTAGTTCTTCCGAACCTACTAATACGGAAACATCTGGTCCGGAAGAAGCTCAACCAGCGGATGTACCTGAACCTCTAGTAGAGCTTCAAATTATTCAAGATCAACCATCACACGCACAGAATTACAGGTGGACTAGAAACCACCCTTCAGAACAAGTGATTGGTGATCCTATTGTTGGTGTAAGAACAAGAGCAGCCACCTCCAACATTTATCTTTACTCATGTTTCTATCTCAAATAGAACCAAAGGTGGTAGATGACGCTCTTCAGGATTCGAACTGGATAGAAGCCATGTAAGAAGAGCTGAATCAATTTAAGAGAAATGATGTGTGGACACTAGTACCAAGGCCTAAGTCTCAACAAGTCATTGGAGTTAAATGGGTGTTTCAAAAAAAGCTTGATACGAATGGAATAGTAATCCGGAACAAAGCCAGACTGGTAGCCAAACGATATCGTCAAGAAGAAGGAATAGACTATGACAAGACCTTTGCTCCGGTAGCAAGACTTGAGGCAATCAGAATGTTTTTGGCATATGTTGTTTATGAAAACTTCATAGTTTATCAAATGGACGTCAAAAGCGCATTTCTAAATGGAGATCTTCAAACGGGGGTGTATGTTGAACAACCTCCCGGTTTCATTGAACCCAAGGCTGGACATCTAGTCTACAAGCTACGGAAAGCCTTGTATGGTTTGAAGCAAGCTCCAAGAGCCTGGTACGACACACTGTCATAATTTCTACTTGCTCACAACTTCCAAAAATAGAAGATAGACACCACTTTATTCCTATGAAAAGAGAAAGGACATACTCTAATCGTACAGATATATGTGGATGATATCATTTTCGGATCATCAAATCCAAAGCTTTGTGAAGAGTTTGCAAAGTTGATGACTGGTAAGTTTGAGATGAGTATGATGGGAGAACTGTCCTACTTCCTTGGAATAGAAGTGAAACAATTGAAGAAAGGGATCTTCATCAACCAACCTAAGTACACACGACTTAATTAAGAAGTTTGGTATGGAAGGTTCATCTCCCGTCAAGACTCCAATGATAGTCAGTGCCAAGTTAGACCCTGATGTGGACGGCAAATCAGTAAATGTGACTGAATACAGAGGGATGATAGGATCCCTGCTGTATCTTACAGCAAGTCGCCCAGACATTGTGTTTGCAACCTAAATCTGTGCAAGATATCAGGTGAATCTCAAAGAGTCACATATGCTTCATGTCAAACGGATATTAAGGTATCTCAAAGGGACTGTGAATTTGGGACTCTGGTACCCAAAGGAGTCCAATTTGACTTTATCCGAATATTCTGATGCTGATTTTGCTGGGTGTCGCATCGACAGGAAAAACACAAGTGGTACGTGTCAGTTTCTTGGAAATAGATTAATTTCATAGTTCAGTAAGAACCAGAATTCCATATCAACCTCTACTACTGAGGCGGAATCTATAGCTGCTGAGAGTTGCTGCGCACGGCTACTCTGGATGCAAAGTCAACTTACTGACTACGGTTTAAACATGACATCTATTCCACTCTACTACGACAACACCAGTGCAATTGCTATCAGCAACAATCCTGTTATGCACCCAAAGACCAAGCACATTGAGGTCAGGTATCACTTCATTCGCGATCATGTTCACAAAAAGCATATATCTCTTGAACATGTTGTTACTAAAGATCAACTGGTAGACATACTTACAAAGCCCCTACCTGATGCAAGATTCGCTGAACTACTCTTCCGATTAGGTATGATTGACTTTTCTGCATAGCTTCACATTTAAATTACCCACCAGTATATTTTCTTTCAGAACTTGCATTGTGCTTTTATTGAAAGTAGAAGACATACTTAGTTGGATTTTTAGGGTGATGCGATTTGTTTTCGATTGAAAGTAAAGACAACATAACTTTAACTTTACTGTTGGTCATACTTACTACTTAACGTGTCTTATGCGTGATAAATATGAATGATTTCATTTTTGGGGATCATCAAATCCAAAGCTTTGTGAAGAGTTTGCAAAGTTGATGACTGGTAAGTTTGAGATGAGTATGATGGGAGAACTGTCCTACTTCCTTGGAATAGAAGTGAAACAATTGAAGAAAGGGATCTTCATCAACCAACCTAAGTACACACGACTTAATTAAGAAGTTTGGTATGGAAGGTTCATCTCCCGTCAAGACTCCAATGATAGTCAGTGCCAAGTTAGACCCTGATGTGGACGGCAAATCAGTAAATGTGACTGAATACAGAGGGATGATAGGATCCCTGCTGTATCTTACAGCAAGTCGCCCAGACATTGTGTTTGCAACCTAAATCTGTGCAAGATATCAGGTGAATCTCAAAGAGTCACATATGCTTCATGTCAAACGGATATTAAGGTATCTCAAAGGGACTGTGAATTTGGGACTCTGGTACCCAAAGGAGTCCAATTTGACTTTATCCGAATATTCTGATGCTGATTTTGCTGGGTGTCGCATCGACAGGAAAAACACAAGTGGTACGTGTCAGTTTCTTGGAAATAGATTAATTTCATAGTTCAGTAAGAACCAGAATTCCATATCAACCTCTACTACTGAGGCGGAATCTATAGCTGCTGAGAGTTGCTGCGCACGGCTACTCTGGATGCAAAGTCAACTTACTGACTACGGTTTAAACATGACATCTATTCCACTCTACTACGACAACACCAGTGCAATTGCTATCAGCAACAATCCTGTTATGCACCCAAAGACCAAGCACATTGAGGTCAGGTATCACTTCATTCGCGATCATGTTCACAAAAAGCATATATCTCTTAAACATGTTGTTACTAAAGATCAACTGGTAGACATACTTACAAAGCCCCTACCTGATGCAAGATTCGCTGAACTACTCTTCCGATTAGGTATGATTGACTTTTCTGCATAGCTTCACATTTAAATTACCCACCAGTATATTTTCTTTCAGAACTTGCATTGTGCTTTTATTGAAAGTAGAAGACACATACTGAACTTTATGTTGGTCATACTTACTACTTAACGTGTCTTATGCGTCTGATAAATATCAAATTTCATTTTGGGAGGATGCTTGCGTTTCCCGATTGAAGCCGTTAAAGCCAACATAATTAAAACGTATATGAATAACCTCTTTAGGATTGCATGATTTTAATCTCCACTCATCACCACATGACGAATGCTGTTTCATATTGATTGCTCTATTAACTTGTGTGGTTGAAGAAATGAAATGGGTTAGCTTGGAATGCTTGGTGATGGTACTCACAGTCGCGGTCTGATTAGCTCCTGAAGTGTAGTTTCCTAATGGATAGACAATGTTGGTTCAAGAATGTTGGATCAAGCCCGAATTTGGATAATGCTGATAAAGCCTTATGTAATTTGATCTGAGATCTTTTGTGTTTCTTTGATCGTTGTAGAAGATATGTTATTAATCCGGAGATACACTCGTGAGAACAAAGCTAAGGACAGGATACATAATCGTGATCCGGACAAAAGTGAGTGTCGTCAAACACTTGGTAAATAACCAAGTTTTTAATACATGCAGAATAAGGAACATTCATGCGGACTAAGTCAAAGTGATGCGGATTAAGAATCCTGGTCCACAAGGTCGCACGAAGTAAAAGAAGATACGGAGTAAGACATCCGAGTCTTCCATACATGCGGAGTAAGGAATCCTAATGTGGAATAAGGACTCAAGTCTTTATTTACACTGACTAAGGAAATTAGATGCGGAGTAAGGAATCCGGACGACTTACTCATATGGAGTAAGGAAGCGCTAGTACGGAGTAAGCATTCCGATCCCTTAAACTCGCCCGGAGTAAGGAACTTACATACGGAGTAAGGAATTTACATACGGAGTAAGAAAGCGCTAGTACGGAGTAAGCAACCACTGACACAGAGTAAGGTTCCGAGCTTCATTAGCAACCGAGTAAGGAAAATTACACCGGACTAAGAAGATGTTACTTCAACTCACTGCATTTAAAGCTATCAGCTCATGGCGTCCCGATGTTAGACAAACTCATTGAGAACCTGAAGAATCTTACACGTGGATCACCCGGATATGTGGACACAACCTTAAGTATATTTGAGAACTCACAAAGGCACTTATACTCTTCAAACCCAAGATCTTGAGCTCCACAAACCGCAGCAGTCAAGACAGAGAGATTACCGAGGAATAGTTAGTGCTGAACGCATTCCGGAACTACAAGTTCCAAGGTTGTCTCTTAGGAATGTTTGTATAAATATTCATACTTGTACATTTGTGTAAGGTGTGCGTGTACGAACGAGCCTGAATTAACCCTGTGTAAGCACAAGAGCTCAAAGAGATAATCTAGGCTAGTGTGTGAATCCCTTTGTAAACAGAGTGTAAGAGAGTCTTGCTTCTATTTTGTTGTATTTATCTCTTGATAATAAAACAAAATACTTCCACTATCTGGTTATCTTCCGCAGTGATTCTATCACTTAACTAGACTAGTGTGGTGCCTTAAGAGATCAAAAGAGTTTCGATAAGAGCCTATTCACCCCCCTCTAGGCTCCAAGGGACCATCAAAGATCTAAATTCTTTAATAGGTAATGCCAACGAGAGGATTGCATGATCTACGGGGGAGAAAATGCTTTATTTATTATCCAAGTAATACCCCCCGTATATGTCTCGTAACCTCTTTCCTGGCTGTCTATCTAAAGGGGAGTCTATCACTGAGAGGATCGCATGATCTAAGGGGGAGCAACCTTTGTAATAATCCCCTAATATGTCTCGGATGCTCTTTCCTCTAAACTTTCACTTCCAGATCTAACTGGACATGCATTGTTGAATCAGAATTGTGGCATGCAAGGATGTTTTTGTTCCTTCAACCGTGCATTTTAATCGGTTAATCATTTGCTTGCTTTTGACATGTGTTCATTTATCCAGTTTCACTCATGAATCCTAAGTTGGACAAATCATATGATTTTTAATTATCTTAGCTACGTCGTTCAGCAGGAAGGTTTCGCTATGTTGACCAATTTGAACTTGCGTGTTTATTATCTAACATATGCCTTGATACAGTAACACTGATCATTCTTTTGTTTGTATGTGTCTATTACATTCATTTTCAATGCATTAAGTTCTGTTCCTCATTAGTTCGGATTCTGTTGCTCTTCAATTGACTATTTGTTCATATCCGTACTAATTCCTTCCTGTACAGCTTCTTGTTATTTTAGTTTAGTTTCGTGAAGCTACAGGTTCAGATTCTCTTTGCACCTTTATCGATATATTTTGTCTATAGTCTCAGATTTGAAGTGTTGTGGTACTTCTCTTCTCTTCGACTTCGCAACCGCAAAGGAATCTACTTCTCTTTTACCGCACTCTGTTTCTCTGGACACAGTCTATTTTTCATCCGGATGATCTTATCTCGGATATTGTATACTCCGGATGATTGTCGGTTCATTCCTCCGGACTCTTGGAACTCTCAAATCACGATAAATCATGTCTTATTATATATCGCACGCTTTTGAGGAGGAATAATGATGGTCCATTAAATGCATGTCTTGGGATGCATACACTTCCCAAAGAAGGCAAACAGCTGTTATCATTCCCTGGTCATGCCGCCTCCACGTCATCTCTATATCCGGAGGCGCTCCGCTCTCAAGACTCATGACATGTAACGACCCATGAGTGGGTGTTAGTCCCACATTGCTTGGTGAGGAGAACAAAGTCCGCCTTATAGGAGGGGACGGATACCTCACCTCACAGTAACGCGTTTTGGGCGAGGCCCAAAGACAAAACCATGCGGAGCAGGCCATGAGGGCGAGGCCCAAGACTGGTTGGCCAAAGCGGACAAAATTCTTGTGACGGGTATGGGCTGGGCTATTCTCGGGTGGTATCAGAGCCAGACCCGGAGCGGTGTGCCATGGTCCCACGGGGACGTGGGCCTCCTAAGGGGGGTGGATTGTAACGACCCATGAGTGGGTGTTAGTCCCACATTGCTTAGTGAGGAGAACAAAGTCCGCCTTATAGGAGGGGACGGATACCTCACCTCACAGTAACGCGTTTTGGGCGAGTCCCAAAGACAAAACTGTGCGGAGCAGGCCATGAGGGCGAGGCCCAAGACTGGTTGGCCAAAACGGACAAAATTCTTGTGACGGGTATGGGCTGGGCTATTCTCGGGTATTGTCACGCCCCGGTTTTCCAACCCGAGGAGACCGGAACGTGACCCTCCCTTTACCCAGGTTTGGATAAAGGGGTGGAACACAACATACACTTCAGAAACCAAAATCACACAATTATTTACTGGAAACCACATGCCTTTATTGTGTTTCAAACTTCATTACAATATCTCCCCGCTGGGGTTACAATGCCTCAATAAAATTATATAACGCAAATAACATAAAACAAAGCTACAAAACAGAACTCTTCCACCTTGGTGTTCCCACCTAACGCCTGTAGGTTCCTGCAAGAAAACACACCATAGTAGGAGGGGTTAGCATCCACACCTCAGTAGGGATCATGTCTCCCTGACCCATCCCATGCTCCTAACATCTACATGCCATGTGTACAAGTGCAGTGTCGTGTTACAATAATTCCAACAGACAATAACAAACCACATCAGTAGTCACAATTATCCACCACACAAACCACAAGTGATTTAACCGCCTCTTCAGGCCAATGATTTTACCGCCTCTCAGGCATAGTTTCCACAATCAGTCCCACTGACATTAACTCAGCCTCTCAGGCTCCTCAGTCAGTCTCACTGACATCAACTCAGCCTCTCAGGCTCCACAGGTACACAAGCATTGCCTCAGCCTCTCAGGCTTCTTAGGCTCCACAGACAACAACAAACATTTAACATATATCTCAGTTATTCAGGCATAACAACAAACACATAACATGCATGTCCACCCTGGTATAACATCAAACACCTAGCATGCATATCCTCACAGACATTATATCAAACACCATTCAGGCATAACCATACTGGCATAACATCAATCGCATAACATGCATGGCCTCACAGGCATAATATCAAACACCTAGTGTGCAGCGCCACACAGGCCTAATCTCAACCCATACTTGCCACTGAAGGCCAACATTCATATAGGAGGTCACACTTATATGAATTTACATATAAATAGTATAACAATAACAACAGAAGCTCTATAAATCCTCTACATAGGGCCTAACCCCAGAACAGATCAGGTGAGATAGAACCCCTACCTTAAAGAAGATCCTCCTTGCTCCCGCGCTAGACGCCGTCCTCCCCACGCATGACGCTCCGGGAGCAACCAGCAGCTCTCTTTCTTTCCCTCTCTCTAGCTCTCTCTACGACGGCTGCAGCGGCTGAAGAAGAGAACCCTAAACCTAAAACAGGAGGGCTCCTCATCCTTATATAGACCTCCCACTATCAAAATGACATAGTTTTGATTAAGTGAAACCCAGCATCAAAACGACGTAGTTTTGATGGAACAAGCTACGACCTTCCCGCATCCATACACGCCAAAATATCCACAATTCCGACATGGTCCTTTGGGGAAAAATCATTAGAATGACAAAACCAAGGTAACCATGCAAAAACATGCTTGCACGCCAATTTGAACGCCAATTCCTCAATTAGCGTGCAGCTCCAAATGCACCCAAACTTTACCCCAAACATCCTTGCATCTTGTAGAGGCCTGAGAAGCAAAAATATGCTTGCACGTGAAATGAGTGAATTCACGTGTAGCTCCAAAATCTGCCAAAACAGCTTAAAACCGCATGTATTTGCAAATAGCCTCTTCCTAGGGCATAAATGCACGTTATCACTTGTCACATGCACCTCCCAAAAGTCCCCATCTTGGGCTCATCTCTTACCTCAAACTTGTGCACCAACATCCAAGGTGTTTGTGGTTAACTTCTTACACACGGGTCATTACATGACATCAGCATGTCAAGCGGTTCACTATTCCACTCGCTTAATCCCTAGACCCGCTGATATTCACGGACTCGGTCTTATATATCCAGGACATTCCTGCACAGCGCGAGTTTTACATCTTCCAAATCCCTAAAACCCTCGTCGCTCCTTTAATCCCCAAGACCTCACCTCCTTCTCCTCTCAATCTTTTCCTTAAATGGCACCCAAAACTTCTCTTTCTGGTATTAACCCCGGACATCTGGTTGATTGGCGTGCTATCTCCGATCCTTCGGCTTGGTTTCTAGAACTCCACCCACTCTTGGAAGCCTCTCATATCCTAAACCTGATCTCCAACCCTATCGACACTCCTATTGAAGACATCCGTGAGTTCTACCAACGGATCTGCTGCAGCACCGACTCCATTATCTCCTACGTCCGCGGTGAATCCATCTTGATCACCCCTGACATCCTCGGCGCCGCTCTCAACCTCCCTCCTAGTGATCCTCAGCGCCCGGATGCTGAGACAATGGCTATTTCCATGGTTTGCTCCTATAAGGGGAAGGAGTACAAAATGAAGTCTTTTCAAGGTCGCTACCGATGTATGGCGACCATATTGAGCCGCTGCCTCCTGGCTCGTACCACTGCTCTAGATTCCGTCCCGTACGACCTTCTATTGGCTATGTATGGCGTCTTTGAGCATCTCCCGATGGACTGGGGGACTTTCTTGTTCCGACTGCTGAAGAACAATCCAAAGAACCATTCTTTTGGGCGGATACTCAGCGTTGTCTTCAGGCATCTACATCCGGACCATTTTGCCAAATATGATGTCGTTCCTTTCCCTTAGGCTTATTATCTTCGCCACCTTACGCCTGATGGGAACATGATAGCTCTCCATCCCTCTGCTGCTCTCCGCCTTCTTCCTGCCTCGAAATAACAAGGCAGCTCGGTTGGTGACCCCTCTGACAGTCGTGCCCCTGAAGTCAGCTCTGCTCCCCGGTCCTCCCGGATTTGGTCCGTTGCTGCCCCTTCCATCTCTCGAGCCTCCCAGCACAGTGTCCGTGCCGACCCCTCTGTGGTTGCGGGACCATCACAGCCCAGTTTACCTAAGGCTGTTTCCCCAGCACCATCTGCTGTGAATGTCCCCACTCCCTCCACTTCCGCTGTTGCTGCCGCAGTTGATACTACCGTTGCCACTGCCGTCGCTGATGTCCCGGAATCTCTTCTGGAAGCTCCCTTGCCTCCTCTACCTCAACCCCAAGACTACGTAGACCATCTCTCCACCGACACCTTAACGGACCTATGGTTCCATTTTAGCCTCGCCTGCATTGCCTCCATCCCCGACAACGAACTCAAGGTGTTTTATGCCAAACACACCCGCACCCCGGAGGATATGATCGTCTGGAATCTGGACCATGGCTTTCCTACGCTTACTCATATTCCGGACGTTCCCTTCACTGTCTCCTCCGCTTAGGCCCATGACGCACGGGTTCCCTCCCCTGCTGAGGCTCGGTCCGCCTCTCCTGCAGATGCCATCCCTGTTGTTGACCTCTCTGGTCATAGTGGCTCTACTGCTCCGGAAGCTTCTGATGCTCCGAATGCCCCCTCTGCTGCTGCTGCTACCATCCCCTCCACTCCTGCTGACTCCTCTGCCCAGCGCACACTTGCACCTATTCCTGCCAGGGAGTCCTCCAAAGCTCCGGAGTTACTATCCCCAAACGCAACCGCTTGTCTCAGCCCAACTCCTCTAGTGCAGCTCCTCCTTCGTCCACTCCATCTACAGCGGCTGACACCTTCCTCCCATCATACGTGGATCTTGATCCCCTTGATGAGGATAGAAGTGTTTTTAATGCTATGGCCAGGTATGCTGTATCAAATGCTGAGAGAAGATGTTTATCCGAGTTATACCCCTTCTCTCCTCAAGACATAAGGACTATTCGTTCTGAGACGGGTCTGCTCACCACAGAAGACATAGACAACTTCTCTCGGGCAGTTAAGATGGAGATAAGGCTGTTTTCATCGCTGTACAAGGACAGGCACATGTTTGATATCTTGCCTTGTTGGAATGAAGGGTATCTTCTGGACTTAGCTGATATTCAGACCTTCATCAATGGAACTGCTGAAGATAGCACTCCTTGGAAGACTCTTCAATCGGTCCTCATTCCGTACCGGGTCATGACGCCGCACTTCATGCTGGTTGTCTTTATGATTCCATCCAAGCAGCTGATCCTAATTGATTCCCATCAAGTTGTGGAGCAAAATATTAGAAGGAATCAATTTGAGCCACTGCATATTCATTTGACGGAAGCCATAAAGCAATCGGGGCTTTATGAAGAAAGAGGCCTGACTCCGTTGGGTCCAACTGAAAAGCTGAAGGCGACGGTCGGGGGCAAGAAGCTAGTGCCACAACAGCCTGATGGAGATAGCTACGGAGCCTTTGTCTATTTCTTTATCAAATCTATTGTCAAGGTGGATAAAAACTGGAACAGCATCCAAGCCTACACAATGGAGCAGACAATGGAGCTTAGAGAGAAGGTTGGAACGATGATCTTCAAGTATAGTAAGCCTTATGTACCTTAATGAAAATTTTGTATAAAGGCTGAATTGTACTCTATTGCTGATCAATGAAAATGGGTGTAATTTCTTTTTTGTTTGTTATCTCTTTGCGTTGCTTACCAGATCAGATTACAAAGGGTTTGGGCATATCCATAGTTGGGGGAGATTATTGGATCAAGCCCAGAATTTGGATAATGCTGATAAAGCCCTATGTAATTTGATTTGAGACCTTTATTGTTTTATCTTAAGTCATTGCAGAAGATATGACCTTCATCCGGATCTACACTCGTGTGAGCAAAGCTAAGGATGGGATACATAATCCTGATCCAGGTGAGAATGAGTGTCGTCAAACACTTGGTATATGACCAAGTCTTTGCCTCATACAGAAAAAGGATCATTCGTGCGGACTAAGAACTTAAAAGCTACGGACTAAGAAATCCGCACTTAATACTTCAACAGACTAAGTCTGAAAGATGCGGAGTAAGAATCTTAGTCTACAAAGTCGCACGGAGTAAGAGAGTCAACACGGAGTTAAAAAGATAAGTCTTCCACTCAACCGGACTAAAGTAAAGAAGACACGGAGTAAGAAATCTGAGTCTTTCATAGATACGGAGTAAGGAAGCACTTCTACGGAATAAGGACTTGAGTCTTTATTCGCACGGAGTAAGGAAACTATATGCAGAGTAAGGAATCCGAATCACTCACTCATGCGGAGTAAGGATGTGCTGATACGGAGTAAGCCATCCATTCCTTTAACTCATGCGGAGTAAGGAAACTAGATGCGGAGTAAGGAAGCGCTGATGCGGAGTAAGCACTCCGACCTTGTCTTTCATACGGAGTAAGGAAACGCTTACACGGAATAAGGATTTTAGTACCAAATTGATACGGAGTAAGTAATCAATATTACGGAGTAAGGATCCGAGCTTAGTTTAGCACGGAGTAAGGAACCTTACACCGGATTCAAGAAGACGCTACTTCAACTTATCTCTTCGTAATCAAAGTCACCAGCTCGCTGTTTCCCGATGTAAGACAAACTTGTTGAGAACTTAAAGCATCTTACACGTGGATTATCCGGATATGTGGACACAACTTTAACTACACTTGGGAACTTACAAAGACTCTTATGCGTTGCAAACCCAAGATCTTGAAGACCACATCCGCAACAATTAATGCAGAGAGATTTCCGAGTGACAGTAAATGGGCACAATATCCGGAACAACAAGTTTCAAGGTTGTCTCTTACGGATGTCACTATAAATAGCAACACTTGTATATTTATAAAGTGAGTGCATGAGTGAAAAGGATATAGTTTTGTGTATGTACTAAAAGCTCATAGAGATCATAGAGGCTAGCGTGTGTGTACTTGTAAACAGAGTGTTAAAGAGTTGTTAAGTAAGTCTAAAAGCTTTTGAGCTTTAGTCTGCTTCAATTTTGTTGTATTTATCATTATGATAATAAAACAAAATACTTCCACTATCTGGTTATCTTCCGCATTGATTCTATCTCTTAACCAGATAAGTGTTATGCCAAAGAGAAAGAAAAGAGTTTCGATAAGAGCCTATTCACCCCCCTCTAGGCTCCAAGGGACCAACAAATAGTTGAAAAACTCTTCTCACTCTTTTTGGCGCAACACTTAATCTGGTTAAAGAAAAAATCAATGCGGAAAACAACCAGATAGTGGAAGTTATTTGTATTATGATCAAAAGATAATTACAACAAATTGTAGTAGATTAAAGTTGATTACAAGCTTTTGGATCTACTAAAAGTGTATCTTTCTTCTGTTTACAGTAGCACTCTGTTTTACAGTAATGCACACACTAGCCAAAATGAAATTCTCTAAGCTTTTTCACGTGTATGTACACTTGTGAAAATATACAAGACTTAGTATATATAGACATCCCTAGGAAACATTCTTGGAACAAGGTTTTTCTAAAAAGTGTGTAGCATTGAAGACTTCTCAGAAAATACATATGCTTTAACTGCTACGGATGTGGAGCTCAAGATGTTGGAAGTATAAGTGTATTGAATTGCTTCGCAAGATTCCAACTGCACTAAAGGCTTTGTCCATGCATCCGAGTGATCCACGTGTAATATGATAAATGTTCAACGGATCTTTTTTACATCGGGACACAACAAGCTGATGACTTTGAATGCGGAGTTGATTAGTAGGAGCAATGTCGTCTTAATCCGTTATAAGGTTCCTCACTCCATGTTAATGAAGCTCATATCCTTACTCTGTGTCAGTGGTTGCTTACTCCGTGTCAGTCTGATACTTGAATCCTTATTCCGTGTCAGCGCTTCCTTACTCCACTTGAGTAAAGGTTCGGATGCCTTACTCTATGTCAGCGCTTCCTTACTCCACTTAAGTAAAGGTTTGAATTCCTTGCTCCGCTTCTCTTTTCCTTACTCCGTACGAATCGAAAGACTCGGATCCTTATTCTACACAAGTCCTTCCTTACTCCGTGTGAATGACAGACTCGGATTCCTTGCTCCATGTCTTTTTGTCCTTAGTCCACGTTAGTGAAAGACTTAGCTCCTTATTCCATAATTTCTCTCTTACTCCGCACGAGTTGTAGACTAGGATTCTTAGTCCATTTAAGTGATAGACTCGATTCCCTAGTCCATATCTTTAAGTGCTTAGTCCGCACAAATAATCCTTACTCCGTATCTTGTAATGACTTGGTTGGTTATTTACCAAGTTGATTGATGACACTCACGTTCGTCCGGATCAGGATTATGTATTCTGTCATTAGCTTTGTACTCATGAGTGAAGATTCAGATTAACACTTGTCGTCTGCAACATGTTAGAAATTACATTGAAAGATCTCAAACCAAATTACATAGGGTTTTATCAGTATCATCCAAATTTTGGGTTTTATCCAACACTAGTTACACCCACCAGCAAGGTCTACCGCAAGCCAATACCATACAAGGTGCATACAACCAACAACAAGCAACGACTCAAAAACAAGCAAGCCAACAACCCATCAATCATTATTGGGCAAACAAACACAATTATAATGGCAATCTATCCAAGGAAAAAAAGCATACCCAAGAATGCTCAACACCATTCACTAACATTCAACCAAAATCTCATATAACATTTCAACCAACTAATAACATATAACCAAGTTAACATAAAACCAACAACACAATCAACATACGACAACTGGAAAATTCGATACAATCACCTTCACACGTAACAAAGGAAGGGAATATTTCACACAACCCTCCACCAACATCAACCAAGAATTTATAACAGCAATAAACCAACCAATGCTATATAACAAGGTCACATAAACAACATATCATACAACTAACCACGCCAATTAACATGCTCCTTTTTTTGTTTTATTTTTTTTAACACACAGAGTCAACATTTAACTTTTCCTTAAAGACATCATCATTTTTTTTAACAAGTTACACAATTTAAATCTAGGGAAAAAGGGCATTACTTTCCTCGTGTGGTGTTCCTCAAAGACTATTTCCAAAATTACATATAAAGTCATAAGAAATATAACTCCCTTTGATTCTAAGATTATTTATTGACTTTTAAATCACTTACTAACATTCTGAAAAGATAAATTATTAAAATATTTTATCTGATGGAAATGAATTCTTCACTCCCATTCCAAAAGACTATGTTATCACTATCTTCCCTACTCGTTGGCACTTCTACCCTTCAATTGCCTTAAAATGAAAATAAACCATTATTGAATCTACCAATCCTATCATTATCTTCTCATAATATTTAAGCCTAATATCTAATCAATATATATTGCTAGTCATAACAGTTGTTAGTTTCTGCTATATTATTATATTCATTGTATGATCGTACTATCAAAGACTCTATCTATTAGTTACCATTATTTTCCTTAAGGCCTTACTCTGGTTAAAGTTCTTTTGTTTGACTCCCTTATCCCCTTGTTTACTTTTATTACTTTTGTTTTATATGTGTTAATTAAAGAGAAAGAGAATAAAAACAAAATTTTAAATTAAATAAATTTAAAACAATTAAGTCACATTTTCCAACCATCCAATCCCTTTGTTATTACTTTATATATCATACGTTAAACAAACATGATACAACCAATTCACATCATAGCAAGAACAATCATGACCCGTGGGTCTATAACAAAGTACCAAGAGGGCTCTAACACCTCCTTTCAGGAGATAATCACAAATTACATTACCTTACTTGTGACCCATAGGTCTTCACCACATAGAACTCATAAGTCCCAATTATCATCCATGGGACATTGATCCTCACCTATACACATCCATCAGTCAATCAACCAAAACAAGCATGACCCAATTGGTCCTCATCACATCCCAATAAAGTCCATTTTCCCCCGAAATCAATCACATTTGCCCAATCATGCAACTAGCTACCCAAGCAATCGAACAATTGGTAGGGTTCATATTTCCCCTACCACAACATCATAATAATATCAAGCGAAAGGTAATACTCTAGCATATAGTACTTGAATCAGCTCAAAATAATATAGGTCAATCCAAAACAATGTAAGTCATTAACAAGCAACTATGCAAATCATTCCAAGCAATTTCAAGAAATTTCACAACTGTAAAGTCAAACTATCATCAGAGTACCAAGCGCAACCAATTCTAGTGTCTATAATGCACAAGAATTGTCATGTCATGTATGCACCCATCCCAATGCATCTTAAAATGATCTGACTGACACTAAGGTAACTAAGGACACTATTAAGGACTGCGTTGATCGGGCGCCCTCCCTAATGTCTCCCAAGCTCCAAAGTTTCAATCAATCACCCTACTATGCTAGGTCCACTAAATCGACCGCTCTGATACCAACTTGTCACACCCCCAAATTCTAGAAGAATCAGCTAGGAACACAACATCCCCATGCCCCCGCCCAGGGGTCGAGGGGTTAGTGACTGACCCATATCCTACAACACTAAAATAGGGGTAGCATTGTACTTACCAAAGAAAACTAACACAAAAGTCAATCTAATAATGAAACACACTAATGCATGTATCTTTCCATAAATATTCAACACCATAGAACCAACCCAAACAAGTTATTACCAATATAATCATACAACTGCCATGGACCCAAGTCCGAAAAATGAAATAATAAAATAGTAAACAAGTCCACAAAATAGACGCTACACCAAAGATGTCCCGACCTGCTCCGCTATGGCTCCACCAGCTACTCCCTACAACCTATAGGAAATAGAAATAAAGTAGGGTGAACACGAATGCCCTGTACGTGATCCTCATCTCCAATACCCTATTATATAAATTCTTAGGTCTATATGATCATTGTATGCTTGTGTCAGTGTAGTGTCATATTCTATCACAGTTAAATTATATTAAATCACAAGATAAGACATCACATTACAATACAGTCATAATGGTTCACACCAGGTAATTCATCCATCAACGGGATTCCCGCCACTATTTTCAAGTATCCAGTCACCTCTTGATAGCCATATGTGGGACCTGCGGTATCCCTAACGACAACCAGCTACATATGGGACCTGGGTTACCTGCCACATAGGGGACCTGTGGCCTTTTGCCATCCCTATGTGCAACCCATGGTTAACTCGACCAATTCCACCACCGATTCCACATGCAACCAACAAATAATAGTTCTAATAACTAGTATTATATCATGCAGTTTATTTAAATCGTTAAACCAACAATAACATGTCACAAATGATAATTAAATCACCAAACTGATAATAACAAATCCAATGATATTATTTAATTAAACTAATCAATTCAAATCCAAATAACATTTATAATATTAAATAATGACAAGCCCAAACATTAATTATTTAATTAACTAATTAAACAAGCCCAACTAATATTTAAATTATAAACTATCAATATTAGGCCCAAATAATATCTATATTGTGAATTTAATATATATAAAAGTTTTTAATTTGGTTCTGAAAATAATCACACCCAACCAGTTAAAAAAGGAAGACCCACAAAGGGCTAGGAGGAACAGGGCCGGTCCAAAATGACCGGCCCAGGCACTACCAACCCGTTAGGGCTGGTGTCTAGGCATGTGGGGATGGCAAGATGCCGCCATCCCCTTTCCATCACGTTTGCGCAACGTGACAACCAGACCCTACAACTGCGCAGCGCGATAACTAGACCATGTCCCCATTTTCTTTCCACGAAGGCACACAGCTCGCCTCGGCGTGGACGAAGACTAGGCCTGATGGCCTAGTTTAGCATTCAAATATAAAAAAAAATAATTTGTTAGCAAGCTACACGACGCACACCTTGCCACACGCCAAAGCTACACTCGCCACTTCCACACGCAGGAGAACAGGCTGGCACACCTCTGACGCAGGCAATTATTGCATACAGGAAGAGACTAGGCCGTATGGCCTGGTTATACCCAATGATAACGTTAATAATGGGTAGCATAATGAATCATAATGGTCAAGGAATTATTATCATAGAGCAAGCCACGGTCTGCACTTCATGCAGGCACAGAGCGGGTGAGCAACGTATGGAAAAACGAGATGGAAGACACGATTCAAGGTTATCTCTAACAGTTAGCAATCATGAATTAGCACAACAAAGAGTCTAGAGTCACCTACCTGGACACATTTGATCCAAACCCACTGCTCCTCAAACCCACTGTTCCTCCCTTGCTAAGCTCTGCGCACGCAGAACCAATGTAGGGTTTCTAACCCAGGCTCCCCTTTAATATTTATCAATATATAATAATAATAATATTAATAATTCATTACAAGAATTAATCCCAAGTATTAGGGTAATTATATTAATAATACTAACATTATAATAATAATGAAGTCTAAATATTAAAAGACTTGGATTAATAATAATCACATAATAATAATAATAAACCCAATAATCACACTAATAATAATAACAGCATTAATTATTATAATAATAACTCAAATACTTAAATAATCATATTAATAATATTACCATTATAATAACAGAACATATTAAAATAATTATTTTAATAATCATAATAATATTTAATAATAAATTTAAAATATTAAAATCACCATATTAATAATAATAATAATAACTTAAAATGCTAACGCTAAGGCCACGCTGCCGAATAGATATTCCAAACTCTATTCGGGCCTAACTTTCAACCTCACACAGGTATGAATCTTTACAATATGCATCACTGCAAGGTGGAAGACAAGTCTGGCGTAATCAGATTATCCTAGTGCTATTTGGAATTGAAGATTGTGACTTCATCTATGGAAGAACCATGCTAACAGAAAGGCCATCCAGGCAGCACTAACCAAGAGTTCATAATCAGCACGGGATATAGTAACCAGTCCAAGGGAATCAGCAACGCCAGCATATGCTACAGATGCCATCATAATACAGTGCCGACAAAACAGGCTAATGTCCACCTCCACATACAAATGACAAAGATAGGAAGATATATATATATATATATATATATATATATATATTATATATATCGCAGTTGTCACCAGTTTCATCATTGGTTTCCGTTCGGGTCGCAATCGAATGATGAAATTTACAGAGTCGCCACCAACTAATTTTGGGGTGCAGTTGGTCACCTAAAATGTGAGTGGTCTACATTACCAGATAAGGATTCGGGGGTTGGTTACGTGTAGAGAAGGATTAGCAACCCTACAGCGCCCTTTCGGTACCTATAGGAGGAGGAGGTTTCTATTTATTTTTCGTTGTTTTGGCTGGGTTAAGACATTATTGTCTTCCTAAAAAGTCTATCCTTTTTATTTGGCTAAGTTATTTGTCAAAGTTATGATTAAAATTGCTTTATCATAAGTTTCTAAAGGGAATCCTAAAAGTTTTATTTTGCTTTTTTGTTTAGAGTGGAAAGTTAAATCCTAAGGTTCTGGTTTTTGTTTTTTTTTTCATTTTTTGTTTTTTGCTTTTTTGCTTTTTTGCTTTTTTTTATTTTGTTTTTTTTTTATGAAAACAATTTTTTTCCTTTTAGTTTTTGGTTTTTATTTTTGTTTTCTTTACCCCTTTTTTTTTTTTTTGTTGTTTTTTTTATAAATTTTCTTTTTTGGTTTTAATGCTTACAAACTATATCCTAAACGAAATCCCCATGTTATTCGTTTTTTTTAGAGAAAAACATGTTTACATTTTTTTTTAGAGAAAACACACAAAATAAATGTGAAGTGTGTGGTTGTGATATCCACAAATTAAATAACAACTCACTCTTTTTTTTCTTTTTTTCATCTCCTTTTTTATGCCTCTCTTTGCCCTTTTTTTTTCACTTTTTGCTTTGCTTTTTACATATTGTAATTACATACAACAAAATAAACAAAGCAAAATAAAAAAATGATTACATCGCTAAAACAAGAAAATGACAAAATACAAATAATAGAAACAAAATTTAACAACATAGCACAAAACAAACAATAATAAAGGTAGCGGAACCGACTGCAGTGCCACGTCCGAACTCTCCTGTTGGTGTTGGTAGTGATGAAAGAAACTCCAAATCCGGTGGAAAGTTGTGAACTCGAGCTGTGTAACGCGCCGGAGTTTGGTTGGAATGTGAAATCAATGCCGGAGATGGACTGGAACTGGGGAAGGATTGGAGAAAAACTCATGGGATTTTTTTGTTTGTTTTGGTTTTTCGTGGGTTTTGTTGGATGTAAGCTCTAGATTGGGGCATTTTCTGGTCGTAAGATTGGGCAAAGGAAAAGACCTTGGGCATAATCTTCTGGGCGTGAAAACTCTGGGGAAAGGAATGAACTTGGGCGTTATTCTTTGGGCGTAAGCCTAGGCAAAGGGAAAAAGCTTGGGCATGCTTTTTTTTTTCGTCTCTCCTTTTTTTGTCATCTCCCTTCTAAGCATTGGGGAGAGCTCCCCTTTAAAGATGATGTACTTCATCCTCATTATTGATTACCAGTGTCACGCCCTGGATTTCCAACCTGATGAAACTGGTTCGTGACTCCCCTTTACCCACCCGGCGGGCAAGGGGTTAGGATACAATACTCCCACACAGGACATCATACACTACACAGCTGATATTCAGAAAGACAAAATCATAAATTTATTAAATTCAAATCAGGATAAACGTTTACAAATCCACATGCCTTTATTACAATAAAATCCACTTTACAATATTTCCCTACTGGGGTACAAAACCTCTCAAAAATAATAATACAGATAAAATTAAGCAAAACCACAAACAAAACTATTGTCCACCTTGGTGTTCCCACCTAACGCCTATAGGTCCCTGAGAAAAACAGAACACAGTAAGAGGGGTGAGCAACCACAGCTCAGTAAGGATCAAGTCTCCCCAACCCATCCCATGCACCTAACCACTACATGAGAACGTGTACTAGGGCAGTGTCGTGGCAGTAGTAAATACAAGTAAAACACACCACTCAAATGGGTGCAACCACAGCCCCAGCCCCGCTGGCTCCACAGCCTCACAGGCTCCAATATCACAGCCTTCCAGGCTAACAATTTAACCGCCTCTCAGGCAAATGTTTAACCGCCTCTCAGGCAAATAGTTTAACCGCCTCTCAGGCAAATAGTTTAACGCCTCTCAGGCAAATAGTTTCCACAGCCTCTTAGGCTAACAATCATACAATCAAACACATAACATACATTTCTGCCACACAGGCATAAAATCAAACACACGGCATACGCACATTCACGGGTTCTCAAACTTAGCCACACGGGCTAAAAATCAAACACATAATAGGCATAGCCACACAGGCATATTATGAAAGACATAATAGGCTTAGCTACACAGGCATATTATCAAACACATACACGCCATTGAAGGCCAACATCCATAGGAGATCACACCTATATGGATTTACATATATTTACATATATACTCAAGAAGCCACAGGCCAAAACCCTGGGATAGATTCAAGGAACAGAACCCCTACCTCAAGGATCCTTCATGTTCTTGCCTCCACGCCAAATGTCGTCCACTCCCGCGAATCACCACAGCAAGACCAGAAGGTCTCTCTCTCTCTCTCTCTCTCTCTCTCTCTCTCTCTCTCTCTCTCTCTCTCTCTGTGACGGCTGCGGTGGCTGATGGAAAACCCCAAACCTAAAACAAGGAGACCTCCACCTCTTTATATAGACACCTAAATATCAAAACGACGTAGTTTTGATTAAGTGAACCCCAACATCAAAATGACATAGTTTTGATGACACACTATAACCTTTCCGCATCCATACAAGACAAAATACCCATAGTTCCAACTTGCCCCTTTAAGAAAAGATGATTAGAATCACAAAACCAAGGTGATGGTGCAAAAACATGGTTACACATGACAAAGACCATTGTCGCGTGCAAGCTCCAAATGCCCTAAGATTTTTCCCCAAGCTTTAGAACAACGTTAGGAAGGCTCCCATGCAAAAAAACTCACTGCCCGTGACAACCATTGTCACGTGCATTGTCGCGTGCAGCCCCAAAAAGCTTCCTATTGGGCTCAAATCTTGCCCCTAGCTTTCTCACCATCAAACAAAGTGTTCTAGCCAATGTGTCTCGGAATAAAACTCCCTAAAACCCAACAATTGCCACTCAAAAGGCATAACTGTGACTAACTCCTCACATTCCAAAACACGGGTCATTACATCCTCTACCCCTTAAGACTTTTCATCCTCGAAAAGAAACAACATGCAAGGAATAACAAACATATGCTACCCATTTGCAAAACGGCAAGCCACAACACCCAAATGGGTCATACACCGCACACAACATATAACAGGATATACGTCCGCAAACTCAATAAAACACCACCACAATTTCATAACCACAGGCATTAAAATGCATATACCACATGCCCACATATCACAAATACAAGTCTCAATCTCAAAATATATCTCAATACACACCAATCCAAAGGACAAAACAAATATAAATACAATACAACATACAAAGCACATCACTATCCCTTGGCCAACAGCCACCTCCTACTCTTAGTATTGTTCGTCCTCGAACAACTCTGGGTGTTGCTCAGGCATCACGGACTCACATTCCCACGTCTCCTCCTCAATGCCACGGTGCTGCTACAGCACGCGAACCAAAGGAATAGCACGACCACGCAAAAGCTTCTCCCGTCGGTCCAGAATACGGATAGGGGCCTCAACAACTAACATGTCATCCTCAATATCCAATGTCCCCCAATCGATCATATGGGTGGGGTCAGGATGATCTTTCCTCAACTGTGACACGTGGAATACATTGTGCACCAGACTCAACTGCGGTGGCAATGCTAACCAGTAGGCCACGGGCCCCACACGAGCCATAACCTCAAAAGGGCCAATAAACCGCGGAGATAGCTTGGAACTGCGCCCAAATCATCGGTGCCCACGACGTGGAGAAACACGAAGGAACACATGATCACCCACAGAAAACTCCAAAGGTCGCCGCCGCTTATCCGTATAAGATTTCTGGCAACTCTGAGCTGATAACAAGCACTAACGAATCAACTTAACCTTCTCAGTAGCCTCTTGAACCAACTGTGGTCCCAAGAGAGCTGCCTCTCCTACCTCGGTCCAACACAAGGGTGATCGGCATGGTCTGCCATACAACGCTTCAAAAGGAGCCATCCCAATGGATGCCCGATAACTATTGTTGTAGGCAAACTCCACCAAAGGAAGGTGAGTTACCCACGAACCCCGAAAATCTAGCACACAGACCCTCAACATGTCCTCCAATGTCTGATTCGTCCTCTAGTCTGACCGTCAGTCTCAGGGTGAAAGGTTGTGCTCAAGTTAAGCTTTGTCCCCATAGCCTCCAACAAGCCTACCCAAAAATGGGAAGTGAACCATGAATCTCTGTTGGACACAATCGACGATGGTACCCCATGCAATCTCACAATCTCATTCACATATAGCTGGCTCAATGCCCCAATGGAGTCCCGCTCTCGAACGGCAAGAAAATGGGCCGACTTGGTTAGCCGATCCACAATCAGCCATATCATGTTTTTCCTCCCCGTAGTGGGTGGAAGACCAGTCACAAAATCCATCGCGATGTGCTCCCACTTCCACTCCGCTATTGGTAACGGCTGCAACATACCGTGCCACCCGTTGGAATGTGTGGGGGTTGTGGGGGGGGGGTGTTTGTGTTTCGGGGGTTTTTGGGTTTTTTGGGGGTGGGGGTGTTTGTTATAAAATTTTATTGTTTAAAATTACGGGGGGGGGGGGGTCGGGGGGGGGGGGGGGGGTTTTGGTGGGTCCGAGTGGGGTGGGGGGGTGGGTTTGTGTGGGGGGGGGGGGGGGGGGGGGGGGGGTGAAAGTGGGGGGGGCTACGGGGGCACCTCGAAACAAAAGTAGCCACATCTCGTTTCATCCCAGACCACCAAAAATGCCCCCGAAGCGCATGGTACATCTTCGTACCCCCTAGATGCACTGCAACTCTAGACTGATGAAACTCCCTCATCACCTCATCTCTGAGAGGAGAAGCCACTACTAGCCGCCCCGGAAAAGACAACTCATGCTCAAGACCCTCGGTCCCATCCTTAGTTAGCTCACCAGCCTCAATACGGGCACGGAGAACCTCACACTCAATGTCACCCAATTATCCCTCCCGGACTCGCTGATACAACGCAGGTACTACAACCATAGGACTCAGCACTGTCCTACCACCACAAGTCATAGGCTGCAACTGCAACATCGCCAACTGTTCCATCAGCTTCCACTCTCTCACGGCCACCTTAGCCTTCCCATTCCTGCTCAATGCGTCAGCCACAACATTGCCCTTGCCCAGGGTATAGGCAAGAGTAAAGTCAAAGGTCTGCAAATACTCCACCCATCTCCTCTGCCTCAAATTCAAGTCCTTCTGAGTAAAGATGTACTGAAGGCTCTTGTGATCTGAGAACACTACAAACTTCTCCCCCAAAAGGTAATGTTGCCAACTCTTCAAGGCAAAGATGATAGCCACCAACTCAAGATAATGAGTAGGGTAATTCTGCTCATGAGGTTTCAGCTGTCTCGACCCATAAGCTAACACACTGTGCTCCTGCATAAGCACACACCCCAAACCAATCTTGGACGCATCACAATATACCTCATATGGGATATCCTCCCTAGGTAAACTCAACACCGGTGCAGTGGTCAAACAGGTTTTGAGGGCCTCAAATGCCTGTTAACACTTGTCAGTCCACTCAAACTTCACTCCTTTCCTGGTCAATGCCGTCAAACGGGCTGCCAAACGGGAGAATCCCTCTACAAAACAACGATAGTACCCCGCCAAGCCAAGGAAACTACGAATCTTGAAGACATTGGTTGGCCTCTCCCACGATGATACAACCTCAATTTTGGCTGGGTCCACTCTAACCCTTTCAACTGACACTACATGGCCAAGAAAATGAACCTCCTGCATCTAAAACTCACATTTGCTAAACTTAACAAACAACTGCTGGTCCCTCAAGGTTTGCAACACTGTTGCCCCAAATGCTCCACATGCTCCTTCTTGGTCTTGGAATATACCAAGATATCATCTATAAACACCACCACAAAAGAGTCCAAGTATGGAGCAAGGATCTGGTTCATCAAATGCATGAACATTGCTGGTGCATTAGTGAGCCCAAAAGGCATCACTACCCACTCATAGTGTCCATACCGGCACCGAAAGGCAGTCTTAGGGATGTCCTCTTCCCTAACCCTTAACTGATGATACCCGGACCGTAGATCAATCATGGAAGACCACTGGGCCCCACTCAACTGGTCAAATAGGTCATCTATCCGAGGCAACGGATACTTGTTCTTCACAGTCACCAAATTCAACTTCCTGTAGTCGATGCAGAGGCGTAGCGTGCCATCAGCCTTCTTTGCAAAGAGCACCGGAGCACGCCAGGGTGAGGTACTCTGCCTGATATACCCTTGGTTCACCAACTCCTCTATCTGTCTCTGAAACTCTCTCAACTCAGCTGGTCCCATACGATAAGCCACTTGGGAGATCGGACCCGTCCCTGGCACCAACTCAATAGTGAAGTCTACACTCCTGTTAAGTGGTAGACTCCTCAACTCTTCAGGAAAGACATCCTGAAATTGGTCAACAATAGCTGGCCACACCCTCTTTCCCACTTTCCCCTCCTTACCAAAGGTTAGGGCTGCCAACCTATGGGTAATGGCACCCCACTAGTCCAACACTGGCCCAGCTCGACTCGCCTCATGATCCCACTCCCCCTGCAGGGTGCAAGGAACCCCCGCAGGTGACATGAATCTTACTCGTCGCCGATAACAATCTATCTTGGCCTGGAAAGCCATAAGCCAATCCATACCCAAGATCAGGTCAAACGTCCTCATAGGCATCACATGAAAATCAAAACTAAGCTCCACATCCCCTATAGTTAACACACAGTCACGACATACGCGCCGCACCTCAATCATACCCCCCACCGGAGACTCCACTGCTAGAGGCCTCTCTGCCTCAACAAATGCTAATCCCAATCCCTCAATCAGAAGTTCAGCGACAAACAAACAAGATGCACCCGTATCAAAAAGTGCAAAAACAAGCGTACAAGAGATCAAAAGAGTACCTCTAACCACCGATGGTCATGCCCCACCCTACGCCGGTGGAGGCGGTAGCTCAGCCTCCTCCTGGGGTGTTGCATTCAGTGCAAACACCCTCCCTTGGCCCGTGCCACTGGTCGGCTCCCCCACTGGACGGTTCCCGCCATGGCTGCCTCCAGCTTCAGTCTGCTGCCGCTCAGGCCTCCCCTAAGGTCGGGTCTGGCTAAATCCTACCTGACTAGCCTGCCACTGACGCGTTGGCCTCTCTGCTGGTGCACGGAAACTAGCATCACTCCTCATGCTGGATGCCAAGCCTCCTGCTCTCCTGTTGCCACTCCTGCAAACCCTGCGCAAATGGCCCTCCCATCCACAGTTGTTGCACCGCCAGTCTTTCTTGGGACACTCCCTTTTGAGGTGGCCTTGCTCCCCACAACAAAGACAACCGCTGGGAAAACCTCCTATTGAACCTCTCCGTCTACTTCCGCCAAAGGTGAATCTTCCTGGGTTCACAGATGGTTGACCCCGGCTGCGGAAGGAACTACTATCTCTCTCCTCTGTCTTGGGCCTCTTGGATCATGAATCCCTATCTGACCCACCCTGCAACGGGCGACCCTGATGGGCCTGCCTCCCATCATCCAGCCCTCTCTCAGCTATACGAACCGTCTCAACAACCTCAGCATAAGTCCTCAAACGCAGAATCACCACCCTCTGCCTAAGGGCTGGCCTAAAACCCAAAGTGAACTTGTGGGCCTTCAGGTCCTCCTTTGCCAGGTCTCAGGAGCAAATCTACTCAAACTCTAGAACTCACGCTCATACTCGGGCAACATCCTCAATCCCTGCCTCAAGCTGCTGAATTCCTCCCTCTTTTGCCACCTCAGCGACTCGGGGAAGAACTCATCATGGAAAAGCTGTAAGAACTCGTCCCACAACATGTACTGCATAGTACGGCTTCCCGTGACACTCAGCCACCATTCCAAAGCATTGCCCTCCAGCTGCCGAATGGCCAACCTCACCTTATCCTCTTCCCGGGGTAGGAGAAAGGAAAAGACATGCTCAATTTGCCTCAACCAGTGCTCAGCTATCACTAGGTCCCCCTCCCCCTTAAATCTTAAAGGTTGTTCCTTTCGGAACCTCATCACCACGTCATCCTCTCCACGAATCAGTACGCCACCTAGCGAACTCTCACGCTCACGAGGTAATTCCCCTTCTGGTGGTGGCGGTGGTGGCACCACCTGCTATGCTACCATCTCACGGCTCACCTCCTCCCGAACTTCTTGTCGGATACCTTCCCTTAGCTCCTGGATTTCTAGTCGGATGCCTTCTCGCGACTGTGCCAACAACAGCGCATGTCCTCCAGCAGACTACCCCGCACCCGCGCCCTCATGGGCAAATGACTCATCAGCCACTGCCCCT
Organism: Taxillus chinensis; assembly: GCA_023512835.1. Taxonomy (NCBI): domain Eukaryota; kingdom Viridiplantae; phylum Streptophyta; class Magnoliopsida; order Santalales; family Loranthaceae; genus Taxillus; species Taxillus chinensis. Next base: position 52,425,933 of record CM042084.1, read on the forward strand.
GACGCACGTGTCGCTCTCCTCGGTGGCATTCTTACTACACGATGTAAGAAGGACAACCATCAAAACGCATTCATAATCTATCGCGTGTCACTACCTCTATCCCATCTATCAATTCTACCATCACATGGCATGTCACACGTACATTACATCAATCCACATGCATCAATCCACATTATACACAGCTTATTCCACATTGCACACAGCTCAAACAAACAAGGACTTTCCCTTGTCGTCATACTCAAAGTATTCCAAGAAAAATCAGAGTTGCACATTTCACACTTAATCATGTTATTCATGCTTTCCTACCATATGTACAACTTTATCACAGTTTCCACACAATCATACATGAGCAGCAAATGCAACTAGTGCCCTAATGCCAATGCATGCAAATCCTACCACAAAACTGGACTACCCCAAGTACACCTTAAGAGGCTCAAAGAGGACCATGTTGATCAGGCATGTCCCTCCAGGCTCCTCCAAAGGACTCAAGATAACCAATCCGCCCACTACCCTAGGCTAACTAGACCATGCTCTGATACCATATTGTCACACCCCGGATTTCCAACCCAAGGAAACCAGTTCGTGACTCCCCTTTACCCACCCGGTGGGCAAGGGGTTAGGATACAATACTCCCACACAGGACATCATACACTACACAACTGATATTCAGAAAGACAAAATCATAAATTTATTAAATTCAAATCCGGATAAATGTTTACAAATCCACATGCCTTTATTACAATAAAATCCACTTTACAATATTTCCCTACTGGGGTACAAAGCCTCTCAAAAATAATAATACAAATAACATTAAGCAAAACCACAAATAGAACTATTGTCCACCTTGGTGTTCCCACCTAACGCCTGTAGGTCCCTGAGAAAAACAGAACACAGTAGGAGGGGTGAGCAACCACAGCTCGATAGGGCTCAAGTCTCCCAAACCCATCCCATGCACCTAACCACTACATGAGAACGTGTACTAGGGCAGTGTCGTGGCAGTAGTAAATACAAGTAAAGCACACCACTCAAATGGGCGCAACCACATCCCTAGCCCCGCTGGCTCCATAGCCTCACAGGCTACCAATATCACAGCCTTCCAGGCTAACAATTTAACCGCCTCTTAGGCAAATGTTTAACCGCCTCTCAGGCAAATAGTTTAATCGCCTCTTAGACAAATAGTTTCCATAGCCTCTCAGGATAACAATCAAACAATCAAACACATAACATACATTTCTGCCACACAGGCATAAAATCAAACGCACGACATGTGCACATTCACGGGTTCTCAAAATCAGCCACATGGGCTTAAAATCAAACACATAATAGGCATAGCCACACAGGCATATTATCAAACACATAATAGGCATAGCCACACAGGCATATTATCAAACACATAATAGGCTTAGCCACACAGGCATATTATCAAACACATACACACCATTGAAGGCCAACATCCATAGGAGATCACACCTATATGGATTTATGTATATTTACATATATACTCAAGAAGCCACAGGCCAAAACCCTAGGATAGATTCAAGGAACAGAACCCCTACCTCAAGGATCCTTCACGTTCTTGCCTCCACGCCAAACGTCGTCCACTCTCGCAAATCACCACAGCAAGACCAGAAGTTCTCACTCTCTCTCTCTCTCTCTCTCTCTCTCTCTCTCTCTCTCTCTCTCGACGGCTGCGGTGGCTGACGGAAAACCCCAAACCTAAAACAAGGAGACCTCCACCTCTTTATATAGACACAAAATATCAAAACAACGTAGTTTTGATTAAGTGAACCCCAGCATCAAAATGACGTAGTTTTGATGACACACTATAACCTTTCCGCATCCATACAAGACAAAATACCCACAGTTCCAACTTGCCCCTTTAGGAAAAGATGATTAGAATCAAAAAACCAAGGTAATGGTGCAAAAACATGGCTGCACCTGACAAACACTATTGTCATGTGCAAGCTCCAAATGCCCTAAGATTTTTCCCCAAGCTTTAGAACAACGTTAGGAAGGCTCCCATGCAAAAACCTCACTGCCCGTGACAACCATTGTCACGTGCAGCCCCAAAAAGCTTCCTCTTGGGCTCAAATCTTGCCCCTAGCTTTCTCACCATCAAACAAAGTGTTCTAGCCAATGTGTGTTGGAATAAAATTCCCTAAAACCCAACAATTGCCACTCAAAAGGCATAACTGTGACTAACTCCTCACATCCCAAAACACGGGTCATTACAACCAACCCCTTTTTTTATTGATGGATTCCAGCCTTTGTTTTGTGGTTGGAAGACCTGTGTGGAAAATAAGGCTGCTTGTGATTACCTTTTTGTTTTATTGTGAGCACTCGTGTCCAACAGGCATTGAAGAGCATCTGCCCAGCTAAGCCCATGAAACAATAGTGAGCATACCCGTGAATAGGCCAATCAAGGAAGGACAAAGGTCGGTAGGGTCAGGAAAAAGCTAGGCACGCAAAACTGAAAAGGAATGACCTAAAACCAGTTCGTGTCAGGAAGAAGCTCAAAAGAAAGAAATTAGCTAATTCCAATCTGTTCAGGAAGAAGCTAGACACAAAAAACTAAAAAGGAATGACCTAAAACCAGTTTGTGTTCGGAAGAAGCTCAAAAGAAAGAAATTAGCTAATTCCAATCTGTTCAGGAAGAAGCTAGGCACACAAAACTGAAAATGAATGAGCTAAAACCAGTTTGTGTCAAGAAGAAGCTCAAAAGAAAGAAAGTAGCTAATTCCAGTCTGTTCAAGAAAACGCTAGGCACACAAAACTGAAAAGGAATGAGCTAAAACCAATTTGTGTTAGGAAGAAGCTCAAAAGAAAGAAATTAGCTAATTCCAGTCTGTTCAAAAAGAAGCTAGGCACACAAAACTGAAAAGAAATGAGCTAAAACCAGTTTATGTCATGGAGAAGCTCAAAGGAAAGAAATTAGCTAATTCCAATCTGTTCATGAAGAAGCTAGGCATAAAAAACTGAAGATAAATGTACTAAAACCAGTTTGTGTCAAGAAGAAGTTCAAACAAAGGAAACTGGACCGCACCGAGTTTGATGTTGTATGTCATGATGCATGTTGCTATAATGATTGTTTGATGCTTGCATGAAGGGTGCATGCATGCACAATATAATGGGATATGGCATCTGATGTTGCATGAATGCATGGTTATACAATGATATATGATGTTTGCATGATTTGTTAAGGGAGCTTAACCCGTTGGTGGTGCTGGGATACTTTTTGGACGGGGGAAATGATCTAGTAGCTCTCTTGAAGTTTGGCCTGCTGCGGGAAACTTATTTGATTTTTGGAGGACATATGTCTTGGAGCAGTTATCTAGCTGAACTAAATTTGTTGAATGACATGCTAAGGAACCCTACTAGGGAATAGGCTTTTTATTTAAAAACACACATGCAAAATTTTGAAACTTGAAACAAAGCTTTGATGTACGTTCAGTCACAACTTGTTGTCCTCTTCTGATAGAGGTAATAATGTTTGGGTTATCCTGGTATAGCTTTCAGCTGGGGATGTATTTTATTTCGAACCCCAGTTGACTGGGCTGAATGGGAATTCTGATGGTTTGAGTCAGTGCTCAGGGCTAGGTTGAAGATATTGTTTGTTTGTTTACTTCTGAGGTTTGGGGACTTATCAAAGCTTTCGCTTGTCGGTCAGATTATCTTTGTGCATTGCAGTGAAGGGACTTCTTTTGAAAGGATTTGGTGGGCTTGGTATTGGGGTGCCTGAGTGTGTCAGTCCTGGGCCTCGAAGTTAGGTGCTCTTGGGCCTTGAGTGTTTGACCTTCCTTTTGTGGCTTTTCACTTTTGCTCTTAGTGCCCTTTTTGGGTTTTCACTAAGCCTGCCTTGTTTTCTACTTGTTGTTCCTTCTACCTAGTAGGTGGCTTTGTATTTTACCCTTTGTTGGACCCTAATTTATCCGGGTTGGACAAATTTTATCAAACGCAATTTTCTTCCACGCCACCTCGATTTGTTGAAATTTTGCAGAGCGATGGAGTTATGACCCATGAGCCACAAATGCCTAATTTCAAAAATTATTCAAAAGGTCTCCAAATTCCAAAGAGGCGGTCCGAGGCAATAAAAAAATCCAATTCGAGGATCAACACAATTAACTGCGCTCCATTCTGAGGTCAAACGAAGAAGATATAGTCAAAATAGCGTTCGGGCTGCCATCGGGGGTCAAAACGGTAATTGATCTTTCACACGAAGCTCCGGATCAGGTCACGAACCTCATAATCTCATCCTACTCGTCGTTCTGAGAATTTTGACATATATATTGTATATATTTGCTCCCGGGGCCATTTTCATTAAAAATCAAAATAAATACGTTTTTCGGTAACAAATAATCTCAGTACAGGCTTGCCGTAAAAATGAGATCTTTTCAAATAAAATTGGCACGGGGTCACTCGTCCTGACGCCCTGAGTCCAAAAACAATTTTTTCGAGATGTTTTGAAGTTCGGGTCGTCCTACCGATCCCAAAAACTGAAAGACGTCAGTTAAAAAACCAAAAACAATTAGTTTCTACTTTTTATTTTCTTTTCCCGCCCGCCCTAGGCCAGATGTCGACCTCTTATTGGCTAAAAGAAATAAAACCCAAAAAATAATAAACCAAAATAACAAAAAAATCAAATTAAAACAAAATAAAAAAAATAATAACAAAAACAAAAACAATTTTCCAGCCACAAATCGCGTCTCCCTTATCTCCATCACCTGCCCCATTGTCGTCTTCCCCCTCTCTCCTTCCCTAACCTCATCTCCATCATCAGAGCCACGCAGCAGCCGCCGGGATCTCGGAGGACCACCGGACCACCGCGCCAACTCACCCCTCCAGCCAGCCGGACTCAACCATGGTTCAAACCATGGTTCTTCCCCCCCTCCTCTCAAACCCTAGCGCCTTGCCTATAAAACCCCAATCTTCAATCGATAAACTCACTGGCCGGCCCAAAATCAAAATCGAGCACAACAATCATCGTTCCTTCATCTCACGCGTCTTCCCATATCCTCTTTGGCCAGCCCCCAAAAATCACCATCGTTCCCTCATCACTACCATCCTCTCTCGGCTCCCTCTCTGGCAGCTGAGAGGAAACTCTTCATCCTCCCCTTGTCTCTCTCGAATGTCATGCCCCGGATTTCCAACCCAAGGAAACCGGAACGTGACCCTCCCTTTACCCGAGTTTGGATAAAGAGGATAGAGTACGACATACACTTCACACTTTATAATCAAATACAAAATCATATATTTATTAAGTTCAAACATATAAATGTGCCCAAACATGTTTTTTTATTACATAAAACTCCTCATTACAACATATCCCCAGTGGAGTTACAAAGCTCACACAAAAACAACGAAACTCAAATAATAATAAACAAAGCCACAAAACATGTTGGAAATATAGGATTTGATGAAGCTGCCAAAATATAGTCTAAGTCTGGAGACTCGAAGAATCGAAGGTCGTAGGGTCGAAGGGTCAAAATTCGTAGAAGTGAAACTGTCATAGGACGTATTGGCGAGAGACTCGTAGACTCGTAGAGTCTGGAGACTCAAGGCGAAACCGTGATAGAACATTGCGACTCGTAGATCCAGGGTTGAAGGTCGTAGACTCATAGTACGGAAAAGAGAGTGTTACTGTAAGTGTCAATAATCTCGGAGACTCGTAGAGTCGAAAAAGTGTTAAGAACAGTAACCAAAGCTAAATGACTCGTAGACTCATAGACTCTTAGAGTCCCCATAAATAGTTTCGTCAATTAACAGAACTTCAATTGTCACTAGACTCGAAGACTTGTAGAGTCGTAGGGTCGAAACCTTCGATCACTGTTAAGAAAATAGGACTCGTAGACTCGTAGATCGAAGGTCATAGAGTCGAAGCCTTCAAACAGTGTAAAGAAAACCGGACTCGTAGACTCGTAGGTTGAAGGTCGAAGAGTCGATGCTATAAAGACTGGCAAACAAATGAAACTGTAACTCAAGGGTCGTAGAGTCGTAGACTCGTAGACTCAAGGGACACAGTCACTATAGAGAAATTGCCAACACTTCCAGACTCGGAGATCAATGGCGGAGAATTGTAGCTAAAGGGTCGTAGCTATACAGGAACCCAGTTTATGAGCCTCTGTGAAAGACTAAGGAAGAAAAGCGAAGTTAAAGACTCGTAGAGGCGAAGATTTTCAGACCACTTAGACAAATATAGTAAACTAAGAGACCCGAAGGTCGTAGACCTGAAGAACTAGAGTCGTAGACTCGTAGCTACAATAACAGGTAGATTAGCTGAACTCGAAGAAGTCACTCTAAGCGTTATTCGAAGAGTCGTAGGCTCGTAGAGTCATAGACACGCAGAGTCGTAGACTTTAGTTAACAGAGTGACATAAAAGACTAATCCAACTTGACCTCCAGCCTCGAAGACTCGAAGATGTGAGTCGTAGACTCGCAGAAACACCATAAAGCCTGAAGCAAAAACTCGCAACTTTCTACAGGTGCTAACTGAAATCTTCGAGTCACCGAACCTACGAGGCATCTACCTCCGAGACAAACTTACAACCCTAAACACAACCACTTAGCGATATTGTCATCTAGGGTTTGTACAACAAGTCTGCGTCGTCCCGAGCAGTTGAGCACATTAATGACACATTAATTACTGCCAACTACCATCCACGGATGAACGGCCAAGATCGACTGCATGCCAAATATGCAGTATGGGCAACTGATCCGCAAATCAAAGCAGATCAACCCATCCCCTGACATTCCGCATTTTCAGTGGCGGGAAGTCAGTCTGTCGGGATGGACAACTTGGCGCACGAGCACTTTAATCTTAAAAATATATCTCTCACGCACTTAGCGACAAAATCAAGAGTTTAAACTCTCTCAAAAGAAGGAAACACATAGAACACAAGATATTGGTTCTGACGAACTTAGTAGAAAAATAATTTTTTGCAGAACAAACAAAAAGAGTTCCAACACCAGAGAGAGGGACTTGGAGAGAAATTGAAAAACTGTTGTGCGCCGTGTGCATCAAGAATAAGAGCAATCTGTTTGAATACTCACGAATCTCTTGTTCATCAAAGATCTAGCACTTTCATAAAGTCCTGATCTCAGTGTTGTTAGTTCTACACACTCGGATCTATCCTAAACCATCTCTTTTACAATAGAGATCTGTTGAGAAAAGAGCATTTACGCTTATCTCAATTTTGTCTGATAGTTCATTATCACTCACCTTATCCTTACAATACTTCTGTCATCTTCTCCATAAATACTTCCATCATAGTCATCTGTAGTAGGAATCCATAACCCAGCTAACAGTCTAGCTTTCGCACACGAAGAAAGTCTATTCACCCCCCCCCCCCCCCTCTAGACTCACTTTGGGACCTACAATTGGTATCAGAGCAAGTTCTACAACTCCGTAGAGATCCCTAATGGCCGACATGGATTCTAGCAGTGTATCTCCAACTCCCGAGCAAGCTCCAGTTCCTGTTGAGGAACTTGAAGCCAGTCGTATTCCAGAAGAAGGAGCGACTGGAGATCAGGAGCAGGAAGAACCGAGTACCAGTAGCAATAAGAAAGAACAAGAAGACTTCTATGATGTCTTGCCTGGCTCATCCTCCCAAGTACCTATGTGCACACCCGCACGGTTTTCCAAATGGAAAGCGAGAATGAGAGCACACCTAGACATGCTCGACACCTATCTCTGGGAAACAATAAAGAATGGACCTTTCACCCCAAAGAGTATGCAGACAGGTCGGCTAATGACGAAAGACCCAGATAGTTAGTCTAAGGTGGAGCAGACCTTTCACACCTAGACTCACCTTATCCTTACAATACTTCTGTCATCTTCTCCATAAATATTTCCATCATAGTTATATGTAGCAGGAATCCATAACCCAGCTTCATCTAGCTTTCGCACACGAAGAAAGTCTATTCACCCCCCCCCTCTAGACTCACTTTGGGACCTACGAAACAGAACTGCCTTCAACTTGGGTGTTTCCGCCTAACGCCTGTAGGTCCCTGTAGAAAAACCAAACACAGTAGGAGGGGTGAGCAACCACAGCTCAGTAGGGATCATGTCTCCCCAACCCGTCCCATGCTCTAGCATCTACATGCCATGTGTACAAGTGCGGTGTCGTGATACAATAATTTCAGCAGACATAATAAACAACCACATCAGCAATTACAATCTTCCACTACCACACTAAAGGTAACACTTTAACCACAAGTGATTTAACCGCCTCTTCGGGCCAATGATTTACCCGCAAGTGATTTAACCGCCTCTTCAGGCCAATGATTTAACCGCAAGTGATTTAACCGCCTCTTCAGGCCAATGATTTAACCGCAAGTGATTTAACCGCCTCTTCAGGCCAATGATTTAACCATAAGTGATTTAACCGCCTCTTCAGGCCAATGATTTAACCGCAAGTGATTTAACCGCCTCTTCAGGCCAATGATTTAACCGCCTCTCGGGCAAATAGTTTAACCGCCTCTGGGCATAGTTTCCACACCTCACAAGCTAACATGATCAGTCCCGGGCTTCCACCACCGGGTGTACAAGCAAACACGCGGGACACATGGCCATACGGCATAACATCAAACACTTAATATGCATGGTCACACGGGCATAACTTCAAACACTTAGCATGCATACATTCACAAACTCACAAATCCAGCCACACAGGCATATTATCAAACACGTTCTAAGCATATACACACAGGCATTTTATCAAATATTTAACGTGCACTAACTACCCAACATCGAAATCACACCAAAACGGGCCAGGGCCAACATTCATATAGGAGGTACACCTATATGAATTTACATATAAATATTATAACGACGACCATAGAAACTCAGAAAAACATCTACGCATGGCTAACCCCGAACGGACCGGGAAGACAGAACCCACCTTAAAGAAGATCCTCCTTGCTCCCGCGCTAGACACCGTCCTCCCCACGCAAGACGCTCCTGGCAAAGCGACCGGCCTTCCTTCCCTCTCTCCGGCTCTCTCTCTCTCTCTACGACGGCCGGGGGGGGGGGGGAAGAGAACCCTAACCCTAGAACAAAGAGTCTTCACCCCTTTATATAGATAACTCAAACCCCAAAACGACGTAGTTTTGATTAAATGAATCCCAGCATCAAAACGGTATCATTTCGATGACAGACTACAACCTTTTTGCAACCACACATGGCAAGGCACTCCTAATTTCACCATGGTCCTTTAGCAAAAGAGGATCAGAACAACAAGACAAGGGTAATGGAGGCTACACGTGAGAAAGCATTCTCACGTGCATTCTCACGGGCACCTGCAAATGCTCTATAATTTCACCACAAGACTTTGAACAACATCAGGAAGGCTCCCATGCAAAAATCTCACTGCACGTGAAAAGCCATTCTCACATGCACTCCCTATTGGGCTCAAACTTTGCCTCTTGCTTGCTTATCAACATACAAGATGATTTAGCCAAAGTGTGTGGAAAGAAAACTCCCTAAAACCCAACAATTTCCACCCAAAAAGGCAAAACTGAGACTAACTCCTCACATCCCAAAATACGGGTCATTACATCGAAGGACCCCAAAACCACAACCTAAAACTCGCCGCCCTCATTGACTCCAAAAACCCGAACCAAAAATCACCCTTTTCCTCCGCCCTTCTCCGACGAACCAACACCCTACCTCCCTCGCTAAACAAATTTCACCCACGACGTCCACAACACGAGCCCTTTCCTTTCCCAAAACAGACACCTCCCCTTTGTTCCCTTTGACCGGCACCATACTTGCTGGTCATCGTGTAGCCAGACACCACTGCCACGGCTGTCGTTTCATGGTCACCATGGGAAGAGCGTAGGGCTCCTGGTTTCATTCCACGGCATCGCGATGGTTGGACGGAGGCGTAGGGAGACGTTGAGGACACTTAAAAGGCATAGAGGGCACCCATCCGTCATTACCATTGTTCAGTTAGGAACTTGCAAGAGGGCATCCCAGTTCGTAGCTTTGGCGAAGAGGAGATCGTTTTGATTGAGTGGTTGGTTTACATTCATTTTGTTCTGCTTTTGCATGGTCAGTCTTGCGTATGGTTGTAAATCCTGCTATGTCTTTGTCTGAGTTTTGAACTAGTTCATTTGTGTTAAACTGCAATAGGTTGCTATGGTTAATAGGATACAGGTTTGTGTGCTTACTGCTTGCTAAAAAAAGAGTTTGTGTGTGTGTCGTGCTTACTGCTTGTTGAAAAAAAGGGGTTCGTGTGTGTTATTGTTGCTGTTTGTCATGCCCACTACTTGCTGGAAAAAAAAAAAGGAGTTTGTGTGTTTGTTGTGTTTGCTGTTTGTCATGCTTTCTGCTTGCTGGGAAAATGTCATGCTTACTGCTTGTTGGGAGTGAGATAGAAAAGGAGACAAGGGGTTCGTGTGTGTGCTGCTTGCTGGTGTTATCCAGTTTGAGTCAATGTTTTTGTACTGAAAGCTTAAAAACATGGAGTCCATTCTGTTGATTGTCCATCGTTCGTCTTGCCTCTTGTTTCCATTATGTTTTCTGTTGCTTTGATTTTAGGCCTGACGGATGGGAATTTTTGACGGAATATCCATTGTTTGTTGTCTTGTGTTTGTCTCAAATTGTCAATATGAATTTATGTCCTCATTGTGTGATTTGTCATGGTTACTACACCTTTGGATCGCCTGTTCTCCTGCTGTTTTTCTTGTTTTTCCTGTGATATCTACTTCTGAGTGTGTGTGGCGAGTCCCTGGTGTGGAAGCCATGCCTCCCTGTACGGTTTTGCCTCCATTTTGGTCAGCATGGATGTTGTAGACGTGATAGGCCTAGAATTTGATTTTGTATTTGCCTTCTTTTGTATTTTGTTTTGTGTATTTCTTTTTCTTTTTTTTTAGGAGATTGTATTAGTTTTGTGCCTGGAGCATTTTTATGACTTGGGATTATGTAATATGTAATGTAAATCAAGCATATGAAAAAAAATACAAAAAAAAAAGAGAGAAAAAGAAAAGCAAAAAAAAGAGCAAAAAAAAAAAAAGAATACAAAAAAAAGAGAGAAGAAAAAAAGAAAAAAGAAAAAAAAGGGGGCAAAAAAAAAAGAGAGCTTGTTTTTACTTTGTGGATGGCACTCTCACACACATCACTTGTGTTTGTGTTTATTCATTTTGTTTAGTATTGTTTTTTTTAAATGCCTTTTAAATAAAAAATGTTTTCCAAAAAAAAAAACCAAAACAAAACAAAACAAAGCCCTTTTTCCAGTTTAAAAACATTTCCTTAAAATAAATTTTCTTTTAATTGCAAACGTTTTCCAAACAAAAACAAAAAAAAAACAAAAAAACAAAAAAACAAAAAATGTTTTAACTTGAGTTTTATTTTTAGCATTGAGCTTTTCCTTTTGACCTTTCTTCATTAGTTTTCACCCTTAACATTATGGTGCATATTTAGTTTAAGAACTTAGCTTAAAAAAGTAAAACCATAGAATTCTCCTTTAAAGGCTTAGGACAAACTGGACATAACTTTACTTTAACAAATAACTTAGAAAAAGATAAAAAAGAGTAGACCCTTTGGCTACATGTGGAGTGAATATCACCTTTAAATTAGTTAACTTTAGGTCAAACAGTTAAAAGAAAGTAGAAACCTCCAAATCTAATATAGGTACCGAAAGGGTGTCGTGGGGGTGCTAGTCCTTCCCCACGCATAACCAACTCCCGAGCCCATCCCTAAGTAGCATAGATATTTTCCTTTTTAGGTGACCAATCGCACCCAAAAATGGTTGGTGGCGACTCCGTATTTTTCACCATTCGGATGGAGGTTGGGGGGAGCTGCACCCCAAAAGCGGTTTCCCCCTAGACGAAATTCGGTGATGACAGCTGGTGACTCCGTTGGGGATAGTTAGAGAGTTAGGCCTAGGATTAAGATTAGGAGGTTTATTATTTGTTTTAAATTATTTTTATTCCTTCATTCTTTATTCTTTATTTAATTGATTTATTTACTGCGCTTAATTGCCGTTGTATGATAGTTTTGATTTACGCTCTTTGATGTCATGACAGTTGTGTTTTACCGCTTTTCCTAAATCATTACATTCATGCATAAACCTTCTACCCGGGTTTCTATCACAGTTTAGGTTAGCGAGGTTTATTAGGGTGCCCTGCGCGTTGATAATTATCCGCAAAGGGACCCCGGTGTAATGACCCGTATTTTGGGATGTGAGGAGTTAGTCACAGTTTTGCCGTTTTGGGTGAAAATTGTTGGGTTTTAGGGAGTTTTCTTTCCACACACTTTGGCTAAATCATCTTGTATGTTGATGAGCAAGCAAGAGACAAAGTTTGATCCCAATAGGGAGTGCACGTGAGAATGCACGTGAGAAGGGCTTTTCACGTGCAGTGAGATTTTTGCATGGGAGCCTTCCTGATGTTGTTCTAAGGCTTGTGGTGAAATTCTAGAGCATTTGGAGGTGCCCGTGAGAAGGGTCTTTCCCACGTGCAGCCTCTATTACCCTTGTTTTGTTGTTCTGATCCTCTTTTGCTAAAGGACCATGGTGAAATTATGAGTGCTTTGCCCTATGTGGTTGCAAAAAGGTTGTAGTCTGTCATCAAAACTACGTCGTTTTGATGCTGGGATTTATTTAATCAAAACTACGTCGTTTTGGGGTTTGAGTTATCTATATAAAGGGGTGAAGACTCTTTGTTCTAGGGTTAGGGTTCTCTTCAGCCACCGCAGCCGTCGCAGAGAGAGAGAGAGAGAGAGAGAGAGAGAGAGAGAGAGAGAGAGAGAGATTCGGCCTTTGCTGCTGTTGGACCCCATTTTGTCCGGGTTGGACATACTAACCCCATATTGATATACCTTTCTGCCCATGCCATATACCTTATTGAACAAGTCCACAATGATCCCATACTTCCAAGGAATGGTCTACCCCAATCGGCACGAGATGGATACAATTGACACGGATGGGGGAGTTCAAAATTAATGACTTTTGCTACAAGTCCTTGAAGCGCCCCAAGACCAACACCAGGTGATGGAGGATGAAAATTCGAGACCAACGCACTTGACCGAGCTCAAATCGGACTTAAAATGAAGAAGTTATGGCCAAAACAACTTTCGTTGGAAAAAGTCAAACTTGCCAAAAGACGGTCAATGCCCCTGGTCAAACTGCCCGCAAAAGTGATCATGCGAAACCCTTCAAAATGCCTATGTAGGCGAATACGGATCTCCCCAAACAATTCCTGGAAGGTTACCCATTTTTGCATTTTTGGTGGGGGTAAAAAGGTAATTAAAAGTTAAAAAAAAAAAACTTCGGGGTTGACCATTGACCGTTGACCTGCCGACACTGCGACCCGTTGACCTTCGAAGCCTCGAAGCCCGAAGCCCCGAAGCCTCGAAGCCCCGAAGCTCGAAGCCCCGAAGCCTCGAAGCTCGAAGCCTCGAAGCCCCGAAGCCCCGAAGCCTCGAAGCCTCGAAGCCCGTTGACCTGCTGATTCCACCTTCGACCCTTCGACCCCCGAAGCTCCGACCCTGCCGACACTCCGACCTTCGAACCTTGACCTGCAATACCAGTAAGTTTTTGGCCCGTTGACCGTTGACCTTCGACCTGCCGACACTTCGACCCGTTGACCGTTGACTTTTGCCCCACTGAAATTTGACCCACCGAAGCTTCGACCCTGCCGACACTTCGACCCTCCGACCCTGTTTTTTTGCCTTAGCTGATTTTTCTCGCTGACCTCCTCGCTGGCTTATTTTTCTCGCTGGTCGTTCACGGGGTTCGTCTTCTGCGCTGGCCACCTAACAAAGAATCATTTCTCAACGACCTGTCGGTCACATGTGCTGCTAAAATACAAACTTGAAAACGGCAATCACGAGATGCCCTGTTTCCCGCACACGCTGTCCTCCCGACAAGGCATTAAAACCTGCAAATTAAAATACTGCATCAAATAATGCAGCAATTATGACAGTCCAGCCAAAAAACTCTTCTGCAGCACTTTAAAAAGAGCCCTCATCGTCCCAGCGCAAGGGAGAGAGGCTGGAGAGAGAAAAAAAATTCGTGGAAAAAAGAAGAGTGTGGGTTTTCGTTGGAGAGAGAGTTCTGAAAAAAAAAAAGAGAAAAAGAGATCTGTCATAAGAAAAAACAGTTGCCCGTCCCTGCAAAAAAAAAAAAAAAAAAGAGAGAGGGAGTTCTTTGAGAGAAGCAGGAAGAAGCTCGTTGAGAAAAAAAAGGGGAAAACCTGTTGTCACCCTCCATCAGTCCAGTACAGAAAAAGAAAGAAAAAACAGAGAGCCCCTTTATCATTGAAACCCTGCTACCATTCACATCCTTCCTTTATCCCAGTGCAGACAAAGAGAGAAAAAAAAAAAAAAGAGTAAAAAACACAGAAGAGACCCCTGCTACTATTCCTCATTCCAGCGCAAACAGAGAGAGAACAGCAAAAAAACACAATTCCAGTTCCGCTCTTCTTTTTCTTTTCTCTTCCTACGTTTTCATCAAAACAAAAACAACCGTTTCTTCATTTCCTATTCCTTACACCTTATACCCCTTCCCCTCAATTCCAGCCAAAAAATCTTAATCCCAAAAATACATATCACCTTCCTTTCTCACGATTTACTCAGAACCCAGAAATTTACTTTTTTCATCTTCTCTCATCTCCACACATCGTTACAATCTCCCAACTACTCTTTGCTATCTGCGGGATTGGAGCTCGGTAGCTATTGGTGCAGATAAGGATCCCAAACAGAAATCCGGTGGAAGCCCCAAAGTCAGTTCCATATTTTACTTCTTTTACTTATGCATATTCATATTTAATGTGATTTTTTTTTATTATTTTGTTTGGCTGTTGGGTATAGGGCGTGTGTTTCTTGTATTATTCATTTGTTTGTTCCCCCCCCCCCCTGAAGTCATATATATCTGTTGTATATGTGTACCTTGTAATATGTAAAGTATAGCACAAAAAAAAAACAACAAAAGAAAAAAGAGAGAGAGCAAAGGGAAAGGATGAAGAAAAAGAAAAAAAAAGAAGAAGAAAAAGAGTGATTTTATTTTTGTGGATGTCACACTCACACACTCCACATTTATTTTGATATATGCATTTTCAATTTCAAAAAAAAAAGGAAACACAAAAAAAAAAAAAACAAACAAACATGTCTTTTAAAAAAAACGTTTTCAATAAATAATTTTCAAAATGTTTTCAAAAAAAAAAAAAAAAAACAAAACAAAACAAAACAAACAAACAAAAAAACAAAAAAAACAAAACAAAACAAAACGTTTTTTCAATAAAATATTTTTTAAAAAAAATCTCTTCAATAGCACGTTTTGAAAATGTTTTCATAAAATGTATTCCCAAATGTCTTTCAAAAACAAAAAAAAACAAAACAAAACAAAACCAAAAAAAACCAAAAAAAAGGGGAAAATAAAAAACCAGTTTTTTAGGACTTAAATTTCCAAAAGAAAAACCAAAAACAAACCCATAGGATCCCATTCCCCACTTCAAACAAAAACCCAAAAAAAAAAAACTTTTAGGATTCCCTTTAGAAACCTAGGGTAAATCAATCTTAACCATAACTTCGACAAATAACTTAGTCAAATAAAAATAGACTTTTTAGGAAATTTAACCTGATCCACAAGAAGATAAATAAAAACCTCCTCCTCCTAAATTAGATACCGAAAGGGCGTTGTAGGGGTGCTAATCCTTCCCTACACGTAACCAACTCCCGAACCCATCTCTGATAACGCAGACCACACACTTAAAACTACTCAAAGTAGAGGGTATCCAACTGTACCCCAAAAACAGTTGGTGGCGACTCTAAAAATTCTCACCATTGGTTTAGTTTGAGCTCACCCCAAAAAGGGCCCGGACAAAAACCAGTGATGACAGCTGCTGTGGTGTTTCTCGTGGGCGGACGATGTTTGGCGTGGGAGCAGGATCGTTGCTTTGGTGAAACGTATTCCTACAGGTAGGGGTTCTGTCTTTCCTGGTCTGTTCCGGGGTTAGGCACTGCGTAGATGTTTTACCGAATTTCTATAGCTGTTGTTATAATACTTATATGTAAATTCATATAGGTGTGACCTCCTATATGAATGTTGGCCTTCAATAGCGTTTTGGTGTGATTTTGATGTTGGGTGGGCAGTGCATGTCAAATGTTCAATAAAATGCATGTGTGAATATGTTTGTGTGACAATGCCCAGTAGGTGTTTGATAATATGCCAGTAAGGCTGGAATTGTGAGTTGGTAAAGGTGTGCATGCTAAGTGTTTGTTTTTATGCCTGAGTGGTTGGGTTTATACATTTGTGAATGTGTGCCTACTACGTGTTTGATTTTATGCCTGAGTGGCTATGTGTACACTATTTTGTGAAACCCGGTGGCTGAGGAAGCCCGGGACTATTTTGTGAAACCCAGTGGCTATGGAAGCCTGGGACTGTTTTGTGAAACCTGGTGGCTGTGGAAGCCCGGGACTACTCTTGGAAACCCGGTGGCTGTGGAAGCCCGGGACTGCTCTTGGAAACCCGGTGGCTGTGGAAGCCCGGGATGTTTCATGTGCTTGCTTTGTGTGGTCATGGAAATAATGGTATTTGCTGATATAGCTTGCTAGTATATTTGTTGAAATAATTGTATCACAACATTGCACTTGTACACATGGCATGTAGATGCTAGGAGCATGGGATGGGTTGGGGAGACATGATCCCTACTGAGCTGTGGTTGCTCACCCCTCCTACTGTGTTTGGTTTTTCTACAGGGACCTACAGGCGTTAGGCGGGAATACCCAAGTTGGAGGCAGTTCTGTTTTGTGGCTTTGTTTATTATTATTTGAGTTTCGCTGTTTTTGTGTGAGCTTTGTAACCCTAGTGGGAGAATATTGTAATGAGTTTTATGTAATAAAAGCATGCTTGGGCACTTTTGTACGTTTGGACTTAATAAAAATATGATTTTTGTCTCTCTAAATATAAAATGTGAAGTGTATGGTATCCTGTGTGAGCATGTTGTATTCTATCCCCTTTATCCAGCATAAAGATCCGGGCAGTTTTAATCTCCCTTGTGTGATTGGCAATGCACCGCAGCAGCAGGCCTTATGTGATTTAGGGGCCAGCATCAATTTGATTTCCTTTGCTTTGTACAAGCAGCTTGGGCTTAAGGGCATGAAGCCCACTTCCATATCATTGCAGTTTGCTGACCGGTCTACTGGAAGGCCTGAAGGGATAATTGAAGACGTGTTAGTCAAAGTGGGATAATTGCAGCAGGCCTTATGTGATTTAGGGGCTTGAAGGGATAATTGAATGACAATTTTACCACCCACAATCGATGGCAAGCGCAGACAATATTAATTTTGATCAAAACTAATCAAACCAAACCCAGAAAATTTATAATTTCTATCAACAATTTGTTAAGCCCCACACTAATTTTTTTTTTTACCAATTTACAAGTCACAAATTATATATATATATATATATATATTTTATATAAGTATATATATACCACACTTGGTTGGACCGGCCCCAAAGGAACCGGCCCAACACGCTAGCTCACTAGGGCTGGCGAGAACACGCAGGGTGGCACGGCTTACCGCCCCCTTCCCCCTCATCACCATGCTTGCGCGAAGACGTGCAGGTTGGTTCAGCGGCGGTGGCACAGATGCCGCCGCCCCACCTCTCCTTACACCAACACGGCGGGGTGCTCGGGCGTGAGAGCACGCAGGGCACGAGGACGCGCGAGGCGCGTGGACCACTCCACCAGTGGTGGAAGCTGCCGCCCCTCTTCCATCTCTTTCTCCTCCGCGTGGGATAGCAGCCACCACCACGCTCTAGTCCACCTCCGTCGCATGCAGTAGATGCTGCCACCTCCCTTTCCATCTCTCTCGCGCAAGGACATTTTCATGGTGCCGCCACTTCCCCTTTCCCCACCTTCACGTTAACATGATGACGTCCACACAAACAAAAATAGACAAATGGCCTGGTGCCACATTGACAATCAAGTGTATAAATGAACGATATAAGGTGATTTAATCAATAAAAGGGAATGAATGCAGGCCGATATCTGTATGGGTTCACAAAATCGAACATGATCAAACAAATATAATAACGATTGTCATTATCTTCTGTTTTATGTATATAGTAACGAAGGATTAAGAAACACCTACCTGTATGTAGATTCGAATGATCGGTGGAACACGATGTTTCGACCTCTCTTCCCTACTAAGCACTGCACGCGCACTACGTAGGGTTTTTACCCTCTGCCCTCCCTTATATACTAAATAATATATATATGTTATTAAACCTAATAATAATAATTATAATAGAATGATTATAATAATACTAATAATGATAACCTTAAAACGCTTATAGTGATTAACTCTAAATATTAAATAATAATAATAATAATAATAATAATAATAATAATAATAATAATAATAATAATAATAATAATAATAATAATAATAATAATAATAATAATAATAATAATAATAATAATGATAAGCTTTCAATATTTAGATATCTACATTAATAATAATCACAATAATAACACTTAATTGCATGAATAATAAGAATAGTCATAATAACAATTATCATAATAATAATAATAATAATAATAATAATAATAATAATAATAATAATAATAACCAATTACTTAAATAATTATGTTAATAATATTAACATCATTCCTCATGCTATTCGGGGCTAACTTCAATCTCACATAGGTACGGGTCTTTACATCCTCCCCACCTTAGAACTTTTCGTCCCCGAAAAGACAAGTCATCCTCAACAAAACACTTTACAGGCTAAATTAATTATGCATAACTAGCTACAACTAGCATGATAAACAAAACAATACCCATGAACAAAATAACCAATAATGCATCAAATCACATGCAACCAAGGATATCAACAACTATAAGCACAATAAACAAAAACAACAAGGTTAGTTACCTTAACGCATGGTAAAGATCTTGACATGAGAGATTCAATTCGTGTTTCTCCTCAACTTATACAATCAGTGGTTTGCTTTGCGAATTGATAGAAGAAGTTTTGCATTTCTTCATCTTTAGCCTTTTCTTTATTTTCTTCTTTCTGTTGTGGAAGCTTTTGAAATCCAAGAGGTAATTGTGGCTGAGAACTCTCACCATATTGTGGAGCTCCATTGGCTGGAGCTTTGTTTTACCTCTGCCATATGTAGGGTTGTTGAAAATTTTGAGGTCCTCTTTGATTTTGATAGTTGTTGGTTGTAGAAGGATTCTAATATTGGTTCTGAAATTGCCTTTGGTAACCTCCTCCTCTATTTCCAACATACTGAGCCTCTTCAAAGGGTTGAACAATTGAATTGTCCTCAACAACAACCTTCTAATTAGTCCGTCCCTCCATTCTCACAACCATGACTGACATTTGATCAATCAATTTGTCCATTTTTTTGTGAGCTATTCCAGTGGATTTGAATTGGACACTGCAGCAACTGGTTCGGCCTTAGTACGCTATTCAGTAGACCATTGGCAATTAAACATTGCCATTCTTTCTAACAACTCGACAGCAATAGCGGGTTCTATCATCATAAAGGCTCCTCCAGCAGCAGCATCTACCATATTTCTGATAGATGGTTGCAAGCATATAAAGAATGACTCAACCTGCAACCATTCAGGTCTTCCATGGTTAGGACACCTCCTAACCAAGTCTTTGAACCTCTCCCAAGCTTCATAGAGAGATTCATCGGGATGTTGACTAAACTGACTCCTCAGATGCATCACCCTCGTTGGTGGAAAGTACTCTGCCAAAAAATTCTCCACCATTTGATCCCATGTGGTGATACTTCTAGCTGGTAGAGATTAGAACCAACCAAGAGCTATATCTTTCAAAGAAAACAGGAAAAGTCTTAACTTTATTGCGTTATCCGTAACTCCATTGATTTTTATGGTATCACATATTTGAAGGAATCTCACTAGATGATTGTGTGGGTCATCTAATGCTGAACCTCGAAAAGCTTCTTGTCCAACCATTTGCAGCAATACAGGCTTAAGCTCGAAGTTATTTGCTTGAACAGTACTAGTCGAATGCCTGAGTACTGTTCAGAAAGGATAGGTCTGGCATAGTCCATGAATGTACATGGCTGGTGACCACCTTGGCCATTATCATTCACCAGATCCGCATCATTCTTGTTGTTTGCCATAGTTTCTTGACACAAGGTGCATAAACCTTCCAATTGCTATTCGGCTTCAGCTAATACTCTATTAGTGTAAAAACTCGTATTTGGGCAGTCTTGAGAGATAGTCATTCTATAGGAATGTAACTATCTGGACGGTAGTGTAGTCGTCGATGTGAGTATTTTGTCTGTACTTGGGCCCGATTTCGAGTCAGGGCCCTATTTGACCCGATTGTTGACTTTCTTGGGGTTTATTAGTTGACTTTGCGTTTGAGCAGTTATTTGTGTGTGATAATATCAGTCTAGTGTTGTGCTCGTCATTTCGAGCATTTTGACTGTAGTTTGACTCAATTCGGAATTCGGGACCTTGGAGGTCAATTATTGACTAGATCAATGATTGACTAAGTCAGTTATTGGTCAATGACTGACAGAAATATAAATAGCAGGAAAAGAAAGAGATTTCATTTTACGTTATAACGTTTGTGCGTTTGAGAGAGAGAGCTTGAGAGAGCTTGGAGGCCTTGGCGATTTGGGGCGATTTGGGTTCGTGAAGCTCAAAGATTCACTTCAAGTAGGTGTCCTTGAACTTCTTATCTCTCTCTTGTTTTGGATCTGCACGAATTTATCATGATTTATGAAATTGAGCATGAACCCTAGAATTTGGGGAAATCTAATTTTTGGGTTAGATCTAATGGTTTAGCATAAGATCGGTAGTTAAGAACTGTTTTATATCATTGTGGATATATATTTCTGTGATTTTGGGGTTGATTAACTATGTTTTTCATGAGGGTTGATAAGTCAACCATGGAAATCTGGGTTTAGATATAGATTTCTGGAAATCTGGAATTTTATACGTGTTTCTATTGTTTCTACGCGATTTAGAGTTCTGGACGTGTTTTGAGGTAGATATCGTAGTTTGTTGCGAAACAGGGGTGTTAGTGAGCGTCTGGGAGTTTCTGGGCGCGTTTCAGATGAAGAACAGGTGAAAACGACGATGAACAGTACCCTGGGCACGTTCCAGAGTCGAAATGACAAAGACCCGAAGTTCTGGGTCGAAGGGTCGTAGTTCGTAGTTCATAGCCTCGTAGTTCGTAGTTCGTAGCCTCGTAGTTCGTAGTTCGTAGCCGAAGGGTCGAAGTTCGTTGCCTCGTAGGTCAAAGGTCGTAGCCTCACTTCGAGTCTTCGAGGCGCGCTGCAGTTCCGCACTCCGCAGCTACGAGTCGCCGTTTCGCAGCTATGAGTCGCGGTACGAGCTACGGTCGCACTCTGCCACTAGGACACTAGACAACACTGGACTGGACCTATTTACATTGTAACCTATACCCATCTACACTTAAGTATTTAAGTGACAATGTAAATAACGAAATACCCCCCATTTGGATTCAAAGAAAAATACTAGAAAAATTAATTCCACTCTTTCAGAATGTGAAAATTTGGGATTTAGTATAAAATCTCGGAAAAACCCAAAAGTTCGTAGTGGTGACTTTTTGGAAAGTGGGGTTAGACATCTCAGAAAAATCCCCAAAAATCATATTATCCTATTTATGATATGGGAACCCAGTGCCGGGACTTTTGATTTCAAGAAAATAACTACTATGGGTACTTCCTTCATAAATCAAGGATTGAGGATTTACTTGTAAAGACTGGCTACAGCTCCAAAGGAAATGTTGAGAATGACATGTCATACTAATGTTAGTATATTGGTGTGAGGTATTGGGGCATGGATTCCGTGACTTGTTTGGGTTCTCACCGTGAGGCTAAGGCCTGTGTGGCCACTATGGCCGGGGCAGGCATATGCGCCAATGGCAGGCCTGTGTGGTGACTATGGCCGGGCATATTGCGTTGTGGTTGGGGACAGGCTAAGGCCTGAGTTGAGCCGTTGAGCTCGTGGAGCTAGGGCTGAGTGCCCTGAGCTGGGATCCCATGGAGGATCGCGGACAAGCTATCCTGTGTGGGCAGGCTGGGTCCTGATGTTTGTTTGCAGGCTGAGTCCTGATGATTGTGCACACTACACAGTATACGAGTACACAGAGCATGTAGTATAGACTTGTATGTTTGCATGATGTGGAGTGTTGGGGTCACCTACTGAGCTTGTCACTCACCCCTACTTGTTGTTTACCTTTTTCAGGTGTGACGCGAGACTAGTGGAGGACTTTCTTCCAGGAGGACGCCCACTACTCTGATGTATGATACAGTATTATATTCTGTATTGTTTTATGTGTTGTATCCCGGACATGGGTCCGTGGAAAGTTGTATTTACATACTGTTTGTGATGTGATGTCTGTATGACTGTTTGACTCATTGTATGCATGATGACATATGAGAAGTACAGGATTACCCTTGATGTATGACTGTACAGGGTTGCAAACTTAAGACAGCACCCACGGTGTAGTCTCCATTGGTGCTAGTCACCAACCCCTTGACTTATCGGGTGCGGGCAAGGGGAAGTCATGTACCCGGTTTCGGGTTCCCTGGAATTCGGGGGCGTGACAATTAGCCCTTCTCTGTTCACGCAAAGTTCTTTCTAAATCTGGATCAAAAGGCAATTGTTGGACCCTATTTTGTTCGGGTTGGACATACTAATCCCATGTTTTTCTATATACCATTCTGCTCATGCCATATACCTTGTTGAACAGGTCCATAAATGGATACACTTACACGAATGGGGAAGCCCAAGATGGATAACCTTTGCTACAAGTCTCTGAAGTACCCCAAGACCAATACCAAAGGATAGAGAAAGAAATTTGGAGAATAACGCACTTGACTGAGCTCAATTCTGATGAAAAATGAAGAAGTTATGGCCGAAACAACTTTTGTTGGAAAAAGTCAAACTTGCCAAAAGATGGTCAATGCCCCTGGTCAAACTGCTCGGAAAAGTGACTAGGTGAAATTCTTCAAAAATCTATTTAAGCAAATACGAGTCTTCCTAAACAATCCCCAAAAGGTCGTCCATTTTTGCATTTTGGGTGGGGGTAAAAAGGTAATTAAAAGTAAAAAAAAACTCAAAGGCTCGTAGACTCGTAGACTCGAAGCCTCGAAGCCTCGAAGCCTCGAAGCCTGTCTTCGACCGAGGAAGCGTTCGAGTCTTCAAGGATTGACCTTCGAGGATTTGACCTTCGACCTACCGATACTTCGACCCGTTGACCATTGACCTTCGACCCACCAACTTTTGACCCTATCGACACTTCGACACGCGGACACTCCGACCCACCGACCTTCAACCCTGCCGACACTTCGACCTTCCGACACTCAGACCCTCTCACCTTCGTTGTTTGGCCTTATCTCCGCGGTCGCTCTCCCACATTATTCACGAGATGCATTTTTATTAGCTGGCAATTATCAAAGATGCTTTT
The DNA here is from genome assembly GCA_023512835.1 of Taxillus chinensis. Lineage (NCBI taxonomy): Eukaryota > Viridiplantae > Streptophyta > Magnoliopsida > Santalales > Loranthaceae > Taxillus > Taxillus chinensis. The sequence continues at coordinate 52,449,368 of CM042084.1, forward strand.
CAACGCCTGTCAGATGCATGTGCTCACAAAAAAACGAAAAAACAATAACAGGCTGCCCCATTTTACGCACAGGTCGTCCAACTTCCAGACAAAAGTAAGAATCTTACAATTAAAAATGCTGGCATTCATAATAGAGCAATAAATGCATAATAATGACGGTCCAGCCAAATTGAGCCAACCCCTTTAAAAGCAAGTTGTCTATCTACAAAAAGAGGAGGAGAAGACCCAGAGAACGCCCAGATTATGCCCAGAAAAAGAAAAAACCTCTGACCTTGAAAAAAAACAGTTGCTGCCATTCTCCATAATTTCGCCCAGCTCCCTCCTTCAAAAACACAAAAAGGGAGCCACATAGGCCGATTCCTCCTTCTTTCTTTTCTATTTCCACTACCTTTCTCCTCACCTTTTTTAACAACCATACATAGTCCTTCTCCTTCTCAAACCCAGAAGTTTCTGAAACAACATTCTCATCTCCCCAGTTTCATTTTCATTCCTTTTTTTAGCAACAAATATCAAAAAAAAAAAAAACCAGATCCATTCGTAGTTCTTGCCAACAGTACCTAGCTTCCAGCCCAATTCCGACCGACCAATCTTGGAGTGTCGCCCTCCTACCAACATCGCTGCTACCGGAATTCCAAACTAGAGCCCAAGTTGGTTTATTTTTTTTAATCTTTATGTTGTTTTAATTTGTTCATGTGTGTACTTCATGTATTCGTTTATTATTATGTTGTTGTTTTTCTTATCTTTTAGTTGTTTTAATACATGATTGTAATTTGTAATAAAAAGCAAAAAAAAACGGAAGCCAAGAGAGTAAAAAAAAAGGAGAAAAAGAATCATGCCAAAAAAAAAAGAAGGGAAAAAAAGAGGGGAGTGAGTGTGTTATTCTATTTATGGATGTCACCAGCACACATAACTTTTATGTTGATATATGTTCTTTTTGTTTTCATTAAAAACATGTGTTAGTGCTTAGTTTTAAGCCTGTCAAACAAAAAAAAACTCCAAAAACAAAGCAAAACAAAATAAATACAAAAAAACATTTTGAAAAAAGAAAAAAACAACAAAAAAAGTGGTTTTGAAACCAACAAAGGGGCATATTTCAATTTTTAGGACTTCAATAAAGAAAACAATAAACAAAACAAATAAAGCGTTTTTAACAAATGACAAACAAACCATAAAATGTGTTTTTAACAAAATACCAAAAAAAAAACAAAAAAACAAAAAAAACAAAAAGCATATTTTAATTGCCAAAACAAAAACAAAACCTTAGGATTTCATTTTCACTTCAAATAAAAAGCAAAACTCTTAGGATTCCTTTAAGCTTAGGATAAATCAATTTTAAACCATAACTTTGACAAATAACTTAGCTAAATAAAAAATGTAGAATTGTTTAGGAAAACCATAGTGCCTCAACCCTAACCACAGCAGTGAAAATAAATAGAAACCTCCTCCTCCTAAAATAGATACCGAAAGGGCGTTGTAGGGGTGCTAATCTTTCCCTACACGTAACCAACTCCCGAACCCTTCTCTGATAACACAGACCACACCTTAAACTACTCAAAGTAGAGGGTATCCAACTGTACCCCAAAAACAGCTAGTCGCGACTCTAAATTTTTCACCATTGGTTTAGTTTGAGCCCACCCCAAATGGGCCCGGACGAAAACCAGTGATGACAGCAATAACTCACCCCTGGTGTGACGCATACACAAAGGAATTTTATCGAATACCTACGATGCACCTTTGAAAAATAACAAAAACAAAGAAATACCAGGTAACACCGCACTAGAAAAAACAAAAAAGTAAAATTCTAGATCACAAATGAATTTGATCACCTAATGTCACCTAATTGTAACACCATTTGGCTTGCCTCCCATGCAACGGCACCAAAAACTTGACCTAAAAATATCATGTTGAAAGGTTTTGCAGCAAGTGCACTGGCCAAGTAATAAATGGAAGTATTTAAACTCCGGTTGTCAAACGCACAAGGAGGTAGCTAATACTGTCAAGCAGGAAGCACTAAGCTAACAAGTTTTATTTTATGTCTAGACACATGATTTTTGTTTTGAATTAAGTTCTAAGTGTTATCACCATTTTTCGTCCGAGCCGCAACCGAATGATGAGGTTGTACAGAGTTGCCACCAACTATTTTTGGGCTGTAGTTGGTCACCAAAAATGTGAGTAGTCTACGTTACCAGAGATAAGGGTTCGGAGGTTGGTTACATGTAGGGAAGGATTAGCACCCCTACAGTGCCCTTTTGGTACCTATAGAAAGAGAAGGTTTCTATTTGTTTTTCACTGTTTTGACTGGGTCGAGGCACTATGGTTTTCTTAGAAAGTCTAAGTTTTTTATTTGGCTAAGTTATTTGTCAAAGTTATGGTTAAAATTAATTTATCATAAATTTCTAAAGGGAAACCTAAAAGTTTTGTTTTGCTTTTTTTGTTTGAAGTGGAAAATGAAATCCTAATTAAGGTTTTATTATTATTTTTTTGTTTTTGGAAATTGGAATCCTAAAAATTGAAATATGTTTTTTTCACATTTTTTTGTTTTTGTTTTTGGTTTGAAAACTTTTTTTTTTGTGTTAAAAACGTTTTGTTATTTTTTTGTTGTTATTTTTTGGTTTGTGAAAACTCTTTTTGTTGTTTTTTTTTTGTTTAAAAGAATTGGACCTTAATCACAAGTTAAAACTTTAAAATGCATATTTGTGTTTTTTTTTTACTATAACTAAATGCACACACATATCAAAATAAATGTGGAGTGTATGAGTGTGACATCCACAAATTAAATAATAACTCACTCTTTTTTTCTTTTTTTCTTTTTCTGTTGTCACTCTCTTCGTTTTTTTTTGCTTTGCTTTTTACATATTACAATTATATACAACAAAATAAACAAAATAAACGATTACATCGCTAAGCATAGGAAAAAATGAAATACAAATAATGGAAATGAAATTTAACAATATAGCATAGGAGGTAACGAAACTGACTTTGTCAATCTTGGAAGTAGCACTATGTATAAGCTATCCTATTGCCGTCAGTAGTGCTGAAAAAACCTTCGAATCTGGTCGACAATTGTGAGCTCGCCTTGTGCAATGTGCCGGAGTTTGGCCGGATTTGGAAACTGATGCAGGAGACAGACTGGCACTGAGGAAGGATTGGAGAAAAGCTCTTGGGATTTTTTTGGTGGTTTTGGTTTTTTGTGGGTTTTTTTTTTGATGTAAGCTCTAGACTGGGGCATTTTCTGGTCGTAAGACTTGGCAAAGGGAAAGAGCTTGGGCGTGCTTTTTTTTTTTTTGGATCAGGGAGCTGGGTATGAAGACTGGGCAAATGGCAGAATAGCAGAGTGTTTTTCATTTTTTTTGGGCAAACTATCCTTGTGTTCACCCTCTTTTTTTTTCTTGGCGGAATATCCCTCTGTTCTTTTTCTTCCTTGTGTCATTTTTTTTGGCTCTCTGTTCTCTCTACCCCCTTTTCTTGCGTGGACAGAAGATTGAATTTAAAGGGGTCGGCTGCATCTCACTGATTGCAGCATTTAATGCTGTATTATTGATGCCAGTATTTTATTTCCAGATTCTGTGCGTTGTCGGGTGGTCTGGCGACCTGTGCAGCTCGTGATTGTCCTTTTTTTTTCGTTAACAATTGTGACCGACAGGCGTTGAAAAACAGCTATCAAATGACCAACGCATAAAAAACATGTCTCGTGACTGCACAGGAAAGATTCTGCGGAATATAGTCAAACAGCAAAGGTCAATGGTCAAGAGAGTCGAGTGTCGGCAGGGTCGAAGGTTGGTGGGAAGACAGTTTGGTGGGTCGAAGGTCAACGGTCAACGGGTCAAAGTCTCAGACTCGAAGGTCATCCTTCGAAGGTCATAGATTGGAGAGTCGTAGACTCGGAGGTCTTCCTTCGAAGGTCGCAGATAGGAGGGTCGTAGACTTGGAGGTCTTCCTTCGAAGGTCGCTGGTTGGAGGGTCGTAGATTGAGGACTTGCTTCGAAGGCGCAGATTGGAGGGTCATAGGCAAGGGTCGAAGGTCAATCCTCGAAGACGCGAAGGCTATGAGGCTACGAGTCTTCGAGTCTAGTTTTTTTTTTTGAATGGTCATTTTTTTCGGGTAGTTTGACCAGGGGCATTGACCGTCTTTTGGCAAGTTTGACTTTTTATTCCAAAAACTGTTTTGGCCATAACTCCTTCGTTTTACGTCGGATTTGAGCACGGTCAAGTGCGTTACTCTCCAAATTTGACCCTCTATCACCTTGTGCTGGCCTTGGGGCACTTTAGGGGCTTGTAACGGAGGTTATCAACTTTGGGCTCCTCTGGACCTGTTCAGTGTTCACAAGACATGGTAATGGGAGATAAATATACAAAATGGGGTTAGTATGTCCAACCCGGATAAAATGGGGTCCCACAGCTTCCCCTCTTTGTGGATTGTTTGTATACAAATAGTGTACAAAGATAAAAGGGACTCATTTTTGATGGGTTGGAGCACTTACCTGGCTTACCTACTACAGAAGAAGGAGGAGAGTAGGATGTTGGATGGTGGGAAGAGAAATCTCGGCTGCCTTGGGCAAAAAGAAAGGCTGATAGCCTAGGATGGAAAGAAGGTAGCTAATTCCCGTCTATTCAGGAAGAAGCTAGGCACACAAACTGAAAAGAAATGAGCTAAAACCAGTTTGTTCAGGAAGAAGCTCAAAAGAAAGCAAGTAGCTAATTCCAGTCTGTTCAGAAAGAAGTTAGGCACACAAAATTGAAAAAAAGCGGGCTGAAACCAGTCTGTTCAGGAAGAAGCCCAAAAGAAAGAAACTAGCTAATTTCAATCTGTTCAGGAAGAAACTAGGCACACAAATTTGAAAAGAAGCGAGCTAAAACCAGTCTGTATAGGGAGAAGCTTATAGGTCCCAAAGTGAGTCTAGAGGGGGAGTGAATAGACTTTCTTCGTGCGCGGAAGCTAGACTGTTAGCTGGTTTTTGGATTCCTCCTACAGATGACTATGATGGAAGTATTTATGGAGAAGATGACAGAAGTATTGTAAGGATAAGATGAGTGATAATGAACTATCAGACAAAACTGAGATAAGAGTAAATGCTCTTTTGTCAACAGATCTCAGTTTTGAAAGAGATGTTTTTTGATAGATCGAAGTGTGGAAAACTAACAACACTGAGATCAAGACTTAATGAAAGTGCTAGATCTTTGATAAACAAGAGATTCATGAATACTCAAACAGATTGCTCTTGTTCTTGACTCACACGGCGCACAGCACTTCTTCAATTTCTCTCAGAGTCTCTCTCTCTTGTGTTGGAACTATCTCCTAGTTACTTCTGCTTAGTCTTCTTTTTCTCTAAGTCCGTCAGAACCATTATCTTGTGTTCTGTGTGTTTCCTTCTTTTGAGAGAGAGGTTAAACTCTTAATTTTCTCATTAAGTGCGTGAGAGATATATTTTTAAGATTAAAGTGCTCGTGCGCCATGATGTCCATCCCGACAGACTGACTTCCCGCCACTGAAAATGCGGAATGTCAGGGGATGGGTTGATCTGCTTTGATTTGCAGATCAGATGCCCATACTGTGTATTTGGCATGCAGTCGATCTTGGCCGTTCATCCGTGGATGGTAGTTGGCAGCATTTAATGTGTCATTAATGCGCTCAACTGCTTGGGACGGCGCAGACTTGCTGTACAAACCCTAGCTGACAATATCGCTAAGTGGCTGTGTTTAGGGTTGTAAGTTTGCCTCGGAGGTAGATGCCTCATAGGTTCGATGACTCGAAGATTTCAGTTAACACCTGTAGAAAGTTGCGAAGTTTTGCTTCAGGCTTTATGGTGTTTCTGCGAGTCTACGACTCACATCTTCGAGTCTTCGAGGCTAGAGGTCAGGTTGGATTGGCCTTTTGTGTCACTTTGTTAACTAAAGTCTACGACACTACGAGTCTGCGACTCTTCGAATAACGCTTAGAGTGACTTCTTCAAGTCCATCTAATCTACCTTTTATTGTAGCTACGAGTCTACGACCCTAGTTCTGCGGGTCTACGACCTTCGGGTCTCTCAATTTACTATATTTGACTAAGTGGTCTGAAAATCTTCGACTCTACGAGTCTTCAACTTCGCTTTTCTTCCTTAGTCTTTCACAGAGGCTCATAAACTGAGTTTCTGTATAGCTACGACCCTTTAGCTACAACTCTCCGCCATCAATCTCCGAGTCTGGAAGTGTGGCAATTTCTCTATAGTGACTGTGTCCCTTGAGTCTACGACTCTACGACTCTACGACTCTTGAGTTACAGTTTCATTTGTTTGCCAGTCTTTATAGCATCGACTCTTCGACCTTCAACTTACGAGTCTACAAGTCTACGAGTCCGGTTTTCTCTACACTGTTCGAAGGCTTCGACTCTGCTACTTTCGATCTACGAGTCTACGAGTCCTGTTTTCTTAACAGTGTTCGAAGGTTTTGACTCTACGACTCTACGAGTCTTCGAGTCTAGTGGAAATTTAAGTTATGTTAATTGACTTAAGTATTTATGGGGACTCTACAATTTTGCGTGCTACGAGTCTACGAGTCATTTAGCTTTGGTTACTGTTCTTAAAAATTCTTCGACTCTATGAGTCTCCAAGCTTATTGACGCTTACAATAACACTCTCTTTTCCGTACTATGACTCTGCGATCTTCGACCCTGGATCTACGAGTCGCAATATGCTGTCACTGTTTCACCTTGAGTCTCCAAACTCTACGAGTCTACGAGTCTCTTGCCAATACGTCCTATAACAGTTTCACTTCTACAAACTTCGACTCTTCGACCCTACAACCTTCGGTTCTTCGAGTCTCCAGACTTAGACTATATTTTGGCAGCTTCATCAAATCCTACATTTCCAACAATCTCCCCCCTATTTAATGTAAGCTTACAACAGGTAAATACATGAAGTCTGAGACTACGAGTGTGATGGGCAATTTTAGATTAATGAGAAGATATCTTTGCATGTAAAGAATGGAGGAGTTTAAATTTCCAGAAATACACACTCCTCTCCCCCATAGGCATGAAGGTTGCGTTAGCTGGCTCCTGTCAAAGATAACTCCCCCTACGAACTTGCTCCCACTGAAAACACTCCCCCTTTCTGGGGTGAGGAACAAGCACCAAAACACAAACCTCATGGGAGCAAGATAAGAAATCACAGAATAGCAGGCAGCAGAGTAAAGATATACATAAAAAGTAACTGATAGTAAGAAGTACACATAATCGTGAAAAGCAAGAAAAGCAGTGTACAAGAAATTAGAGTACAAGACAGTTATGGGTTAAATTCAGAGTACAGTACACTCTGTGTAAACAGAAAAACAGCAGCTTGCTCGCACAGGAGTTGAGTAGGAGTCAGGTGTAACGAGGCCGGTCGACTGCTCACACGATCAAATTTAGGCACGAGAGCTGGGAACCCGTTAGTGGTCAGGATGCGGATGTAATGGCAAACATAGAAGCCGCAGCTATGAGCATCATCCTGAGCAGGAACGCCTTGCTTGACTCGCGTAATTTCCATCGGTTTGGAGAGATGATAACCACCACACCCATGCAAATATCCCTGCATGACACAGGTGAGGGTGCAATTGAATTCACGCAGTTGTTCACGCCGATGGATTAGTAAGGTGCTAGGTTTGGAGTCGAAGATGACGATCCGCTGGTTCTTGAAGTCAATGTCAAGAAGAAACCAATGCGGGGATGTTGACAAGTAGGGAATGAGCACATGGTCTACCTCATCCCAGGGACGGAAGGAGTTCTCATATCTGCGACCTTGTATAATCTCGATCATTGCTGCATCATCGAGTAGTTGAGCCTGCATGATCGGCAAACAGAGTTCCACCCTGGTATCTCTGCGAATGTGGAGAGGTAGCTTCTCGAGAAAGGACTTCTGTGCGAAGATGAATTGAGTCATCTCAATGTTATCCATTTCTTCACCGTCATGGAGTAGTCAACAAAGGTCAGGTCCGGTGAAGAAGGCTTCATAGCCGTAGGTCCTCGCAGTGGTATCCCCAGCAACATAGGTATTAAATGCAGCCAGATCAGCTGAGGTGCCTCCAATAGTTACAATGCGAGGTGGGGCTAATGGTTGGTCGGTAGTGGTAGCGGTTGGTTTGGTAGGTGAAGCAGGCATGGTGTACTCATCCGTACTTGGATGTGAAGTTGAGGGGCTTGGCTGAGTAGAAGAAGATGGTTGGCAGGGAGCAGCAGTCTGCTTCTTCATGCGGGTTGCAATTGGAACATCAACATCATCATCAGAATCTGAGATGACCGTGGTTCTGTGTGTGCGCTTTCTCCCCCGCATGTAAGTGGCAGTAGGCTGAGGTTGTGAGTGACTCGAAGAAGGTACGGCTGGCTATGGAGTATTGACTGGTTCAGGTGCAGGTCCGTCGGATGGCTGTGGGAGTGTGTTCTTGACCGTAAGTGATATTTCACCACTTGCAAGATGATGACATTCTGACAGAATAGCTCCTAGAGTTGTACTGAGTCCTTTGTATTGTCTCCTGGTAAGCTCCTTTGATGTCTTCACAGTGCTCCTCCAGATGTCTAAACCCATCTGTGGTCGCACTTGTGAGTGATGTCATTTCTTGCTGCACCTTGTCGAGGGTACGGTCTGATGATTCAACTTGAGTTCGTACCTCTTCCATGCTTGACTCCATGGTAGCCAGTCGTTCTTCAAAGGCCTGAGATACTGATGTCTTGAGGATGCCAGAGGAAATCACTTTCTCAATGACCTTGCTGGCCAGAAGATCTACTTCTTCGGCCGTCAGAGAACGTGAGTGAGACGCAGCTGGTACTGGAATAGCCATTGGGATATTGGCTGCGAACTCCTCACTCACTTGAGTGGCCACCTAATGAACGACATGTGCAGATGGTGTGGCCATCTCAGTCCTTTCCACAGTCTCATGAACTTGTGGCTCCATCGTAGTCACTGGCTGCAGCACCAGGAGTTTCTTCTTCTTCTGCTTCTTCTTCTACAGCAATGCCTACCACCTCAGCATCATGTGGAGTAGATATGACAGGTGAGTCCACCATGATAGGAGATGGGGCAACCACTGATACGGCTTCCACTGGGTCTCTTCTTACACGACCCTGCTCTACTAACCAATGAATCAGATGGTCTCTATCTACCATCTGTTTACCAAAGGCGATCCATGCCTTTCGTAAATCAGCGGGGGTCATATGAGCCTTGGCATACTCTATATAAAAGTCTTCTAGTTCAAACTCCCCAGGAGTGCTCAACAGTACAGGTGAAGTACCCCTATCCTCTGGGGTTTCCTGTGCTAGTGTCTGCCCTCCAACTGTAGGTTCTCTTACTTCTGCAGTATCCTTGGGCAGCTCGGCAGTAGGGACCTCCTCAGGTGTAGAATCAGTGGGGAGATGAGTTCTAGCAATGTTCTCCACCACTTTAGTTATATGGATTGTTGCAGCGGATGCAGAGGAGCCCCTAGAAGTCTGTGAGACACGAACCGGCTGTCGTGGTATGCAAATTGGGGCTCGTACAGAGCTAGCTGTGTCTCCTGCACGACTTCTTGCACCTGACTCAGGCCTCTTCATCGACTTATCTCCAGCCGACCATCCTCATAAATACTTTTAAATATGTATTTGGTCGCCAGTGGCACTGAGGGCCTGTTACAGAATACGTCAGGGTGCTGGAACCTAAGGACTTTGGTGAGAAGAAGTCCAAAGTGTCCCTTCTTGCTTTTGATCATGGAGTGTATCTGTGTTCCCTAGTCTACTCGTCTTCCCTGTAGAACACTGCACATGATCTTCATCTGCTCATGACTTGCAGAGTCATGAGCCGTCTTCTTACACAGTAGGCACTGTCCGGTGACTATGAGAGTCGCCAGTGCCTGACCGGAAAACTCAATCTTCAAGGCTCCCCGACCTTGCTTTTCAGGATTGGAATACCCAAGAAAAGACTTACACTCATCTCTGGAAAGACTAGGAAGAGGATCAAAGTTACCTTTCGGGAGTGGAAGTGCATCTCGGATCGTTTCGGCAGAGATACGAATCTCCACTCCGTGTACAGTTCCCACCAGGTCGTCTCCAGCGAATGCCATGGTCTCGTACAATTCCGAGACATCTTCTATCAGTAAGTCTTGCATCCCTGAGCAGACAGATGCAATACCAGTTTCATTGAGGCGGCTTCGGAATTCGTCCATCTAGCTGACTTTGGCGTCGCCTATGGCTTCCCAGTCGATGATGAACCCCGGGATGATGTTGCGTATGTCGTCGGCCATCGATGAGCTTGGTCCTGCCATTGAGCTTGTAGAGAGAGAAAGAGACACTCGTAGAGAAAGATTGTAAGGTTCGAAGTTGGTCAGGGGAGAGAGAAAGAGAGACAGAGTTAAATAGAGAGAGAGAGAGTTCTAGGGTTAGGGTTCGAGTGTGAAAATGATGAACATACCTTCAAGCTCCGTCTCTATCAGTAACTTATATATGAGTTGAGAAGTGTATTGTAGAAGTCACTCACTCTGTCGGTTCGTCTTCGTGGTCTGCGTTCTTTTCTCTGACCCGCCTCTCTGTCATCCGGATCCACCCGTTGGAATATTCAAGCAATTTCATGTCACCCCTCAAGTCGGTGTAACTCCCATTTTAGGTGCACAGTGACGTGCTGACGTGTCTGCGATGCTTGAATAGTAAGTGACAGACTCCGTCTCGCTTCGATACTTTGGGCTACGACTCTACGAAGCTGCATTAGGATGCTTCGAGGCTACGACCCTACGAAGCTGCATTAGGATGCTTCGAGGCTACGACCCTCGAGGCTTCAAAGCAGCAGTCTTCAATCCCGCAATTCTTCGATGCAGTTTGCTTCGAGGCCGACTGCGAATTCAGCGAGCGGTGGATTTCTCTGGACCTTTTTCAACACTTAACAGCACTCATGAGATGCATATGACAATTCACATCATATTATTCATGATGAACAGTGTTGTGAGTGGAATTGAAATTACATATCCAGAACTTGATTTCTTTCATCCGTAATACCTGGTTTACATGTATGCCTACTGCGTCACTACCATTCAACTCTCCATTTGCCTTAGAAATGACTAAGTACTTCATCACACTACATCTTGTGCGAGAAAATCATCACTATGTTAACATAGCAACCAGTAAACCATGGTTTATCAATTATAACAACCCAGTTATGAAATTTGAGTCTCCTCACATATTTAGCAAAACTCACTCAGCGGAGGCCTCACCCTCTCACTCTCGGATCAGCATGTGAGTTTGATTCAGGAACTAGAATTAGACTGTTTGGTAAGCTCATGGTCAACCGAATCTTACCACAACCCTGATCCAACAATGATTTTCAGTTCAGCATAGATGACTTGAGAGACAAGATGGCCCTATTGAGAATCAGAACACACACTCTATCGTAGCCTAATTTACAACACAGTATAGGTAGAGTTTGGAGTTTGATCATTCAGATTGTTTGCGTGAGTTGTCTCTCTTCTTTTGTAGAACACCACTTTTCAGCGCTTATTCATGAGCCTTTTTACAAGGACAGAGCTCAACACAATCTCTTTTTGAATCACACGATCATACAATTTTACCTCCAGCTATTACTCTAACAGAGACACAAACTAGGAGAATAGTGAGGACTCCCCCTAAGATAGGCAGTCAATCTATTGTCTAGCTTTTGCCTTTTTCACCTTGCTTTTTTCTAGTGAAAGGTAGTGGCTCTTCTTTAAGTAATAGGCTTTCTATGATTCTCAAATACTACAGTCTCAATCATCCTTTGAGCATTAAATCATTGAGGATCCTTTCCGTGCAAGCCAACAGTACCATGAGATACAACAGTTCCTACTAGTTAATGAATGCAATACCACACTGGTGATATTCACTTAGAATAAAATAGCAAGTAGTGGGAATATCTTCTAATTTAAACAAACAGGGAATTACACTCATTTCACTCAAGACTTGAGGATTCATGACAGGTTGCACAAAAAAAAAACTTGAACTAGGTTCAGAGGTGGCAAGTTTCATCCATGTGATTTCTCACTTTCCCGCAGTAGATATGCATGAATCACACTTAGCCATTACTAATTTTCATGGAGACATAAATGGTAATTAACAGTGTCATACTTATGTTTATGCACAAGTAATTAGGTTGAAATGAAACACAAGACTTGCTGTGAGACTTATGAATTTAAATCTAACATGCCAAGTTTTGTCAGAAGTTCATTGAACCTGGCTTCTTGCAGTGGTTTGGTGAATATGTCAGCAAGCTGGTCATCAGTGGATATGTACTCCAGGGAAATGTCTTTCTTTAGCACATGATCACGTATGAAGTGATGTCTGACCTCAATGTGCTTGGTTTTGGGATGCATAACAGGATTGTTGGAAATTGCAATGGCACTTGTATTGTCACAATACAGAGGCACGGCCTTCAGGTCAAACCCATAATCTGAAAGTTAACTGGCCATCTAAAGCAATTGAGCACAACAGCTTCCTGCAGCAATATATTCAGCTTCAGCTGTGGAGGTTGAAATTGAATTCTGTTTCTTGCTAAACCAGGATACAAGTCTATTGCCTAAAAGTTGGCATGTTCCACTTGTGCTCTTTCTATCAATCCTGCATTCGGCAAAGTCTGCATTTGAATATCCTCTCAGTTTAAAATCAGACTCTTTTGGATACCATAGTCCCAAATTCTCAGTTCCCTTTAGATACCGCATAATCCTCTTGCCATGTGGCAAGTGGGATTCTTTGGGATTAGCTTGGTATCTGGCACAGATGCATGTTGCAAACATTATGTCAGGTCTGCTTGCTGTCAGGTACAGCAAGGATCCAATCATGCTTCTGTATTCTGAGATATCCACCTTTTTGCCTGCTTCATCCATATCCAGTTTGGTGTTTGTAGGAATGGGTGTTTTCATGTGTGTCACATCAGTCATCTTAAACCTCTTCAGAATCTCCTTTGTGTATTTGGTTTGACTGATAAAGATCCCATCCTCCAACTGATTGACCTCCAATCCAAGGAAGAATGAGAGTTCTCCCATCATACTCATTTCATATTCACTTTTCATTAGATGGGAGAAGTCTTCACATTGCTTTTTGTCCATTGATCCGAAAATGATGTCATCCACATAAATTTGGACTATCAAGGGTGATCCTTTTCCTTCTGTGAGAAACAGTGTGGGGTCAATTTTTCCTTTTCTAAACTCATTTTTGATCAGAAACTCTGATAATGTTTCATACCACGCTCTGGGAGCTTGTTTTAGTCCATAAAGAGCCTTTTTCAGTTTGTATACCTTGTGCTCTTGGTTTGGCTCTAGAAATCCGGGTGGTTGTTCAACATAGACTTTTTCTTGGAGGTCTCCATTCAAGAAAGCACTCTTGACATCCATCTGATAAACTTTGAAGTCCTTGAATGCTGCATATGCTATGAACATGCGAATGGCCTCCAGTCTAGTAACTGGTGCAAAGGTTTCATCATAGTCGATTCCTTCTTCTTGTCTGTATCCTTTTGCAACCAGTCTGGCCTTGTTTTTGATGACAACACCATCGACATCAAGTTTGTTTCTGAAGATCCATTTCACGCCAATGACTTGCTGTGATCTGGGCCTGTTGACCAACTCCCATACTTTCTGTCTTTTGAACTGATTTAATTCTTCTTGCATTGCATCAATCCAATGGTGATCCTGAACTGCATCATCAACTGATTTTGGCTCCACTTGTAGTAGGAAACACATATACAGATTTTCATGAAGAGTGGCAGCCCTTGTTTTGATTCGTGCAGCAGGATCTCTAATTATCAGCTCAGAAGGGTGGTCCTTTAACCTTCTTCTTGACTTTGGAAGGTCTTCTCTTTCTTCATGATGAATGCCCAATTGCTCAATGTCAGGTTCTTGAGCTGGTAGAAGTGGCAGAGTCTGAACAGGTTGAATGTTAGAGTCATGGTTTTCTGCTGATTTTTGACTTGGTTCCTCAGCAACCAGTTTAGCTCTATGTTCATCAGGTTCGGCTGCATCTTCCATTGTTTCTATTGTAGTGGGATTGTCTGTGTCTTGGTCTTCTATAATGACAATGTCCTGCACTTCATTTACATTTGGGTCTCCTTTCTGCATTCAATGGTTAGTCTCATCAAAAGAAACATGAATAGACTCTTCAACAACTTTGGTTCTTCTATTAAATACACGATAAGCCTTGCTAGTCATGGAATATCCAACAAGATATCCATCATCTGATTTGGCATCAAACTTGTTCAAGTAATCCTTGCCATTGTTCAGAATGTAGCAAGTACACCCGAAGATCCTTAGGTGACCAATGTTTGGTCTCCTTCCCTTCCATAACTCATAGGGTGTTTTCATGGCTCGTTTGTTAATTAGAGTTCTGTTTTGTACATAACAAGCAGTGGCAACAGCTTCAGCCCATAAGGATTTTGGGAACTGAGCTCCTGTCAACATGGTTCTAGCTGCTTCAACTAATGTTCGATTCTTTCTTTTAGCTACTCCATTTTGTTGTGGAGTTCTTGGTGCTGAGAAATTATGCTGGATACCATGTTCAGTACAAAACTCTAACATATCAGAAAATTCAAATTCCTTGCCATGATCGCTACGAATGTACTTAATAGAGAGACTCTTAACATTTGTGACCCAATTGAAGAGTTCAACAAGATTCTCAAATGTTTCAGTTTTGTTTTTGAGAAATATGACCCATGTGTATCTGGTATAGTCATTTACGACTGCAAGAAAGTATCGTGCACCAGATAAGGAAGACACATTTATTGGTCCACATAGGTCCATGTGTAGAAGTTCGAGTGGTTGTGTGATTGAGGTTTTATGTACACTCTTAAAAGAATGTTTAACCTGCTTACCCAGCTGACAATCCCTACAAGGGTGTTCTTTCTCATAAACATGCTTGGGTAAGCCCTCAACCAAATCTAGAGATGCCAGTTTAGACATAGTCTTAAAGTTTAAATGACCAAATCTCTTGTGCCACAACCAACTAATGTCAGGTGAAGCTTTGGATAGAAAACAAATTGGTTCATCACATTGAGCATTACCAAAGACCAACTTGTAGACATTGCCTTGTCTAAGCCCATTTAGCTTCACTTCTTTGGAGACAGGATCCATAACTGTGCAGGTGTGTTTAGTGAACAAAACTTCATAACCCTTGTCACACAATTGACTTATGCTCAACGGGTATGTTTAAGACCTTGAACAATAGATACATTCTGAATGGACACAGAACCATTAGAGAGAGTACCCTTACCAACAATCTTACCCTTTTTATTGTCCCCGAAAGTGACAGATGAAGCTGCAACCTCCCTTACCTCACTCAATAGAGAGGCATCATCTGTCATGTGCACGAAAACGCACTGTCAAGATACCACTGGCTGGAATTGATCTTTTGTTTCCGGTGGCTGCTTTTAGCTTCAGGTACCTATTCCTGCACAATGAGCAACTAAGTCTTGGGGGCCCAATTAAGATTGGGCTTTGGGTAAGTGAAAGCTGCTGTTGATAATTTAGGTTTCCAATAAGAAGGAGCAGATTTAACTTTCCATGCTAATCTTGGTGAGCCTTCATTAGATTTATTAGTAGGGTTAATCTTTAGAGCTTCAGTATGTTTTCTTTCCTTATTGTTATGTTTGGCAGCTTTAGTAGGCACAGGTTTGATAGTTTTCTTCACAGGCTTGGTCTTTAAGTCTTTTGAATGGGTAGCTTGTGTGTGCCTGGTGTGTTTCTTCCTATCAGAGTTGCTGTTGCACTGCAGATTTTTAGTGAAATTAAGCTGTTTAAGGTTTACCCTGATTTCTGTGGCAATCTCCTTCATAAGATACTCAGGGTAGAATCTGCACTGATAGGAGAGGTGTCCAACTTCACAGCAGATGGGGTATGTGATAGGTTTAGGTTGAACACTCTGTCTCAAGGGTTTTGCTAGAGTGTTAAGAGGTTTCCTAGGTTTTCTGACATATCCTAGACCGTTCTTAACTCTTTCATCAGAGACAAACTTAGGCTGGAAGGCAGCAGCCTTGCTGGATGAACCAGTCTCAAATGTAGTAGTGTGTCTACTTGGTTTTGTCTCTGAGATAACTACACCCTTACCCTTGCATTGGGATGTAGAGGACAGGTTGACTGAAGGTTCAGCTTTGAGTTCTTTCTTAGCAACTACAGCATCACTGCCCTGAGATGCAACAGTACCCATTTCTTTGAGTTCGGGTGTTACTAGTTTGGGTGAACTAGTAACAGCCATAGATACCTCCTTTCCACAATCAAGGGGCACACTACCAGCAGGAACAAAGCCAGCAAGACACTTGGTCTGTACAGGGTAAGTCTGGGCCTTGGCTATTTGGTCTTCAGAGAAACCTAGACCTAAGGCTAGACCTTTAACATCTGGAGTAGTCCTAAAGTGGGCTGCAATCTCAGCAGAGTCTTGCCACTTATTACTGATTTGTCTTTCCTTTTCCAGTTCTGTTTTGGTTTTAGCTAGTTCCTTTTCAAGCCTATCGTTGTCTTTATTAGCCATTTTTAGTTGACCAGCTTTGTCCAAAAGATCATAGTGTGTGCTTCTCATCTCACTCACTTCAGCTCTTAATCTTCTCTCTGTTCTTTCATAATCATCGAAAGAGTCTCTATATTCACATGAAAGTCGTTCCAGTTTAGAATAGTATCCTTCTTTGTCAACTTTCATAGGAAGAAATTGTTCCTCTATTTCTTTAAGAGCTCTATAGGTATCTTCATATTCAATGTAGAGCTGTTCATAGGTTCTTACCTTGAGGGGAGGTGAATGGTCAGCCATGAAACAGATGAGACCTTTTTCCTTCTTTTCCTCATCAGATGATTCTTCTTCCTCCTCAGTTTCACTATTAAACTTGTTAGTGACAAGAGCCTTCTTCCTCTTGTCATCCTTTCTGCTTGAGGAGCCTTTGGGTCTTCTTCTTCTGCTCAGCTGCCTCCTTTTTCTCCCTCTTCAGCTTATAACAGTCAGCAATGAAATGGCCGGGCTTGTTGCAATGATAGCATTGCAACTTGTCCTTATCTTTTCCCTTAGAGAAAGATGAGGAAACCTGCCTTGCTTTCCTTCTGTAGTTCCCCCTTCTCTTCAGCAGTTTCTTGATCAGAAATGCCACTTCTTCATCTGAGGCACTATCTGAGCCAAGTTCATCAACTTCATCTTCTTCCTCTTCTGAAGATGGTTCCCGTGGTTCAGCAGCAGCCTTAAAGGGAATAGACTTCTCCTTTTCTTGGAAGGATTCTCAAATGCCTCAAGCTCTTCTTTTTGCATTTCAAACGTCTTAAGGTCCCCATATAATGCTTCCAAGGCACAAGTCTTCCATTCCTTCAGCTGACAGATGGCTGATGTCTTTATCAGCAGTCTCAAGGGTAGAGATCTCAGAAATTTGTCATTTTTGTCCTTCTAAGAGATCTCAACGTTGTAAGTCTTCATCCGTTGAATCAGACCTGTGAACCGTTGACAAACAGATTTTTAGCCTCTCTAAAAGAGCTAGCTAATGTCGTTAAATCTCTCTTCAAGATAATAAATTCCCTAAGTTTGCACTAAAAGAATAGCAGCAAGCAAGGGGTCGAACCCACAGGGATTAGCCTAGATTTGTAGTTCTTAAATCAAAACACCAAATTACTCTTGCCCTATAAAATGTCTTGGTAAAAACGAATTCTTTTTTATAACTAAAGATCTAATTTTTTTTTGGTTTTCTGAATAAACAAAGAAAGCAAATTGATTTTAAGATTAAGATTCAAGGATTAAAGGCATCTAGGGTCACAATTTACCTCCCTATGTTATCTCTACTGATTCATGGTATTGGGGTTGTTTAATTGAAAACATGCTAAACATAAGCCAAGGAACTACAAATGGTCATTGAAGTCCTTTTAAGTGTTGTATGTCTGAATGGTCATCAAAACATACACATGCAAAGCCAATGAATCCTACTTCCTAGAGATAGAAGAATAAAAACAGATTCATAAAACATGTAAAACTCAATCATCCAAATCCAATATTCATAAATTTAGCACAGCAACAAGGGGGCTATATTGCTCCCCTAGATTAAAAGACTACTCACGCATGATTACAAGCAAACACAAGGCAGAAAAGCTCAACATCTTCTTCTTATCCACGCGCACAGCAAAGCTTCAACCCAAGTTTCCAAAATTCGCGACGGCTGCTCTCCTAGGTCAGGAACAGCCTCCAAAACGTCTCTCTCTCTCTCTAAAACGTGTAGAATGTGTAGCCTCCTCCCCTAGGATGTGTAGAACCTCTATTTATAGAGAATGGATGGGCCTTGATGTGTGTTATAAAGTGTACTCTAGCCCATCTATCAAAACGACGTAGTTTTGATAAATGACACTACAAACTTTAAAATCTCTCAATCCAAGCACAATATGGACAAGGCCCTTTAAGAAAGAATGATCAGCATAGAAAAACGACTGGATCGGTGCAAAAATATGGCTGCACGTCAATTTGAACGTCATATGCCCAATTGGCGTGCAGCTCCAAATTAGTTGTAATTCTTCCCCAAGCTTCCTTGCATCTTGTAGAAGGCAAATAAGCAAACATATGCTTGCACGCCATTTCAGTCTAATTGGCATTCACGTCCGATTGCTCTGAAACTTCTGTGGGAGATAGAGGATATCATGATGAGAAATGTTTGTTCTGCACGCCAATTGGTTTGAGGACATATACTTGGTCAAAAGTGATCTTCAAAACCTACCAAAACAGCTTAAAAACGCACGTATTTGCAAATAACATCTTCCTAGGGGTTAGAACAGATATATGTGAAATATAATACAATAAGGCTCTAATCATGCTCTTAAACACCCTACATAAACACTAGAATAATGGCATAAAATGCATGTTATCAAATACACCACACTTGAACCATTGCTTATCCTCAAGCAAAAACATACAAGCGTATAGAAATAAAATAAACACTCAGTCAAACTGGAAGAAAACATAAAATATCAATCAAGGAGAGTTATGGTTTCCCAAGCATGCAACTCTATCATGATGAAATGGGCATTTTAAGCAACCGAAATGAGTCATAGCTTAGTTCATTCATGTCCATATCCCTAAGTCCAACAACCATACAATTTCCTTACGGAAAATTCAGATATCAGCAAGCAGTCCATGCTAACACAGCACCTAGTTTCCCTTTAAGTTCTCACAAAGGATAAAACTGCCTCACTCAAATATAACTTTTCTATTTCTCTTTAATCTCAAGCCCCATACCTATCAATTAACAAAGGATGGTAAACTCTATCTCTACATCCGTCATCAGCTATTGATTAAGTACTTGCCAAGCAATCATGAGAGTTCCCTATTGTGCTCATCAAAGAAAACACACTCTCTATTCTACTTTATTTGAACTCACACGCTAGTCTAAACTCAATAAACTCACACTCTATTCTAATAACTGATAAAACAAAATCATGAGCTAAAGAATTGAGCTCAACACTCTCAACTAAACAAAACTCAGCCAATGTGGCTACAAATCTAAACAAATCGTTTTTGTTTTTAGATAACCTTACAAGGTTGCATTTTATGCTCTCACTTGATGGATTATTCACTCTTTTTTTTTACTCACATAACACATAAATAAGACTGATTTTTCTAAAGCATACCCCTTGCCATTTTGCTACATAAGGAGAGACAGAAATTCATTGATGTCTCATATCCCATTTTCCAATTAAGTGTTGGCTTTTTCACATTCTATATCACAGCCTTTTATATTTACAACACAACAAACAAAAATTAGGATACATAGGAAGTCAAAGTGACTTAAAGGCCTTGCACCCTATCTACACACCAAACACTGAGCACTAATAAGTAATCACATGCTTACTTGACTCCTACCATTAAATAACTAATGTTAAATGCAGAGAGGAGTATCAAATCAAACTATTACCCATAAACCATAAATGTCACTCAAGGGCTAAAAAGAAGTTTTTCTCATGTTTTCTTTTTATTTTTGTCACTCAACTTTAAGGGTCACTAAAGTCTATGTTAGCATGTTATGCTTAGCTAATATTCAAACTTCAGCTCTAAAAATATGGTGATATCATTCAAAAGATAAAGACATGATTAAACCAAATCATAGCACATTTTAACTACTTTAACACCCTTATCACAACATGGTACTAATGTGGCACAAAAAGTAAAATTTGTAGGCCAAAATTGCATACTTAATATCCATGTCTCCACATGCAAATCACTCAAGCAGGCAACTCAAACAATCATGCAAATTTTTTTTTTTAAAGACAAGCAAGTGGCTAAAGTTACTCCCCAATACACCACACTTAAAATATGCTATGTCCTCATGGCATGAAATAGGGAGTAGGAAAAATACTTACCTCTCAGTTGGCAAGCTGTAGTAGTAGATAACATTAGCCACCATTCGACGTGCACGAGTAACAAAATCAGCTGAGGTTTCTCCGCGGATCTCCCAGTTTTCCCTCATTTGTAGAATAACCATCATATAGTAGCAAACAAAAATCCCACAGCTGAATTGGTCAGGCTACTGAGGGAGTTCCATTTCGTTGAGGTGAATAAGAGGGAGCTTGTCCTGCAACAATCCTTCCTTTTTCATCGCATCCTTGATTCTTTTGATGAGCCCATGAACAAGCCGTCTCTTTCTTCTGGTGAACCCTTCTCCTTGGCTTGTATCATAAAGCACCGCATGCCCTGCACTCAAATCCACACGCACCAAGACATAGTGACGATCAATGTGCACAGGGATCAACACCTCGTGCATACCATGCCAAGGACGGTGCCCTTCATTCTGACCATTTATACGCTGGCGCCACACACTTTCAGACAAAGGTTGCTTATAAAGCTCGCACAGCATAATGGAGGTATACTAAGATAGTGGGTAGTTATGAGGTTCAGCCTCCACTACAAAACGCATAGTCCTGCAAAATAAGTCCACCTCATCTGTGTAGAGATATTCATCACCTAAGATCCGTTGAAGGACAAACGAGGTGAAGAGGTCCATATCCCTTGCAAAGCGAGCCCTTAACACCTGTGAGTTAATGAAATCCTCAAATGCTGCTTGACTCTCAGCAGATGATAGGGCTGGATCTATGGTCAAATTTATAGGCTCTCCGAGCAGGTCTTGAGGTGCAGCAGGAATGTATGGCCCCCATGAGACAGGAAGCACCATAGGCACAATAGCCTGAGAATAGTTAGGATCCATAAAGGGATGAAAAGGTGAATGCCCTGCTTCTGGCTCTGTCTCCTCTGGATAATAAGCTTGCCCTGCTGAAGTTTCTGGTTGTGGTGGATCTTCCTGGGCATGAGAAGAGTCTTCATGAACTGAAGGTAAGTCTTCTTCAGATATCTCCACTACGGGAGAGTGTTTGGATGCTTTCTTCTTGCTCAAGGCCTTCCAAATTTTTCCTAGGAGGCCTTTGACTTCCTTGTTATTCTTCTTTAATGCTTCAACTTCACGTTGGGTTCTAGCATTTGCCTCCCTAAGCTCTTGTGTTTCTTTTCTCCATGCTTCAATAGATGCAGTACCAGGAGCTTCAGGAGCTTCCCATGCTCTGGCTGACAGTCTAGAAGTAGCTTGTTGGTCTTGAGAGACAAGTACCATTAATTCTTCAAACTGAGCACTCTGGATATGTCCATTTGTAAATGCCCAATTTATAACTTCTACCTCACTTACCACCTGGCCACTAATACCTTGAAAGAAGTTAAACACATCTTCCTTGTGCATATTGAACTACATGTACATGGCAGTGAGCCTGAATAGGGTTTGTTTCCTTTCATCCAATGGAGTGGAGGTGTCTCGTGCAAAGTCAGCGGATCTCTCCACATGAACGCTGTGCCTAGATGGCTGTGATAAAGGAGGAACACTGGTTGCCCAATGACCTCTTGTACTGACCCCCAAACCGCCTTCAGTATGCAGTACTCTCAAAACCCATTGAGAGGGGAATGGGGTCTTTGTCTAAATGGGCAAAATGCCGAGCATGCCGGCTCGAAAAATAACACAACATTCTCGCCATATACCCACTTTGTCAAGTTTTTCTTCCACCAATTGAAAATGGCAGCAGCCCAGTCCACATTTAACATATGGTCAATGCTATACATGAATGCAAGATGGGTCATAGGCACACCATCCTTTCCATTAGTTTGCAACAGCAAGCACTTTCCTACCAGATGAGCTAAACATCTAAATTTTCCCACAAAGCCATTTTTAGTAAACTGCCTCCTCCTCTCAGAACGTTTAGCATAATTTAAGGCAGTACCATACTCCCCTAAGGTCAGGTGAGGAAGGTGGTCAGTAGGTACAGGAAGGTTAAAGGTCTTCCTAATTGTCTCAGGTGTGATACGAATATACACCCCCTGCACCTGCCCTAGAATTGCATCCTCCTCCTCATTTAAGTAAATGGAATGATAAAACTCATGCAAAGCAGGATAATAAACGGCACATCTGGCTGAAACTAACCTCACTAACCCAAGATTTTGAAGCTTTAAAGCCACCTCACTTGACCATCCCATGTCTGATTCCTCCAAGGCACTTAGATCCAAAGCATGCCCCAGGAACATCTCCCCATCCTCATTGCTGGAAGAACTGATGAATGAACTTCTTCCTTGCCTGATCTCCTTGTGCGCACCATCTTGCTTCAGGAATTTAGAGAAAAGAAAGATAGAATTTGGCTAGAGCAGCAAGAACCAGAGCTTCACAAAATGCAGATCTAGAAATGAGTTTTTGGTGTGAATGACCTAGCTCCCGGCCTCTTTATTTATAGCGTGCAGAAGAAGAAGTGTCCCAATTTGGATCATACACGTGTCCTCCAATTTTCAAGGCGTTTGGACCATTTTAACCCTTACACGTCATATGGGTGAATTGGCGTGCAGGTTAGAATTGTCCCATATTTTGGTGGTGGGTCCCTCGTGAGCTGTCAAGCAATAGTCTCTTCTGCACGTGATATTCTTGAAGCTTTTAGGAGGGCCAAAATCAGTATTTTGCCTTTTTATCCCTTCAGATGATAGCTAGAAATTGGCGTGCAAGAAGTTAAGTGCTTCATGTGATGTTTATCCACTGGCCCAGAAATTTTCAGAAGCAAAAGAGGTGCACGCCAATTGGTCAATTGGCGTTCAATATGGCGTGCAGGCCCAAATTAGCCCAAACTTTTCCTTTGAGTTTCTTTTGCAGTATGGAGCAACTTCTATGCGTGCACGCCAATTCATTGGGCTTAAATTCAAGTACTTGTGGGCTTCACTTGTTCCCTGCTGCAGGACTTGTTCCTTAAAATAAACAAAACTGTCCAAGGCCCAATAATTTTGGCTCATCCTGCAAATGGTTAGTCAAGAAAGAAACAAAATCTACCACACCAGGGTTAGCTTGCAAACAAAATTGTTGAATCAAAATAAAGAAAATAAAACATTGGGTTGCCTCCCAACCAGCGCTTTATTTAAAGTCTGTAGCTAGACTTTCAATTAAGATCATGAGGTGGTGAAAGAGAGGGAATCAACAATCTCCCTCTGAGTTGGGTCAAAGTATGGTTTCAATCTGTTGTCATTCACCCAAAATTTCTTGACATCTTCAGCTTGGAGCTCAAAGCTCCCATATGGCTTCTTATCAACTATCACAAAAGGTCTCATCCACTTTGACCTTAATTTTCCTGGAAATAGCCTTAACCTTGTGTTAAATAAGAGAACTTTCTGCCCCAAGGTTAAAGGTTCATTGGTTAATTGCCTATCATGCCATTTCTTGGTTCTTTCTTTATAAATTTTAGCACTTTCATAGGCATCCATCCTAAACTCATCTAATTCAATTAATTGAGTCATCCTAAGCTCTTTGGCCTCTTGTGGATCAAAATTTAACTTCCTCAAGGCCCAGTGAGCCTTGTGCTCTAATTCCACAGGTAAGCGACAAGCCTTCCCATAAAGAATACGGTAAGGTGACATCCCAATGGGAGTTTTATAGGCTGTCCTATATGCCCATAAGGCTTCATCAAGCCTTTGAGACCAGTCTTTCCTATTTGCTCCAACAATTTTCTCTAAAATGGCTTTAATCTCTCTGTTGGACACCTCTGCTTGTCCATTAGCTTGTGGGTGGTAAGCTAAAGACTTCCTATGAGTTACCCCATATTTGTTCAACAACTTGTCAAACAATTTATTGCAGAAGTGACTACCCTCATCACTAATTATAGCCCTTGGTGTCCCAAATCGGCTAAAGATGTTTCTGGTAAGGAAGTGAGTCACTACTCTAGCATCATTAACTCTGGTTGGTATAGCTTCTACCCACTTTGACACATAATCCACAGCCAATAGGATATATGAATACCCATCGAATTGGGGGAATGGCCCCATAAAATCAATGCCCCATATATCAAAAATTTCAACTGGAAGAATTCCAGTTAATGGCATCTCATTCTTCCTAGATAGACCACCTACCCTTTGACATCTATCATAGGTTTTGATGTAGATATAGGTGTCTTTCACCATGTGAGGCCAACAGAAGCCACACTACATGATCTTAGCCACAGTTCTCTGCACCCCAAAGTGGCCCCCATAATGTGATGAATGACAATGGTATATTATGTCATCTATCTCCTCCTCAAGGACACACCTTCTAATTATTTGGTCCTGGACACCTCCTATAGAGAATAGGGTCTTCCCAAATGTATTTCTTAGCATCCACTACCAACCTCTTTCGCTGATGGTAGTCCAATTGCTTGGATATAAACCCAGTGGCTAAATAGTTTGCTATATCAGCAAACCAAGGAAGCTGGTGCACCTCAAACAACTTCTCATCAGGAAAGTCATCTACAATGGGTAAAGACTTAGGTGCATTCTCCACACGGGAGAGGTGATCAGCCACAGAATTTAGGGCTCCCTTTGTGTCTCTAATTTCAAGATCAAATTCCTGTAAAAGGAGTACCCACCTAATCAAGCGTGGCTTAGCTTCTTTTTTAGCAAATAAATATTTCAAAGTCAGTATGATCGGTATAAACAATTACTTTAGACCCAAAAAGGTATGGTCTAAACTTGTTGCGCCATAAACCACGGCCAGAACTCTTTTTCGGTGGTGGTGTAGTTACGTTGAGCATCATCTAAGGTCTTACTAGCATAGTAAATGACCCTAAACACCTTATCACGTCTTTGCCCTAAAACTACCCCCACAAGATAATCACTTGTGTCACACATTAGCTCAAAAGGCTAAGCCCGGTCTGGTGTGACTATAACCGGTGTGCGATGACTAACTTACCCTTGAGGATGTTGAAAACTTCTAAGCAATCTGCATTGAACTCAAAGCTTGTGTCCTTCTCTAACAGCCTACTCATGGGTTTTGCAATTTTAGAGAAGTCCTTAATGAATCTCCTATAAAAGCCAGCATGGCCAAGGAAACTTCTCACCCCTTTTTCATTTGTTGGAGGTGGCAAAGTCTCAATAGTGGAGATTTTTGCCTTGTCCACCTCCAAACCTTGTGAAGACACCTTGTGCCCTAGAACTATCCCCTCGCTTACCATAAAATGACATTTTTCCCAATTTAGGACTAGTTCCTTCTCCTCACATCTTTCTAAGACCACATCTAAATTTTTCAAACACTGTTGGTAGGAGGAACCAAACACCGAAAAGTCATCCATGAAAACCTCCATGATCTCCTCCACCAGGCCCTGGAAAATGGCCATCATGCACCTTTGAAAGGTGGCACGTGCATTGCATAGCCCAAATGGCATCCTCCTAAAAGCAAAGGTGCCAAAGGGGCACGTGAAAGTGGTCTTTTCTTGGTCTTCGGGTTTAACCATGATCTGATTATACCCGGAGTATCCATCTAAAAAGCAAGAGTGACTATAGCCGGCTAACCTATCCAACATCCTGGTCAATGAAAGGAAGGGGAAAGTGATCCTTCCTGGTGGCCTTATTCAGGCTTCCTATAGTCAACACACACTCTCCATCCCATCACGATCCGAGATGGGATCAATTCATTCTTCTCATTTTTAATCACTGTCATACCCCCTTTCTTGGGCACAACATGCAACGGACTCACCCACTCACTATCTGAAATAGCATAAATTATACCCGCATTTTTCCATTTTAGAATTTCTTTTCTTACTACTTCTTTCATGGCAGGGTTTAATCTTCTTTGTCTTTCAGCTGTGGGTTTAAAGTCATCATTCATTAGGTTTTTGTGCATACAAATCCCTGGACTTATACCTCTAATGTCTTCAATGGTCCACCCTAGGGCCTTTTTGTGTTTCCTAAGGATTTCTAGCAGTTGAGTGCACTCTACATCATTTAAATTAGCAGCAACTATAACTGGGAATTTATTTGTAGAGTCTAGAAATTCATACCTTAGGTGTCTAGGCAGTTCCTTCAGTTCTGGAGTTGGAGGTATGTCCTCTTCCTTCTCCTCCTTTGCTTGCTCCAGAGAATTTGATGTTTGCTCATCCTCCTCAGCTGTCAAGTCCACTTCTTCATCTTGTTGAACTTCTATAAGCTGGAGCACTCCATCATTTGCTGTGGTAATTTCTTCTGCCAAAAAGTCTTCCACCAACTCCTCAAAATCTTCAACCCATAGGCAGTCCTCCTCCTCTTGACCTTGTAAAGCCTTCCCCATATGAAATACTAAGGTCTCTTCATTAATTCTCAGAGTCAGTTGCCCTTGAGCCACATCTATCAATGCACACCCTGTTCTGAGAAACGGTCTTCCAAGGAGGAGCTGAACTCCTCTATCTTCTTCCATTTCCAAAACAACAAAGTCTGCTAGAAAAATGAAGGAGCCCACCTTAACTAGCACATCTTCAATGATTCCTTCAGGTCTTCCAGTGGACCGGTCTGCAAACTGCAATGAGATGGAAGTTGGCTTCATTCCTGTGAGTCCAAGCTGCTTGTACAAAGCAAAAGAGATCAAATTTATGCTGGCCCCTAAATCACAAAGGGCCTGCTGCTGTGGCGCATTTCCAATCACACAAGGGAGGTTAAAACTGTCCGGATCTTTATGCTTGATGGGCAAGCTCTTTTGAACAACACTACTCACCTCATTAGTGACAGCCACCGTCTCATGATCCCCATACCTTCTCTTCTTCTTCACAAAATCTTTGATATATTTTCTATACCTAGGCATCTGCTCCAAAATTTCCACAAATGGAATATTAATCTCAAGCCGCTTGAATAAACTCAGGAAGCGCTCATACTTTTCCTCAACCCTCTGATTTCTCATTCGTTGAGGAAATGGCATGGTAGGCCTAAGCTCTTGCCTTTGTTCTTCAACTATTTTGCCTTTAGTCAGCTGTTGTTCCTTCTTGTCTTGCAACCTTTCTTCTTCTTTATCTGATTTTCCTTGGTCATCAGCTTCCAAGGGTCTGCTTTGTTCTTCTGGAATAGCCCTTTTCTTATGCTCTTCAGCTTCCTTCAATGCTTTCCCACTCCTTAGAGTGATAGCCTTGCAACTCTCCTTGGGGTTCACCTCAGTGTCACTTGGAAAAGTGTTGGTTGACACCCTTTGATTAGCATTTTGTGCCATACTCACAAGTAACTTCTCCATATTCTTAATTGAAGACTCCATACTACCTACCCTTTCCTTCAAATCACCCACCTCTCTTCTAGCTATCTCATCCTCATGCTGATATGTTCTTCTTTGCTGCTGAGGCTGAGGCTGCTGTTTCTCAAATCCAGGAGGTGGATGTAAGAAATTATCAGTAGCATACGGATTTTGCTTCATCCCTGGAGGCACATATTTATACTGAGCTGATGTATCTCCCCCTCGGTTCTGATTCTTCTGATATCCCTGAGATTGTTGTTGGCTCTGATTAGTGAGGATAGTATTGCTGCTTCTAGTACAAGCCTTTCCCTCCAACATAATTTGCATCTTCAGCACCACTCCATCCTTGCTCAGCTACTGGTGAGGCATGTTGTGATCCTCCAACTTTAAGAGCCAACACTTCCATGCTTTTTGCTAAAGCTTGGATCTGCCCTTGCATATCATTGGAGGGAGTATCAATTGAAGATATCTTCTCCCTTGGCCTTGAAGTGCGAACGTTAGACCACTGCCAATCAGCCAATGACAGTCTCTCCAAGAGTTCTGCTGCGGCATCAGGCTCTAAATTCATCAAATATCCTCCAGCAGCTGCATTCACATTGTCTTGTGAGTGAGATTGAAGTCCAGTGTAGAAAGATTCAATTTGAATCCATTGGGGTCTTCCATGGTCATGGCATCTTCTCACCAAATCTTTAAAGCGCTCCCAAGCTTCATGAAGAGTCTCCATCTCATCTTGCCTAAATCTGCTAATTTCCCCTCTGAGCTGGATCACCTTGGAAGGGGGAAAATACTTAGACATGAATTTAGTCTCGCATCTCCTCCCAAGTATTTATTGAACCTCGCTGGTAAATCGTTAAACCACCTAAGAGCTCTATCCCTTAAGGAGAAAGGGAAAAGCCTTAGCTTTATTGCCTCCTCCGACACATTGTTGATCTTTATGGTGTCACACATCCTGGTAGAACCTCATCAAATGCTGGTGTGGATCGTCCACTCGCTATTCCTCCAAAAGCGTTGTTGCTCACCATATTAATTATTGCCTGGCTTCAGCTCAAAACTATTTGCTTGAACTCTTGTTTGCCTAATCCCAGAATAATGGTCTGACATCATCGGTCTAGCGTAGTCTAAGAAGGTTCTGGGCATAAACCTATTACCCTCTTCTTCTGGATATTGGCCATTGTAATTGGCCCCTCCTTGCGGTGCACCACCATCAGGCCTTAAATCTGCCATCAATTCACCTACTGAATGCTCTGAGCCTTGCAATGCTTCTTCAGCCTCTCGTGCTGCTTCCCTAGCTGCTCTGTGATGAGCTCTGAACAACCTTTTAGGTTCCCAATTAAATGGTATAAATCCTCCCTTGGCATGCACAACTAGGAATTCCTCAAACACTTGGTGTATGTTCCTATAAAACAACAAGAACACACCCAGCAGCTCCGAACAATGCAAAATAAACAAATAAATAACACAAAATAACAGAAAATAAAAGACAAAATAAAATACCAAGATCAGAATTCAAACAATTTCACTCAATGTTGATTTTAAAAACTAGTTAACCGTTAAATCCCCGGCAACGGCGCCAATTTGACAGACAGATTTTTAGCCTCTCTAAAAGAGCTAGCTAATGTCGTTAAATCTCTCTTCAAGATAATAAATTCCCTAAGTTTGCACTAAAAGAATAGCAGCAAGCAAGGGGTCGAACCCACAGGGATTAGCCTAGATTTCTAGTTCTTAAATCAAAACACCAAATTACTCTTGCCCTATAAAATGTCTTGGTAAAAATGAATTCTTTTTTATAACTAAAGATCTAATTTTTATTTGGTCTTCTGAATAAACAAAGAAAGCAAATTGATTTTAAGATTAAGATTCAAGGATTAAAGGCATCTAGGGTCACAATTCACCTCCCTATGTTATCTCTACTGATTCATGGTATTGGGGTTGTTTAATTGAAAACATGCTAAACATAAGCCAAGGAATTACAAATGGTCATCAAAGTCCTTTTAAGTGTTGTATGTCTGAATGGTCATCAAAACATACACATGCAAAGCCAATGAATCCTACTTGCAAAAGGATAATGTTCACACCAATTACAAATAAGTTATGAATCTTAATCTTCCCCAGACTAGGGCTAAGAATCCTAGGTGTATACTTCCTAGAGATAGAAGAATAAGAACAGATTCATAAAACATGTAAAACTCAATCATCCAAATCCAATATTCATAAATTCAGCACAGCAACAAGGGGGCTACATTGCTCCCCTAGATTAAAAGACTACTCACGCATGATTACAAGCAAACACAAGGCAGAAAAGCTCAGCATCTTCTTCTTATCCACGCGCACAGCAAAGCTTCAACCCAAGTTTCCAAAATCCGCGACGGCTGCTCTCCTAGGCCAGGAACAGCCTCCAAAACGTCTCTCTCTCTCTAAAACGTGTAGAATGTGTAGCCTCCTCCCCTAGGACGTGTAGAACCTCTATTTATAGAGAATGGATGGGCTTTGATGTGTGTTATAAAGTGTACCCTAGCCCATCTATCAAAACGACGTAGTTTTGATAAATGACACTACAAACTTTAAAATCTCTTAATCCAAGCACAATATGGACAAGGCCCTTTAAGAAAGAATGATCAGCATAGAAAAACGACTGGATCGGTGCAAAAATATGGCTGCACGTCAATTTGAACGTCATATGCCCAATTGGCGTGCAGCTCCAAATTAGCTGTAATTCTTCCCCAAGCTTCCTTGCATCTTATAGAAGGCAAATTAGCAAACATATGCTTGCACGCCATTTCAGTCTAATTGGCATTCACGTCCGATTGCTCTGAAACTTCTGTGGGAGATAGAGGATATCATGATGAGAAATGTTTGTTCTGCACGCCAATTGGTTTGAGGCCATATACTTGGTCAAAAGTGATCTCCAAAACCTACCAAAACAGCTTAAAAACGCATGTATTTGCAAATAGCATCTTCCTAGGGGTTAGAGCAGATATATGTGAAATATAATACAATACGGCTCTAATCATGCTCTTAAACACCCTACATAAACACTAGAATAACGGCATAAAATGCGCATTATCAACCGTTTATAGATACTGTCCAATGACTCCTTCGGTTCACATCTGAATGCTTCATACTCTTGTTTAAGCATGGAGATCTTGTTCTCCTGTATTTGCTCATCTCCTTCGCAGATGAGATAGAGCTTGTCCTATACCTCTTTAGCAGTCTCAAGATCTTGCACATCCGTGAACATGTCATCATCGAGTGCAAAGAAAAGTATGGCTTTCGCCTTGAAGCCGAGCTTTACTTTCCTCTGCTCCACCTTAGACCAACTATCTGGGTCTTTCGTCATTAACCGACCTCTCTGCATACTCTTTGGGGTGAAAGGTCCATTCTTTATTGTTTCCCAGAGATAGCTGTCGAGCATGTCTAGGTGTGCTCTCATTCTCGCTTTCCATTTGGAAAAGCACGCGGGTGTGCACATAGGTACTTGGGAGGATGAGCCAGGAAAAACATGATAGAAGTCTTCTTGTTTTTTCTTATTGCTGCTGGTACTCGGTTCTTCCTGCTCCTGGTCTCCGGTCGCTCCTTCCTCTGGAACACGACTGGCTTCAGGTTCCTCAACAGGAACTGGAGCTTGCTCGGGAGCTGGAGCGGCACTGCTGGAATCCATGTCGGCCATTAGGGATCTCTACAGAGTTGTAGAACTGCTCTGATACCAATTGTAGGTCCCAAAGTGAGTCTAGAGGGGAGGTGAATAGACTTTCTTCGTGCGGGGAAGCTAGACTGTTAGCTCTGGTTTTTGGATTCCTCCTACAGATGACTATGATGGAAGTATTTATGCAGAAGATGACAGAAGTATTGTAAGGATAAGGTGAGTGATAATGAACTATCAGACAAAACTGAGATAAGAGTAAATGCTCTTTTCTCAATAGATCTCAGTTGTGAAAGAGATAGTTTATGATAGATCGAAGTGTGGAAAACTAACAACACTGAGATCAAGACTTAATGAAAGTGCTAGATCTTTGATGAACAAGAGATTCGTGAATACTCAAACAGATTGCTCTTGTTCTTGACTCACATGGCGCACAGCACTTCTTCAATTTCTCTCAGAGTCTCTCTCTCTCTTGTATTGGAACTATCTCTTAGTTAGTTCTGCTTAGTCTTCTTTTTCTCTAAGTCCGTCAGAACCATTATCTTGTGTTCTGTGTGTTTCCTTCTTTTGAGAGCGAGGTTAAACTCTTAATTTTGTCATTAAGTGCGTGAGAGATATATTTTTAAGATTAAAGTGCTCGTGCGCCATGATGTCCATCCCGACAGACTGACTTCCCGCCACTGAAAATGCGGAATGTCAGGGGATAGGTTAATCTGCTTTGATTTGTAGATCAGATGCCCATACTGTGTATTTGGCATGCAGTCGATCTTGGCCATTCATCCGGGGATGGTAGTTGGCAGCATTTAATGTGTCATTAATGTGCTCAACTGCTCGGGACGGCGCAGACTTGTTGTACAAACCCTAGCTGACAATATCGCTAAGTGGCTATGTTTAGGGTTGTAAGTTTGCCTCGGAGGTAGATGCCTCGTAGGTTCGATGACTTGAAGATTTCAGTTAACACCTGTAGAAAGTTGCGAAGTTTTGCTTCAGGCTTTATGGTGTTTCTGTGAGTCTACGACTCACATCTTCGAGTCTTCGAGGCTAGAGGTCAGGTTGGATTGGCCTTTTGTGTCACTCTGTTAACTAAAGTCTATGACTCTGCAAGTCTATGACTCTACGAGTCTGCGACTCTTCAAATAATGCTTAGAGTGACTTCTTCGAGTCCATCTAATCTACCTGTTATTGTAGCTATGAGTCTACGACCCTAGTTCTGCGGGTCTACGACCTTCGGGTCTCTCAGTTTACTATATTTGACTAAGTGGTCTGAAAATCTTCGACTCTACGAGTTTTCAACTTCGATTTTCTTCCTTAGTCTTTCACAGAGGCTCATAAAACTGAGTTTCTGTATAGCTGCGACCCTTTAGCTACAACTCTCCGCCATCGATCTCCGAATCTGGAAGTGTGGCAATTTCTCTATAGTGACTGTGTCCCTTAAGTCTACGAGTCTACGACTCTACGACTCTTGAGTTACAGTTTCATTTGTTTGCGAGTCTTTATAGCATCAACTCTTCGACCTTCAACTTACGAGTCTACAAGTCTACGAGTCCGGTTTTCTCTACACTGTTCGAAGGCTTCGACTCTGCGACTTTCGATCTACGAGTCTACGAGTCCTGTTTTCTTAACAGTGTTCGAAGGTTTTGACTCTACGACTCTACCAGTCTTCGAGTCTAGTGGCAATTTAAGTTCTGTTAATTGACTTAAGTATTTATGGGGACTCTATAATTTTGCGTGCTACGAGTCTACGAGTCTACTAGTCTACGAGTCATTTAGCTTTGGTTACTGTTCTTAAAAATTCCTCGACTCTACGAGTCTCCGAGCTTATTGACGCTTACAGTAACACTCTCTTTTCCATACTATGACTCTGCGACCTTCGACCCTGGATCTACGAGTCGCAATGTACTGTCATTGTTTCGCCTTGAGTCTCCAGACTCTACGAGTCTCTTGCCAATACGTCCTATGACAGTTTCACTTCTACGAACTTCGACTCTTCGACCCTACGACCTTCGATTCTTCGAGTCTCCAGACTTAGACTATATTTTGGCAGCTTCATCAAATCCTACATTTCTAACAAAGCTCAAACAAAAGAAATCCGAACCGCCCTGGGAAAACTAAAATCCTGACCGCTCAGGATAGAAAGAAAATAGCTAATTCTAGTCTGTTCAGGGAGAAGCTAAACACACAAATCCAGACCGCCTCGGGAAAACTGAAATGAAACGAGCTAAAACTAGTCTGTTTAGGAAGAAGCTCAAACAAAAGAAAACTGGACCGCCCCAAAAAAACTGAAATGAAACGAGCTAAAACTAGTCTGTTCAGGAAGAAGCTCAAACAAAAGAAATCCGGATCGCCCTAGGAAAACTGAAATGAAAACAAGCTAAAACCAGTCTATTCAGGAAGAAGTTCAAACAAAAGAAATTCGGACCGCCCTAGGAAAACTGAAATCCTGACTGCCCATGATAGAAATAAAATAGCTAATTCCAGTCTGTTCAGGAAGAAGCTAAACACACAAATCCGGACCGCCCCGGGAAAACTGAAACAAAAGAAAGTAGCTAATTCCAGTTTGTTCAGGAAGAAGCTAGACAAAGGAACCTGGACCGCCCCGAAAAAATTGAAACAAAAGAAAGCAGCTAATTCCGGTCTGTTCAGGAAGAAGCTAGATAAAGGAAACCCAGACCACCCCGAAAAAATTGAAATGAAAGAAAGCAGCTAATTCTAGTCTGTTCAGGAAGAAGCTAGACAAAGGAAACCCGAACCACGCCGGGAAAACTAAAATCCTAACCGCCCAAGATGGAAAGAAAGTAGCTAATTCCAGTCTGTTCGGGAACAAGCTAGGCACAGAGACCCGAACTGCCTCGGGAAAACTTGAAAGAGAATGTATGATGATATGAGGATGCCTGTTGCTATCATGATTATTTGATGCTGGATGTTTGTATAAAGGGTGCATGAATGCACAATGTAATGAGAGATAACATCTGATGCTTATGTAATGTATGCATGGTTATGTAATGTATGCATGGTGTTTGCATGATTTGTTGTGGGAGCTTAATCCGCTGGTGGTGCTGGGATACTGTTTTTGTGCAGGAGAAATGATCTGGTAGCTGTTTTGAAGTTTGGCCTGTTGGGGAAACTAACTTGATTTTTGGAGGCAACATTCCCTTGGGGCTGTTATCTGGTTGGAACAAGGTTGGACCAAGGTTGTTGAATGACATTCTGAGGAAACCTACTGGGGAATAGGCTTTTTAAACAAACACACAAAATTTTGAATTGAAAGAAAGCTTCGATAAAAATGATTTGATTTTTTTTTGCTTTTTGGAGTATACAATGTACAATCACAACTTGTCGTCCTTTTCTAATAGAGGTAATAGTGTTTGGGGTATCTGGGTATAGCTTTCAGCTTGGCCCTGCAATTGTATTTGAGGGTAGGAGACCTCAGGTAACTGAGCTAAATGGGAATTCTGATGGTTTGAGTTGGTGCTCGGGGCTATGTCAGAGATATTGCATGCTTGTCCACTTTTGAGGTTTAGGGACTTATTGGAGCTTCTGATTGCTAGTTGGATTTTTTTGTGTTTTGTGGTGTAGGGAGTTGATTTGAAAGGATTTGTTGGGCTTGGTATTAGGGTGCCTAAGTGTCTTAGTCCTGAGGCTCAATGTTGGCTGCTCTCGGGCCTTGAGTGCTTGATCTTCCTTTTGTGGCTTTGACTTTTCGGGTTTTTACTAGGTCTGCCTTATTTTCTACTTGTTATTCCTTCTACCTTGTAGGTGGCTTTGTATTTTACCCATGATGCCCTTGCGGGTTTTTATCAAGTCCCTCTTGATCTCTGTAACGTTGTTCCTGATTGAGCACATTTTAGGTGCAGTTTTTTTAAATTATTTGCTATTTTTTTCTTTTCATTTTCATTTTTTTCTTCTCTTCTCCTCTCTAATCGGTAGTGTGCTTTATTTTCTTTGAAAATGCCGGTTCATTGCATGTTTTATGGTGGCGAGCAGGAGCCTTGTCGATGTCCACACGCTACTATTAGGCAGCTCAGCCAATTGCATTTAGGTGTCACTCATGATGATCCTAATTTTTATGGTGCTTATAATGCATATGTTAATTCATTACCTCTTGTGCTTTGTACTCGTTGTGGAAGTGGTGACTATATGGCTAATACATGCTTTTTGAATTTATGTGTCCTTCCTATATCTTATGAGGATAATGGTGGGATGAAATCTCTTTGTTCCACCATT
Source organism: Taxillus chinensis (assembly GCA_023512835.1). NCBI lineage: Eukaryota > Viridiplantae > Streptophyta > Magnoliopsida > Santalales > Loranthaceae > Taxillus > Taxillus chinensis. Next base: position 52,484,666 of record CM042084.1, read on the forward strand.
CATGAATTACATAGAGAGGTAAAAGCTTTAGACAACTCTACCATTGATGAGGCTACCTTTGAGGACCTAGTTAAGGAAACTCATGGCACTACTTTTGCTTGTCTTATTGATTTGAATGCCTGTGAGGATAGACTTCATGTCTTGCTAGAGTCCATAGAGGAGACCGAGAGCTTGATTTTAGGGTTACATACATTTTTAGATTTTTGTATCCCTTCTAATAGTCCCTCTAACTTTTGCCTGGAAGCACTGTGTGAACATATTGACCATACAGGATTAGAGAGTGAGCATCCTTTTAGGGAGATCGATGACTTTAGTGTGAATGGGCATAGTATTTCTTCTTGGTCCCCATTGTATGTTGATTTATCTTGTAGGGCCAATGATAATATCATTGATAGCTACCATGCCAGGTTTACACCACTGGTTGACTGCACATCTGGATATGAGCTTTTACATGTTACTCTTCTGGAGGGAGACGTCCCCAAACAGGTAATTATTGATGACTCCCAGTTGCATGTCAGAGAACCCGAGCAGGTAAGTCCTAAGGTAACTAGTCCATCTTGCTCTAATTCTGAGAAGGTAACAGTCACTGAATATTATAAACCCCCCTCTCACTCCCTTTGTAATTTATTTGTTTTCCCTATTTCTTTTTCTTTTTCTTTTTCTAGTTATAAGTGTAATTTTTGTTTTTGTTTTTCTTGCTTATGTGTAGCCCCTCACCTGCAGGGTCTAAGCTTGTAGGACCTTCCTTTGCAACCCCGTCGGCTAATTAGAGGTTTCGTAGGAGTTCCTCTAATTCCGCACAGGTATGATCTCTCCTACACACAACGGCCACCTAATAAAGCCATGGTATTTGTTTTTATTATTTTTATTTATGATTTATCTTTCTCACCTAAACTTCCTGATTGGGTCATTTTTTTCTTTTTTCTTCTCCTTGTTTTTTTTATTTTATTTTCTTGTGTGTTTGATTTTTGAAATAAAACCCTTTCACCCTCTACATGCCTTTCTTCTTTTGTTTTATTTTATTGTTCACTATGTGTTCTTACATGCTTTGTGTGGGTGTCTATTCCCTTTTACAATGAGGATCGACATTGTGTCTTTCAAGTGTGGGGGAGAGTCTGTATGATTGTTTATCCTTGTTTTGTTTTGTGTTTGATTGCATGACTATTTGCATGAGTCTGGAGATATTATGGGAATATTCTTAATATGCTAGTTTTAGTGAATTTTTTTATTTTTGCTATTTACCATGCTTGAGGTGTCATGTATGGTTTGGTTTGGGTAATTATGCCTTTAGGCCTATACATTATTTTCCTTGTGCTTAGGACAAGATCATTGCGTGTTTGAGCTAAAACTTGGGTTCTTTCTTTAGTTTTTCAATTCTAGGGTGAATGCCTTATATTTTCTTGGAGTTGTGTGTTAAGAGTGATACTGTCCATGCATCCTTTGTTCTTTTAAGTGTGATTAGCCTCCTAGTTAATGATCTTGGGCAAGTGCTTGCATAGTTGTGTTGTGGTGATGGGTTAGTGCTTGAATGTTGGGCTAGAGTCACATGTTGCTTTGATGTTAATTGCCTAGATTGGTGCTCTACAGGGTGTGGCTCAAATCTGAAAGAAAGAAAGAGAGAATGAAATCAGAAAAAGAAAAGAGAAAAATCTGAAAAAAAAAAAAAGAAAGAAAAGAAAAAGAATAAGAGCTTTGTTGTTTGCCATTTGTAGGTGACTTGGCGAACCATGTATATTTGGCTATTTTATGTTATATTTCTCTTAGTTGTGGCATTTTATGTAAATGAGGTTCTTTTATTTGTACTCCTTGTGGCATAATCTTGATATTTAGGCCCAAGGGAATATTGATTTTGTAAACCCCGTGTTTAATTATTAACATATATATTTATGCCACTTAGTTTGAAAAGAAAAAGAGTTGCAATTATTTGAATGTTTATTTCAACACAAAAGATAAGATTGAGCCTTATGTTGTTAGTTTAGAGCATCATAACTGGTAGCTTACCTCTCATGGTGGCATATTGGCACTCCACATGAATAAAAGACTCGGATTCCTTACTCCATGTCTTCTTGTCCTTTGTCCGCTTGAGTGGAAGACTTACCTTTTTATTCTGTAATCGTTCTCTCTTACTCCGTGTGAAATGTAGACTAGGATTCTTATTCCGCATCTTTGTAACTTAGTTCATTTAAGTGTAAGACGCGGAATCCTTAGTCCATAACTTTAAGTACTTAGTCCGCTCGAGTGATCCTTATTCTGTATGAAGACTTGATTATTTACCAAGTGCTTGACAACACTCACGTTGGTCCGGATCAGGATTATATATCCTGTCCTTAGCTTTGCTCTCATGAGTGTAGATCCAAATTAGAGTTATATCTTCTGCAATAACTAAGAATAAACATACAAGGTCTCAGATCAAATTACATAGGGTTTTATCCGCATCATCCAAATTCTGGGTTTGATCCAACAATATTTATAGACATCCCTTATGTTGACCTCTTAGAACTTTGCTTTTTCGGGTGATGTGTTGCATTGAAGGTCTTCTCATTGGAAATCATCTCCCTTCAATGCTGCGGATGTGGAGCTCGAGATATTAGAAGTATGAGCGTATTGAATTGTTTCACATAATTCTAATTTCATTAAAAGTTTTGTCCACACATCCGAGTGATCCGCGTGTAAGATGATATAAATGTCTTCAATTGATCTATCTTACATCAGGACACTACGAGTTGATTGATCTTGAATGCGCTAATCTGACTTGTAATATTTGGAGTAGTATCTTCTTATTCTGGAATATGCAGACTTATCCTGAGCTAATGAGTTGCCCAGAGCTTACTCCGTGTCTTTAGTTGCTTACTTTGAGTCAATTAAGTGCTCGGATCCCTTGTACTTGCAACAAGATTCCTTACTCCATATTAATGACTTGCTCAGATACCTTATTCTTTATTAGTGTTCCTTACTCCATGTCAATTAAACACTCAGATCCCTTACTCTGTATCACCGCTTTCTTATTTCGTGTAAGTAGAAGACTCGAATCCTTATTCCGCATGTTCTTGTCCTTAGTTCGCGTGAGTCGAAGACGCGGATGCTTACTCCATGCCTTCTTGTCCTTATTCTACGCGAGTGAAAGACTCAGATACTCCGCACGAGTCGAAGACTCAGATCCTTATTCCGCATCTTCATGTACTTATTCCGCACAAGTCGAAGACGCAGATTCTTATTCTGTGTCTTCATGTCCTTAGTCAACGCGAGTCGAAGACCCAGATCCTTATTCTATGTCTTCATGTCCTTAGTCCAACCTAACATCCCTTACTCCATAGCTTTTGATAATTCGGTTATTTACCAAGTCTTTTTGTCGACACTCATAATGATCCGGAACAGGATTATGTATCTTGTCCTTAGTGTATCACTCACGAGTAATTCTGAGTGTCGTTTTAAGCTTATCTTTTTGCAACATGTTATAGCAAGAGAAACGAGAGATCTAAAATCAAACTACATAGGGTTTCATTTGCATCTTCCAAATTCTGGGTTCGATCCAACAGTTTCTCTAACTGCAGATGGTCCATGCCTCGCCTCATCCATCGGTGGTACTCCTGCTATTGAATCTATTACAGCATAATCCTCCCATGTTGCATACTATCTCCTCTTCTTCCAGCTAGTACTTGATCCGCCTATCCCCTCTGAGACTGAGTCCCCCGTTTGGGCTGTTGAACTGTGGGCTGCCCCTAGTTTGATTGTGCAGGTTGTTCCGCCCTCTGATAAGGAGCACCATTCCTGCTGGCCTTGGTCGCAGGCTCACTGAAGTAGCCCTTGGACACGTCCTCTTGGGATGCCCTAACTACCCACACTTGTAGCATTTCATAAACTTTCTTGGGCAATCTTTTTGGAAATGCCCTTGCAAGCCACACCTCCTACATATCAACTAGTTCTTAGGGATGAAGTTACCACCCGAAGGTCCTATCTTAGAAGAACATTTTGACACCTGCTTCTTGTCAGGTAGTTCAGTGTTACCTTCCTCTCTTGGGCTCTTAAACTTCCCCCCAGATGCTCCACTAGGCTTCTGGAATCTAATCCTAACTAGATCCCTTTCCACAATTTTTGCCTTGCTAACTACCTCTCTGAAAGTGGCCAATTCCAGCTGTTTATTTCCTTCCGTAGTGCTGGTCTTAGCCTATCAATGAAATCTTGAGCTCTGTTTTCCTCATCTCCTCCAGCCTCAGGAGTATAATGGCCCAATTCAACAAATTCCTTCGCGTATTCGGTCCATATAAGTTGACCTTCTGCACTGACCGGGGAAAATATTCTGCATGGAAAAGCCCAACAAACTCTTCCCATATAAGCTGACTTCCGTGAACTGCCCTTACTGAGTTCCACCACCTTCAAGCTCCTCCAGCTAGGAAGTGTGTGGCCAAGTGAACCCTGAGCTCCTCTAGAGCTTGAATCAATTCTAAAATATCCTCAATGCTTCAAATTCATTCTTCTACCTTGTCTGGCTTCTGACCCCCCTCGAATTTAGTCTGTCCATACTTCTTGAACCTTCTAGCCCTGCCCAAAAGTAGTAACTAACCTACTTATCTACCATGGCTTATTTACCCTAGCCACAACTTATTCATAACACTAGGACTCTTAAGTCCCTTCCACCCACCAATGGGGTACAATAATAAGTATAATTATTACACCAGTGTAAAGCATCCAACAATTCAAGTATACATATCATTCATCAGAGTCATGCACACAACAATACCTAGTGCCTATTATGCACAAGTAGTATGTAATGCACCCATTCCCATGCATCCTAGAATGATCTGATTAATTCCCTAGGTTACCCAAAACACATATAAGGACTATGATGATCACGTGCCCTCCTTATAATATGCCAAGCTCCTAAGTACCAACCAACCACTCCTATCTAGCCTAGGTCCAACTAAACCATTGGCTTTGATACCAACTTGTCATGTCCCTGATTCCAAAGATCCATAACCAAGCACGTGACTTTCCCTTGTACAATAATACAAAAAGGGTATCAAAGTACTTCCCCCAAATGTCATCCAAGAAATCTTAAAGTATTATATTATCAAATCATCATTCCACATTTGACAACCATTCATTACAACTGCCCACAGACCCATGTTTGGGAAATAAACACCAATTAAACAAATAACAAAAATAAAACTAAGGTCCATACATAAATAAAATCTCAGTCTTGATGTTGGTTCAGCTGGCTCCTGCCAGCACCTAGAAAACAAATCAACAAGTCGGGGTGAGCACAAAGATGAGTAAGTGACCTCACACTCCTCACCTTCTATCTATTACTAAGTTACATGTTGTGCTCAGGTGCATGGGTAGTGAGAGTTATTAGATGTTAATGCGTCACAAGAATACAAACCAGTGTTCAAACTGCCACACAGACACCCATATCTATCATACCGCCACACAGGCAATCATACCCACCATACCACCACATAGGAAACCATTTCCACCATTCATCCCATAGTGACAGTTGCTCACAAGCCAAACTATCGGCTCATCGAGCCATATCCCTGTGACAAAGACTCACATGCCAAACTGTCGGCTTATCGAGCCCAACACACACAAACTAAGCATTCATGTGCACCCCAACATAATAAAATCTTAAACAATCATATCATGAGTCATCATATTCATTTCATAACACATAAACATTACCATTAAACACTCACCACATAACATCCGCAGTATAACCATACTAGCGCATAATCATTACAATAGGTTCTCAGCATAAAAATAAATAAAAGACACACTACAGTCCTCAAATGATTCTTAGGATACCCCTCTAAAGGTTTCGAGCTTAAATGCCCATTAACAAACCAAAAGAAGCAAAACAATCTGTTAAAACAGTACAAATTCTATCCCAACTTTGAAAAACCATAACTAATTCTACGGACCTCTGATTTTCTTATAATGCCCACCAGTTCGAAGGGTTTTTAACTGGCTATCTAAATAAAATATAAAAAAATTCACATGGTGATGCTTTCCATGTGCATCGCTACATTGATCACCACGTGCAGAGCTATTTTCCAAGATTTGTTTTCAACTTCGAAAAATCATAACTACTTTCACAGAACTCCGATTGGCTTATAAAACCTAACATTTTATAGTTATTTCAACCCTCTATGCATTACAAATATAAGAAAAATAAAATAAGGTAAAAAATGCATGTGGTGACATGCCACGTGCATTGCTACGTGCATGCCTTGTGCCCAACTTCCGCTACGTGCACCCCATATGCACGCCACTTGCAAAACACATGCATGTCGATATGTGCACCCCAAATGTGTCATACTTGTATACGAGCAATGCGTCACTTAGTTCATATGATAAACCATAATCAACTTCCTAAACCTTATAACTCAATCCATAATCCCAAAGGTAGGGTTTTTATTTCTTGAAGACAGGCTTGGCTCTGATGGTTGGCTTCATAGGTTTATGTTCTTTTATGAGGGGCATCCGCACATTTGTGGAAATGACATATGCATTAGATTTCTTCACATTCTTGGAATGTTTAGATTTCTAAATGCATTTGTTCACTCCCGTAGTCTTGACCTCCTTTGGGTGTCTCTTCATCTTCTCATCATTTACACCACCCTTCCCTTTCTTGTTGATCTGGGTCACAACAGTGGCCTTCATAGGATTGTCATGGAAATCTAGATTGATACCCTTCTTACCCGCCTACAGTGTTGCCTCGGTTTTCTGAGCTTCTTGTGGTGTGATGAGTGATGTGATCTGGGAACTTCCAGAGGTTGAGAGAGTGGTCTCATCTTTTGAGATTTTCTTGCGAAGGCCTACCAATTTTTCTTCAAGTCTCTGGATGGTCGTGTCTCCGGTGGTTAGTTCTGTGGAGATGTCATCGCATATCTTTAGGTTGACAATTTCTTCACAGAACTTCTTAGAGTCCTTCACAACCTTTTCTTTCTCCCCTCTGACTTCTTCAAGCTCTCCCTTGGCTTTCTTGAGCTCTCCCTTGAACTATGTAATCCTGCATCCTCTTATATGGATATCTTCTATTGCAAGCTCGAGCTCCTCCTCTAGATAAACTTCTCCTTCTTCTATCTCATCCTCCTCTGAGGCAGTGCTGCCATTATCTGCCTCTATCTTGGCAACATAGGCATTATCTGATAAGCATTCATCTTCATCATCAGATTCATAAATTTGGCTCAAATAGTTCTTGTGTGAGCCATTCTCCTTCTGTGGAGCTGCTAGTCTCCTTGTGGAACAGCTTCGTCAGTATGATGACTTCTTCCATTTAGTGACCTCTTCCTCTGAGGCTTCATCATCCAAGTTATTAGCTTTCACCTTGCATTTAGATACAAAGTGCCCACGCTTTCCACACTTAAAACATCTAAGGGAAAGTCCTCCTTTCCTTTTTCCACCTCTATTAAATTTCAGTTTGCTTTCCTGCTCCACCTCTCGTTAAATTTTCTGGTGAAGTAGGCAACAACCTCATCTTCACCCTCTTCGCTATCATTGTCCTCTTGTTCTTTTAAGGACTCATCGTCTTCCTTTATTTTTAATTTCTTCATAGCCTTGAAGGCAACTTCTTTTGATTCCCTGCTGTAAGCTAGGATGTTGATGTAGATGGCTCTTCGTATGCGTGCAGCTTCATTTCAAATGCAATTAGACTGCACTGCAACTCCTGCAACTACATTGTTTCCAGGTCTCTGCTGTTTTCTAGAACTTTCACCCTTGGAATGAATCTTTTGGGCAGAACTCTCATCACCTTCTTTACAATTGCATAGTTCTTCTTATTTTTATCATGACTCCTCATTTTATTGACAATCTCTGTCAAATGTACAAAGAACTCCTATACACTCTCCTGCTCCTCTATCTTGAGGGCCTCATGTTTTTGAGTATACAATTGTAGCCTGGTTTCCTTTAGTCTGCTATCACCTTGATAGACACTTTCTAGTCTATCCCATAGCTCCTTGGCTACTCTATAGTCTATTACCTTTGCATATTCAGAGTTTGTGAGTGCTGAAGTAATCACACTCAGAGCTCTGCCGTTTAGCTCATAGATTCTTCTTTCTGCCTCTGTGGGTTCTCTGTCATTGGCAGGTTCTATATAACCATCTCTGAATACCATTTCCATTATCGCTCTCCACATCTTGTAATTTGTGTCATAAAAAATAGGCACAAATTAGCTGGTCCGCTGATAGGAATCTCCATTTCTATAAAGTTTCTTTAATGAACTCTTGCTTACTAAGCTGTTAAGCCACAGATCTTCGTAATACAAATATATCAATCTATGAGATCACTTCTCCATAGAGTGATAAATCTGTCTCCGGTGAGAACTTAGCTTTGATACCAATTGATATTCCCAAGAACCAAGCAAGATCATTTGGGTATCTGTACTTGTATACAGAGAGGGGGGTGAATCTGTATACTTTAAAGCTATTTCCTTAGTTTTAAGAGTAGGATACTTCTAGAGATATTCTAGCAGATGTAGTTGGTATTTGGATGATATTTTAGTGTCTCATGCAATATCAGTTAATAGCAGGTATATATGAGAAGAAAAGGCAGAGACACAATTTACGTGGTTCGATCAATGTGATCTACTCCACGGTGGTGAGGGTGAACGTATACCGAGTCCAATCCACTATATGCTTTTTGTACAGTAGGGTCTAGCCCTTATTACAACAGGATTAACTCTCTCTTTTTTAAATGAAAATACACAACCAATATTACTCCAGTACTCACTGTGACGAACTGTCTAGCGCAATCTACTCCTACTTATTCAGCCATTTGCACTGCTCGACCTTCAACCACTCCTTGCCAAACTTACAATCTATTCATTGAATGTATGAGGAAGAAGAACTGATTAACTCACTGTTGTCTTGCTTTTAATCTTCCTATCTCTAAGTATGTTATACGAACTACTCTACGTCGCTCTTGTATTGCTCTAGATACGTTGTGTGTATTCTTTGATATTCTGACGCTTACTTGAAGTAAGGCATCTTCTTTACTTATATAGGTCAGCCTTCGTAAGAAACCCTTCTGCTAGGGTTAAGCATGTTTCACCTTTCGATCTTCACCGTTGAAACATGTTAAGTCAGCCTCAAATGACGTCCACGTGTTTTGCAGTACTTAAAGTATGCAATGACGTTGTCCGAGGGTAACTTACTGAAACGCCTTCCTTCAGCGCGTTTCGTTCCTTCGACTAGCCACAGCCTCGTGGATATATGTGCCTCGTAGGTTCACTATTACTTCACAAGTGTAAAGACCCGTACCTGTGAGCGGTTGTAAGTTAGGCCCCGAATAGAGTTTGGAATATCTATTCGGCAGTGTGCCCTTAGCGTTAGCATTTTGAGTCATTATTATTGTTAATATGATTTTTAATATGTTAAGTTATTATTAAATATTATTATGATTATTAAAAGAATTATTTAAACATGTCCTGTTATTATTGTTGTACGATTTATTATTATGTAATTGTTATTAATCTGAGTATTTAGTGTTGAGGCCTGGTTATTATTATTATGTTAGTATTCGTAATATAATTTAATAATACTTGAGGTTAATTTTTATAATAAATAATTATTATTTTTATTACTATTATTATTATTGTTAATTATTATTATTATTATTATTATTATTATTATTATTATTATTATTATTATTATTATTAAGGTAGTATAAATAGAGGGGAACTAGGGTAAAACCCTACATTTGTTGTGCGTGTGCAGAATCTGGTTGGAAAGAGCAGTGAATTGAAGTCATCGTGTTCTTGATCTCCTGAGTTTCAATCAGGTAGGTGTTTTTGTTCCTGCTATTACATGAACGCGGTTTTCTCTTTAAGAAATCATATGTAATATCATAGGTATATACACAGATAATTATATATATTTTTGGTGTATTGGTCGGTCGTTTAACAGAGGACGGTTTCTGATGTTGCAAACGTCAGTTCAGTGATGTCAGGTGGAGGAATAATCTCTGTCGTGCAGTTCGCTCATGACGTAACCCTTAGAAGAAAAAAATGTGTCGTCACAGATTGTTGTGCCAGGCCAGACGGCCTGGACTTTTGTGTGGTGGGCCACCAGACCGTCAGGGATAGTCTGGTCAGCGGGAAGGTTTAACCCTGCCGCGTGCGCACGGGCGCCTTGTTGGTGCGAGTGGAAAGGGAGGGGGGCGACATCAGTGCCGCCCTCGTGGGTGTCTTCGCGCCGCCCCCGTGGACTGCACTAGCCCCTTGGGATGGTGGGTGGGCCGGACCCCCTTTTTTTTGGGCCGGCCCTCCTGCTTTTGGGATACATGTGGATATATGTGTGTGTAAATAGCTAAATTTATATAGGGTTGGCTGGATAATATTAGTTTGTTTTAAAAAAATTTGTTATGGCTTAATTTTATCTAGTATTATAAATATTATTCAGACTTATATACATGTTTATGTATGGATGTATGATGATGGGATGTTATTAGTTTAGTGATCTGATTACCGTTGTGGCATGCTATTGTTACCTTTGTGATTTGATTGTTAATGGTTGGTTGTATGTGGTCTTGGTACTGGTAGAGGGGTTGGGTTAATCGCGGGTCCCACATAGGGCTGGCAAGAGGCCACAAGTCCCCTACGTGGCTAGTTAACCTAGGTCCCATATGTGGCTGGTAGTCATTAGGGACACCGCAGGTCCCATATATGGCTACCTGATGGTGACTGGAATCTCAGGAGTTGGTTGCGGAAATTTCATTGATGATTTGATTGTTCAGTGAGCCTTTAATAAATGAATTATAATGTGCGGGTTGTTATGATTTGTGGTTAAGTGCAAGTTTACTGTGATAGGGTAGAACACTACACTGGCACAGGCATACACGGACCATATAGACCTAGGATTTTGTGTGATAGAATGGTGGAGTTGGGGATCACCTACTAGGCATTCGTGCTCACCCTACCTTGTTTCTATTTTCCTACAGGTTGTAGGGAGTAGCTGGTGGAGCCTTAGCAGAGCTGGTTGGAACTTTTTTTCAGTGTAAGATTCTCTATGAACTTGTTTACTGTTTAAATTATTTATTTTCCAGACTTGGGTCCGTGACAGTTGCATGAACCCAGTTGGTGGGACTATTTGTGAGTTGTTTGGTGTGCTGGGTAGGCGTGGGGAGTCATGTTCCTAGCTCTGTGGGTTTCAGAATTTGGGGGCGTGACAACAAGCTACCTCCAAGTCTTCACCTACGAATCTTTGAGTTTGAGTCTTTGAGCCTTGAGAATTTATCTTCCAATTCTTTTGCTCTCAGGCTCCGAAGCTAGGTTTGAACCAGTGCTCAATTGACGTCTCACTCTACGAGCCTTTGAACTCTACGAGTCTTCGAATCTTCAAATCTCCAGTTTAGAGCCAACGACAACCGCTTTCTACCTTGGCTAATCATCTAGTCACATCAATGGCTCTCGGCAATGAGTCTTTCAATCTTTGACCCTGCGAGCTTCGACTCTGTGACACTGCCACTCTGCACCCGGCAGGTCTTCGAGCCTGCAAGTCTTCGAGCCTTTGAGACGCTCCTCTACACCTGTCTACACTTTGGGTCTTCAAATCTTTGACCCTATGGATCTACGAGTCTACGACCCTATGTTCCTTCAATGGTGCTCTGAGTCTGATGGACTGATGATCTTCGACTTTGCAGATCTTCGACTCATTTGATCTTTGACCCTATGGGTCTACAAGTCTCCGAGTCTCTAAATCTTTGACTCTATCAGTACATGATAGACTCCCTCTACGAGCTCACTCTAAGAGATCACTCTACAAAGTTATCTAACTCAATACTGATCTTCGACCCAGCGTCTACCCGCTGCTGCATACGGTTGACAACAATGACAACCAAAGAATCATGGGAACAACATTCTCAATGTATATTTTCATATGCATGGTTGATTTTATCCCAATTGGATCCCTTTTCTTGTTCAAGACAAGCTAAGTTTAAGTGTGGGGGTGTTGTTAGGAGTCAAAATGACCCTAATTTGTGGCTGTTTTGGGGTGTGTTTTGATATGTGTATATATGTTTTCATCTCATTTATGCTTAACTTACCATTTTTATGTTTTCATTGTTTTGCAGCATTTTATAGCAGTTTTCAAAGATACTGCAGTGTATTGGAGAAGTTGGACAATTCTGGAATTCTACTCAATGCTCTTTGCTCGACTCTTAGTGTTAAGCAGGAGCGTTGAGCAGTAACACTGAGCAAAATTCTGCTCAAGCCTCTGCTCCACGCTTAGCGTCGAGTGGAGTGTTGAGTAAAACCGTTGAGCGAAATTCTGCTCAATGCTTTTTACTCAAGCCTTTACTCGATGCTTAGCATTGAGCGTAGCATCGAGTAGAGCATTGAGCAGATTTCCAACGCAGGTCTAACCTTCCACCCTTCAACCCAATTTTGCCCCGAAGCCTATTTTTAGTGTAAATACAGATTGTGAAAGGACAACTAAGTAATTTTGGCCCCAATAATCAAGGGCAAAGTAGGAAGAAGAGTGTCAGCACTATATAAAGGTTGATAGGGTTCTTTCGGACAAATCATCAACCTCCCATACGCAAAGTCATATCCTACAAAGAAGGAGATCATGGTGGAGCAAAAGAGACTACACAAGGGTTGTCTAGGGTTCAGGTGTCCAAGCTTGGGACTCTTTAAGCAAGGAGGAGACCATGCCACTAGAGAGGACAACATGGCTCTTCGAGTGATGCCCTAGGGTTTGTGTTGGATTAAGTTTTGTTCTCTTTCTCATTGTAACCGTAACCCTAAACTTGCTCTTGTAATTGTTTTGTATGATATTTATTTATATAAATTGGTGTTTGGATTTATTGTGTTGATTATTTATTTGTTTATTTCTTTATATGAATTCTAGTGGGTTAATTGGGAGTGTGGTTGCCTAGTGCTTGAATTAGAGTTGATCACCTTCATGATCTTAAGATTAATTGCGAAGGACTGAAAGGTGAAGTAATTAATCAAAAATATATACCGTACAACCTAACTAGGATAAGCTTAAGTTGCATGAGCCCGAGTCGCCCTTAGAAAACCAAGCTAGAGCTAGTGAGGAGCTAGTTTGAGGCTCAATAACTCTCAAACCTAAAGAATCACTTGTCCCTTAAGCTAGGGTGGCACGCGGCCATATCACTCAAGAGACGGTGCTCAATGCATTAGAGAGTTGGGTTTTTAACCATAGTAAGGTGCATAGTTCATATAGAGCATATTCAATGAAAGACCCATCACAAACATTGAAACCTCTTACTTGAGGTGCGAAGCTATTACAATACCTCTTACTTTGTCATTATTTAACACATAACATGTACACCTCAAACCCGTTACATTATTTTATTAGAGTAATTAATTTATTTCTTTAATTATATATTTATGCGTTGTCTATGTATTAAAAATAAATTTCAAAGATTAGATAATTAGTTAGGTTTAAAATATTTAAAATATTTAATTAATTTCATTCTTATTCCATCAAATAGAAATTATTATTTAAGTTGGTCCCTGGGAGCCTAAAGGGGGGTGAATAGGCTCTTTTCGAAACTCTTTTCTTACTCTTTGTCACAACGCTTATCTAGTTAAGAGATATAATTAATGCGGAAGATAACCAGATAGTGGAAGTATTTTGTTTTATTATCAACTGATAATTACAACAAAATATAAGCAGATTAAAGCTTGTAAAGCTTTTCGATCTACTGCATGACTCTCTTACACTTTGTTTACAAATAACTCACACACTGCCCTCTATGATCTCTATAAGCTCTTATACATGCACGCTTATTACAAACTCACGAACATCAACCACTATGAAATTGTACAAGTGGTAATATATATAGAGACATCCCTAAGAGATAATCTTGGAACTTGTTCTTCCGAGAAACGTGCACATTGACTGTTCCTCGGAAATCTCTCTGCCTTGAATGTTGCGAATGTGGTCTTCAAGATCTTGGGTCTGCAAAGCATAAGTGCCTTTGTGAGTTTCCAAGTGCAGTTAAAGTTGTGTCCACATATCCGTGTGATCCACATGTAAGATGCTTTAGGTTCTCAATGAGTTTGTCTTACATCGGGACACAACGAGCTGGTGACTTTGAATACGAAGAGATAAGTTGAAGCAACGTCTTTTTAATCCGTAGTAAAGTTCCTTACTCCGTGTTAATGAAGCTCGGATTCTTACTCTGTAATGATTGTTTATTTTGTATCAATTCAGTACTGGAATCCTTATTCTGTGTCAGTGCTTCCTTACTCCGTAAGAATGAGAAGGTCGAAGTGCTTCCTTACTCTGCAAGAGTTCCTTACTCCGCATGAGTTAAAGGATCGGATGGCTTACTCCGTATCAACACATCCTTACTCCACATTAGTAACAGGTTCAGATTCCTTACTTCGCATCTAGTTTTCTTACTCCGTGCGAAACAAAGGACTCGGGTCCTTATTCCACACAAGTCGTTCCTTACTCTGCATGTATGGAAGACTCGGATTCCTTACTCCGTGTCTTCTTTTCCTTAGTCTGCTTGAGTAGAAGACTTAGCTTTTTATTCTGCAAGGACTTTCTCTTACTCCGTGCGAGTTGTAGACTAGGATTCTTATTCCGCATCTATTTGACTTAATCCGTTTAAAAATCTAAGACACAGATTCCTAAGTCCGTAGCTTTAGTTGTTTGATCCGCACGAATGATCCTTATTCCTTATGAAGTGTAGACTTGGTTATTTACCAAGGGTTTGACGACACTTACTCTTGTCAGGATCAGGATTATGTATCCTGTCCTTAGCTTTGCTCTCACGAGTGAAGGTCCGGATTGAGATCATATCTTCTGCAACAACTTAAGATAAAATATGCAATGTCTCAAATCAGATTATAAAGAGTTTTATTCGTATCATCTAAATTTTGGGTTTGATCCAATAATTTATTTTAACTAAGATTAATGTTATCTGCTATCAGAATTACTTAGGCCATAGATAACTATAATAATGTGGCAGCATATCAAATTTGAGGAAGAAAATATAATTATGAATAAATGACAATAAGGCAAGCAGATATATATTTTTTTTAAAACTTACATGTTTTGTGTTCTATTTTGGAGAGAAGTGTCACGGGGTCATCCTTTATAGCAGTTTAACCTGTGCGGCACCTAGTTCCCACCCGTACGAAAGAACACTAGGTCAGCCTAACTCGTCGCATTTGGATCAGAACCCATCGATCCGTTGTAAAACAATTGTGTAGGGAAGCGTTTAGCAGAAAAACGATTGAACAAAGGCAACAAACAATTGTATTGATTGCTTGAAAGCTTTACAACATCACTCCCCTACATATAGATGTTAATACTTTTTTGGTTATGACACCAGGAGACATCATTTCTAACTGAGCAGTAAAATCTCTACAACTCACTCTATAAATTAAGTTACAACACTTTACAAGGGGGAAATACCCCAAAATAACCTAAGTGTGCTAGGATAAGCGTCGGTCCATGACATTCTCCCCCACCCGATTTCGCAGCGTCCTCGTTGCGTTGTCGGCTTCTTCGAGCTTGTCAAACTGCTTGATGTAGCGTTCGACTCCTTCACGGTACTCTTCAATCTCCTTGGAGAATTGCCCCAGATCCTCTTCCTTCTCCCAGCTTGCCTCTTCAATTGGCTTGTTCTTCCATTGGACATAGTACTCCACCCTGCTTGGATCTATGCCCCTTCTTGGCACGACTCTACAAGAGTGGATTTTCTCTATCTCTTTGTCGTAGGTCTTGCCCGTTGATGTTGTTGGTGTCCGCACCGCTTGCTGTTTGCTCATATCTTTTAAGTCTTCATGGTAAGGCTTGAGCAAACTAACGTGGAACACCGGATACCTTTGTAAGCTAGTCGGGAGGTCCAGTTTGTATGAGACTTTCCCAACTCTCTTAAGTACTTTGAAAGGCCCCTCATAACATCGCACCAAACCCTTATGAAATTGTCTAAGTTATTTGGTTTGGCGCGGAAGGAGTTTGAGCATCACCATGTCTCCTTCCTGAAATTCTAAGCGCCTCCTTTGTTGATCTGCCCACTTCTTCATCTTCTTCGTTGCTTTGTGCAAGTATGCCCTGGCCAAATTCATCTATTCATGCCATCCTTTTGCAAAATTGAACGCCGCAGAGCTCGTTCCAATGTACCCCCGAGTGATGGAAGTGGGCGTCAATGGTTGTTGCCCAGTTGCGAGTTCGAACGGGCTCTCGTTCATGGACTCGCTCTTCTGCAAGTTATATGAGAATTGGGCTATGTCCAGCAACTTGGCCCAATCTCTTTGATTGGCACTCACGTAGTGCCTCAGCTACAACTCCAGTAAGCCATTAACATGTTCCATTTGGCCGTCTATTTGTGGGTGGAAACTTGTTGAAAAGTTTAAGTCCAAACCCATTATCTGAAATAGCTCGGTCCAAAACCGTCCAGTAAATCGTGAATCCCGATCGCTCACGATTGTCTTTGGAATGGCCCAGTACTTCACCACATACTTGAAGAATAGTCGGGCCGTGTCATCTGCTATGCAATCCTTCGAGGCTGGAATGAAAACTTCATACTTAGAGAATCAGTCAACCACCACAATGATCGTACCGCATCCTTCGGATCTTGGGAGACAAACAATGAAGTCTATCGAAATACTTTCCCAAAGTTTTTTTGGAGTAGGCAAAGGTTTTAATAGTCCCGCCGATTGCCGATTCTCTATCTTGTCTTATTGGCACATAAGACAAGTCCTCACGTACACTTGGACGTCCTCGTAAAGTTGAGGCCAATAGTAGCTCCGTTCCACCAACGCCAAGGTACGATTGACTCCGGGATGGCCAGCCCACTGCGAGTCATAACATTCTTTGAGGATGTCTCTCCTCAAACTTCCCCATTTAGGAATGTACACCCGTTCCCCTCGAGTATGGAGCAAATTATCCTTTAGCCAAAATCGCCTTGTCTTTCTAGCCTTGACGCATTCCACCAAGGACTTGGCTAATAGGTCATGCTCCATTCCTTCCTTCAGTTTGTCTACCAAGGGGAATTGTGGTTGGCTAATGGCTACAAGTTACACCTTCCGACTTAGTGCATCGGCCACCACATTATTTGTGCCCGGTTTGTACTCGAGCACAAAGTCGAATTCTGCTAGAAGTCCTTGCCACCGTGCTTGCTTCGGAGTTAGGTTCCTTTGAGTTAGGAAATAACTCGTAGCAATGTTGTCCATCTTCACCATGAACTTGGACCCTAGCAAGTAATGCCTCCACACCCAAAGGCAATGCATAATTGCCATCATTTTCTTCTCATGCACCGCGTACCACCGTTCAGTGTCATTGAGCTTCCGGCTTTCGTATGCTATAGGATGCCCCTCCTGGATAAGAACTCCACCGATAAAAATATCTGAATCATCGGTGTGAACTTCATAAGGTTTCGTATGGTCCGGCAGTGCCATCACCGGTCCGTTTGTCACCGCTTGCTTCAACTTCTCAAATGCCTCTCGGCAAGCATCATCCCACACCCAAGTCTTGTTCTTCTTCAATAGTTCCGTCAACGGTTCGGCAATGTGGGAATAGCCGCGGATGAATCTTCTATAGTTGTTAACCAAGCCAAGGAAGGAACGCATTTCAGGGGCTTTCTTGGGCGTCTCACATTCCTTGATGGCTAACACTTTCTTGTTATCCATTTTTAGTTTGCCGTCACCAATGATGTGACCCAAGAAGGGCACCTCCTTCTTCGCAAAGTCACATTTCTCCTTCTTCACAAAAAGTTGGTTCTCCCTTAAGATTTGGAAAACCCGCCGTAGGTGTGCCTTATGCTCCTCCAAGGTCTGGCTGTAGACGACAATGTCATAAAGGTACACAACGATGAATCTATCCAAGTATGGTTGGAAGATCCGGTTCATCAATGTACAGAATGTGGCAGGGGCGTTTCTGAGGCCAAAGGGCATCACAAGAACTCGTAAGAGCCGTATCTTGTGACGCACGTCGTCTTTGCCTCATCGCCTTCGGCTATCCGCACTTGCCAATATCCCGACCACAAGTCTAGCTTTGAGAACCATCTCGCAGCACCAAGTTGATCAAACAGGTCGGATATGAGTGGGATGGGATAGTTGTTCTTCATCGTAATCTTGTTTAGTGTCCTATAGTCAATGCATAGCCGCATCGACCCATCGTGCTTCTTTTGGAACAACACCGGTGCTCCAAATGGCACTTTAGATGGCCGAATGAATCCGACATCCAACAAGTCCTTTAATTATTTCCGAAGTTCCTCCAACTCCGGTGGTGCCATCCGATAGGGCACCGCAGCAGTATGCCTTGCACCGGCCTCTAGCTCGATCCTGTGATCCACCTCCCACTTCGGCGGAAGTTGTTTAGGGAGTTCGGGTGGCATAATGTCCCCAAACTCTTTAAGAACCGTCTTCACTTTGGTTGGGGGCTCCTCCCCAACACTTGGGCATTCTTCCTTCACCATGGCAATGAAGGTTGGCTCCTGCCGCCTAACTCCTTTGGACAGTTGGAGCACCGAAAGAGACTTCGCCTTGAGTTCTTCCTCCCTCATTACCTTCACCATGCACGTTTTTCCCTCGTCCATGATGTACATTGTGTTGGTGCTTGGAATTGGAATTTCCCGCACTTGGTCAATGAACTCCATCCCTAGCACCATGGGATAGTCATCCATCGACACCACGGAGAGATTCACTTTGCCTCTCCACTCGCCGATACTTAGCTCGACACCTCGAGCCACGCCATGGATTGGACTAGCACTGGAGTTCACCGCCCTTAGCCAGCCCTTCTCTTCCTTGTAGACTATCCCTAGTCTACGAGCTTCTTCCACCTTGATGAAGTTGTTGGTCGCACCTGTGTCCACCAAGGCCTTAGTTTCAAGGTTGTTGGCCTTAGCGAGCACCTATATGCGCCCCTTCTGTCTTCCGGATGATGGCACCTCCACCTTCGCCTTGATTGTGTTGAGGAGTTGCAAGGAACCAAGTCTTGGATCCCTCGTATCCCTGCCTTCGTCTTCGTTGATCATTGCAGACAGTTTGGAGCGCTTCGGGCACTCGAACGCCTTGTGAGGGCCATCGCAAAGGAAACAAGAGATCCTTGGATTCTCCCCGTCCTTGGAACTATTCGCGAAATGTTTTGGGCAAAAGTCCTTAGATGGTTGGAAGGGTCTCTCCTTTCCTTCACTCCGGTTGTCTCCCCCACATTTCTCCTTGTGGAACTTGTTCGCCTTGGAAGTCGATGAAGAGCTAATGACCTTCTCCGGCTTCTTGTATTCGATAAGTGATTCAGCCACCGCCATAGCCGACGCTAGGTCCTGCACATTCCTCTACTATAGTTACAACTTCGCCCATTGTTGCAATCCGTCCAAGAAGGAAAATAATAAATCCTTCGCGGACATATCCGGAATCTCCAAGATAAGCTCTGAAAATTCGCGGATGTACTCCCACACCGTGCCTTTGTGAGTAAGGCGCCGAAGTTTCGCCCAGGACTCGTCTTCCGCGTTCTGGGGATAGAATTGGGCCTTGATCTCCCACTTAAAATCCGCCCAATTATCGATGACGCATAGGACGCACTCCTTGTCGGCATATCGTCGCCTTCACCACACCATAGTCGAATCGACTAAGTATAGTGGGGTAGTCTTCACTTTCTTTGCCTCGTCGACAATGTTTAAGGCATCGAAGTACTGCTCCATGGTCCAGAGGAAGTTGTCTAACTCCCTCGCATTCCTTGACCCAATATAGGTCTTAGGCTTTGGCACGTCAATCTTGGAGCTGGAATGGCCGCCAATGCCACCTTGATCTTACAGAAAGACCAATCCGCCTTGATCTCTTTGATTTCTTCCTGCATCGCTAGGATTTGGGACATGAGAGAACCCTTCAAGCCCTCGAATCGAGAGTTCATATCATCCATGACGGAGTTAAGAAGTCCTTGCATCCTTCCATAGCTTTCCTCACCCTCTGAGTCCAGCCTTTCGATGCTTCCAGAGTGCTCCTCGATCACCTCCATCTGGTCGGTAAACGCCAACTCCACTTTGACTAGCCGACTCTTCAGCAGACTTGTTTCCCTCGAAACGGACTTGTCACTCCTCCGTTCCTTAGTGGTTTGTTCCTTCTCGCGGCCTTCGTGCCCACCAGCACTAATGACAATGGATCCTCCGTTTGTCATTTTCACACTGTCTCGAAGTTTTTGATTGTTCCACCGAACTTTAGCACCGAATTGTGCTCTAATACCACTTGTCATGGGGTCATCCTTTATAGCAGCTTAATCCGTGCGGCACCTAGTTCCCACCCATACAAAGGAATGCTAGATCAGCCTAACTCGTCGCATTTAGATCGGAACTCATCGATCCGTTGTAAAGCAATTGTGTAGGAAAGCGTTTAGCGGAAAAATGATTGAACGAAGGCAACAAATGATTGTATTGATTGCTTAAAAGCTTTACAACATCACTCCCCTACATATATAAACTAATCGAGACATCATTTCTAACCGAGAAGTAAAATATAAACTAAGTTACAATACTTTATAAGAGAAAAATATCCCAAAATAACTTAAGTATGCTAGAATAAGTCTTAGTCCGTGACAGAAGTCACTTGACATAGCGTTTGCATGTGTATATGAGAACGAATACAACTGGCCGGGCAAACTCTAATTTCTTAACCATTTGCTAAAAGGAAAAATTAAAGACGTTTGCGAGTTGGGCGCATGCTAGGTCATCCACCGGACGGCCAGAAGCAACGAGAGGCGATTATTATTATTTAGAAAATGGGAGTACTTCTATTGCTGTAATGTGGTCTGTGAACACTCGTAGCACTTTCAATCTTGCAATGTGGTCTGTGAACACTAGCAGCATATTAATTGCATACATATCATCTCTGCTGTAACAACAACGTACATTAGAGCCTCTCGGTTCTTATTGAAATTACAAATTAAAATCTATTTATTGGAAGCACTGATGACGGCCGTTACAACATTATGGTGGCCGTTACATATTCATGGTGGCCGTTACACATTCATGACGGCAGTTACACATTCATGGTTGCTGTTACACATTCATGACGATCGTTACACATTTATGGTGGCAGTTACATATTAATAATGTCGGTTACAACATTATTGTGGCAGTTACATGTTTTATATTTATGGTGTGTTTTAGTATAGCGGTTACAAACTTTAATACATATATCCTATGGTTGTAAGTGTAAAAGATAAGTTGAAAAAACATATCATTTTTGTGTGTGCTTCCAATTATTTCAATTCCAACATTTGGTATCAGAGCGAGGTGAGATCAATTGAGTGAAATGGCCTCCAACATGGCACAATTGCAAATCCCGCAATTGAAGAAAGAGAATTACGAGAGATGGTGTGTCCAATTTAAGGCACTATTTGGGTCCCAGGATATTTGGAACATCGTTAATGACGGGTACGATGAACCCAGCCCAGCACAGGAAGCGGCCTACAACGCTGAGCAAAAGGCGACGCTCAAGGAGCAGCGGAAGAAAGATAAGAAGACATTATACTTCTTATATCAATCATTTGACGATGCAACATTCGAGAAGGTGGCAGATGCGTCAACAAGCAAAGCGGTGTGGGACACTTTGAATAAAGTGTTCAGCGGTGTTGATCGTGTGAAGAGAATTCGGCTTCAATCTCTAAGGGCTGAATTTGAAGCAGCCAAAATGAAGGCGGACGAGACCGTCTCCGACTATCATTCATGGTTACTTGTAACAGTGAATGAAATGAAGCGAAATGGAGAAAAACTCGAAGATGTTCGAGTGAATGAAAAGATTCTACGATCACTTTCGCCAAAATTTGAACACGTAGTGGCGGCGATCGAGGAATCAAAGGATTTGGAGCAAATCAGTACCGATGAACTCCTAGGCTCACTCAAAGTGCACGAGCACCGCATTTCCCAACATGCACAAACTAGTGCTTCTTCATCTACAACACTGGAGCAAGCCTTGGAGACAAAAATGCAAATCGGGAAATCACAAGGTGGTGGTCGAGGACACTGGAATTCACAGGGAGGCCATCGTGGTCGATGGAATCCACAAGGAGGTCGTGGACAAAGTGGCCGAGGACAATGGAACCAAAATCAAGGTGATAGTTCCAATTTTCGAGGGCGACGAGGTGGTAGCTCTCAAAATTTTTCAAATCAACGACGGTCCAATGTTCAATGTTATAATTGTCGGAAGATTGGACATATCGTTGCCAAGTGTTATTCACGGAAGGACAATCGAGCCAATTTCGCATCAAGAGATGTGGAATATGATGATCCATCTGTTTTATTGGCACATACTGAATCATATGGCTAATATGACACATGGTATCTAGACTCTGGCGCAAGCAACCACATGTGTGGTAAGAAAGAGCTGTTTGTTGATCTACATGAAGACATTAATGGAAGCGTGAGCCTTGGAGATAGTTCCAAGCTCGGAGTTAAAGGGAGAGGAAGAATCCGAATCTTCCAGAAAAATGGCGAGGAGGCTTTCATCGGTGATGTATATTATGTTCCCAACATGAAAAGCAATGTCCTAAGCATTGGACAATTGCTGCAAAAAGGGCACAATGTCTACATGGAGAATAATGCTCTCATACTGAGAGATAAAAATAACAGGTTGATTGCACGAGTGCAGATGACGTCAAATCGGATGTTTCCTTTGACGTTAAATACAAGGATGGCGAAGTGTCTCATAGGGCACATCAAAGATGAGTCGTGGAGATGGCATTTCAGATTTGGCCATCTTAATTTTCAAAGTCTGAAGAAATTATCATCTAGGAGGATGGTTCGTGGTCTTCCACAAATCAATACGGAAGACCGAGAATGTGAGAGCTGTGTACTTGCGAAGCAATCCCGCTTACCTTTCCCAAGTGGCGAGTCCTGGAGGGCTAGAACACCATTACAGTTGGTGCATACAGATATTTGTGGACCTTTAGATCCAATCAGCAATGGAGGTAACAAATATTTTATTACCTTTACTGATGATTTTAGCAGGAAGACATGGGTCTATTTTCTGAAGGAGAAAGCTGCTGCTTTGATGATATTCAAAAATTTCAAAAGCCAAGTTGAGGTAGAAAGTCAACACAACCTCATGATGATACGATCAGACAAAGGGGGTGAATACACTTCAAAGGCATTTCAAGATTTCCGCAAGGCAAATGGTGTTCGACATCAATTGACCACTACCTACACCCCACAACAGAATGGAGTTACGGAGAGGAAGAACCGCACGATCATGGTGAGAAAGGAGTCTTCGTCGGCTACAGCAAGGAATCAAAGGCGTATAAGCTGTACAATCCACTAACCAAAAAATTAGTGGTTAGTAGGGATGTTATCTTCCGAGAGGAAGAATCATGGAATTTTACTGATGATGATGCAGGAAAAACTATTGTGATTGCAAATGATCCAGATGAACAGACGCAGGGTGTTGCACCGAATTTTACTGAGTCCGCACTCGTCGACGACGCCTCCATTAGAGCTGAACTATCACTCAAGCTGCTGCTGGGCATCATCACCCTGCCCGACACGCGTCCACCGTTATTCGAACCAATCGTCGACACAATACCATTGGAGTACTCTTCAAGTTTGATTCCCAGCTCTTCCTCATCCTGCTGCAATCGCAGGACGAACTCAAGTGCCCCCACCACGTCCCCCATCGGCGGCCGTTGGGTGCCCTCTTCACTCAGGCAGCTGATCGCGATCTCTCCGTACTTCCTCAGGCACTGGCTTGAGATCTGACCGTCCAAATGCGGGTCTACAATTTGATGGAGGGTGCCCTTCTTGTAGTTGATTTTGGCGCACACCGCCAGGCTCACTTCATCCCTGGGCAGCGCCTGATTTACGGGAGGACGCCCGCACAGAACCTCCAGCAGCACCACCCCGAACGAGTACACGTCCGACTTCTCCGTCAACTGCTGGCTCCGGAAGTACTCCGGGTCCAGGTACCCCAAGCTGCCCTTCACCATGGTGCTGACGTGGGCATCGTGATCAACCCCACCATTGTTGGGTCCCCCCACCCTGGAGAGCCCAAAATCGGAGACCTTAGCAACCCAGTTGGCGTCCAAGAGGATGTTGCTGGTCTTCACGTCCCGATGAATGATCTTGTGGTTGCCGCCACGGTGAAGGTGGTGGAGGCCGCGGGCGGCGCCGAGGCAGATCAAAAGGCGTTGCTTCCACGGGAGGGGAGGAGGGCTGGGAGCGGTCTTGTTCTCCGTCTCCGTCTCGGTCTTGGTCTTGGTATTGTAGAGGTAGTCGCGTAGGGCCCC
The DNA here is from genome assembly GCA_023512835.1 of Taxillus chinensis. Lineage (NCBI taxonomy): Eukaryota > Viridiplantae > Streptophyta > Magnoliopsida > Santalales > Loranthaceae > Taxillus > Taxillus chinensis. The sequence continues at coordinate 52,508,863 of CM042084.1, forward strand.
CCGGGACACATACGCGTAAACAAGAATCATCTCTCCGTCGTCGTTGCAGTAGCCGATGAGAGATACGAGGTGGATGTGTCGGAGCTGAGAGAGCATCTCAATCTCCGTCTTGAACTCCTGGAACCCCTGCTTTGACTCCGCCTTCAGCCTTTTAATCGCCACCGCCACCATGTGCACTCCAGCGTCGATGTCGATGTGGCCCTTGTACACGTCGCCGAAACCTCCTCTTCCAATTATAGAAACCTTGTCGAAGTTGTTTGTCGCCGCTGTGATCTCCGACAGTGAGAAGTGCCGACAAAGACCGGCCGGTAGTGGCGTTGAATCGGAATAATGGTTCGGGTGTGAGCCTCCCAGAACTTGCTTCGATCGACGTCGGAGCACGAGGAAGCTAAGGAGGGAGACCAAAGTAAGTGCAGCGCAGCAAGAAATGACGGCGGCGACTACAATGCTCTGTTGTTTCTTGTTGCTCGGTTCCTTAACTAGACTTGGGTTGGAAGACGATGGAAGATTGGGATTCAGATTGGGAGCGGCAAGGCTAGCGCTGCGGTTGCTTTTTTTGAAGACTTCAAGACCGTTGAGGATCACGTTGCGGTAGGTTGACCCCACTGAAGGGTTTGGCCGCAGAGTAACAGTTAAGTGATCATCATCCATTTTTGCCACATACACTCCGTAGTCTCTGTAAACCGGCGTTCCGCTCTGAAGGCCATCGCTCCACGAGATCACATCCGCGTGATCCTCCACCGTCTCATTATTAATGTAGATCCTAAACACTCGGTCGTTTGTTTTGGTCACATATCGCTCAATTTCGCAGAAGTGAAGCCTCAACACGTACCAAAAACCAACATCGACGGGTAACACCCACGTGATGTTGTCGCTGGTGTCGTTCGGCCCCAACGACCGAGCGCTGCGGTAGAGGTCCGCAGGGGCGACATAGGGAGGTGTTTGATCCGTGAACTTGAATTGAATCGAAGCACTGAAAGGACCGTCATGGAATACGGGCATGTAAGCCGTGTCTTCCACCCAGGTCCTATACATGCCGGTGTCCTTCTGAGGTGAAAGCCATGCCCCGCCAACGTTCAGACGGTACATCGTCTCCAGAGCAGTGTTGTTTTGCACGTCGGAATATGTATTCCCTTGGGGGTTACCGTTGTCGGCGCTACCGTAATATAGATGCGTGGGCATAGATACGATTTCGATTCCGTTGATGAACGCGTACGCCTCGGGAGTCCTGCCTGAGGACGGAGTGAAGGTTAGAGTTATCTCCATCCGGTCATGTTGTACAAAAAGGACAAACTCTCGGAACATCAGTTGCTCCGAGGTATTCAACTGGTCCTGGAGGTATTCGACTGCCAGCAAAACGCTGAAGTTGCTGAGAAGGGTGTAGGCGTTGGCGGTGACAGAGAAGAGGGCTGCAGAGGTATCATCGAAGCCGGGATATGCGACGGCTGAAAAGTGGAGGCGCAAGAACTTTGGGCCGGGGGTGACATGGAATATGTAGGAAAATTGGCCGCGGGAGATTCGAGCAGTGGAATAGGGGACCGGGTCTGAAGATATGGGGGCGTTAGCGACCACAGATGAAGATGAAGTAGTAGTAGTAGTATTATGCTTATCGTTGTTATTATTGTTGTTAGTAACGCCTGTGGTAGGATGGTTGATGGTGAAATGGTTGGAAGGCGTGTCATCTCCAATCCAGGTGCGGTTGTCCCGCGAGGAAGAGTTGCCGGAGAAGCCACAGTTGATGGCGAGGCTTTCAGTCGTGTGGTAGTATTTGGTGGCGGGGGAGGAGCCGCCGGTTGCAACGACTGAGATGATGAATGAAGGAGGATCGTGGTAGTATAGTAGTACTACTGCTGCTGCTACTAAAACTGGTAAGGAGTGCATCTGAGGTTTTGACATTGGAGTTGACAAAAGGAAAAGGAATAATTACCAAGCCTCTCTGAGTGACACTTCCCCCAGGTTGGGTAGAGACTGCCAGACTGGACTCCAGAGAGGAGATTTGGAAAAGTCCTTCGGTGGACGTGTGGACCATCGAGTGAAGATATTTTCCATTTTCCCTCGGATGGCGCATCGGCGACGCGGCCGACGTCTCAAAAGACTAGTGGGTTTACGTCCACGTCAATTAAAAATATATATTAAACAAACTACTTGTCGCCTTGTAACCACGACCAACTTGGATGGCTCCATGGGCTTTGCACGCCATCCGTCAAGCGTACTATTTTCGAGTGGGTATTGCAAGTGGGTATTATTCTTTATTTTATAAATATTTAATATTAAATAATAATATAAATAACTTATTTAATATTAATATGTTTAAACAATATTATTAATTATATTATTTATAATTGAATAGCATCATTTATAAGGAGATTGATATTAAACTGAATAATATGATTAAATTTACAAATGTGGTGACATTTATCATGTGATTGGCAAAATATAAAAATTGGGTAGAAAGAAAATAGGTGAAAAAAATATGGAACGAAAATAGGTGGAAAGAAAAAGGGTGAAATTTTATTTGTTGATGGGATGCTTGGTTGGGGATGAAAATGTATGAAAAAATAATGTAAAAAAAAATATTTTATGTTTTTATGTTTTGTATGATTTTCTTTTGCCATATGTCCATTATTAATTGGGTTTTGTTTTACTGGACGTTTTCTATAGCTTTTCCGAGCAAATAGGTATAGAAATGATTTCACGTTTTTTAATATATTTTTTATATTCACTGTACAGAATCTGTATCTATCCAAGCAATGAAAAATGGTTTTTCCGCCTCTTTTCAATACCCCTCCTCCTTTTTTACACTTTTTCTGTAGGAACCAAGCAGGGCCTTAAATCATAATTAATATTTTAAAATTTTTATTTGTTAATCCCAGCGGAAAAAATCGTAACACTTCAAAATCTAATTTCTATTTCACTTAAGCCATCTAACTATATGCATGTATTCAATTTATAATTATACAATACCATGGAAAAACTCATTATCCATCATCAAACTATAATATTTTATAGTAAAATTTAAATATAATAAAATTTTATGTATTTCTTGGTGAAGCTTATATTTGAATTGAAAAATCTTTCTGCATCCAATAAAATCGGGCTACGTAGGCACATATTGTCCGATAATGTGTCAGAATGTGATTGTTGACACGCCTAGCAATCAGCCATATTGCCGTCATTAATAATAATTAAAAAATATATACAAAAATTAAAAGACCTCAAATATATTTTAGTTAAATTAATTAATTAAAGTTAAAATTCACTTGTATTAATTTAACTAATGATGTTTACTACCGGTCGGTTCGATCGATTTATGTAGTATTTTAAAATTGAACTGAAAACCTTCGATTTGAAAAAATAACAAACCAAATCTACCAACAAAAGTATAAAACCATCGATTTTCAGTTTGATTCGGTTCAATTCATCAGCTTTTGACTATCATTAACAATCTATCAAGAATCACTGAAGTAGCAAATGATGAACTAATAACTTTATAAAGTGTATTTTTGAGGTACTATGCAAATATATATAACATCAACAAGGGTCAATCTATCTACTATTAACAATCCCAATCTATTCATTAATGTTTGTACATATGCATTCCTGTTGATTTTTTGGTATGATTTCATGAAAGAATATAGAATGACCATCTTCTGATCTCTAACGTTGAAACATATTACTTCAGTCATGGATAACACCTGTTGGACCCCATTTTGTCCGAGTTGGACATACTAACCCCATTTGATATATATACCTTTTTACCCATGCCATATACCTTGTTGAACAGGTCCTTAGAGATTCCCTGCGATTTGCACAAGATGGATGCATTGACATGAACCGGGAAGCCCAAAATGGATAACCACTGCTACAAGTCCCTGAAGTACCCCAAGACCAATACCAGGGGATAAAGAAGGAAATTTGGAGAATAACACACTTGACTGAGCTCAATTCCAATGAAAAACGAAGAAGTTATGGCCAAAACAATTTTCATTGAAAAAAGTCAAACTTGCCAAATGACGGTCAATGCCCCTGGTCAAACTACCCGAAAATGTGCATGTGAGGAATAGTCCAAAATGTCTATTTTTACGAATACGGGTCCTCCCAAACAATCCCCGAAAGGTCGTCCATTTTTGCATTTTGGGTGGGATTAAAAAAGTAATTAAAAGTTAAAAAAAAAACGTGACTCGTAGCCTCGAAGTGTCAGCAAGTCGAAACTTTGAAGACTCGAAGCCTCGAAGCCTCGAAGCCTCGAAGCCTGTCATGCCGACACTCCGATCTGCCGACACTTCGACCCGTTGACCGTTGACCTTCGACCCACCAACCTTCGACCCATCGACCTTCGACCCGTTGACCATTGACTTTTGACCCTACCGACACTTCGACCCTTTGACCCGCTGACCTTCGCTATTTGGCTTCTTTTGCTGGCTCTCTTGCTGGCTACTCACAGGACATGTTTTAATGAGCTGCCCATCTGACAGAATCGTTTTTTAACGCCTGTCGGTCACATGTGTTAAATGAAAACTTAAAAAAGGACAATCACGAGCTGCACAGGTCGCTAGACCACCCGACCACGCACAGAATCTGGAAATAAAAATACTGCATCAATAATACAGCATTAAATGCTGCAATCAATGCAATCCAGCCAAATCTTTTAAAATGCAGTCCTCTGTTCAGGCGAAAGAAGAGGTTCGACCAAGGAAAAAAGGGGGAGTTCGGTAGGAGAGAAAAAAGAAGAAGAAGAGTTCGTCTAAAAAAAAAAAAGAAAGTTCAGCAGGGAGAACGCCCAGATTATGCCCTAAGAGAGAGAGAGAGAATGATTCTGCCAAAAAAAACGTTAAGGCTCTGCTATTCTGTCATCCGCCCAATCTTCACATCCAATTCCCCAATCCCAAAAGAGGAACACCCAGATTTTCACCCAACTCTCTCCCTTTCCCAAAACCAAAATCGCCCATCCTTTCCAACTCCACTTTCCCTCTTATCTCGTTCTAGCCCTCTTTTTCCCAGAAAACGAAAAACATAAAAAAGCAACTCCAGTCCTGCCTTTTCCTTACGTTTCCCTCACAAAAATAAAAAAACAAAAACCAAAAAAATAGGAAAAAACCAAGTCTCCAATTCTTTTTCATGCCCCTGCTACTCACGCCCACTTTGCTTATTGCCAACTACCAGAAAATCTTAACCTCAAAAAATATCACTCCAGTCTCCAAATACCAGGAAATCCTCTTCACAAGTCCTGCCAGATCTGTTGGTTCCAATTCGAGCAAGTGACTATCAGCGCAGATAGGAGCTCAAACAGAAGACTAGTGTTGTAAGCCCCAAAGTCGGTTCAGTCTTTATTTATTCATTACTTTTCAGCATATTTACATTAATATTTGATGTAATTCTTAATATTTTCTTGTCTTTCTTTATTGGTATGCGCTGTGTTTTCCTTGTATTTTCCTTTCCTTTGTATATGTGTATGTTGTAATATGTAAAATATAGCAAAAAAGAAAAAAAACAAACAAACAAAGAAAAAGAGAGAGAGAGCAAAGGGAGGCATGAAGAAAAAGAAAAGAAAGAAAAAGAGTGGGTCGTTTTGATTTATGGAGGTCACAATTGATGGTCCCTTGGAGCCTAGAGGGGGGTGAATAGGCTCTTATCGAAACTCTTTCTAATCTCTTAAGATACCACACTTATCTAGTTAAGTGATAGAATCACTGCGGAAGATAACCAGATAATGGAAGTATTTTGTTTTATTATCAAGAGATAATTACAACAAAATAGAAGCAAGACTCTCTTACACTCTGTTTACAAAAGGATTCACACACTAGCCTAGATTATATCTTTGAGCTCTTGTGCATACACAGGGTTAATTCAGGCTCGTTCGCTCCTACACACAAATGTACAAGTATGAATATTTATACAAACATTCCTAAGAGACAACCTTGGAACTTGTAGTTCCGGAATGCATTCAACACTAACTATTCCTCGGTTATATCTCTGCCTTGACTGCTGCGGTTTGTGGAGCTCAAGAACTTGGGTTTGAAAAGTATAAGTGCCTTTGTGAGTTCCCAAATATAATTAAGATTGTGTCCACATATCCGGGTGATCCACGTGTAAGATTTTTCAGGTTCTCAACGAGTTTGTCTTACATCGGGACACCACGAGCTGATAACTTTAAATGCGGTAGTTTGAAGTAGCATCTTCTTGGTACGGTGTAATTTTCCTTACTCCGTTACTAATGAAGCTCGGAACCTTACTCCGTGTCAGTGGTTGCTTACTCCGTATCTATTTGGTACTGGATTCCTTAGTCCGTGTCAGCGCTTCCTTACTCCGCATGTAAGTTCCTTACTCCTCCGTATGAGTTTAAAGGATCGGATGGCTTACTCCGTACTAGCGCATCCTTACTCCGCATGAGTGAGTGGCCCGGATTCCTTACTCCGCATCTAGTTTCCTTACTCCGTGCGAATAAAGACTCAGGTCCTTATTCCACATCAATACTTCCTTACTCCGTATGTATGAAAGACTCGGATACCTTACTCCGTGTTTTCTTTACTTTAGTTCGCTTGAGGGGAAGACTTAACTTTTTAACTCCATGTCAAACCTTTTACTTCATGCGACCTTGTAGACCAAGACTCTTACTCTGCATCAGTTTGACTTAGTCCGTTTGAGGCATTAGGAACAGATTCCGTAATCCGTAGCTTTTAAGTTCTTAGTCCGCACGAATGTTCCTTATTTCGTATGTATTGGTGACTTGGTTATTTACCAAGTGTTTGATGACACTCACTCTTGTCCGGATCAGGATTATGTATCCTGTCCTTAGCTTTGCTCTCACGAGTTTATCTCCGGATTAATAACATATCTTCTGCAACGATCAAAGAAACACAAAAGATCTCAGATCAAATTACATAAGGCTTTATCAGTATTATCCAAATTCTGGGCTTGATCCAACAATCTCCCCCAATTATGGATATGCCCAAACCCTTTGTAATCTGATCTGGTAAGCAGTGCAAAAAGGTAACATACAGAATACACATCACAACCAATTTCATTCATCAGCAACAGAATACAATTCAGCCTTTATACAAGATTTTCATTAAGGTACATAAGGTTTACTATACTTGAAGATCATAGTTGCTGCTTTCTCTCTAAGCTTCATTGTCTGCTTCATCGTATAAGTGGTGTGTTGGCTCCAAGATTTGTCCACAGTTAAGAATGACTTGATGAAGTAACAGACAAAGGCCCCGCAACTATCTCCATCTGGTTGTTGTGGCACTTGCTTCTTGCCTCGGAATGTCGCCTTTAGCTTCTCAGTTGGACTCAAGGGTGTGATGCCCAACTCTTCATATAATCCAACTTTCTTCACAGCTTCAGTCAGCCTGAGACACAGTGGTTCCCATTGATTCTTTCTTACATAATGCTCCACAATCTGATGAGGATCAATCAGAATCATTTGTTTGGACTGAATCATGAAGACAACCATCATGAAATATGGCGACATGATCCGGTACGGAATGAGGATAGTTGAGAGAGTTTTCCATGGCTTGCTATCCTTAGCAGTTCCGTCGATGAAGGACTGAATGAGATCTACACTGGGAAGATAGCCTTCATTCCAGCACGGTAGAACTTCAAACAAGTGCCCATCCTTGTATAGAGATGGAAACAGTCTCATCTCCATTTTAGCATCCCTGGAGAAGTTGTCAATGTCTTTTGTTGTAAAGAGTCCTCTCTCCGAACAAAGGGTCTGAATGTCGGCCGGGGAGAAACGGTACAGGTCAAAGAGACATCTTCTCTCAGCAGAAGACGCAGCATAGGACTTCATTGCCTTACGCATGCTTCCATCCGCATCAGAAGGGTCACACGCCGCGTATGATGGGAGGAAGGTGTCAGCTGCGGGTGGAGAGGATAGAGGAGGAGCTGTAGTCGAGGAGCTTGGCTGAGAGAAGCGGCTATGTTTGGGAATTTGAACTCCCTGAAGCAATGAAGAGGCAGGCCGCTTCTCAGCACGAGTGGATGGTTGTGGTGCAGGAGGAGCAGAAAGATCAGATGACACTCTCTCCCCCGGTTTGGAAGATCGCTGGGAAGCAACGGGAGGGCAAGCCATCGTGTGCGCCAGGTCCGCGAAGGAGGTAGACAAGGAATGGACGGATGAGGCGACGAGATCCATCTTCTGTTCCATGGAAGTGGAGGAATCAGTGAGAGCGGAGAGGAGTTGGGTGCCAAGTGCATCAACCTTGGTGGCAATGGCGAATATTTGGGCGCTATGAGCTTGAGCGTGTCGGTCCAGCTGGGCGGAGAGCACAACATCGGAGTGGACCGTGCCAAAAGAAGCACGCCCAAGGACCAACTCCGGAGCTTTGGAGGACTCCCCCGCATGAACAGGAGCAGGAGTGCGCTGGGTAGAGGAGTCCGCAGGAGTATCAGTAGCAGCAGCAGAAGGGGCATCCGGAGCATCAGAGGCATCCGAAGCAGCTGACCCACTTTGACCAGATAGGTTAACAACGGGAATGGCGGCAGCAGGAGAAGAAGGTCTAGCCTTAGCAGGGGAAGAACTCCGTGCGGCATGGACCGGGCTGGAAGGGGTAAGGGGTAGGGAACGGCACATCTGGAATGGAGGCCGGCGTAAGAAAGCCTTGGTCCAAGTTCCAGATGATCATGGTCTCCGGGGATTGGGTATGGCGAGTGTAAAACACCCGGAGATCGGTGTCAGGAATGGAGGCGGTGTGGGCAAGGCTGAAACGGAGCCATAGGTCCGTTAGGGTGTCGGCGGAGAGATGGTCAAGGTAATCTCGGGGTTGAGGTAGGGGAGGCAAAGGAGCTTCCGGAAGAGATTCCGGGACATCAGCAATAGCAGCAGCAACGGCGGTATCAATCGCGGCAGCAACAGCGGAAGTGGAGGGAGTGGGCTTAAGAAACAGCTCTAGGGGCACTGCGCTGAGATGACCCCGCAACCTCGGAGGGTTCGGCACGAACGCTGTGCTGGGAGGCCCGAGAAATGGAGGGCGCAGCAACGGACCGAATCCGGGAGGACCGGTGAGTAGAGCTGACCTCTAGGGCATGGCTGGCAGAGGGGTCACCAACAGAACTGCCTTGTTGTTCCGCGGCAGGGAGAGGGCGAAGAGCTGCAGAGGGACGACGGGCTGTCATGTTCCCATCAGGCGTAAGATAGCGAAGGTAATAAGCCGGAGGGAATGAAACAGCATCAGAGCGGGCGAAATGGTCCGGATGAAGATGACGGAAGACAATGCTGAGTATGCACCCGAAAGAATGGTTCTTGGGTCCAGTCTGCAGTAGTCGGAACAAAAATGTCCCCCAGTCCTTTGGAAGACCTTCGAAAACGCCGTACATGGCCAGAAGAAGGTCGTATGGAACGGAGTCCAGGGCGGATGTGCGAGCCAGTAAACATCGACTCAAGATGGTCGCCATACAGCGATAGCGACCTTGGAAGGACTTCACCTTGTATTCCTTGCCTTTGTAGGTGCAACCCATTGAAGCTGCCGTGGGATCGGCATCGGGGCGCTGTGGTTCACCGGGGGGTAGATGGAGAGCAGCGCGGAGAACGGCGGGGGTAATGAGGATGGATTCACCGCGAACATAGGAGATGATGGAGTCGGTGGTACAGCGAATCCGTTGGTAAAACTCGAGAATGTCATCTGTAAGTAGATCGACAGGATTGGAGATCATGTCTAGAAGAGGGCGAATATCGGAAAACCAGTCTGGAGGGTTGGAGACAGCGCTCCAATCAACTAGATGGCCGGGATTAACGCCGGAAAGAGAGGTTCTGGGTGCCATTGTAGATGAAAGTTGAAGGGCGAGAGGAAAGGTGAGGTCTTGGGGATTGAAGGAGCAACGAGAGGTTTAGGGATTTGAAAAGGGTAATGCTCGTGCTTCGCAGGAATGACCAGAATATATAAGACCGAGTCCGTAAATGTCAGCGGGTCTAGGAATTTGGCGAGTGAAACAGTGAACCGCTTGACAGGCTGATGTCATTAGTCTTGATATCGATGCGCCTCCGAATTAAAAGATGACGTGGAGGCGGCATGACCAAATAAGGGTAACAGCTGTTCGCCTTCCGGAGAAGTGTGTGCATCCCGAGATATGCATTTAATGAATCATCATGATTCCTCCTCAAAAGCACGCGATATAAAAGAAGACATGGATTATCGCAATTTGACAGTGTTAGGAGTCCAGAGGAATGAACCGACAATCATCCGGGATCAACGATAGTTGAGTGAAGAGTATCCGGATGAAAAGTAGACCGTGTCCGTAGTAACAATGTGCGGTGAGAGAGAAGTAGATTCCTTTGTTGTCAATAAGTCGAAGAGAAGAGAAGTACCATAACACTTCAAATCCAAGACTATGGACTAGATTTACCGATAAGGTTGCAAAGAAAAACTGAACCTGTAGCTTAAAAAAAAAAACTAAAAATACAAAAGCTGAACAGTCACGGATTAGTACGGATAGGAGAAAATAGTCAGTGAAGAGCTACATAATCCGAACTAAAGAGAAGCAGAACTCATGCATTACAAAGAATGAAATAGACATATACAGACGAGAGAATGATCAATGTGACTGAATCAGGGCATATGTCAGATAATAAATACACAAGTTCATATAGGTCAACATAGCGAAACCGTCCTGGTGAATGACGTAGCCAAGATTAATTAAAGATCATATGATTTGGCCAAATTAGGATTCATGAGTGAAAAATGAGGAAGCGGACACATGTCAAAAGTAAGCTGTTGATTACCCGATTAAAATGCATGGTTGAAGAAAAAAAAAATATATCCAAGCATGCCACTATTCTGTTCCAAAACCGCATGTCCAGTCAGATCCGAAGTAAAGGTTTAGAGGAGAGAGTATCCGACACATATTAGGGGGTCATTACTGAGGTAATAGATGAAGCTTAAGCTCCCCCGTAGATTATTTGATCCTCTCAATGAAAGGCTCCCCCTCAAATAGACAGCCAGGAAAGAGGTCATGAGACATATACGGGGGGTATTACACTCGAATAATTTATAAAGCATTTTCTCCCCCGTAGATTGTGCAATCCTCTCGGTAGACCTTTCCGGCTTACAGAAATTCAGCACTGTCTATCTTTTTAGGAAACTATACTTCGTGGCGATCAGATCAAGCGATTGAGTATTCATCCACCAGGCATTCCAAGCTAACCCATTTCATTTCTTCAACTATACATGTTAATAAAGTAATCTAAATGAACAGGCTTTTGTCATGTGGTGATCAATGGAAATTAAGATCATGAAACCAGAATGAGGTTAATCATATAAACTTTAATCATGTTTGCTTAAACGACTTCAGTCGGGAAACGCAAGCATCCTCCCATTATGAAGTTGATATTAATATCAGAAGCATGAAGCCGTTAATCAGTAAGTATAATCAGCATTAAAATCAGTATGTATCTTCTACTTTCACTAAAAGCATAATGCATGTTCTGATAGTAAGTATACTATTGGGTAATTTAAATGTGAAACTATGCAGAGAAGTCAAGCATACCTAATCGGATGAGTAGTTCAGAGAATCTTGCATCAGGTAGGGGCTTTGTAAGTATGTCTGCCAGTTGATCTTCAGTAGCAACATGTGTCCAGGGAAATGTGATTTTTGAGAACATGGTCGCGTATGAAGTGATACCTGACCTCAATATGCTTCGTCTTAGGGTGCATGACAGGATTGTTGCTGATAGTAATTGCACTAGTGTTGTCACAGTAGAGAGTGGAATAGATGACATGTTGAAACCGTAGTCGTTAAGTTGACTTTGCATCCAGAGTAGCTGTGCGCAAGAACTCCCAAAGACTATATATTCCACCTCAAGAAGAGAGGTTGATACGGAATTTTGCTTCTTAATGAACCATGAAATTAATCTATTTCCAAGAAACCGACACGTACCACTTGTGCTCTTCCTGTCGATGCGACATCCAGTAAGTCGGCATCGAGTATCCGGATAAGGTGAAGTTGGACTCCTTTGGGTACCAGAGTCCCAAATTCATCGTTCCCTTGAGATATCTTAATATCCGTTTAACATGAAGCATATGTGACTCCTTGGGATTCGCCTGATATCGTGTACAGATGCAAGTTGCAAACATAATGTCTGGGCGACTTGCGTAAGATACAGCAAGGATCCTATCATTCCTCTGTAGTCAGTCACATTTACTGATATGCCGTCCATATCAGGATCTAACTTGGCACTGACAGGCATGGGAGTTTTGACGGGAGATGAACCTTCCATACCAAACTTCTTAATAAGATCGCGAGTGTACTTAGCTTGATTAATGAAGATTCCTTCCTTCAATTGTTTAACTTCTATTCCGAGGAAGTAGGACAGTTCTCCCATCATGCTCATCTCAAACTTGCCTGTCATCAACTTAGCAAACTCTTCACAAAGCTTCAGATTTGTTGATCCGAAAATGATATCATCCACATATATCTGTACGATTAGAGTGTGTCTTTTCTCTTTTCATAAAAATAAGGTGGTGTCTATCTTCCCTTTTTGGAAGTTGTGAGCAAGTAGGAATTCTGACAATGTGTCGTACCAGGCTCTTGGAGCTTGCTTCAAACCATATAAAGCTTTCCAAAGTTTGTAGACTAGATGTCCTGCTTTAGGTTCAATGAAACTGGGAGGTTGTTCTACGTAAACCTCCTCTTGAAGATCTCCATTCAGGAATGCGCTCTTGACGTCCATTTGATAAACTATGAAGTTTTCATATGAAGCATACGCCAGAAACATTCGGATTGCCTCAAGTCTTGCTACTGGAGCAAAGGTCTCATCATAGTCTATTCCTTCTTCTTGACGATATCCTTTGGCTACCAGTCTGGCTTTGTTCCGGATTACTATTCCATCCGTATCAAGCTTGTTCCGGAACACCCATTTAACTCCAATGACTTGCTGAGACTTAGGCCTTGGTACTAAAGTCCACACATTATTTCTCTTAAATTGATTCAGCTCTTCTTGCATGCCTTCTATCCAATTCGAATCCTGAAGAGCTTCATCTGCCACCTTTGGTTCTATTTGAGATAGAAAACACGAGTAAAGACTCATGTTGGAGGTGGCTGCTCTTGTTCTTACACCAACAGTAGGATCACCAATCACTTGATCTGAGGGATGGTTTCGGGTCCATCTGTAATTCTGTGCATGTGATGGATGATCTTGAACAATTTGAAGCTCTGCCAAATTAGGTGGTTCAGGTGTATCTGCTGGTTGAGCTTCGTCCGGACTAGATGTTTCCGTATTAGAAGGTACGGTAGAACTAGGTGGTTCTTCAACACTATTTCTTTCAGTGTTAACTGGTCCGGACGGACTTGAAGGTGCTCTGAAATTTTGGGTATCCGTAGGAGTATGTCCGGAGCTTAATGGTAGTCCTGAGTCCGAGTTATCCGTAGTATCATCCATATAATTTCTTTGTGCCTCGCTGATGCCACGTGGTTGGTCAGAATGTGTAACAGGAACATTCATAAACTTCGAATAATCGATGTTGCTGTTCAGGACCTGCACATTAGAACTTGAAGAAGCAACTTTTGACCAATCAAGATTAGCTTCATCAAAAGTCACATGGATAGATTCTTCAAATTTAAAAAGTTTTCTATTGAAGACCCGATAAGCCTTGCTATGTAATGAGTACCCGACAAAAATCCGATCATCAAATTTTGGTTCAAATTTATTCCGGGTCTCTTTGCCATTTATCAATATGTAGCAAGTACACCCAAAAGCTCTGAAATGTGAAATTGAAGGTTTTCGTCCTCTCCACATCTCATAGGGTGTTTTCATGGTAGATTTATTTATTAGAGTTCTGTTCTGAACATAGCAGGCAGTGGACACAGCTTCAGCCCATAGACTGAGAGGAAGCGTTGCCCCTGCTAACATAGATATACTAGCCTCAACTAAGGTACGATTCTTGCGCTCAGCTACCCCATTTTGTTGTGGAGTTCTAAGCGCAGAGAAGTCATGTTGTATGCCCTGTTCAGAACAATATGATCTCATTTCTGAAAAATCAAATTCTGTACCATGATCACTCTTGATGCACTTTATGCTCAGTCCTTGTGAGTTGCTTATCCAGTTGAAAAGATCTACAAGATACTTAAAAGTTTGATCCTCTGATTTCATGAACATCACCCATGTGTATCTGGTGAAATCATCGATAACCACAAGGGTATATCTCGCACCAGCCAGTGATGGAACAGAAATAGGACCACAGAGGTCCATATGAAGAAGTTGTAGAGGAGCAGTTATTGAATTAACTGATTTGCTCTTAAAGCTATGTTTGGTTTGTTTGCCCAGTTGGCATTCTTGATAGAGAGTGTCTCTGGAGAATTTGAGTTTAGGTAGACCAGTGATAAGATCAAGTGACGCTAATTTAGACAATGTCTTAAAGTTTAAATGTGCGCATCGCTTGTGCCATAACCAACTATCTTCATCTGAAGCTTTAGTGAGGAAGCATACAGGGTCAGAAGAATTATTTCTTAAGATCAATGAGTATATGTCCCCATCTCTTGATCCGGATAACTTAACAACTCCGGATAAGTTTTCTCTTACTGTACAGGTGTTGGACATAAAAGAAACAGTAAATCCTTTGTCACATAAATTACTGACACTTAACAAATTATGCTTTAAACCTTCGACTAGTGCAACTCTAGTGATTGACACACAGCCGTTAGTTAAAGTGCCATACCCGACAGTCTTACCTTTGCTGTTGTCACCATATGAAACGGATGGACCTCATTTTTCATTAACTTCTACAAGCAGTGTCTGATCACCTGTCATAGGTCCGGAGCATCCACTATCAAGGATCCACTTGCTTTGATTGATCTTTAACTTCAAGTGATCCGGCAATGCATTCCAGAGATGCTCCTGAAAGACAACAGTTTACACTTTTGGTGCCCAAACTTGTTTCGGGCGGTTAGAGAGAGCAGCAGAATGTCAACAGTCCGGATTTGATTTTGCTAGGACTTTTAGCTCTCCAAGTTGACTTTAACTTGTTAGTTTCAGCTGCCTCTTTTATTTGGGTTTTCTTGGGAGAGACACTCCTTTGTGGTTTAGATTTTGTTTTGCTCGAAGAAACCTTTTTATTAAACTGATCTTTATTGGTACGAATTTGATTACAAAGCTAGTTATCAGATAAACTCCAACATTTATAGTGATAATGACCCATTTCCCTACAAATGGAACAGACACTATAATGCGAAGTACAAACAGGGGATACAGGTCTCTTAGATTTTACAGACTTTCTACTCTGTTCCCTGTGGCCTAATCCATTGCGTTTGGGTGACGCGCTCTTGGCCCTAGATGCGTCAGCCTTAGCCTTTCCTTTCTTTTTGGGTGCTACAGTTTTGGCTTTAACTGCAGCAGCTTTCCCTTCATCATTAGTTACGGGTGCTATTGCTTCGGGAAGTGCAGTAACAGCCTCAACTCCACAGTCATAAACTATGGTGCCACCTGAAATGAAATCATCCAACGGTTTAGATGTACTAACAGGATATAAGTTGGTTAGTTTTGGAGTGAAATCCGGAGGACACTCAGTAACTTGAGCATTGGAGGTTGATGATTCAAATATTATCCGGATCAGTCCTAAATGTAGAGGCTATTTCCCCGGATTTAAGCCACTTACGATTTATTTCCCTTTCCTGTTCAAGTTCATTCTCGAGTCTTTTTACTATAACTTTTAGGCCTGAAAGATTGGTATTTAGCAGATGATTTTCAGCTCTTAGATCGTGATACCAAGCTTCTTTTCCTCTGAAGTCAGCTATGCCCTTTTCAAGTCTAGTAATAGTAAATTCAAGACGTTTATTCTGACTTTCCATATCTTTGTACATTTGAGTAATTATTAGTCTCTCATTCTTTTCATGATCACATACAGTAGTAAGAGATTCTAATTTACTCATGAGCTCAGAGATAGAAGGTACCTCAGTATTTTCCATGAGGCAGACGTTCGGCTTAGGAGTTGGCTCATCATCCGAGGATTCCTCCTCTTCTTCCGAGCCATTGATGTACTTTGTCACAAACGCCTTCCTCTTATTCTTGTTGTTGTCTGAGGTGGTATGTCAAGGAGTAACCTTGTCACTTTTCTCTGCCGTCTTAGATTTGGATCTGCATTCCTTGGCCCAATGACAGGGTTTCCCACAATTAAAGCATTCTTGGGAGCTCGACTCCGATCGTTCCTTCCTTCTGGATGATGAGGAGCCTCTCCTGAATCCTTTTCTACTTTCCCGAAGGAATCGTTCAAAGGATTTGACAAGAAGAGCTATTTCCTCTTCTGCGTCTGAGTCAGAATTTTCTGACTCATCCGTATCATCCTCTTGATGATTACTGGAGCATTCCGTAGCTTTGAGAGCTACCCCTTTTTCTTTCCGAGCTATTTTCTCATCACGGTCAGTGTATCTGAATCTGACCTCATGAGTCTGAAGCTCTCCATATATTTCCTCAAGGGCAGTAAACGGCCAGTTTTTGTCAGCTTGCATCTGGAGCTGCTTGGAGTAGTAGCGATCCGGAAACGATCGAAAGAACTTGTCATTGATTTGAGACTGAGTGTAGTGTTCATTGATAGTTTTTAGCTCTAGAATGAGCTTGCCGAATCTCCGATAGATGCTTTCAAGGGATTCCCCAGGTTTGTGATTGAAACTCTCAAAATTCTGTCTGAGAGCACATATCACATTTTGCATCTGGGACTGACTCCCCTCATAGAGGATTGTCAGTTTATCTCAGATAGCTTTTGCTGACGTGTAGCCCTGGACGTCCGTGAAAGCCTCAGAATTCAAAGACGATGTAACATAAGCCAGAGCCTTTTCACTAGCGCACTGCCGGCTCTTTCATCGTTGGTAAGTTTGGCATCCGTCTTTGGCCTCCTAACTCCATGTTCTCCGATAGTCATCGAAATTGGAATCTCCTGATGAAGACATGGCCACATGAGATGATCATGGTATACCATAAACATCTTCATGCGAGCTTTCCACTGGGAGAAAAGTTCATGTGTGAATTTGGGCGGTTTTGTCAGGGTAAAACCAGAACTCCATGGTAGAGGAGCGGCGGCAGCAACAGGTTGAGGTGGGTCGATGTTTTCACTGCTGCTTCGATTCGGGATGGGCTCTTGTGCACCTCCGGAGTTAAGGCGAGTGTTGAATAGCATACTGCTTTCTTCGGCCATTGCTTAGAGTAAAAGAGTGGAATCTCTACTTTTGAACAAATAGACTTGCTCTAATACCACTTGATGGTCCCTTGGAGCCTAGAGGGGGGTGAATAGGCTCTTATCGAAACTCTTTCTAATCTCTTAAGACACCACACTTATCTAGTTAAGTGATAGAATCACTGCGGAAGATAACCAGATAATGGAAGTATTTTGTTTTATTATCAAGAGATAATTACAACAAAATAGAAGCAAGACTCTCTTACACTCTGTTTACAAAAGGATTTACACACTAGCCTAGATTATATCTTTGAGCTCTTGTGCATACACAGGGTTAATTCAGGCTCGTTCGCTCCTACACACAAATGTACAAGTATGAATATTTATACAAACATTCCTAAGAGACAACCTTGGAACTTGTAGTTCCGGAATGCGTTCAGCACTAACTATTCCTCGGTAATATCTCTGCCTTGACTGCTGCGGTTTGTGGAGCTCACGAACTTGGGTTTGAAGAGTATAAGTGCCTTTGTGAGTTCCCAAATATAATTAAGGTTGTGTCCACATATCCGGGTGATCCACGTGTAAGATTTTTCAGGTTCTCAACGAGTTTGTCTTACATCGGGACACCACGAGCTGATAACTTTAAATGCGGTAGTTTGAAGTAGCATCTTCTTGGTCCGGTGTAATTTTCCTTACTCCGTTGCTAATGAAGCTTGGAACCTTACTCCGTGTCAGTGGTTGCTTACTCCGTATCTATTTGGTACTGGAATCCTTAGTCCGTGTCAGCGCTTCCTTACTCCGCATGTAAGTTCCTTACTCCGTATGAGTTTAAAGGATCGGATGGCTTACTCCGTACTAGCGCATCCTTACTCCGCATGAGTGAGTGGCCCGGATTCCTTACTCCGCATCTAGTTTCCTTACTCCATGCGAATAAAGACTCGGGTCCTTATTCCGCATCAATACTTCCTTACTCCGTATGTATGAAAGACTCGGATGCCTTACTCCATGTCTTCTTTACTTTAGTTCGCTTGAGGGGAAGACTTAACTTTTTAACTCCATGTCAAACCTTTTACTTCATGCGACCTTGTAGACCAAGACTCTTACTCCGCATCAGTTTGACTTAGTCCGTTTGAGGCATTAGGAACAGATCCCGTAATCCGTAGCTTTTAAGTTCTTAGTCCGCACGAATGTTCCTTATTCCGTATGTATTGGTGACTTGGTTATTTACCAAGTATTTGACGACACTCACTCTTGTCCGGATCAAGATTATGTATCCTGTCCTTAGCTTTGCTCTCACGAGTGTATCTCCTGGATTAATAACATATCTTCTGCAACGATCAAAGAAACACAAAAGATCTCAGATCAAATTACATAAGGCTTTATCAGCATTAGCCAAATTCTGGGCTTGATCCAACAACAATCACACACATCACTTTGTATGTTATTGTGTTAGTTCATGGTTTTGTCCTTGAAAAAAGAAAAAAAGGGAGAAAACGTTTTCAAAACCAAAAGGCATTGCAAAGCCAAAAGACAAAAAAACAAAAAAAAAACAAAAAACAATTTCAAGTCAAAACGTATTTCCACTTTTGGGAGTTCCAATTCCACGCAAAAACAAAACAAAAACAAAACGATTTTTTTTAACAAAACACAAAAACCAAAAAATGTTTTCTAACCCAAAAAACCAAAAAAAGGAAAGTAAAAAAAAAACAAAACAAAACAAAACAAAACAAAAAGAAGAAGAAGAAAAAAACAAAAAAAACAAAAAACATGTTTCCATTTTTTAGGACTTCAATTTCCAAAATAAAACAAAAATACCCAAAACAAACCCCTAGGATCTCATTCTCCACTTTAAACAAAAACCCAAAACTTTTAGGATTCCCTTTAGAAATTTAGGGTAAATCCATTTTTTTTAATAAAAAACTTAGCTAAATAAGAATTATAGACTATTTAGGAAACCTAACCCAATTGTGGCAGTACAAATAAAATAGAAAACCTCCTCCTTCGAAAATAGATACCGAAAGGGCGTTGTAGGGGTGCTAATCCTTCCCTACACGTAACCAACTCCCGAACCCTTCTCTGATAACGCAGACCACACCTTTAAACTACTCAAAGTAGAGGGTATCCAACTGTACCCCAAAAACAGTTGGTGGCGACTCTAAATTTTCTCACCATTGGTTTAGTTTGAGCTTACCCCAAACGGGCCTGGACGAAAACCAGTGATGACAACGCCCACATGTTTATTTTAATACTTAGCATGCTCATATAAATTGTCTGAATAACTTACTTAAACGGCGACCTTAACTACATTTCGATTCTTTAATTAGCCATAGCCACGAAGATGACTGCTTCGTAGCCTCACAAATGCTTCACATAGTACACATACTGTGACCTTCAAGTCTGAATCTTCGAACCTTCGAGTCAACACCTTAAGATCTTCGATTCAGATCAAATCCAATGTAGAGCCAACGACACTCTAATCTTCGAGTCAAGTGTTCGAGTCTTTGAGTCCAAGTAAGAGCCAGCAACCAACTGACTGTTGACTCTTCGAGTCTTCGAGTCTCGGGGTCTCCAGTTTAAAGCCAGCGACTAACTAAACTCTAACTTAGCTAATCATCAGTTCACATCAACGGGTCTCCAAATCTTCGCCCCTTCGAGCTTCGACTCTATGATACCGCCATTCTTCACCTGATGGGTCTTCGAGTCTGCGAGTCTTTGAATCTCCGAGACTCTGCTCTTTACTTGACTTCACTCTGGGTCTTCAAATCTTCAACCCTGCAGATCATCAAGCCTGCAACCCTATGGATCTTCGACCCTGTGAATCTTCGGATTTTCGAGTCTGCGGTTCTTTGAGTCTGAGGATCTTCAACTCTATAAATCTTTCAGTCTACAGATCATCGACCTTGTGGGTCTTCGACTCTTCAGATCTTCGACCCTAAACAGATTAAAGAAGTACATAGTTGGACTCCCTCTACGAGCTCACTCTACGAAGTTATTCAACCAAGTACGGCATGCTGCAGTCCGCTTCTAAACAAACTATTGACCATAATGACAACCCAAAAGGATTATGGGAACAACAATCTCCGCCTTTGGAATTGTTGGTAACATATGTGAACGACCATGGGTTTTTCCGTTGTGGATCCAATAAAATGCATTCTCATATATTCTCTTTTTCTCCCCCTGAACTCATCATTCTTCTACCCCTTTGCAAACTAACTGCAAAGAAAGAGGGGGGAGCCCTAGCAACTCTGTAGGTGTAAGGAGGAAGCTGCACAAACAACCCGTGTGTGTCTATCAAACAACTCGGTAGATAGAGGTTTGGTGAGGATATTTGTAGTCTGTTCCTGAGTGGGAACATACACCAGTTGCACATTTCCTTCTTCTACTTTCATATAGTGATACCGATAATCAATATGTTTGGTCTTCGAGTGTTGAACTGGATTCCTATTTATGATGACAACACTCTGATTGTCACACCATATATTAACAGGTAACTCCACGTTGACTCCCAAGTCTGACAGTTGAGTATTCATCCATGCAAAAAGAAGAACTTGAGACATTTGAGAATCTTTCCAAGAAGAAGGAGAAGCCTGTTGTCTTTAAGGCTGCTAAGTAGAGGGAATCATCCTTTGAGGATGAAGAAAAGAAGAAGACCTTGAGACAGATAGCTCCTTAGAATAAGAGGTTGCTTTTCTAATCAAGAAACTGCTGAAAAGAAGGGGAAACTAGAGAAGGAAAGCTAGGCAGTTATCCTCTGCCCTCTCGAAGGGAAAAGACAAGGAGAAGTTGCAGTGCTATCACTGCAACAGGCTCAGACACTTTGCTGCCAACTGCTATAAGCTGAAGAGGGAGAATAAAAAGGTAGTTAAGTAGAAAAAGGAGACGAAAGGCTCCTCAAGCTCAAGGAAAGATGATAATAGGAAGAAGGCTCTTGTCACCAGCAAGTTCAATAGTGACACTGAGGAAGAAGAAAAAAAAAGGTCCCATCTGCTTCAGGGTTGACACCTCACCTCCACTCAAGGTAAGAAATGATCAATAGCTCTACATTGAATTTGAAGACACATATAGAGCTCACAAAGAAATGGAGGAACAATTTCTCCCCATGAAATCTGATAAAGAGAGATATTATGAAAAACTTGAAAAGCTTTCTTGTGAATATAGAGACACTCTCGATGACTACGAACAAACCGAGAGAAGATTAAAAGCTAAAGTGAGTGAAATGAGATGCACATATAATGGCCTAGTGTAACAAGCTGATCAATTAAGAATAGCCAAACAGGACATTAAATTGCCTGAGCAGGAACTAAAGGAAACTAAAGAAGAACTAGAGAAGGAAACATAAACTTGTAAAAAGTGACAAGACTTAGCTGAGATTGTAGCCCACTTTAGAATTACACCATATATTAAGGTTCTAGCTCTAGGACTAGGTTTCTTTGAGGATCAAGTAACCATGGCTCAGAAATACCCAGAGCAAACCAAGTGCCTTGCTAACTTTGTTCCTGCTGGTAGTGTACAATATGACTGTTACCAATTAACCGAAATGTAATGACTCATGTTTCGGATTGGAGGAGTTAGTCATTTTGTGTGCTTGGGCAAGAACACTTGTCCAGACGGTTAGCGGGAGTCCGAGGGCGCAGCGCCTCGGCGGGGGTCGCTGAGTTGGATTATCGTGTGAAGGCTTGGTCGATGTGGGATAGTGGTCGATGACAGACAAGATTTTTAGCCTCTCTAAAAGAGCTAGCTAATGTCGTTAAATCTCTCTTCAAGATAATGAATTACCTAAGTTTGCACTAAAAGAATAGCAACAAGCAAGGGGTCGAACCCACAGGGATTAGCCTAGTTTTCTAGTTCTCAAATCAAAACACCCAATTACTATTGTTCTATAAAATGTCTTGGCAAAAAGTTTTCTTTTTTAAACTAAAGATCTAATTTTTATTTGGTTTTCTGAATAAACAAAGAAAGTAAATTGATTTTAGGATTAAGATTCAAGGATTAAAAGCATCTAGGGTCACAATTTCACCTCCCTATGTTATCTCTACTGGTTCATGGTATTAGGGTTGTCTGATTGAAAACATGCTAAACATAAGCCAAGGACAACAAATGGTCATTGAGGTCCTTTTAAGAGTTGTATGCCAGAATGGTCATCTAAACACACAAACATGCAAAGCCAATAAATCATACTTGCAAAAGGATAATGATCACACCAATTACAAATAAGTTATGAATCTCAATCCGCCCCAGACTAGGGCTAAAATTACCAAGGTGTACATCCAACGATAGAGATTAAGAACAGATTCATAAAACATGCAAAACTCAATCATCCAAACCCAATATTCATAAACACAGCAAAGCAACAAGGGGGCTACATTGCTCCCCTAGATTATAAGAACTACTCACGCATGATTACAAGCAAAACCATAGCAAAAAAGCTCAACATCTTCTTCTTAACCACGCGCATAGCAAAGCTTCAAATCCAGGCTCCAAAATCCGCGACGACGGCTGCTCTCTTAGGTCAAGGACAGCCTCCAAGACGTGGAGCCTCTCTCTCTCTCTAAAAACGTGTAGGGGGGTCAAGGGATGGCTAGCAGAGGCGTGGAGGCTTGTATTTATAGAGTTTGGATGGGCTTTGAGGTGTGTAACCTAGCCCATCTATCAAAATGACGTAGTTTTGATAAGTAACACTCGAAACTTTAAAATCTCTATCTTCCATCCACAATTTGGACTTGGTCCTTTAGGAACAAATGATCAGCATAGAAAAACGATAGGATCGGTCCAAAAATATCTCTGCACGCCAATTTGCACGTGATATGGTGAATTCACGTGCACCTCCAAATCAGCTCAAACTTCTCCCCAAGCTTCCTTGCATCCTGTAGAGGCCTGAGAGGCAAAAATAGGCTTCCACGTGAAATGGGTGAATTCACGTGCAGCTCCAAATGCTCTGAAATTTCTGTGGTAGGTAGAGGACATCATTCTAAGAAACTTTTGTTCTTGCACGCCAATTGTTTGAGGCCATCTACTATGTCAAAAGTGAGGTCCAAAATTTGCCAAAACAGCTTAATTAAAAACGCATATATTTGCAACTAGCATCTTCCTAGGGGTTAGAGCAAATATATATGATATATGAAGCAATAAGGCTCTAATCATGCTCTTAAACATCCTAAATAAACACTAGAATAACGGCATAAAATGCACGTTATCAGTCGATGTAGTCGACCTGACATGGTTATTGGTCGATGCCGACCAGAGGAGTTTCTAGCGAGTTTGGTTGATGCGGGATGATTTCCGACGTATGGTCGATGTATGGTCGACATGGTTGAGGTCGAGCAGAGCAATTTTTCGAGAGCTTTCCCATGTGTGTTGGTCGATGTGGGAGATGGTCAACCTATGTTCGACATGAGATCGACGTGGTCGACCTAGCTGCAAAACGACCATGTGCAATGTGGAAATTGGTCAATATGGGTGTTTATTCAACGTGAGAAAGGTGGTCGATGTGGTCGACCCTGGATGTTTTTGGTCGACGTCGACCTTGCAATAGTGTATTTTCGATATTTCTATTTCGTGATTTTAGGGTCCGAGGATTATTTTTGCATTCGTCGAGAGAGAGAGAGAGAGATCGTCATCGGTTCGACCGTTGGCACTGCGTTCTTGGATGAGGGAGGTGCTTATCGGAGTGGAGCAAGGAGGAAGGAAGGTCCTTCAAGTTGAAACCCTAACACAATTGGATTCGAGGTAAGGATTTTGTACTCTTGAACCTATTCTAGGGTTAGGTCATGAGGTAGATGATTTATGTACGTATATATGTAAATTTATATAGGTGTGATCTCCTATATGAATGTTGGCCTTCATTGGCATGTTATGCTTGTTTATGTTGATGAGTCCAGGATTAGTGGGGCTTAAAGGTTTGTTCATGGTGTGGTCGTGTTTGTTCATGTTAGTACTGCGGTAGAGTCTCGTGGGAAACCTTGGGAACTATAGGAGGGTTGTGGTTAGGAATACATTATGTGAACTTGACCCAATTATGGCTTATGCGTTGGATGTTGAATATATGTGTTTATTGATGTGTTGTGAATATATATCATTGTGTTGTGCTTGAAAATGTGCTATGTGGCTGTCGTAGCCTGTGTGGCTATAGAACTATGATAGCCTGTGTGGCTGTGGAACTATGATAGCCTATGTGGCTGTGAATGTGGTGGCCTGTGTGGCCGTGGCAATGGTGATGTTCACTGGTGTGGTTTGCTTATGTGTTGCTTTATTTATAAATGCTAATTATAACCTATTTATGTATCATTGCCACATCACTACACCTATGCACGTTATCATGTAGATGATAGGAGCATGAGATGGGTTGGGGAGACATGATCCTTACTAAGCTGTGGTTGCTCACCCCTCCTGTGATTTACTTTTATTTTCAGGAACCTACAAGCATTAGGTGGAACACTAAGGTGGAGGACCGAGTTTATTGTTTTATTGCTTTTTATATTATGTTATCTTGAGGAAACTAATGTAACCCCAAATGGGGAAATAATGTAATAAATATTTGAATATGATGAAGACATGTGGTTTGGGTTGTGGACATTATTTATGTCTATTTGTAATGTTCTATGTGGTATCGTTTAACCCAATCCCTTGCCCACCAGGTGGGTATAGGGGAGTCACGAACCGGTTTCCTTGAGTTGGAAATTCGGGCCATGACACCAAACTAGTAGCACCTAAGCTGAATGATCAGGTTACTATTATGCCTCAGGACAATGATACAATAGTTGAACAGGAAGAACTTAAAGTTGATACTAAAACTAACCTGTCCTCTACATCTCAACACAAGAGTAAGGGCATAGTATCTCTGGAGACAAACCCAAGTAGCTTCCCTACTAAATTTGAGATTAGCGCGCCCAGCAAAGCTGCATGCTCCCAGCCCAAGGTTGTCTCTGGTGGATCTAAGAAGGTCCTAGGATATGAGAGCAAACCTAGGAAACCTTTTGTCAATCCAACCAAACCCTTGAGACAGTGTGTCCAACCTAAACCTATTCAATTCCCCATCTGTGAAAAAGTTGGACACCATTCCTATCAATGCAAATTTTACCCTGAATACCTTAAGAATGAAGTGGCTAAAGAAATCAAGTTGAGCATTCACCGATTAAATGTATATAATAATCTGCAAGTTCACAATGCTGATAGAAATAAACAAACTAGGCACAAAAAGGTTTCACTTGCTGAGAAAAAAAGGACTAAACCTGTTAAGAAAACTATCAAATTTGTGCCTAAGAAAGCTGCTAAGGTTAGGAGTGGAAAAGGAGAGTCAAGTGTAAGCTCAAAGGATAATCATGATTAGGAACCAAAACTTGTATCTCCTAAAAAAGCGTAGAAAATACAATTTGTTCCTTCTTATTGGAAACCTAAACCTGTTAATGCAGTCCCTGCTTACCCCAAGCCCAATCAACATTGGGCCCCCAAGACTTAATTGATTGTTATGTAGGAACAGATACCAAAATTTGAAAGCAATCATAGGAAACTCAAAATAAACTCAAGTCAGTGGTACCTCGACAGTGCCTGTTCCGTGCACAAGACAGATGATCCCTTTGATATTCTCAAGATCCAAACAAGATCATATAGGTATATGTGTATATATACAGAGAGGGGGTGAATCTGTATACTTAAAACTGATTCTCTTTAGTTTTAAGGAGTAGCTTAGTTATCAGAGCTATTCTTGTAGATGTGGTTATTGTTTGGGTGGTATTTTAGTGTCTTATGCAAGATCAAGTAAACAGCAAGTATGCATTGGAGAGAAATCCTAAAGGTTTTGTTTTGTTTTTTATTATTATTTTATTGCTTGTTTTGTTTTTTTGAAACATTTTTTTTGTTTTTATCTTTTTTTTTAACATCTTATTCTATAAAAATATTTTTGGTTTTAATGTTTGCAAAATACATCCAAAACAAAAAAAATCTTTTGGAATGGTTTTTGAAACGAAATATTTTAAATGCGATCCCTTTTTTGGTTTTTTTTTCATGTTTTTCATTAGTGAATATTAAGAGTAAACACATATTAAATAAATCCGTCAAAATGGATGACCTTTTGGGGATTGTTTGGGAAAAATTCGTATTTCGCCTAAATTGATGTTTTGGAGAATTTCACATAGTCACTTTTTTGAGCAATTTGACCAGGGGCATTGACCATCTTTTGGCGAGTTTGACTTTTCCAATGAAAATTGTTTTGGCCATAACTTGTTCATTTTAAGTCGGAATTGAGCACAGTCAAGTGTGTTAGTCTCCAAATTGCATTCTCTATCGCCTAGTGTTGGCCTTGGGGCACTTCAATGCCTTGTAGCAGAGGTTCCGAATTATGGGCTTCCTTGGACCTATTCACAAGATATATGGTGTGGGAAGATAAATATTTAAAATAGGGTTAGTATGTCCAACCCAGACAAAATGGGATCCAACAAAGAGATTTGGAGTTTATCTTGGTGTTTTGTCTAGGAAAACAAGAAGATAAAAAAAGGAAAGGAGAAAGAAGCTAGAAGTACTGAGGTTGATGCTCCTGCTATACTTGACTCCTTGGAGTGCTTGAGAAATGCCAGCAAAGGGTGGCAAAAGATGTGCAAAAGGATAATGGATATTCCTCTTCAAAGTTCTCCTTTCCTTGCCTTTGCACTCTTGTGTTTTATGGATAATAGATAATAGATAATAGGTGATGGATGTCTCTCTCACTTAGACAAGTAGCCTTTTTATAGAGGTTGAGGAAGGGATAGTCAAGTTTTCTTGGAAATGGGGGGAGCGTTCTCATTAAATGCCTCGGAACTCCCAGATGTTTGTTCCACTATTTGAGGAGTTTGTGATTAATGTCCGATCACCTGTTAATTCCCATATAATGAGACTTCCGGAACATTGAAAAGTGATTTCCTAGAAAACGTGTCCTGAGAGGCCAGAGAGGAATGAATGATGTTAAATCCGGGTTTTGGAAATAATTGGAAGTCAATCCGGATCATTGGAAGCTAAATCCAGATCATTGATGTTGCATACCATTCTGGATTACTGAGGCTACGGATCATTCCGAATTATTGAAGCTATGGATCATGGATGCTACGGTATAGGGCGCAATCGGATCAAGGATGGTGCGGTATAAGGAGCCACGGCTTATCCGGATCATTGAGATCTATTACGTAACATTGGAGTTGCAGATCATTCTGGATCATTGAGGCTTTGTTTCGAATCATTGGGACTTTGTTCCAAGCTAGTGGGGAGCTCAGATCCTTACTCTGTGTTAAGAATCACTCGGATTCCTTACTCCGTGCTAGTGCAAGGCTTGAATCCTTACTCCGTGTTAAGGGGCCTTATTCCGTGCTAAGAGATAGCTTGGATTCCTTACCCCGTGCTAGTGGAAGACTCGGACCCTTACTCCGTGTCAAGGCTCCTTATTACGTGCTAAGGGAAGGTCAGATCCTTACTCCGTGTTGAAGGGCCTTATTCCATACTAGTGGAAGTCTCGGATCCTTACTCCATGCTAGTGGAAGGCTCGAATCCTTACTCCGTGTTAAGGGTCCTTATTCCGTGCTAAGGGAAGGCTCAGATCCTTACTTTGTGTTAGTGGAAGGCTTAGATCCTTACTCCATGTCAAGGCTCCTTATTCCGTGCTAAGTGAAGGCTCGAATCCTTACTTTGTGTTAAGGGGCCTTATTTTGTGGTAAGAGATAGCTCGGATTTCTTACACTGTGCTAGTGGAATGGCTCGGATCCTTACTTCATGTTAAGGGTCCTTATTCCGTGCTAGTGGAAGGCTCGGATCCTTACTTCATGTCAAGGCTCCTTATTCCATGCTAAGGGAAGGCTCAGATTCTTACTCCGTGTTAAGGAAGGCTCAGATTCTAATCACGATGCTCTAGATTTGACCATTTGACCACGATGCTTCGAATTTGACCATTTGACCACAATCCTATGGATTTGGACATTTAACCACAATGCTCCAGATTTGTATGGTCGTAATTTGACCAAGGGCATTTGACCGTCCTTTCGCAAGTTTGACTTTTATGACCAAAATTATTTTGGCCATAACTTCTTCCTTTTAAGTTGGAATTGAGCCCAGTCAAGTGCATTGGTCTTCAAATTTCATCTTCTACAATTTAGTGCCAGTATTGAGGTATTTTGAGGTCCTTTAAAAGTAGGCTTCCATTTCGGGTATCCTTGTTGAGTTTGGTCGTGATCTGGCCCGGTCAAAATGGGGTCCAATAGCTGCCCATCTTTGTGCATTGTTTGTGTATGAACGGTGTGCAAAGATAACCAAATATCCATTTTGACAGCTGCCCCTTTGGAGGCCTCTAGGGCCGAATGAATGGGACTAGCATCTAGGGCTAGGAATGAATGAATGGATCAACATGTAGGGCTGGACAGATGGAAATAAGATATAGGGCCAGAGGTAAGACATCTAGGGTAGAACCTAAAAAAAGACGACATCTAGGGTCAATAAAAGGATTAACATCTAGGGTTGGATATATAAGGTAGCTCTTTCATGGCTCTCTCTACGAGTTCACTCTAAGAGGTCGCTCTACAAAGTGACCATTTAAGAGTTGCCTTGGTTTGGAATTTAGATCCGGTAAGTTGGCTGTTTCAATGCATTAGTTTATCAGCTAGGAATGAAACCTTTTCACTTCTGGGGTGATGTCACGCCCCCAAATTCTAGAAACAACAGAACTAGGAACCCAACTTTCCCATGCGCACTCTAGGGGTCGAGGGGTTGTGACTGATCCAATCATGTACAATACTACAACAGGGATAGAATTGTACTCCAATGAATTAAATTTAAAATTTATTAAAGGAGTATGACAATGCATTCAATTTTCATAAATATCCAACACACATAAAAGTTCCACCAATATGGTTCATACAACTGCCATGGACCCAAGTCCAGGAAATAAATTAATAAAATAGTAAAAATGTCCATAGGATACATCCTACACCAAAGATGTCCCGACCTGCTGTGCTATGGCTCCACCAGCTACTCCCTACAACCTGTAGGAAATAGAAATAAAGTAGATGATCCCCATCTCCACTATCTTAATTCATAAATTCCTGGATCTGTATGATTAGTGTATGCCTGTGCCAGTGCAGTGTCCTATTCTAACACAATAAGCTTACTTTCAGTCACAAAATATAACATCATACACAATTAAATTTCATACTAAAAGTACACACCGAATGATCCAACCATTCGTGGGATTACCACAATTAACTCCGTGGATCCTAGTCTCTACCAGACAGCCATATGTGGGACCTGCGGTATCCCTAACGACATCCTGCCATATATGAGACTTGGTTTAACCAGCCACATAGGGGACCTGCGGCCTCTTGCCAACCCTATATGGGAACCCTTGATTAACCCAACCAACTCCACCGTCAATTCCACACATATAATCAACAAATAGAAATTTCAACCATCAGTACTTAATACATCAGTCGTACAAAACATTTAAATCAACAAGCCAGTACTAATGTGACAACTCTAATGTCAACAAGTAATAGAAGGTCCAAATCCACATTCATATTATGAACTAACAGTATCAAGTCCAAACAAAATCTATATGATTAAACCCTACATAATTTTTACTATTAAATTAATAATATCAAATCTCTAGCAACATTTACAAATATACATCTTTACAATTGAACTAACATATATATATATATATATATATATATATATATATATATATATATTGTGCATATATACATGTAAATACAAAATCCAGCCTTTTCTAATTATCATTATTATTATCTAATACCAAGGGGTATCTGGATCAGTCAAAAAGGACCACCGGCCAGCTCGCTTGGGCTGGTGAGGGCTAGCAAGGACGATACCGCCCCCCTCCTTCTTCAGCACATCAACGCGCACGGGCGCTCCTTGGATCAACGGCGGCGGCACAAATGCTGCCGCCCCACCTCTTCCTCACTCCAGTGTAGCTAGGTGTGCAGACGCATGGCGCACGGGCGCGCGGATCGTGCGGGACGCATGAAATTCCTGCACGGCGCGCGCGGGGTCACTGTCGCTCTCTTCTGTGTTCTCCGCGTGGGCGCGACAGCTTCCGCTGCTCCTCCTCCATCACCACGGCGCGGGCATGAGAGATGTCACCGTCTTCGTCCAACTCAAAGGCGTGACGCACGAACGAACGTACTGATATTATATATATATATATATATATATTTATCAAAATTAATATACACAGGTTCGACCCACTAACTTTTACAATTCCGCATTTATAAAATAGAATCATCAAGAATTAAGAACCAATAATCAAGAATCAATCATCTAAAATCACCTACCTGGATTTGGCTTCGAATGATCAATAGGTCAACGACTTCAAACCATTGCTCTTCTCTACCAACTCTACGCACACACCACAGACCTAGGGTTTCACCCTAGGTTATCCCTTTTTATACTATTTAATATATATATATATATTATTAATCCCTTATTAATAATAATAATAATGACCTTAAAATAATAATAATAATAATAATAATAATAATAATAATAATAATAATAATAATAATAATAATAATAATAATAATAATAAATTTACCATTATAATAACAAAATATTTAAAATAATAATATCTAATAATGCACTCAAAATATTAAAATTATTATATTAATAATAATAATGACCCAAAATGTTAACGCTAAGGCCACGCTACCGAATGGATTTTTCTCATTCTGTTCAGGGGCTAATTCCAATTACACCCAGGTACGGGTCTTTACATCCTCCCCACCTTAGGTTTTTTCGTCCCTGAAAAAACAAGTCATCCTCAACAAAACAAAAAAAACACTTCCTAAGCTAAAATAATTATGCACAACCTAACGACAAATAGCATGCTAAACAAAACAATGCCATGAACAAAAATAACCAATAACTCAATAAGCAAGAACACCAACAAGCACAATAAGCAAAAGTGCAAACAATCAAGGTTAATACCTCAATGCACGGTAAAGATCTTGACATCCTCCCCACCTTAGGACTGTTCATCCTCGAATAGCTCGGGGTGAAGAGCACGCATCTGACTCTCCTGCTCCTAGGTCTGCTCCTCTATATTTCGGTGGCGCCACAAAACTCTAACCAATGGAATCGTCTTGCCTCACAAGATCTGCTCCCATCAGTCTAAAATCTGAACTGGTGTCTCCACAATGGATCCATCATCTGCCAACTCTATCTCATGCCAATCAAGTACATGGGAAGGATTTGGGTAATATTTTTGCAACTGGGAAACATGGAAAACGTCATGAACCTGAGTCAGCTCGGATGGTAACTCCAATCGATAGGCAACCAGTCCCACAACATCCAAGATAGGAAATGGACCTGTTGGACCCTATTTTGTTCAGGTTGGACATACTAACCCCATTTTGTATATTTATCTCTTATTACCATGTCTTGTGAACACTGAACAGGCCCAGGGAAGCCCACAATTGAGGACCTCTTATACAAGCTCCTAAAGTGCCCCAGGGCCAAGACCAAATGATAGAGGATGCAATTCGGAGACTACGCACTTGATTGCGCTCAATTCCGACTTAAAATGAAGAAGTTATGGCCAAAACAATTTTCGTCGGAAAAAGTCAAACTTGTCAAAAAATGGTCAACGCCCCTAGTAAAACTACACGAAAAAAATGACCATTCAAAAAAAAAAAAAAACTAGACTCGAAGACTTGAAGCCTCGAAGCCTCATAGCCTTCGCGTATTCGAGGATTGACCTTCGACCCTTAACTCCAACCTTCGACCCTTGCCTACGACCCTCCAATCTGTGCCTTCGAAGGAAGACCTCCGAGTCTACGACCCTCCAATCTGCAACCTTCGAAGGAAGACCTCTGAGTCTACGACCCTCCTATCTGCGACCTTCAAAGGAAGACCTCCGAGTCTACGACCCTCCACTCTACGACCTTCGAAGGAAGACCTTCGAGTCTACGACTCTCCAATCTGCGACTTTCGAAGGATGACCTTCGAGTCTGAGACTCCAACCCATTGACCATTGACCTACGACCCTTGACTTTCAACCCTTCAACCCTTTCCCTACCACTCTTGACCTTTGGCCCTTGACCTTCGACTCATTGACCATTGACCTTCTACCCATCGAACCGTCTTCCCATCGACCTTCGACCCTGCCGACACTTGACTCTTTGACCGTTGACCTTCACTGTTTGGCTGTATTCCACAGAATCTTTCCTGTGCAGTCACAAGACACGTTATTTTATGCGTTGGCCATCCGATAGCTGTTTTTTAACACCTGTCGGTTACAGGTGTTAACGAAAACTTAAAAAAAAGGACAATCATGAGCTACACAGGTCGCCAGACCACCCGACAATGCACAAAATCTGGAAATAAAATACTGGCATCAATAATCCAGCATTAAATACTGCAATCAGTGAGATGCATAGTTATCAGAACCGGACCGGACATCGACCCGGTTAAGGCACCGGGTGGTCGGGTCACTGGTTCAATCGTCGGGTCAATGGTCGAACTGGTCATATAATTAATAATTATATATAAATAGATATTTTAAACTAACATATTAAAATTATGCTTCTAAAATAACACTATTTATTTTTAATATGTATTTCTAATATAAATTCTTAATAAATTTTAAAGTTTAGTGACATAAATTCATAGTAAAAGAAAATTTAAATAAAGTTTGGAAGGATATTGAAGTGAAATGTCAATATTAGTCATTAATTTTAAATTAAAATTATGTTATAAAATAAATTAAATAATATTTTACAGTTTTTTAAAAAACCGGCCGGTTCTGTAAAACCTGGCCGGGTCAGCCGGGTCACAAAAAACCGGCCGGGTCACTGGGTTTCTCCGGTTTTTTTGCAGAAACGGTCCAATTGGAAAACCGGACCGGTTAAGTGCCCGGGTCACTGGTTCACCGGTCCGACTGGCCGGTCCGGTGTGGTTCTGATAACTATGGTGAGATGCAGCCGACCCCTTTAAATTCAATCTTCTGTCCACGCGAGAAAAGGGGGTACAGAGAACAGAGAGCAAAAACAAAATGACATGAGGAAGAAAAAGAATAGAGGGATATTCTGCCAAGATAAAAGAAAAAGAGGGAGAACACAAGGATAGTCTGCCCAAAAAAAAAAAAAAAAAACGAACACTCTACTATGCTACCATCTGCCCAATCTTCATACCCAGCTCCTTGATCCAAAAAAAAAAGCATGCCCAAGCTCTTTCCCTTTGCCCAGTCTTACGACCAGAAAACGCCTCAGTCCAGAGCTTACATCCAAAAGAAAAACCCACGAAAAACCAAAACCACCAAAAAAAATCTCAAGAGCTTTTCTCCAATCCTTCCTCAGTGCCAATTCATCTCCAGCATTAGTTTCCAAATCCGGTCAAACTCCAGCGTGTTGCACAAGGTGAGCTCATAGTTGTCGACCAGATTCAGAGGTTCTTTCAGCACTACCAATGCCAACAGGATAGCTCGTACATAGTGCTGCTGCCAAGATCGATAAAGTCGGTTTCGTTACCTCCCGTGCTATATTGTTAAATTTCATTTCTATTATTTGTATTTCATTTTTTCCTCTATTTTAGCGATGTAATCGTTTGTTTTGTTTATTTTGTTGTATGTAATTGTAATATGTAAAAAGCAAAGCAAAAAAAAAACGAAGAGAGAGAAAAGAAAAAAAAGTTTTCAAACCAAAAACAAAAACAACAAAAAATGTGAAAAAAAACATATTTCAATTTTTAGGATTCCAATTTCCAAAAACAAAAAAAAAACCTTAGGATTTCATTTTCCACTTCAAACAAAAAAAGCAAAACAAAACTTTTAGGTTTCCCTTTAGAAATTTAGGATAAATTAATTTTAACCATAACTTTGACAAATAACTTAGCCAAATAAAAAACTTAGACTTTCTAGGAAAACCATAGTACCTCGACCCAGTCAAAACAGTGAAAAACAAATAGAAACCTCCTCCTCCTATAGGTACCGAAAGGGGTGTTAATCCTTCCCTACACGTAACTAACCCCTGAACCCTTATCTCTGGTAACGTACACTACCCACATTTTCGGTGACCAACTGCACCCCAAAAATAGTTGGTGGCGACTCTGTACAATCTCATCATTCGGTTGAAGCCTGGATAAAAACTGGTGATGATAGCTGGCGATTCTGTTGGGGACCACACTTAGAGGGTTAGGCCTAGTACTAGGATTGAGAGGTTTCCTTTTGTTTTTACTTGGTTATTTTATTTATTTATTTATTTTATTTTATTTTACTCATTTGTTTTGTATGATAGTTGTGATTTATACGCTTTAATCTTATGATACTTGCGATTTACTGCTTTCATTACCTGTTGCATTCATGCATAACCCTATACCTGGGTTTGTCACAATTTAGGTTAGTGAGGTTTAGTACGGTTGTGCGTTGATCATTATCCGCAATAGGGTCCCGAACTCCTCACTCAAGCTTGAGGTTCTTTTAAGGCTCGTCCTTTTAAAACCCCCTCCAGTAAATCCCATGGTGTACGGAGCCCTCTACAGAGGAAGTTTGGGAACCAACGAATAAAATAGGTCTAGCAATAAAATCCTATTAGGGGCATTGACCCACATGTTGTTTGCTCATTATATGTCATGCTAATCTTTGTTTTGTAGGGTAGTCCTTAAGCCATCCCTTGCACAAATGATTTGCCTTGTTATTGCTATATACTGTTTGACTTATCTCATACAACTGTTCAAATTTTATTATTTTTTGTGTTAACTCTGTCCTACTGTAAAATAACATCACTTTGTTACTTACCATGTCCATTTCTTGTTATTAAAGTCCAACATGGGCCCACATAGGACACATGTTCTGTTCCATTCCACCCCACACACAGTCTTTGATCACATAGACCACCTCAGTACTAGGTATCCATTTATTCCCCACTTAACATGCAACATTCTTCCATATCAGTCCATAGTCCATTAGTACCTGAGAGGTGCATCCTCATTCATACATTCACAGCTCTATAACAATTTGTCCTCATGCATTGCATCACGTAGACATGTAGATCCATGCATGCATGCTTACTCATTCACATTTTCATGCATACATACATGTCAAAAACAAAAAAAAAACAAGCAAAATATAAGAGAAAAACAAAAAAAGAAAAAGAAAAAAAAAAAAAAAGGGGAGCTTACCATAGTGCACTTCTGCCACAGCCAAAGATTGCGCACCGATACAACCTCAGATCCTGACAGCAACAACTATCCACTTCAATGACAGAACAAACAGAAAACAAATTTGCTAGTCTGGAGCAAGGCCAACAAGAACTACAAAATCAAATGAAGGCCATGATGGAAATGTTGACCAAGATGGTGGCAAATAAAGATAGGGGTCCCACTGAGATGGTCACTGAACAGTCCCCAGGGCAAGCACAAGGCACAATAACGCCTCCACACTTCATACCAATACCCCCACAGGAGTTCAATCCATCCAACATGAACCCTGGGCCTTCTCCTCAAGTCCAATTTACCTCACCTGCTCCGAGCAACATGGCCAAAGCGATAGGACTTCATGTACCTCAAGAGGGTGATCAGTCATTATCAATGAAGAAGCTAGAGGAAAGACTCAAAGCAGTTGAAGGAACAGACGCTTATGGGTTGATCAGTCCTCAAGATTTGTGCCGAGTGCCCGACATCATTTTGCCACCAAAACTCAAGGTACCAGACTTCGAAAGTTTAATGGGTCCCAGTGCCCAAAAACACACCTTACTATGTACTGTCGGAAGATAGCCGCCCATGCTAATGATGACAAGCTCCTCATGCATTGTTTCCAAGAAAGCTTGACTAGGGCACCACTCCGATGGTACATTCAGCTGGAGGGAAGTCATATCAAGACTTGGAGGGACCTCGCAACAGCTTTCCTCACACAATACAAGCACATCATGGAATTGGAGCTGGACAGGTTGGCATTGCTAGCCTTTGAGAAAGGAGCTACTGAAAGCTTTAAAGTTTATGTTAGAAAATGGAGGGAAGCAGTGACAGAAGTTCAACCCCCGCTAACTAAAAGGGTGTTGAGCACCATGTTTATCAAAACTTTGAAAGGGGTTTACTATGAAAAGCTGATAGGTAACGTATCCAGCAACTTCTCCGATCTAGTGGCTTCAGGGGAACATATTGAAGACAATATAAAAGAAGGGAAGCTTCATGGCGATACGTTAGACACATCCAAGAAGTATGCACAATCGGGGAAAAAGAAAGAACCAGATGTCCAATCAATCTGGCAAAGCACTCTTATGTATCAAGGCAACTTTGGGACATATCCTAGTTTGTATCCCACACCTGGATCCTTTGTAGGGCCACCCCCAATGGCAGCCTATACAGCGCCAACACCTCTATACTTAGCATATCGACCACAAGGGGGAGCTCCTTATAGTTTTCCGCCAAACCCAACTCCAACCATGCAACTAAAACCCCGACAAGCCCCTGTCAGGCCGAGCCAAAGCACCAATAAACCCAGGCAAGAATTTGATAAGATCCCTATAACCTATGCTGAGCTATATCCACGACTCCTGGAAGCTAGAATGGTGGCTCCAATTCTAACAATAGAAGTGAAACAGCCACCCCTTGCATGGTACAAGTCGGAGGCCCGATGCGCCTATCACAGCAATGGAGTGGGGCACGACCTTGAAAATTGTTTTACCCTCAAGAAAATTATCCAACAGTTAGTAAGGGCTAAGTGGCTAGACTTTTCGAAGCCTTCTGATGAGCCACGTGTCACTTCAAACCTATTACTAGAACATCCAAGCAAGTAATAATAGAGCCACATAAATAAAAATAGCCAGGTTTATGATGTTATGAGAATACTCTCTGGGGATGTGGCAATTTTCTTTTGTTTTGTGTGTGTTCATAAAAACAATCATTTTTGTTTTGTTTTATTTTATTTTACCTTACAGTTTTTGTGTGCAATGTATGTCACGACTTGTTTACTCTTTTGGCACGGGTAGTAAGCCCAAACAGGGGCATATCAAGCCAAGGAAACCTAACCTAAACTCGAAGAAGATCAGAAGAGCATGTCAGCATGAAAGACAATGAAACTGTCCCTATGTCAAATTAGGGCATGACAAAGTTCCTTCTATCATTGAAAGTTCCTTCTTGTACACTTTGAGAAAGACTTTGATTGTTTAAGAAGAAGAGAGGCCATCTTTCACTACCTCGTGATACTACCCTGGCTAGCCCTTTTGAGCCCGATTAAATTCTTCTTGTATATATAACCTGATCCCTAGTTCACCCCACACTGGGGTCAATTTTGAATGTCAAGATTCCACACGTGGCGATTATTGAGTAAAAGCAAAAAAGAGAAGGCAAAAAAAAGGGGGGGAATATTCTAAATACCACAATCCCACATTGGGACAATTTTGTGAAATCCCCTAACATTGGGGGCAGTGGAGGAAAAAAAATCATCATTTGAGCAACAGTAATGCCCCCACACTAGGGTAAATTTTTGACAAAAAAAAAAGAGAGTCCTGTTTGAACTATGGATCATAACCAGTCTAGAATAGGTTTGAGCCTGTTATATCCCTTTCTTGATAAGTCTAGTAGCCCAGCCTACGTTACAGTCCTAAAAAAGTCCTCTCGAATAAATGATCAAAGTTATTTCTCATATGCTCAATTCAGAATAGCGTTACAGAGATCAAGGATGCAAGGCAGACTTAATGATAACTCGCAAGGGCATCAAGGGTAAAATACAAAGCCACCTACAAGGTAGATGTAAAGACCCGTACTTGGGTGAGGTTGGAAGTTAGGCCCGAATAGAGTTTGAATAGCTATTCGGTAGCGTGACCTCAACACGAGCGTTGAGTTATTATTATTATTATTTAATATGGCGATTTTAATATGTTAAGTTTATTATTAAATATTAAACTTATTAATTTATTTATTTAAATTATTTAAGTAGGTGAGTATTTATGATAATGAATGTAATGATTATTATTATTATTACAATTGTTGCGTTGATTATTATTAAGGGATTATAGTGTTAGTATTTTAAATATTAGACTTTATTTTTTTATTAATATAATTATTTGGGATTAATTCTTATAATGAAATATTATTATTATTATTATTATTTATTATTAATATGTATTTGTTAGTATAAATAGGGGGAACCTAGGGAATAAACCCTACGTTCCGTTTGTTGTGCACAGAGCCTGATAGGAAGAGCAGTGGGTTTGAAGCCGCTGGGTTCAATCTGTCATTCGATTCTTCGAGATTAATCTCAGGTAGGTGATTCTAGTCCCTTCGCTGTTGTCTTGCATAAACGTGAATAGTTAGAGGTATATACATATATATATATATGTATATTCATGTTTCGTTGGACGATTGGGATTGGTTTTCCTTCCCTCTGTCCGGAGATGCTTTCCTGGGTGTGCTTGATCTTCGTTTTTTTTCTTTCGGCCGTTCTTCCAATAGTACGTGGAGAAGATGGAGGTCGGCACCTGTATAGCCGATACAAAAAAAAAAACAAACACTATTATTGTGTTGCCGCAGGACGCATGGGCCATCTGTACGGGTGATTACCAAGCCAGCAAGTCTGGCCTTGAAGTCTGTGTCTGGGTCAATTCTGGTGGCTGCTGCACGTGAGTCGAGAGAAGAGGAAGGGAGGGGGCGGCTGTTGCACTGCCTCCCCCTCAGTCGATGAAATCGCCAGCCCTAACGGGCTGGCGGTAGGCGAATTTCGCCAGCCCCAACGGGCTGGCGGTAGGTTGATTTTAGCCAGCCCAATATGGGCTGGCTGAGTTCTAGGCTGGCCAATCATATTAGTTAATGGCTTGGCTAAATTATGGAAGCCGGTTTCTCTTCATGGGTCTTAGAATTTTTATATTAAAATTTTGGAGTACTAATATTCCTGGCTC
Source organism: Taxillus chinensis (assembly GCA_023512835.1). Taxonomy (NCBI): domain Eukaryota; kingdom Viridiplantae; phylum Streptophyta; class Magnoliopsida; order Santalales; family Loranthaceae; genus Taxillus; species Taxillus chinensis. Next base: position 52,547,822 of record CM042084.1, read on the forward strand.
ATTGTTGGTAATTTGATACTAATTAGATGTGGCTAAATATGTATATATATATATATATATATATATATCATACTTATTTATTATCTATAGTATAGTTGGCATTGGAAATGATATTTATAGATTACTGTTAATCATGTGATGGATGTACATACATATGCATATATTCATATATCTACTTAACATTGGTGGTATGCTATGGTTGAATTGGGCGTTTTACATGCTGTTTGACAGTTGTACTGAGTTCTGATTATTGTAAATTCTTTATTTTATTATCTGGGGTATTGGTGGTGAAATTGATTGGGTTAATCACGGGTCCCACATAGGGCAGGCAAGAGGCTGCGGGTCCCCTATATGGCTGGTTAACCCAGGTCTCATATGTGGCAGGTTGTCATTAGGGACACCACAGGTCCCACATATGGCTGTCTGGTAGTGACTGGGATCCCAGGAGTTGGTCATAGAAGTTTCATCAATGATTGGATTACTCAGGGCGAACCCTTATTGAATGAATTATAATGTGTGTGGCGTATAAACTGCAATAGAATTGGACACTACACTGGCACGCATGTACTAATCATATAGACCTAGGGTTTATGTGATATGACCTTGGAGCTTGAGATCACCTATTGGGCATTTGTGCTCACCCTACTTAATTTATATTTTCCACAGGTTGTAGAGAATAGTTGTTAGAGCCATAGCAGAGCTGGTTGGGACATCTTTATGTAGGATTATTCCCCATGAACTCGTTTACTAATTATTTATTTATTTTTCCGGACATGGGTCCATGACAGTTGTATTAACTGGGATAGCTGGACCTTGTTACTTTGTGTTTATGGGTGTTGATTGAATTCAGTACTATTGATTGCACTGATAATTATTAGTTGATTGCATGTATTTAGATCATTGGTAAGTACAATGCTACCCCCGTTGTAGTATTGTACAGGAATGGATCAGTCTCCAACCCTTCGCCCTCCGGAGTGGGCGCGGGGAAGTCGCGTTTCTGGTTCTGTGAGTGCTCAGAATTCGAGGGCGTGACAGTAGAAGGAACAATAAGCAGAAAACAAGGCAGGCTTAGTGAAAACCTGAAAAGGGCACTAAGAGCAAAAGTCAAAGCTACAAAAGTGTAGAGTTTGAGGACTTTGCAAGTCCAACATCGGCTGGGGAGGAGAACGAAACGTGCCTCTTAAGAGGGCATGGAGACCTCTCATGGCACGAGGCCTTTTGGGGTGTCTGTGTGGCACTGCCAAGAACAAAACCGGGGATTGGGCTTGGGCCCTGAACTGGACAATATCGTGCTACGGTGGACTTGGGCTGTTACAGATGGTATCAGAGCTAGGGATCGGGTTGGTGTGCCATAGTCCCATGGGGACGTGGGCCTCCTAAGGGGGGTGGATTGTAGAGTCTGAGGACTTTGCAAGTCCCACATCGGCTAGGGAGGAGAACGAAACGTGCCTCTTAAGAGGGCGTGGAGACCTCTCATGGCACGAGGCCTTTTGGGGTGTATGTGTGGCACTGCCAAGAACAAAACTGGGGATTGGGCTTGGGCCCTGAACCGGACAATATCGTGCTACGGTGGACTTGGGCTGTTACAAAAAGGAAGGGTAAGCACTCAAGGCCCGAGAGCAGCCAATATCGAGCCTTAGGACTGACACACTCAGGCACCCGAAGACCAAGCCTAACAAAACCTTTCCAATTAAGTCCCTACACCACAAAGCACAAAAACAATCCAATTAGCAATCAGAAGCTCCAATAAGTCCCTAAACCTCAGAAGTGGACAAGCAGGCAATATCTCTGACATAGCCCCGAGCACCAACTCAAACCATCAGAATTCCCATTTAGGTCTGTTACCTGAGGTCTCCTACCCTCAAATACAATTACAGGGCCAAGCTGAAAGCTATACCCAGATGCCGTAAACACTATTACCTCTATCTAAAGAGAATAACAAGTTGTGACTGTACATTGCATGTTCTAAAAAAAAATCAAATCATTTTTATCGAAGCTTTGTTTCAATTTGAAATTTTATGTGTGTTTGTTTAAAAAGCCTATTCCCCAGTAGGTTTCCTCATAACGTCATTCAACAACCTTGGTCTAACCAGATAACTGCCCCAAGGGAATGTTGCCTCCAAAAATCAAGTCAGTTTCCCCAGCAGGCCAAACTTCAAAACATCTACCAGATTATTTCTCCCGCACAAAAATAGTATCCCAAAATGGGATGCATATTTGTCAGTAAATTATTACTTACAATTGATGTTTGTATCATTATTTTAGCATGTCATTTATAATAAAATGGTTATGTATATTTTTTATATGTATATAAAAAAATATTATTTATGTCATATAATTATTACTTATATGTATAAAAAACATGTGAAGAAACAACACATAATACCAACAAACAAAAAAAAATAAAAATAAATAAATAACAGCCGGCTAAAAAAATCACACAATCAAATGAAAAATAAAATCAAACACACATCTATATACAGGCATAGTCCATTAAATCTGTAAAGACCCGTTCCTGGGTATGATTGGAATTAGCCCTTGAATAGTGAGGAAGAATCCATTCGGCAATGTGGCCTTATCGTTAGCATTTTAGGTGGTTATTATTATTAATATAGTGTTCATTATTAAATATTATTGTGATTATTAAAATAATTATTTAAATATGTTCTGTTATTATATTGGTAATTAATTTGATTATTTAAGTCTTTGGATTATTATTATTAATATTATTACTAATTTTATTATTATTATTATTACTATTAAAATAATTTTAAATATTAAGAGCTTATTATTATTATTCTCGGTATCAATAATTATTATTTGATTTAATAATAATAATAAATTTTTTATATATAAATATATATATATTTATATATATACTAATTAGTATAAAGTATAAAAAGGGATAACCTAGGGCGAAACCTTAGGTCTATGGTGTGTGCGCAGAAATTGGTAGAGAAGAGCAGGGTTTGAAGCCAGTGTCCTTATGATCATTCGAAACCAAATCCAGGTAGGTGATTCTAGTCACTTCGCTGTTATATTGCATAAACGCGGATAGTTAAAGATATATATATATATATATATATATATATATATATATATATATATATATATATATATTCATGTTTCGTTGCACGTTGGGGTTGGTTTTCCTTCCCTTCGTCCGGATATATTCTTTCCTGGGTGTGCTGATCTCAATTGGGGTCTTCCGGCCATTCTTCCGACTATGTGGAGTGGATGGTAGTCGGCACCTTTGTAATCGATACATGATTTAAAACCAATTACTATTATTATTAAGTGTTGTCGCAGGAGGCGTGGCCTATCTGCACGGATGAAGACCAGGCTAGCAAGTTTGGCCTTGATTTCTGCGCCTGGGTCAACTCTGGTGGCTGCCGCACGTGAGCTAAGAGAAGAGGAAGGGAAGGGGGCGGCTGTTGTACCGCCCCCCAGTCGATCGCAAACGCCAGCCCTGACGGGCTAGCGGTAGGCAAAAATTCTCCAGCCCAATTTGGGCTGGCTGTGATCTGGGCTGGCCCAATCTTGTTAGTTGTTAGTGGCTTAGCTAAATTATGGTGGCCGGTTCCTCTTGTTCATGGGCCCTAGAATTTCAATATTAGTAATTCTGGAGTACTAACATTCCCAGTTCATTGTTAGTATTTTGATACTTATTAAATGTGTGTATATATATATATATATATATATTTATTTATTATCTGTAGTTTATTATTACTAGTTGGACATTTAAAATATGAATTGTTGATTAATACCATTAATTTGGCATTGAAAATGATATTTATAGATTAATGTTAATCATTTGATGGATGTATATATATATATATATATATATATATATATATATATATATATATATATTCTACTTAACATTGGTGGTATGCTATTGTTGAATGGGTGTTTTACATGCTGTTTGACTATTGTATTGAGTTCTGATTATTGAAAATTCTATTTTTTTTATTCTATCTGGGGTATTAGTGGTGAAATTAGTTGGGTTAACCGTGGGTCCCACGTAGGGCAGGTAAGAGGCCACGGGTCCCCTATATGGCTGGTTAACCCAGGTCCCATATGTGGTAGGCTGTCGTTAGGGACAGTGCAGGTCCCACATACGGCTGTCTGGTAGTGACTGGGATCCCAAGAGTTAGTTGCGGGAATTTCATCGATAATTGGATTACTCAGGGCGAACCCTTATTGAATGAATTATAATATGTGTGATGTATAATTTGTGATAGAATTGGACACTACACTGGCACAAGCATGCACTAATCATATAGACCTAGGAGTTTATGTGATATAACATTGGAGTTGGAGATCACCTACTGGGCATTCGTGCTCACCCTACTTTTTTTCTATTTCCTACAGGTTGTAGGAAGTAGCTGTTGGAGCTATAGCGGAGCAGGTTGGGACATCTTTGTGTAGGATTTCTTCTATAAACTTTGTTTTATTTATTTATTTATTTATTGGACTAGGGTCCGTGACGGTTGTATGTACCTTTTGGTGGAACTGATTTGTGAGTTGTTTTGTGTGTTGGACATTTATGTGGATTGATTGCACTGTTATGCTCATTTATTAAATTTTGGATTTATTACATTGGCGTATAATTCTACCCCTGTTGTAGTATTGTACAGGTTTGGATCAGTCACTAACCCCATGACTGTTGAGTGGGCGTGGGGAAGTCGCGTTCCTGGTTCTATGGGTTTCAGAATTTAGGGCATGACAAGTTGGTATTAGAGCATGGTCTAGTGGACCTAGGTTAATGAGGGGTGGTTGATAGACACTTAGTAGCTTGGAAGACTATAAGGAGGGCGCCTGATTAATGTAGTCCTTATACGTGTTCTGGGTTGATTGAGGGTTCATCATATCATCCTAAGAAGCATTTGGGTTGGGTGCATACATGCTGCGTGACTGTGTGCATATCTAGGCACTAGAAATCATCCGCTAATGCTACTTTGTGCTTGTATTGATTATACTATTGGCTATCTGTGGTTCGTTTTCTTTGGTGAACGATTGTGCTTAACTGAAAATGCTATTATGCTGGTTTAAGCCTAGGAGGTCTAAGTGAATAATAACATAATCTGATGAGTAGAATAAGGGGCTTAGAAACCTTATTATTTGCGTGGCAGACTCACTTCTGCCTATTGGCTTAACTAATTTGGTTGCTTGACTAGTGCGCAGTAGTTAATAGATATTGTTGATATGTGTTGGTGCAGAATGGCACCCAAGACTAGGGCTCAAGGTCCAGCAGAGGAGCTATCCGTTCAGTCCGAATCACAAGGACAATAGAGTTCTCCAGTACCTGCCTTGGGTTCAAAGATTGCTGCTCAGATTGGGGCTCAAATACTGAGCCAAATCCAGGGTGTCATGCAAGGCACCATGAGGGATGTGGCTAGAGAGGTGATGCAGGAGGAACTGAGGAAGCAGCAGCAGCCTCAGCAGGAGCAGCAACAGGAGGTTCTAGAGAGCCAGCCACAGGTTGCAGCAGTACCGCCTGTAGTACCGATCGACTGGGTAAGTCGATTCCTGAAGCAGAAACCGACGAAGTTTGAGGCAAAAACGAGACCCGATGAGGCCGAGGAATGGGTCAAGTGGACAAAAGACATCTTCAAGATGATCCAGGTGCCCGAAGAGGCTAAGGTCCGCTTAGCCACACATTTCCTAGTAGGTGGGGCCCGCAGGTGGTGGGAAGCTGTGAAGCAGGTTCACGAGAGCCAGATGGCATGGGAGGACTTCATAGAGCTCTTCTACGCAGAGTATTTCCCTCGCTCTGTGCATGAAAACGAGGCGACGAGAGTACTACACACAGGAACAGGGCAGTCGGACTGTGATAGAGTATGTCACTACATTCATAGAGCTAGGGAGATTTGCCCCAAATTCATGGAAGGTTGAGGCTTATAAGACTCAGGATTTCATTGATGGATTGAGACCGTCACTTAGGAGGGGATTGAACATGATGGAGTTGACCACGTACAGTGACGCAGTCAACAAGGCACTTAATGGAGAGTGGGACTTAACCAAATCAGGAATCAGAGACCAGGGAGCTCATCGGGGCCTAGCCAGAAGAGACCAAGAGAGGAGCAGTCTGAGGGACAGTGGATCGAAGGCCGGTGCCCAAATTTTCACATTCAGGGAACTTAGGCAGGAATTCTACCTCGTGGTTTTTAGGGACGTGTCGATCCTGCAGACTTCGGGGACACAAGGAGGCGGATTGTAGGCGGAAGAGTGGCAACCCACTCAAGTGTTTTCGATGTGGGGGACTGGGACACAGGATAGGAGAGTGTCCTTCTGCTAGCTCAGCTAGTGTTGCGGGGCCACATCGACCTTGTGACCAGGGCCAGAGGAGCGGGGCTCCATATTAGAGACCAGCTCAGTTAGTACGGGGATGACCTGCTACACAGCAGCCTCAGCGTGAGGCCCAAGCTCAGAAGGGACAGAATGATCGAGCTATGACAAGTCAGGTTAGCGGTAGTGTTCAGAAGGGGAGGAACTATGCTATCACTAATAGAGAGGCAAAAGTTCCACCAGTTGATGAAGCGAGTCAGGGGCCATCTACGTGAGAGGTACGATTTTAGTTTCACGCACTATTTGTATCGTTTTGATTGATACTGGTGCTACACACTCGTTCACTGCGCACTCCACCATAGAGGGATTAGAGTTGGATTGTACTACTGTTGATCAGCCCCTTGTGGTTGATACACCCGTAGGGGGCCTGGAGGTGATTGATAGGTTCTGTTCGGGATGTGAGGTTACTCTAGAAGGTGTTGACCTCTGGTGTTACCTATTTGTGATGCACTTTGATGCTTTTGATGTGATATTGGGTATTGGACTGGTTGACCAGTAGGGAGGCCGTAATCGAGTGTTATAGGCGTCGAGTGACCTTCCTCACATCGGAGGGCACTCGGGGTATTTTCGTGGGTGAGTGGTCTGAGGATGCATGCAAGTTGGGGCCTTTGAAGCAGGGATGGAGTAATGTAACCCATCAGTTAGCCAGTCTGACTCTTGTTGACACCCAGCGGGATAAGTTCTCTGACATGTTTCCCGAGGACTTGGTTGATTTACGACCAGAGAGAGAGAGGTGGACTTTTCGATAGAGTTGCTACCCAGTACAACACCTATCAGATTAGCAGCTTACAGGATGGCACCAGTCGAGCTCAGAGAGCTCAAAAGGCAGATAGATGATCTTTTGGTGCATGGTTTTATTAGACGGAGTAGTTCACCTTGGAGTGCTCTGGTGTTGTTCGCCAAAAAGGTGGATGGTTCGCTTCAGTTGTGTATTGACTACCAACGGTTGAACCAAGTGACAGTGAAGAACAGATACCCCCTACCGAGGATCGATGATTTGTTTGACCAGTTCAGGGGTGCCCGTTGGTTTTCTAAGATCGATTTGAGGTTTGGGTACCATTAGCTACGTGTGTGGGAGTCAGATGTCCCGAAGACAGTCTTCAGTTGCAGATATGGCCATTATGAGTGGCTGGTGATGCCTTTCGGGCTCACAAATGCCCCAGTGGTGTTTATGGGATTGATGAATTAGATCTTTACACCTTATCTTGATCAGTTCGTGGTGGTCTTTATAGATGATATCTTGATTTATTCCCGGACAGAGAGCGAGCATGAGGAGCATTTACAGGTGGTGTTACAGACTTTGAGGGACCATAGACTGTACGTAAAGTTTTTGAAGTGTGATTTTTGGATGCAACAGGTGAAATTCTTTGGGCATGCAGTATCATCGGAGGGTATCACAGTGGATCCTAGCAAGATTGAGGCAGTGATGTCATGGAAACGCCCAACGAATGTTTTTAAGATTCGGAGTTTTTTGGGGTTGGCAGGTTATTGTAGGAGGTTTGTCAAAGACTTCTCCCGATTAGCTGCACCGATGACTGGCTTCACCCGAAAGGGGGTACGATTTGACTAGTCGGACGCTTGTGAGGATGCTTTCAGTCAGTTGAAGGCCAGATTGACTTCAGCACCTATCCTGGTCCTACCACAGGAGGGTGTACCCTATGAGGTCTATTGTGATGCCTCTAATGTTGGTTTGGGTTGTGTGCTCATGCACCGATTACTTATGGTTCCCGTCAATTGAGGACCCATGAGAAGAATTACCCCACACACGATTTGGAGCTAGCTGTAGTGATCTTTGAATTAAAGAGCTGGCAGCACTATCTCCTTGGGGAGAAGTTTGTGGTATATACAGACCACAAGAGCTTGCAGTACATCTTCTCTCAGCGGGATCTGAATCTCAAGTAGAGGCGTTGGGTGGAGTATATGCAACAGTTCCAGTTTGACCTTCAGTATACGCCCTGGAAGGGGAATGTAGTAGTTGATGCCTTAAGCCGGAAGAGCCAGGCCACGGTGGCTCTCTGTGCTGTCAACGAATGGGAGATGATGGGGCAACTAGCTGCTCTGAGGTTACAGCCAGTGTAGGGAGTAGTGTAGGATATGCTGAGTGCGGTTATAGCAATGCCTGAGTTGCGACGTCAGGTTATTGAAAGTTAGTTGGGGGATGTTGAGTGAGGTCATCCGGGATCAGATTCAGACTGTCGTACTTTCCACAGATTGGACTGAGGATTCGGACCATGTTTTACGCTACAGGGGTCAATTGATAGTTCCATTTTCTCTTCGGGAGGCAGTTTTACGGGAATTCCATCACTCTCGTTTGGCTGTTCATCCTAGGGGAACGAAGATGTATCATGTTGTACGGCAACAGTTCTAGTGGTCGGGTCTTAAGAAAGCCATTGTAGAGTTTGTTCGACGGTGCTTGACATGCCAGCAGGTCAAGGCTAAGCATTTGCGGTCTGCCAGTGAGTTGTAGTTGTTACCTGTGCCGGATTGGAAGTGGGATCATGTGACTATGGACTTCGTCACAGGGCTTCCTCGTTCTAGAGGTCATGATACTATTTAGGTTGTTGTAGACTGTTTAACGAAATCTGCCCACTTTATTCTGATTCGTGAGACCGATCCGGTTCGGACCTTGGGGCAGCGTTATGTCGACGTAGTGGTGCGATCGCATGGTGTGCCATTATCGATCGTTTCTGATAGGGATGCTTGGTTCACTTTGCAGTTCTAGCGGCAGTTATAGCGTGCATTGGGCACTCGAGTGCACTTGAGTACAGCTTACCACCCTCAGACAGATGGCCAGTCAGAGCGTACTATCTAGATCCTCGAGGATATGCTTCGTGCTTGTGTGTTAGATTTTGGTGGTTGTTAGGAGGCTCACCTTCCCTTGGTGGAGTTTTACAATAACAGCTATCAGGCTACGATAGGGATGGCGCCATATGAGGCATTGTATGGGAGACCTTGTAGCTCCCCTTTGTGTTGGGCCCAAGCAGGAGAGGCAGTTGTTTTAGGTCCTAATATGGTTCAGGAGACTACCGACTTGGTTCAGCGGATGTTGACAGCTCAGAGTCGGCAGAAATCTTATGCAGATAGGCGGCGACGACCGCTTCAGTTCGTTCTAGGGGATCGTGTCTTCTTGCGAGTCTCGCCACGGCGGGGGCAAAGGCGGTTTGGGCGAGGGTCCAAACTCTCACCTCGATTTGTAGGTCCTTTTCCTATCATTGCAGTTGTGGGACCGGTTACTTATCGATTGGAGTTACCATCTGAGTTGGCCTGTGTTCATGATGTTTTTCATGTCTCCTAATTACAAAAATATTACCCAGATCCTTCTTATGTGCTCGATTGGCATGAGATAGAGTTAGCAGATGATGGTTCCGTGGTAGAGGCACCAGTTCAGATTTTAGACTGCCGGGAGCAGGTCTTGCGGGGCAAGACAATTCCGTTCGTTCGCGTTTTGTGGCGTCACCGCAATATGGAGGAGCAAACTTGGGAGCGAGAGAGTCAGATGCGTGTTCTTCACCTCGAGCTGTTTGAGGACGAACAGTCCTGAGGTGGGGAGGATGTCAAGATCTTTACCATGCATTGAGGTAGCTAACCTTGTTGTTTTGTTTATTGTGCTTATGGTTGTTGATTTGGTTGCGTGTGGTTTGATGCGCTATTGGTTACTTTGTTAACGGGTGTTGTTTTGTTTAGCATGCTAGTTCTAATTAGGTTATGTATAATTATTTTAGCCTGGAAGTGTTATTTCATTGAGGATGACTTGTCTTTTTGGGAACAAAAAGTCTTAAGGTGGGGAAAATGTAAAGACCCGTTCCTGGGTATGATTGGAATTAGCCCTTGAACACTGAGGAAGAATCCATTCGGCAGCGTGGCCTTATCGTTAGCATTTTAAGTGGTTATTATTATTAATATAGTGTTCATTATTAAATATTATTGTGATTATTAAAATAATTATTTTAATATGTTCTGTTATTATATTGGTAATTAATTTGATTATTTAAGTGTTTGGATTATTATTATTAATATTATTACTAATTTTATTATTTTATTATTATTAAAATAAGTTTAAATATTAAGAGCTTATTATTATTATTCTCGTTATCAATAATTATTATTTGATTTAATAATAATACGAAACTATATATATATATTGATTAGTAAAAAGTATAAAAAGGGATAACCTAGGGCAAAACCTTAGGTCTGTGGTGCGTGCGCAGAGCTTGGTAGAGAAGAGCAGGGTTTGAAGCCGGTGTCCTTTTGATCATTCGAAACCAAATCCAGGTAGGTGATTCTAGTCCCTTCGCTGTCATATTGTATAAACGTGGATAGTTAGAGGCATATATATATATATATATATATATATATATATATATATATATATATTGTTGGATCAAACCCAGAATTTGGATAATGCCGTTAAAGCCTTATGTAATTTGATCGAGATCTTTTGTGTTTATTTGATCATTGCGAAGGTATGTCACTAGTCCAAAGATGCACTGTGAGAGCAAAGCTAAGGACAGGATACATAATCCCGATCCGGACAAGAGTTAGTGTCGTCAAACACTTGGTAAATAACCAAGTAACAATAAGTGCGGAGTAAGGAAAATAAGTGCGGAGTAAGGAAAATAAGTGCGGAGTAAGGAAAATAGATGCGGAGTAAGGAATCCGGACTTATTACTCGCCCGGAGTAAGGAACTTACATACGGAGTAAGGAACTTACATACGGAGTAAGGAACTTACACACGGAGTAAGGAACTTACATACGGGTAAGGAACTTACACACGGGTAAGGAACTTACATACGGAGTAAGGAACTTACATACGGAGTAAGGAACTTACACACGGAGTAAGAAACTTACATACGGAGTAAGGAACTTACATGCGGAGTAAGGAAGCCCGACACGGACTAAGGATTCTAGTACGAATAGATACGGAATAAGCAACCACCGACACGGGTAAGGTTCCGAGCTTCATTAACTACGGAGTAAGGAAAATTACACCGGACCAAGAAGACACTGCTCCAATGAAACCGCATTTAAAGTTATCGCTCGTGCTGTCCCGATGTAAGAAGAATGCATCTAGAACAAGAAGAATCTTACACGTGGATCATCCGGATATGTGGACACAACTTTAATTGTATCTCGGAACTCACAAAGACACTTATACTCTTCGAATCCAAGATCTTGAGCTCCACAATCCGCGGCGGTCAAGGCGGATAGATTACCAAGGGATAGTTAGTGCGGAACGCATTCCTGGAACTTCAAGTTCCAAGGTTGTCTCTTAGGAATGTTTTGTATAAATATTCATACTTATACTTCTTGTAAAAAAAGTGAGCTAGAGCGAAGAAGTGCAAAAATAGAAAAGGCACTTGGCTAGTGTGTGAATTCAAAGTTGTAAACGAGTGTAAGAGAGTGTTTGCTTCTATTTTGTTGTAATCACTTTGTGATAATAAAAACAAAATACTTCCACTATCTGGTTATCTTCCGAGTGATATTATCACTTAAACTAGATAAGTCTTTGTGTCTTGAGAGAAAAGAAAGAGTTCGAATAAGAGCCTATTCACCCCCCCCCCCCTTTAGGCTCCAAGGGACCATCAAGTGGTATCAAAGCAAGTTCTACTTCGTTCTAAGTAGAGATCCCACTCTTTCAATCTCGAAATGGCCGAAGAAAGCGGATGCTTTTCAACACTCGCCTTAACTCCCGGAGGTGCACAGAGCCCATCCCGAATCGAAGCGACGGTGAAAATGTCGATCCACCACAACCTGCTGGCCACCGCTTCTCAACCACGGAGTTCGGGTTTACTCTAACGAAACCGCCCAAATTCACACCCGAGCTTTTCTCCCGGTGGAAAGCTCGCATGAAGATGTTTATGGTTTGTCATGATCATCTTATGTGGCCATGTCTTCATCGGGAGATTCCAATTCGATGACTATCGGAGAACATGGCGTAAGGAGGCCAAAGACCGATCCTGAACTTACCAACGATGAAAGAGCCTGGCGGTGCGCTAGTGAAAAGGCTCGGCTTATGTTACATCGTCCTTGGATTCCGAAGCTTTCACGACGTCCAGGGCTGCACGACAAGAAAGCCGTTTGGGACAAACGACAATCCTCATGAGGGAGTCAGTCCCCGGATGAGATGTGATCTGTACTCTCGAGTAACTTTGAGAGTTTTAATCATAAACCGGGCGAATCACTTGAAAGCATCTATTGGAGATTCGGCAAGCTCATACTTGAACCGAAGAGTCAATGAGCATTACTCTCAATCCCCGGATCAATGACAAGTTCTTTCGCTCCTTGCCGGATCGCTACTACTCCAAACAACTCCGATGCAATCGACAAAAAGCGCGGTATGTTCCCCTTGAAGAACTATATGGAGAGCTGGACTCACGAAGTCGGTTAAGTACTCGACAGAGATGAAAAAATAGCTCGGAAAGAAAAGGGGGTAGCTCTCAAAGCTACCGAATGTCTAAACATACTCGAGGAATGATGATACGGACGTATCCGACAATTCCGATTCGACGAGGAGGAGGAGATAGCCCTTCTTGTCAAATCCTTTGAGCGATTCCACGGAAAAGCAAAAAGGGGTCGGAGACGCTCATCATCATCGTTCCAACGGAAGGAGCGACCCGAGTCTAGTTCCCAGGAATGTTTCAACCGTGGGAAAACCGGTCACGGGCCAAGGAATGCGGGTCCAAAGCAAAGGTGGCCGAGAAAAGTGACAAGGTAAATTCTCGCCTCCACCTCGGATAACAGCAGAAGAGCAAAGAGAAAGGCGCTCGTGACAAAATACATGAGTGGCTCGGAAGAAGAGGAGGAATCCTCGGATGATGAGCCGACCATTAAGCCGAACGTCCGCCTCATGGCAAATCGAGGTACCCTCTATCTCTGAGCTCCGAGTAAATTAGAATCTCTTACTATTGCATGTGATCATGAAAAGAATGAGAGACTAATAATAACTCAAATGTACAAAGATATGGAAAGTCGAATAAACGTCTCGAATTTACCATTAATAGACTCGAAAAGGACGTCGACTTCGGGGAAAGGAAGCTTGGTATCATGATCTAAGAGCTGAAAATCATCTCTTAAATACCAATCTCTCAGGCCTAAAAAGTTATAGTTAAAAGACTCGAAAATGAATTGGAACAGGAAAAAGAAATAAATCGTAAGTGGCTAAAATCCGGGGAAATAGCCTCTACCTTTAGGACCGATCCCGACGACATTCGAGTCAAACCCGGTCTAGGTTCGAACCATCAACCTCCATAGCTAAAGCCACCGAGTGTCCTCCTGGATTTCACTCCTAAACTAACCAACTTATATCCCGTTAGTACATCTAAACCGTTGGATGGTTTCATTTCGTGGCACCATAGTTTATGACGTGGAACCGAGGTCATCTTGCACTTCCCGAAGCGGAGCACCCGTAACTAAAGATGAAGGGAAGGCGCGATTAAAGCCAAAACGTAGCACCCAAAAAGAAAGACAAGGCTAAGGCCGACGCATTTAGGGCCAAGAGCGCGTCACCCAAACGTAATGGATTAGGCCACGTGGAACAGAGTAGAAAATCTGTAAAATCTAAGAGACCGTATCCCCGTTTGTACTTCTCATTATAGTGTCGTTCCATCCGTAGGGAAATGGGTCATTATCACTATGAATGTTGGAGTCTATCCGATAGCGGCTTTGTAATCAATTTCAATCAAATAAAGATCGGTTTTATAAAAGGGGTTCTTCGAGCAAAACAAAATCTAAATCTAAAAGGAGTGTCTCTCCCAAGAAATCCCAAATAAAAAGAAGCAACAGCGAAACTAACAAGTTAATGTCAACTTGGAAAGCTAAGAGTCCTAACAAAATCAAATCCGTAAATGTTGACAATACTGCTCACTCTAACCGCCCAAACAAGTTTGGGCACCAAAAGTGTAAATTGTTGTCTTTCAGGAGCATCTCTGGAATGAATTGCCGGATCACTTGAAGTTAAAGATAAATCAAAGCAAGTGGATCCTTGATAGTGGATGCTCCGGACATATGACGGGTGACCAGCTCTACTTGTAGAGTTAATGATAAACAAGGTCCATCCGTCTCATATGGCGACAACAACAAAGGTAAGACTCGGGTATGGCACTTTAACTAACGGCGTGTATCAATCACTAAAGTTGCACTAGTCGAGGTTTAAAGCATAATTTGCTAAGTGTCGTAAACTATGTGACAAAGGATTTCTTGTTTCCTTTTTGTCCAACACCATACAGAAGAGAAAACTTATCCGGAGATGTTAAGTTATCCGGATCAAGAGATGGGGACATATACTCGTGGTTTAAGAAATAATTCTTCGACCCTGTATGTTTCCTCACGAAAGCAACGATGAAGATAGTTGGTTATGGCACAAGCGATGCGCACATTTGAACTTTAAGACTTTGTCTAAATTAGCATCACTTGATCTTGTCACTGGTTACCCAAACTCAAGTTCTCCGGAGACACTCTCGTCGAGAATGCCAACTTGGTAAACGGACCAAACACAACTTTAAGAGCAAATCGGTTAACTCAATAACGCTCCTCTGCAACTTCTTCATATGGACCTATGTGGTCCTATATCCGTTTCATCACTAGTCAAGTAGATATACCCTTGTGGTTATCGATGATTTCACCAGATACACATGGGTGATGTTCCTGAAATCAAAGGATCAAACTTTTGAACATCTTGTAGATCTCTTACTGGATAAGCAACTCACAAGGACCGAGCATTAAATGCATTAGGAGTGATCATGGTACGAATTTGATTTTTCCGAAATGAGATCATATTGTTCAAACAGGGCATACAACATGACTTTTCTGCGCCTGAACCCCACAACAAAATGGGGTAGGAGCGCAAGAATCGAACTTTAGTTGAAGCTGGTAGATCCATGTTAGCAGGGGCAATGCTTCCTCTCGCCTATGGGTGAAGCGTGTCCATCCTCGCTATGTTCGTAACGGAACTCTAATAAATAAATCTACCATGAAAACACCCTATGAGATGTGGAGAGGTCGAAAACCTTCAATTTCACATTTCGAGCCTTCGGATGTACTTGCTATATACTGATCAATGGCAAAGAGACCCGAAATAAATTTGAACCAAAATCGATGATGGGATTTTTGTCGGGTACTCACTTCATAAGCAAGGCTTATCGGGTCTTCAATAGAAAACTTTCTAAAGTTGAAGAATCTATCCATGTAACCTTTGATGAAGCTAATCTCGATTGGTCAAAAGTCGGTCCTTCAAATTCTAATCTGCAGTGCATAAACGGAACGTCGATTACTCAAAGTTTATGAATATTCCTGCCACACATCCCGACCGTATCCTGACCAACCACGTGGCATCCGCGAAACACAACGGAATTTTGTGGATGATCTACGGATGACTGACTCGGACTACCACTTAGCTCCGGACTACCACTTAGCTCCGGACTACCACTTAACTCCGGACTACCACTTAGCTCCGGACTACCACTTAGCTCCGGACTACCACTTAACTCCGGACTACCACTTAGCTCCGGACAAACTCCCGAGATACACAAAATTCCGGAGCACCTTCAAGTCCGTCCGGACTAGTTAACACCGAAAGAAACAGTGTTGAAGAACCAATCGTTCATCCGTACCTCTAAATACGGAAACATCTACTCCGGACGAAGCCCAACCAGTTGATACAACCGAACCACCAAATCTGGAAGAGCTTCAAATTGTTCAAGGACAACCAACACACGCACGAAATTATAGATGGACTGAAACCATCCCTCGAATCAAGTGATTGGTGATCCTACTTTGGTGTAAGAACAAGAGCAGCCACCTCAAACATGAGTCTTCACTCATGCTTTCTATCTCAAATAGAACCAAAGGTGGTAGATGAAGCTCTTCAGATTCAAACTGGATAAGCCATGCAAGAAGAACCGAATCAATTTAAGAGAAATAATGTGTGGACCTTAGTACCAAGACCTAAGTCTCAGCAAGGTCATTGGCGTTAAATGGGTGTTCCGGAACAAACTTGATACGGATGGAATAGTAATCCGAACAAAGCCGACCGGTAGCCAAAGGATATCGTCAAGAAGAGGGAATAGATTATGATGAAACCTTTGCTCCGGTCGCAAGACTTGAGGCAATCCGAATGTTTCGGCGTATGCTTCATATGAAAACTTCATAGTTTATCAAATGGACGTCAAGAGCGCATTCCGAATGGAGACCTTCAAGAGGAGGTGTATGTTGAACAACCTCCCGGCTTCATTGAACCTAAGGCGGACATCTTGTCTACAAACTTCGAAAAGCTCTATATGGTTTGAAGCAAGCTCCCGAGCCCGGTACGACACACGTCGGAATTCCTACTTGCTCATAACTTCCAAAAAGGGAAGATAGATACCACCCTATTTCTACGACAAGAGAAAGGACACACTCGATCGTACAAATATACGTGGACGATATCATTTTCGGATCAACAAATCCGAAGCTTTGTGAAGAGTTTGCTAAGTTGATGACGGGCAAGTTTGAAATGAGCATGATGGGAGAACTATCCTACTTCCTTGGAATTGAAGTCAAACAATTAAAGGAAGGAATCTTTATCAATCGGGTAAGTACACTCGCGATCTTATTAAGAAGTTTGGTATGGAAGGTTCATCTCCGTCAAAACTCCAAGCTGTCGTGCCAAGTTAGATCCGGATATGGACGGATATCGAGAAATGTGACCGACTACGAGGGATGATCGGATCCTTGCTCTACCTACGACAAGTCGCCCGGACATTATGTTTGCAACTTGCATTTGTGCACGATATCAGGAATCCCAAGGAGTCACATATGCTACATGTAAAACGGATCTTAAGGTATCTCAAAGGGACGATGAATTTGGGACTCGGTACTCAAAGGAGTCCAACTTCACCTTATCAGGGTACTGATGCCGACTTCTGGATGTCGATCGACGGAAAAGCACAAGCGGTACGTGTCGTTTCTTGGAAATAGATTGATCTCATGGTTCGGAAGAAGCATCGTATCAACCTCTCTGGAGGCGGAATATATCGCCTTTGAAGTTCTGCGCACAGCTACTTTGGATGCAAAGTCAACTTGCGACTACGGATTCAACATGTCCTCTATTCCACTTTACTGTGACAACACTAGTAATTGCCATCAGCAACAATCCTGTCATGCATCCTAAGACGAAGCACATTGAGGTCAGGTATCACTTCATACGCGATCATGTTCTTAAAAAGCATATTTCACTGGAACATGTTGCCACCGAAGATCAATTAGCGGACATATTTACAAAGCCTCTCCCCGATGCGAGGTTTTCGAACTACTCTTCCAACTAGGTATGCCGACTTCTCTGCATAGTAGTAGAAAAGACCGCATTGCCGATCATACTTACCGACTCCACGGTTCCATGTTTCGATGTTAATCTCAACCTCATAATGGGAGGATGCTTGCGTTTCCCCGACCGAAGTCGTTTAAAGCTAACATAATTACGGTTATATGATTTACCTCGGTCGATTCATGATCTTCATATCCATTAATCACCACATGATCAAAGCATGTTCATTTAGATTACTCCATTAACGTGCATAGTTAAGGAGTGAATGGGCTAGCTTGGAATGCCTGGTGGATGAATACACAAACGCATTCGATCACTGAAGTATAGTCTTTAATAAGATAGACAGGCTTGAACTACAAATTGGAACGGTCAACCAGAGATTGCACAATCTACGGGGAGAAAATGCTTTATATTTTATTCGGGAATACCCCCGTATATGTCTCATGACCTTTTTCCTTGACCGCTATCCGAGGGGGCTTTTCATTGAGAGGATTAAATGATCTACGGGGAGCAAGCAATGAACCCCTAATATGTCTTGGATTCTCCCTTCTCTACGCTATTACTTCCGGATCCGATGGACATGCTGTTTTAAATCGGAAAAGTGGCATGTGTGGATGTATGTTCTTCCTTCAACCATGCATTTTAATCGATTAATCATCTGCATTCTTTTGACATGTGTTCACCTTTCATCTCACACTCATGAATCCTAATGAAGCCAAATCATTTGACCTTTAATTAATCTTAGCTACGCGTTCAACGAACGGTTTCGTATGTTGACCTATATGAACCTGTATTCTTTATCGACATATGCCCCGATTCAGGAATATTGATCACTTTCACGTTGCGTACGTCTACTACATTCTTAGCCATGCATGAGTTCTGTTTCTTATTAGTTCGGATTATGTTGTTTTTCACCGATTATCTTCTCTAATCCGTACTAATCCTTGCCGTTAAGCTTTTGTATTTTCGTAATAAGAATCTTTATTTAGCTACAGGTTCAGATTTTCTTTGCAACCATATTGATAAATCCAGTCCATAGTCTCGGATTTGAAGTGTTGTGGTACTTCTCTTCTCTTTGACTTATTGACGCAAAAGGAATCTACTCTACATTCTCACCAAACTCGTTTACGACGGACAAGGTCTATTATTCATCCGGATACTCTTTCACGAATATTATTAACTCCGGATGAGTGTCGGCTCTTTCCTCCGGACTCCGACTTTGTTCAATTGTGACAATCCACGTATACTCATATGTCGCATGCTTTTGAGGAGGAATAATGATGATTCATTAAAGATATCTCGGGTTGCACACACACTTCTCCGGATGGCAACCAGTTGTAATCTCTACTTGGTCATGCGGTCTCCACGACATCGTTTTATTCGGAGACGCCTGATATCCAGGACAAATGACATCGGCATGTCACGCGGTCCCCACCTCACTCCCATATTCCTAGACCCGCGACATTTGCGGACTCGGTCTTATATGTTCCGATCATTCTGCCAACAAAAGGGGAGTATTGCTCATTTCAAATCCCTAACCCCTCGTTGCTCCTTCTACCGTCAAGACCTCACCTTTCCTCTTTTCCTTCCCATCAAATCTGCCATGGCACCCGAATCTTTCTTTCCGGCGTTACTCCGGCCATCTAGTTGATTGAATGTGTTTGATCCTCCGGATTGGTTTCTCCAGCTTCGCCCTCTTCTTGAAGCCTCGCACATACTCAACCTGGTCTCCAATCCCATCGATCTTCTTATCGATGACATTCTTGAGTATTACCAACGGATTCGCTGCACCAAAGATTCCATAACCTCTTATGTCCGCGGTGAATCCATCGTCATCACTCCGTGTTCTCCGCGCCGCTCTCCACCTTCCTCTTGGTGAACCACAGCGTCCGGATGCCGATCCGATGGCGGCTTCATGGGGTCACGAACAAGGGGAAGGAATACAAGGTGAAATCCTTCCAGGGTCGCTATCGATGTATGGCGACTATTCTAAGTCGATGCCTACCGGCTCGCACATCGCCCTGGACTCGTTCCGTATGATCTTCACTGGCCATGTACGGCGTCTTTGAAGGTCTTCCAATGGATTGGGGATGTTCTTATTTCGCTTGCTGGTGGGTCACAAAAACCATTCCTATGGGCGCATCCTCGCATTGTCTTCCGGCGATCGCCAAACCGGGGGAGAAAGTGTCATCCGATCCGTCTACTCCTTCGCCCCACAACCATCATCCCGACCGAGAAGCGGCCTGCCACTTCCGGGGGGTATTGGAGTTCAAATTCCCAAACGAGCCGCTTCTCTCAACCAAGCTCCTCTCTCGCACCTCCGGCTCCTCCTCCATCCTCCTCATCCGCAGCTAATACCTTCCTCCCATCCTATGCGGAGTTTGACCCCTCGATGCGGATGGAAGCTTGCGCAAGGCAATGAAAGCCTATCGCGTCTTCTGCCGAGAGAAGATGTCTTTCTGAAATGTATCCTTTCTCTCCGGCCGACATTCGACTCTTTGTTCGGAGAAAGGACTCTTTACTACGACATTGACAACTTCTCGAGGGTAAGATGGAGATGAGGCTGTTTCCATCTCTTTACGAAGATGGGCACTTGTTTGAAGTTCGCCATGTTGGAATGAGGGCTATCTTCCCGTGTGGAGTTAATTCGACTTACATCGACGGAACACTTGAAGATAGCAAGCCATGGAAAACTCTCTCAACCATCCTCATTCCGTCCGGATCATGTCGCCACACTTCATGATGGCGTCTTCATGATTCAATCCAAGCATGATTCTCATTGATTCTCATCGATTGTGGAGCACTTCGTTAGGAAGAATCAATGGGAACCTCGTGTCTCGACTAACCGAGCGTGAAGAAAGCCGGACTATATGAAGAGTTGGGTATCACACCCCGCTCTTGAGAAACTCAAGGCGACATTCCGGGGCAAGAAGCAAGTGCCACAACAGCCGGATGGAGATAGCGAGCCTTTGTTTGTCATTTCATCAAATCGTTCTTAACGTGGACAAACATTGGAGCCAACACTCCACCTTTACGATGCACAGACAATGGAGCTAAGAGAGAAGGCAGAACTATGATCTTCAAGTATAGTAAGCCTTATGTACCTTAGTGAAAAATCGTTAAGGCTGATTTGTATTTAGTTGCTGATCAATGAAATTGGTTGTGGTGTATATTCGTATGATATTCGTTTGCATCGCTTACCAGATCGGATTACAAAGGGTTTAGGCATATCCATAATTGGGGGAGATTGTTGGATCAAACCCAGGAATTTGGATAATGCCGTTAAAGCCTTATGTAATTTGATCGAGATCTTTTGTGTTTATTTGATCATTGCGAAGGTATGTCACTAATCCAAAGATGCACTCGTGAGAGCAAAGCTAAGGACAGGATACATAATCCTGATCCGGACAAGAGTTAGTGTCGTCAAACACTTGGTAAATAACCAAGTAACAATAAGTGCGGAGTAAGGAAAATAAGTGCGGAGTAAGGAAAATAAGTGCGGAGTAAGGAAAATAGATGCGGAGTAAGGAATCCGGACTTATTACTCGCCCGAGTAAGGAACTTACATACGGAGTAAGGAACTTACATACGGAGTAAGGAACTTACACACGGAGTAAGGAACTTACATACGGAGTAAGGAACTTACACACGGAGTAAGGAACTTACATACGGAGTAAGGAACTTACATACGGAGTAAGGAACTTACACACGGAGTAAGAAACTTACATACGGAGTAAGGAACTTACATGCGGAAGGTGGAGCTGCGGCGACACGGACTAAGGATTCTAGTACAATATAGATACGGAATAAGCAACCACCGACACGGAGTAAGGTTCCGAGCTTCATTAACTACGGAGTAAGGAAAATTACACCGGACCAAGAAGACACGCCCAATGAAACCGCATTTAAAGTTATCGTCGTCTGTCCCGATGTAAGAAGAATGCATCTAGAACAAGAAGAATCTTACACGTGGATCATCCGGATATGTGGACACAACTTTAATTGTATCTCGGAACTCACAAAGACACTTATACTCTTCGAATCCAAGATCTTGAGCTCCACAATCCGCGAGGGGTCAAGGCGGATATATTACCAAGGGATAGTTAGTCGGAACGCATTCCGAACTTCAAGTTCCAAGGTTGTCTCTTAGGAATGTTTTGTATAAATATTCATACTTATACTTCTTGTAAAAAAAGTGAGCTAGAGCGAAGAAGTGCAAAAATAGAAAAGGCACTTGGCTAGTGTGTGAATTCAAAGTTGTAAAACAGAGTGTAAGAGAGTGTTTGCTTTATTTTTGTTGTAATCACTTTGTGATAATAAAAACAAAATACTTCCACTATCTGGTTATCTTCCGCATGATATTATCACTTAAACTAGATAAGTCTTTGTGTCTTGAGAGAAAAGAAAGAGTTCGAATAAGAGCCTATTCACCCCCCCCTTTAGGCTCCAAGGGACCATCATATATATATTCATGTTTCGTTGCATGTTGGCGTTGGTTTTCCTTCCCTTTGTCCCGATATATTCTTTCCTGGGTGTGCTGATCTCCGTTGGGGTCTTCCGGCCGTTCTTCCGACTACGTGGAGTGGATGGTAGTCGGCACCTTTGTAATCGATACATGATTTAAAACCAATTACTATTATTGTTAAGTGTTGCCGCAGGAGGCGTGGCCTATCTGCACAGATAAAGACCAGGCCAGCAAGTTTGGCCTTGATTTTTGTGCCTGGGTCAACTCTGGTGGCTGCCGCACGTGAGCAAAGAGAAGAGGAAGGGAAGGGGGCGGCTGTTGTACCCCCCCAGTCAACGCAAACGCCACCCCTGATGGGCTGGCAGTAGGCAAAAATTGGCCCAATCTTGTTAGTTGTTAGTGGCTTAGCTAAATTATGGTGGCGGGTTCCTCTTGTTTATGGGCCCTAGAATTTCAATATTAGTAATTCTGGAGTACTAACATTCCCAGTTCATTGTTAGTATTTTGATAATTATTAAATGTGTGTAATATATATATATATATATATATGTATATTTATTTATTATCTGTAGTTTATTATTACTAGTTGGACATTTAAAATATGAATTGTTGATTAATACCATTAATTTGGCATTGAAAATGATATTTATAGATTAATGTTAATCATTTGATGGATGTATATATATACATATATATATATACACATATATCTACTTAACGTTGGTGGTATGCTATTGTTGAATGGCCGTTTTACATGCTATTTGACTGTTGTATTGAGTTTTGATTATTGAAAATTATGTTTTTTTATTCTATCTGGGGTATTAGTGGTGAAATTGGTTGGGTTAACCACGAGTCCCACATAGGGCAGGCAAGAGGCCACGGGTCCCCTATGTGGCTGGTTAACCTGGGTCCCATATGTGGCAGGCTATCGTTAGGGACACCACCGGTCCCACATACGGCTGTCTGGTAGTGACTAGGATCCCAGGAGTTGGTTGCGGGAATTTCATCGATGATTGGATTACTCAGGGCGAATACTTATTGAATGAATTATAATGTTTGTGATGTATAATTTGTGATAGAATTGGACACTACACTGCACAAGCATGTATAAATCATATAGACCTAGGAGTTTATGTGATATGACATTGGAGTTGGAGATCACCTATTGGGCATTCGTACTCACCCTACTTTTTTTCTATTTCCTACAGGTTGTAGGGAGTAGCTGTTGGAGCTATAGCAGAGCAGGTTGGGACATCTTTGTGTAGGATTTCTTTTATAAACTTTGTTTTATTTATTTATTTATTTATTTATTTTTCTGACTAGGGTCTGTGACGATTGTATGTACTTTTTGGTGGAACTGATTTGTGAGTTGTTTTGTGTGTTGGACATTTATGTGGATTGATTGCACTGTTATGCTCATTTATTAAATTTTGGATTTATCACATTAGCGTACAATTCTACCCCTGTTGTAGTATTGTACAGGTTTGGATCAGTCACCAACCCCACTACTCTTGAGTGGGCATGGGGAAGTCGTGTTCCTGGTTCTATGGGTTTCAGAATTTGGGGGTGTAACAAAATCGGATGGTTTATATGCCTAGCATCGGGAGTAACATACTCCTGAATAGGTCTGTTGTCCATGTATGCTTCATCCATGATTGGCCTTGGTCGGGGTCGAGATTCTGCCTCTTCTTCATGGAATAATAGGTCTAATCCATCCAATCTTTCTCTCCTTCAGGTGTTCTTGGTAATTCCTGGTTTGAGTTTGCCGTCCTTTGCTCAAATACTTCCTTGAGTTGTTGCACTCGAGCTTGGAACGATTTTTCCGGTTTAGGATCGAAGGGGATGTCAATGCTTTTTGATCTTCGACTCATAAACCTAGCTATTGTCACTTGCAAACACAATGTCCAAGAATATTCCAAAACACAGGTTGCAAAATAAAAATTTGAAACTAGAAAAGAATTTCTTATTCTATCGATGCCTTCCCCGGCAATGGCGCCAAAAACATGATCGACAATTTGCAAGTGTACAAATCGTGATAAGTAATAAAGTGGATTTTAAACTCTGAATATCGTACCCAAGGGAAGGATGAAGAATTTGGAAATTTTAACTAGCTTATAAAGAAGTTTTTAATTGAAAATATAAAAATAGAACTGAATTTAAAACATATTTGATTGAATGAATATGAGAGATAAAGAAATCGAAATAAGCTTGTTCGAGTAGAGATAAGTTTGATTGATAAAGGTTATTGGACTTAAGATTTCATTTGATGTATTTTTCCCATGATTATGTTTTAGTTCAATCTAATTCTTTCCTTGTGATCATATTCAATACCCAACCTCTAATTCATGAATTAGCCTTTTTCAAGTACCATAATTCGTGTGTACACCCTAGCATGGGGACGGGTGACCCTTTAAGATTTGGGTTGTTTAGTCTAGACCTAGCACCACACCCACTTTTAACTTGGTATTCTAGGTTTTACACTGGCTTTCGTAAATTATGCAACCCGTAGTTTGATTATCTTGCCTTTTCTAGTAATTATGCTTCAGTTTTTAATCCTTCACATAAGTACCTATGGTGATAAAATGAAATGGCCAAAGTCCATTTTATATTTTAGAACAAGATATTCAATAAACATTCACAAGGTGAAGAAGATTAAACTAAAACATTACAATTTAATTTATTACATCAAACTCCATCCTAACCCCAATCAAGGGTTTTTAAGCTTCCATATTTTGATTGAAAACAACAAAATTACAAAACATGGAATAAGAATACCAAAAGGATAGCTTGTCTATTTAAACCAAGAATTTCAAGGTTGATCATCTTTTCCCAGTAGATTGTCTTCAAACTCCAAGAGATGCCCCAAACCTTCTTCACTCTCCCTTTCTCTACTTTAGATAAGGAATGAAATTGTAGAATGGAAGAGAATTGGATGATAACTGGATTCGATGCCTTACAATGAAGGATCGACTCCCCTTTTATAGCCTCGTAAGATGAATTTGAACATTTGAATTTTGAATTCCTCATTATTCCTTATAATTTCTCAAATAAATAACTCATATTTAATCCCTTGTAACTCCCACTTTTTGAATTTGAAAAAGGGATTAAATATTAACCTTAAAAGCTCTCTTAATTCCCATAAAACCTCGGTCCAAATGCATAACACCCATTTTAAATTTAAATTTCTTCCATTAATCCTCCTTTGACTTGAATGTTTGGTACTTGTACTTTGTTCAAATGACTTGATCCAGAAGGGAATAAGTGAGCTGCAAAAATGAGAATTACAATGGCGAAATTTGGGCTTGGTCGGGTGAAGAAGGCTTCACCCGACCTTCACCCGACCAACACCAGACCACCTTGGATTTCACCCGACCAGAAGGAAAGTGTCTTTAGTGAAGCTCGAGAGACTCCAAATATGTAAAAATTAGCTTCACCCGACCTTCACCCGACCATCACCAAACGACCTCGAGATTTCACCCAACCGGAAGGAAAGTATCTTCGGTGAGGCTCAAGGACTCCAACCGTGCAATTTAGGCTTCATCCGACCTGGTTGGGTGAAGGACCTTCACCCGACCTTCACCCGACCAACTTGAAATTTGGTCGTCATAATCTTTAAGTCTTTGGGATTCTTTCTTTCTTCTATTGATCCTGGTGAATTCTTCCTTGATTTTTTGATTCCTGTCAAAATATAGCAAAAATACCACAAAAACTATAAGAAATCCTCTTTTCCGAGTTAGGACATAAAATAAAGTAAAATTATGATGACTTACGACTCATATTTGGCAAGGACCGTGCAACCGGTCTTCATGCCCAAACAACTTCTGATATGGTTGAAGAGATGGATAGGATTGATGCAACCAATACTCCACTCGTTGAAATAGAAATTGATGATGATGGAATGCAATGGGATGAATTTTCAGAGCCACTTGATGAAGGTGTTTGTAATAGAAACATGAAGAAAAGAAAGAGGGATAAAGGTATTGACACCATGGTTCATGGAATGAAGGATCTTGCATCAATCTTAGGAGACAAGATAGGAGAGGTGTCAAAAAATTTTATAGACGCATTTGATGTTGAAATGAAGGCTGAAAAAAAGAAAAGAAAAGGCATAAATAAAGATTTGCGTGATATGGTTGGGCTAAGTATGGTAGAACGTCATAAAGCTACAACAAAAATTGCACAAAGTCTTGATCGTACTTCTATTTTTTATTCCATTGATGATGATGAAAAAGAAAATTGGGTGAAGGCATTGCTTACGGGTGACTTTTGATATAATGTCATCCAAATTAAGTTATGTACTTTAATTTATTTCTCATATATTTGGGAATCAAATGTTGTTCGTATAAAGACCCGTATTTGGGTAGGGCTAAGAGATAGCCTTTCTATGATGATGAAAAGATTTAGATAGTATTGTGGCCGTCGATGTGAGCATTTTGACAATACTTAGGCCTGATTCCAGGTTGGGGCCTCGAGTGGCCTGATTGTTAACTTTTTCAGGGTTTGTTGGTTGACATTGCATTTGAGCGGTCAATTGGGTTGGAAAACATCTGGATAGTGATGTGGTCGTCATTTCATGCGTTTTGACTGTGGTTGAGCTCAATTTGGAGTTCGTGACCCTGGGAGGTCATTTATGATTTTTAGTTGTTTATTAATTAAGGAATGTTCATATATATAAATAGCTAGAGGAAAGAAAGAGAACGCAGTTGCATTCGTTCGGGTTGTGCGTAGAGGAGAGCTTAGAGCTTGGAGCCATGGTTTGGCAATTTGTGGCTATCTGGTTCATGATAGTACCTCTAGGTAGGTGATTCTATCTCTATGCATGAATCTTAGTGGGATTATCATGCATGATTTGGGTGAAATCATGGATTTAGGGATAAACCCTAGACTTTGGGGGAAGCCCGATTTTGAGGAGTAACCTTCGAATTAAAGATGTTTTCGTAGCCTAATATGGCTAGGATGAGTTAGAAACTCATTTTTGGGATGAATTGATGTTTAAAAGTGGAGATTTAACTGGTATAACTAGGTTTCAAGATGAAATCAGGATGAACGTGTCACGCCCCGGATTTCCAACCTGAGGAATCCGGTTCGTGACTCCCCTTTACTCACGTGGTGGATAACGGGTTGGGATAAATAATAACACGGGACAATCACATATCTTTATTATATTCAAACCACAATAAAAGCCCATAGGACAAACCACATCATTGGATTAATTTAAAAACCTTTTACATCGTTTCCCCCATTGGGGTTACATAAATTCCCTTAAAATAACAATAAAAAAATAAAACAGCAAACAAAGGAAGTCTTCCACCTTGGTGTTCCACCTAACGCCCATAGGTTCCTCAAAACAAGCAAGACACGGTAGGAGGGTGAGCAACACAGCTCAGTAGGGATCAAGTCTCCCCAACCCATCCCATGTTCCTAGCATCTACATGAGGACGTGCACAAGTGTAGTGTTGTGGCAATAATAAATAAACAAGTTAAAAACAACATTTAAAACACCACAGCCACAGCTACAGCCACACAGGCTTCCACAATCACAGCCACACATGCTTCCACAATCACAGCCACACAGGCTCCACCGCCACATAAGTTCCATAGTCCCATATAGCACATACAATCACAACACAATATTATGCATTCACAACACAAATAAAACACAAGTATTCAATATCACACAAACCATAATTATCATATCCACATATTATATTCTCAAACATAATTTCCCCCAGAAACCCCAAGGTTTCCCCACAAGGCCCTACCGCGGGACTAACCCTAACGAACAAGACCACTGAACGACTAGCGTAGACACCCCAACGACCTCCAAGGTCCACTGCCACGAGAACGAACCCGAAATCCCTAGACCCCGGACTCCACAACATATTCAAACATAATTTGCCATAGAAGGCCAATATTCATATAGAAGATCACACTTATATGAATTTATATATATATATATATATAAAAGGTGTAATTTACAAATCACCTACCACAAGACCTAAGAACAGAATAGGTTCAGAAAGAACAAAATCCCTACCTCAAAAGGATCCTACTTGCTCTTGCTCCCACGCTAGACGCCGTCCACCCACGCGAATCATCACAGCAACGATCTGGAGAGGGCTCTCTCTCTCTCTCTCTCTCTCTCTCTCTCTCTCTCTCTCTCTCTCTCTCTGCGGTGGCTGACGAAAAGAACCCTAAACCTAAAAACAAGAGACCTCAACCTCCTTTTATAGACACCTCACTTATCAAAACGACGTAGTTTTGATAAGTGAAACATGTGCATCAAAACGACGTAGTTTTGATAAGTAAAACATGTTTCAACCTTCCCACTTCCATACAGGACAAAATACCCATAATTCGAACATGGCCCTTTGGGAAAACAATATCAACATAACAAAACGAGGTGACAGTGCAAAAACATGGATGCACGTGACAAAGGCCATTGTCACATGCAACCTCCAAATGGCCTAGGATTTTGCCAATAGCTTTAGAACTTGGTCTAAAAGGCTCCCATGCAAAAACATCACTGCACGTGACAAAGGCCATTGTCACGTGCAGCCTCTAAATGCTCCCTCTTGAGCTCATCTCTTGCCTCTTGCTCATCTATATACAAAGTGTTCTAGCCAATGTGTATGAGAAAAAATCTCCCGAAAGCCTGACAATTGCCACTCAAAAGGCATAACTATGACTAATTCCTCACATCCCAAAACACGGGTCATTATAGAACGCAATCGGCATATCGTGATCGGGGGATCTAGACACTGCTCGAGGCTCGAGCGTCAAGCAAAATGTAATGTCAAACAACCGCGAGTAGGGTGTCTCAAGCAGGTGCCTCGAGCAGTTGGACAATACAGTTCCAGTTTCATTGGACTGGACTATTTACATTGTAAACCTTTATGCCTAAATATTATACTTAAGTTACAATGTAAATAAGGAAATACCCCCTATTTGGATCAAATAAAAATACTAAAAAATCAAATTCCCACTCTTTCAAAATGTAAGTTAGATTATGAGTTATTTAGCGGTGTTACCGCATTAGTTTGTCTGCTGCATATGTGTTTAACTCCGAGTTGGAGCAGGTTAAAACCTATGACTTTGGTTATTGTTGGGGTTTCCGTGGGGAATCCGATATGGAAGAAACATAATGTTCTCTGTTGTGGATTGTTTGGGATAGTTTTGGGCTTAAAGGAGTCCAAGGGGTGCCAACGGGCACTATGAGAGCCTAGTGAGGTTGTATGACGAAACCTTCATGGTTTGTCATAGTTTGCTTGATGTTATGGTTGGTCCATGAGGGGTAAGGTGCCGTTGGGGCGATGAGGGTGGTTGGCACCGTGAGAGCATCATGGTTTGTTTTGTTTGTTACTATGGTTAGCTCATATACATATGTGTACTATGTGGGACCTTTGGGTTTGTTGTGATATATGATGTTTGTTTATATATCTGTGTGTGATATTTATGTGACATGTGGGACTCTTGGGTCCATATGATATGTTTGATTGTGCTTGGTGGCATATTCGGTGGTTGAGTTTGAGCTAAGTTGAGCTCTGTGTGGTTGTATCCTTGCGTGGGTGTGACAGGTGGCTAAGGCACCTAGGTGTTAGATCAAGCCCAGAATTTGGATAATGCTGATAAAGCCCTATGTAATTTGATCTCGAGATCTTTTGTGTTTCTTTGATCATTGCAGAAGATATGTTATTAATCCGGAGATACACTCGTGAGAGCAAAGCTAAGGACAGGATACATAATCCTGATCCGGACAAGAGTGAGTGTCGTCAAACACTTGGTAAATAACCAAGTCACCAATACATACGGAATAAAGAACATTCGTGCGGACTAAGAACTTAAAAGCTACGGATTACGGAATCTGTTCTTTATGCCTTAAACGGACTAAGTCAAACTGATGCGGAGTAAGAGTCTTGGTCTACAAGGTCGCACGAAGTTAAAGAGTCGACATAGAGTTAAAAGTTAAGTCTTCCCCTCAAGCGAACTAAAGTAAAGAAGACAGAGAGTAAGGCATCCGAGTCTTTCATACATATGGAGTAAGGAAGTATTGCAGAATAAGGACCCAAGTCTTTGTTTGCACGGAGTAAGGAAACTAGATGCGGAGTAAGGAATCCGGACCACTCACTCATGCGGAGTAAGGATGCACTAGTACGGAGTAAACCATCCGATCCTTTAAACTTACATACGGAGTAATGAATTTACACACGGAGTAAGGAACTTACATATGGAGTAAGGATCTTACATACGGAGTAAGGAACTTACATGCGGAGTAAGAAAGCGATGATACGGAATAAGCACTCTGACCTTCTCATTCACACGGAGTAAGGAAGCGCTGAAACGGACTAAGGATTCCAGTACCAAATAGATACGGAGTAAGTAACTACTGACACGGAGTAAGGTTCCGAGCTTCATTAGCTACGGAGTAAGGAAAATTACACCGGACCAAGAAGATGCTGCTTCAACTTACCGCATTTAAAATTATCAGCTCGTGGTGTCTCGATGTAAGACAAACTCGTTGAGAACCTGAAGAATCTTACACGTGGATCACCCGAATATGTGGACACAACTTTAATTATACTTGGGAACTCACAAAGGCACTTATACTCTTCAAACCCAAGATCTTGAGCTCAACAAACCGCAGCGATCAAGGCAGAGAGATTACCGAGGAATAGTTAGTGCTGAACGCACTCCGGAACTATAAGTTCCAAGGGTGTCTCTTAGGAATGTTTGTATAAATATTCATACTTGTACATTCGTGAAAAAAAAGGGTGTGTGTGAGCAAGCTTGAATCAATCCTGTGTATGCACAAGAGTTCTAGAGATAATATAGGCTAGAGTGTGAATCCTCTTGTAAACAGAGTGTAAAAGAGTCTAACTTCTATTTTGTTGTATTTATCTTTTGATAATAAAACAAAATACTTCCACTATCTGGTTATCTTCCGCAGTGATTATATCACTTAACTAGATAAGTGTTTGTGTCATAAGAGAATAAAAAGAGTTTGGATAAGAGCCTATTCACCCCCCCCCCCCCTCTAGGCTCCAAGGGACCATCACTAGGTTTGTGATGCACCCTGATGGGTGAGGCTATGGCCTTATGAGCTCTTGATAAGTTGGGATCCTATTGAGGATCGTGGACCAATTGTCCTGTGTGGATAGGCTACATCTTGAGACTGATATAGCCTGTGTGGCTGTGATTATAGAAGCTTGTGTGGTTGTGATTGTGGAAGCCTGTGTAGCTATAGTTGTGGAAGCCTGTATGGCTGTGATTGTGATAACCTGTGTGTCTATGATTGTGGTAGCCTATGAGGCTGTGGTTATGCTTGCTTATATAATTTGCTAGTGATCTTTTGGGATCGTGGGGGACATGTTGAGTCCTGATATGGATAGGATGTCCTAGTGTGATGATTCATCTGAGGTGAGTTACTTGGGCTGCATCCCTTGAGCTAGCGGTTCTAATGTTTGTTGTTTATTTGGTTGTGCATTATGCTTGTATTGCATGGTAAGGTGTATAGTTATAAGTCACCTACTGAGCTTATGGCTCACCCCTACTTGTTTTTGTGTTTATTGTTTGTTGTTGTTTGCTTTTTAGGTGATTTTAAGGCTAGTGGAGGCTTTCCTTCCCGAGGGGACTTTGCATGTTGGTACTCTAAGGTACGGTGTAGTATGGTTGCTTGTATATCTATCTTCGATATACTTGTGTTGTATGATGTGATTTGATGGTAGTGTACAAGATTACCCTGGATGTATGATTATACAAGATCGTTATTGAGACAACACCCATGGTTTTGTCTCTTTCAGTACTTGTTACCAACCCCTTGACCCTTTGGGTGCAAGTAAGAGAAAGTCATGTTCTAAGTTCTAGGTTCCTAGAATTGGGGCGTGACGGTTCACTTGCTTGGTTTTGTTTGAATAATAAATGTTGGATTTGGATTCAAATGTTGCTCGTTTTGTTTCAATAATAAAGTTTGTTGGATTTGTTTCATTACCAATGAAATAGTGTGCATCTGCTCTTGTCAAGCTAGTACTTTGTTGTGTTAGCTGGCAAATGGCGTTGATGCACATAGCCCCTACTAATGGATGTATCATTGCTTCTTCATATAAATTAATAGGTCATTCATGCTTCTTATTATAAATTAACATATTTGTACCAGGTATAAATTACTATCTAGAAAAATTGAAACTGCATGAAGTGCAATGCCGCATTTCAAATGACAACGCAGCCCTATCGCTTGAAATGGAAAAAAAAAATTAGAGGTGGATATTTACTCAGGGTTTAACATATATCTGGTAGGTTTAATTCTAGTTTGACCGAGGAATCGGTGTTTGCTAAATCTCATCCTACAAATATGTAAAGATTTGTTCCAGAGATGTTTGTCAATAACTATGTTATGATAATTTTAAAGACGCATTTGATGTTGAAATTAAGACTAAAAAAAATAGAAGGCATAAATAAAGCTTTACGCTATATGGTTGGATTGAGTATGGTTGAATGCCATAAAGCTACAACAAGATTTGTTCGTTTGGTTTCTTTTTGTTTGAATAAAAGAGAAGGTATGTACTTTGATTTATTTTTCATACATTTGGGAGTTAAAGGTGTTGTTCATTTGGTTTGTTTTGTTTAAATAATAGATGTTGGATTTGGATTCAAATGTTGTTCCTTTGTTTTAATAATAAACGTTGTTGGATTTTGTTTTAATTTTCTGCATTGGTTTGGTATTGTCAACGTGTAGCTCCTACTACGGAACTAAAAAACCCAGAAAAAAGCATACGTCTAGTATTGTCGATGTGAAGATGATTCACAAGATGTTAACAATTCAAAATGGATATATAGTTTTTATCCTTGGTCACACCAATTCAAAATCAAAATACAGTTTTTTTTGTTTTAGGCCACACAAAACCGTGTCCTGGGATGAAAAGAACAGAAAAAACTCTTTGCGAACCTTGTAAAAGGATGAAAGAACTGCTCCCCAATGCAATCTCTAAGCTATTTGTTGCAGGTTGTAATTACAAAATATAAATTCTCAAAAAAAGTAAAGCACCAAAACATATATTTTCCCGATGGACTTTCTATTCCTTAATAGTAAAACTATATCAGCACAAATGAAAGGTTGAGATTAATTTATTAAAAGAGCATGTTTAATCAATTAATTGTTTATACTAGTTTTTATGGCTTGCTCTATTATAAAAATAAAAAATTAAGTTAGTTTTTATGGCTTGTTTTAGATATGCAAATTGGTTCGTGTGAACGAGTGTGAAGTCATGCAGAATTGGTCGTTTTTTTAGATCAAAGTCATGCATGCAATCGGGCCTAACTTGGGTGCACTAAGGGCTGCTCCGAGGTTAACTCAACTGAATCTCGAATTGTATGAAGGGTAGTGTTGCATTTCAATTTTCTGCAAGAATTAAATTTCTGCATTGGTTTGATATTGTTAACATGTAGCCCCTGTTGTTGGAACAGGGAAAAAAATCACAAAACAAATTGATGCAACTCAACTAGAACTAGTTCAATTTGGTATTGTCAAGGTGCAGCCAGGAGGAGTCCAATATTGTAAAGACTCGGATAGGTAGCATTGAGAGATAGCCATTCTATGGGAATGCAACTATCCTGGATAGTGATGTGGTCATCGATGTGAGTGTTTTGACACTAGTTGGGCCCGATTCAGGTCGGGGCCCCGAGTGGCCCAATTTTTGACTTTTAGAGGTTTGTTGGTTGACCTTGCGTTTGAGCGATCAATTGAGCTAGAAAACATCCTGGGTAGTGATGTGCTCATCATTTCGAGCACTTTGACTATGGTTGATCTCGATTTGGAGTTCGTCGTTGGAGGAAAGAGAGAGAACGCAGTTGCATTCATTCGGGCTATGCGTGGGAGTGCCAGCGTGGAGGAGAGCTTGGAGCTTGAGGAGCTTAGAGCTTGGAGCCATGGTTTGGCGATTTGTGGGCTATCCGACTTGTGATAGTACCTCTAGGTAGGTGATTCTATCTCTTTACATGAATCCATTAGCATGCATGATTTAGGTAAAATCATGGATTTGGGGATGAACCCTAGATTTGGGGGAAGCCTGATTTTTGAGGAGTAACTTTCAAATAAAGGTTATTTTGGTAGCCTAATATGCCTAGGATGAGTTAGGAACTCTTTTTGGGGTTGAATTGATGCTTAAAACTGGTTTTTTGGAGTGACCGGACTAGTTTTCCAAGGAACAACAGGTTGTAGGCCTGTTTGGGCGAGTACGGATGACAGATCGACCTGGGTGGTTGATGTGATCGACCTAGGAGGTCAATGTGGTCGATGTGGTCGACTTGGGTGGTTAACGTGGTCGATGTGGTTGACATGGTCAATGTGATGGGGTCGACGTAATCGACATGGGGTGGTCAAGGTGCAATGTGGTCAACATCGACCAGGTAATGTGGTCAACATCGACCTATGGAAAGGTTGACATCGACCGATTGGAGTTTCCGGAGAGCTCCAAAGTAGAGTTTTCAGGGGACTGCAAAGTAATAGTGTTCTGAAGGACCATTTTGTTGGACCTCGGCCAGGGCACTCACTATCACAATATTGTCCACTTTGGCACTCGTGCACCCACCCATGGGCCGAAGCCCGCACGGATTTGTTTCTAATGAGTCGTGACCCGTTAAAACGCGTTGTGACAAGGTGTACATGAGCCTCCTCATTAGGGACGACCTCAATGTTCACCCTAACCGATGTGGGATTGATCTATGGGACGTTAGAGACCCAACACATTTACATTGTAAACCCTTCCACATCTCCACATTTAGGTATTATACTTAAGTTATAATATAAATAAGGAAATACTCTCCCCCTCAATTCGGATTCAAAGAAAAATACTAAAAAAATCAAATTCTCACTCCTTCAAAATGTGAAAAATGGGAATTAGTACTGAATCCCGAAAAAATCCAGTTTTTGGTTCGAGGTGGCTATTCATGCACTGGGTTAGATCTCTCATAAAAATGCCTAAAAATCAAGTGTTCTTAATTATGATATGAGGAATCATTACCGGGACTTTTCATTTCAGAAAATGCTTTCTACGGAAATCCTCTCTCTTGGTCAAGACCGCCAAAAGGAGTCCATGGGTGCCAACGGCGCTGTGAGAGCCTAGTAAGGTTGTGTGACAAAACCTTCGTGGTTTGTCATGGTTTGTTTGATGTTATGGTTGGACCATGAGGGGTAAGGTGCCATTGGGGCGGTGAGGGTGGCACCGTGAGAGCATCATGGTTTATTTTATTTGCTACTATGGTTAGCTTGTATATATACGTGTAATGTGTGAGACCTTTGGGTTTGTTGTGATATATGATATTTGCTCGTATATCTGTGTGTGATATTTATGTGACATGTGGGACTCTTGGGGTCTATGTGATATGTTTAATTGTGCCTAGTGGCATATTCGGTGATTAAACTTGAGTTGAGTTGAGCTCGTGTGGTTGTACCCTTGCGTGGGTGTGACAAATGGCTAAGGCCCCTGGGTTTGTGATGCTATGGCCCGATGAGCTCTTGATGAGTCGGGATCCTGTTGAGGATCGTGGACAAGTTGTCCTATGTGGGTAAGCTACATCTTGAGACGGATACAACCCGTGTGGAAGTCTCTGTGGGTGGCTATGATTAGAGGTGTTAATGGGCCGGCGGCCCGCGGGCCGTGCGGCCGGCCCGTTAAATGGGTGGGCCGGGCCATAACATTAGAGCATGTTTAAAAACGAGCCTAAACGGTTTGCAACCCGTGGGCCGCAGTTTAAATGGGTTTAACTTAGATGGTTACAGGCCGCCCACGGGCCAACCTCTAATATCTGGGCCCAGGCACCGTGCCCACCCAACATATCGTTGCCCAGTGCACTTATGCGCCCAAAGAACCGCAAACGCAAGAAACCACGCCCAAACCTAAACCTAATCCAATGACCCAAACGGCCAAACCCAATTCAATTTTTTTAATAACAAATATTTATTATTTAAATCTAACAAATAATTAAAACTTAAACCTAATATTCCTCAACTCATTCTCACGAATCTCACACACTCGCCGCGGCCCCAGGTAGCTCGCTTCTTCTTCTCTTCTTCTCCACGCGAGACGCGACCACGCCGTCCCGACCGACGACCGTCCTCTCCTCTCACCGAATCGCGTCAGGCCATCGATCGTTCGTGCGTCACGTCCGCTGTCTAATCGGAGTCGTCCCTACGCGAAGGCGTTCCGTCGATCGGAGTCATCCATTCGTCACATCACTTGTTGTTTCCGTCCGTCCTCTAGCCTATCCTGGCCGATCGGAGTCGTCGGGCCGCTATCCGTTCTCTTGCGTGGCCGATCCGTGTTGTCCGTCGCCCTACGCGAGCGCAAGCTGTGCCCGTAACGGTTTGTTCTCCTTTCATGGACCATGGTACCGATTTCATCTCTCACTATAATTATTTAAATTAGTTATTATGATTTAAATGTTTAAATAATTATGAGAAATTATATGTTATGATTTTTTATTTATTAAAAATAAAATTATCATAGTTATTAATTATTACATGAAACTTTAATTGTGATATGTGAAATTTAAGTGATGGAATGCGATATCGATCACGGTCTATGGTTTTTTTTATGTTTTAAAAGATATATTGCTTGCTATAAAATATAAATCTATAATTTTAATTTTTATTATTTAGATTAAAGCATGATGTCCGGATGACTTGAGATTGTTGATTTAAGGGCTAATAATGATGAGAATGTAGTTGAACAATCACTTCATGATAAACGGAAAAAGGATCAAAGCACTCAAGAATCCGAAATTGAACAGGTGATATTGGTGGTATAAGTGAAAGTTAAAGCAAAAAATATAGAAAACGAACTTGGATGTGTGGGATTTTTTTGAGAATCAAAGCGATAGTGATGGGAAACTACGTGTTAAATGTAAAGGGTGTGGAGAAGTTTATATTTTTGGTGGTAGTAAATATGGCACTTTAACCATTACTCGTCATATGGGGGAGATGTAAGGGGATAATGACTCGAGGCAACAAAATATCTCTAGTGGTTCTATTTCAGGATGTAAGTGGACATTTAAGCATTTTCGAGAATTAGTGGCAATGTCAATTATAAAGCATGATTTGCCTTTTGCATATGTTGAGTATGAAGGAGTTAGAGATGTGTGGAAGTATTTGAACAATGATGTGAAGTTGTTTTCTCGACTTCAACTGCATCGGTTGTATTCGATCTTTATGATGAGAACAAGATGAAGTTGAAACAATAGTTGAGAGAAATTCATGGTAGGATATGTCTCACTTCGATCTATGGATTGCTTATTCAAATGAGGGGTATATTTGTTTGATTGCACATTATGTAGATTTAGAGTGGAAACTTTGTAGTAAAATTCTTGCATTTTGTGATATGCCACCTCCTTATTCGGGTATTGAAATAACTAAAAGGTCATGGGAATTATACATGATTGGGGGATAAAGAAGAAGATTTTTTCTATGACCTTTGGATAATGCTTTCTCTAATGACAATATGCAAGCCAATGTAAAAGATGAACTGTGTATGCAAGAAAGTTTAATTTGTGATGGTGAATTCTTCCATATTAGATGTTGTGCTCACATATTAAACTTGATTGTGCAAGAAGGATTGAAAGTGGTTGCTACAGCTAATGAGAAAATTAGAGAAAGCATTAAATATGTGAAGAGTTCAGAGGCAAGAATGAGAAGTTTTAAAGATTGTGTGAGAAAGTGTAACATTAATTCAGCTGCATCATTGACATTAGATGTGCCCACTCGATGGAATTCTACTTATTTGATGCTTCAAAGTGCTTTGACATACAAGCGAGCATTTGGCATGCTTGTTTTAAATGAAAGTTCTTATAAGTTTTGTCCATCCAATGAGGAATGGATGAGGGGGAGACAAGATATGTGCATTCTTGGAGCCTTTTTATGATATGACAAAGTTGATTTCTGGTTCTAGTTATCCAACTACAAACTTATATTTTGCCCAAGTTTGGAAAATTGAGTTACTTCTTTTGGAGCATTTGAATGGAGAAGATGGTGTGCTCAAAGATATGGCTTGTCGTATGAAAACAAAATTTGACCAAAGATTGGAGTGAGTACAATGTTTTACTTGCAATGACAATGGTTCTTGATCCACGAATAAAATTTACTATGTTGAAGCGTTGTTACTCCAGGCTTGATCCCCTTATCTGAACAAAAAGTTGAATGTGGTGAAACATAAGTTAGTTATGCTTTATGAGGAATATGCAAAGAACTTTACTCCTACTTCACATAGTCAAAGACAAGAAAGCCAAATTTCAGGATGCGGCTCATTTGTAGCTAGTGGTTCTATTTCAAATGTAAGTGGACATTTAAGTACAATTTTTTTTATCTTATATATTTAGTTTATATTATTTTTCATATTGACTTGTTATAATTACTAATTGTTTGTTTATATGAGATTGATAAATAGGTGTGGATGCAATTTATCGATGATAAGGATGATATTGATGCAAGATTGAAGTCTCAGTTGGATATGTATTTAGATTTGCCAAAACTTGATTTGATTACCAATAAAGACTTAGATATCTTGAAATGGTGGAAGGACCATAATGTTAGATTTCCCAATTTGGCTAATATGGCTTGTGATTTATTGAGTGTGCCTATAACTATCGTGGCTTCTAAATCAGCATTTATCATTGGAGGACATGTGCTAAACAAGTATAGAAGTCGTCTTCTTCCTAAAAATGTTCAAGCCTTGATTTGCACACAAAATTGGCTCCATGGATTTGCATCCACCGGTATTTATTTTATATTTTTGTCATATAATTTTGAATAAATTAAATGGTTTCTCTAATGATTGTTTAATGTATTCATGATTTATTATTTTGTAGGTTTGGAAGTATGTGAAGAGGATGATATTGAAAAAGTTGATTTAACTTCAATGGAAGGTTCAAGTAATGAAGTTTAGAGCGCGGAATGATTTTTTTATTTATTCTTTGAAGACTTCAATTGTTATTTATGTTATGTATAATTTTACTTTGGTTTTTGGAGTTTGTTTGGAGTTTATTACTTGTTTAAAACTTGTTTAATTTTTTGATTTCATAAAAACCTTGGTGATTGATTTTAAATGCTTGATTGTTATGTTATTAACTTATTTATAGTCCTATTTGATGTATCTTTCAAAGAAAATTGGTAAAATTTTCTATTATTTGTTTTAAAAAAAAGCACAAAAAAATGCAAAAAAAAAAACGGGCTACACCCGCTCCGCACGCGGGTCGGGTTTGGGCCTGAAAATTCTAGCCCATTTAAAAACGGGCTCGGGCGCGGGCCCGGCCATTTAACACTCCTAGGTGTGATTATAGAAGTCTATGTGTAGTTGTGATTGTGATAGCATGTGTGACTTGTGGTTGTGCTTGCTTATGTGATTTGCCAATGCTCCTTTTTGGATCGTGGGGGACATGCCGAGTCCTAATATAGATAGGATGTCCTGGTGTGATGATTGTGACTAAGGTGAGTTACTTGGGCTGCGTGCCTTGAGCTGGTAGTCTTGATATTTGTTGTTTATTTGGTTGTGCATTATGCATTTATTGCATGGTAGGGTGTAGAGTTATAAGTCGCCTATTAAGCTTATGGCTCACCCCTACTGTTTTTGTGCTTGTTATTTGTTGTTGTTTACTTTTTAGGTATTGTTAAGGCTAGTGGAGGCTTTCCTTCTAGGAGGACTTTGCCTGTTTGTATTTTGAGGTATGGTGTCATATGGTTGCTTATATATCTATCTTCTGATATACTGTGTTATATGATATGGTTTAATGATAGTGTACATGATTACCTATGATGTATGATTGTACTGGTTTGTGATTGAGACAACACCCGTAATTTTGTCTCTTTCGGTGTTTGTCACCAATCTCTTGACCTTTCGGGTGTAGGCAAGGAGAAGTCATGTTCCCAACTCTAAGTTCCTAAAATCGAGGGCGTGACAAATATCATCTTTGATTCTTATCTCCAATATAAAATGAGACTGGCATTATTAGAGTCAAATGCATTGAGAGAAGTGTATTAGCACCTCTGATACAATTCTTATTAATTCTCATTAACATTGCAAATGCACCAGCTCAAAATATACTGCTCAACATATTTATTAATATGGAAAGAAACATACAAAAATGGGTAAGGTATAGGCCTAACCCATAAAAGAAGAGCCTTAAAAGGCTTACAAGAGGAAAGATAGATGGAATACAATAAAAAAATTATAAGAAATTATATTAGAAAAGATTAAAAAAAATTATAACGAGCCTCCTTGAATATGTAAAGAGCTTAAGTACCCCAACAAAGAGGACGAGCCGGCTTGAAGGGACATCCCCAAGGTGAAATCGTAGTATCCCCGATGCCCAATTAATACATGTAACAAGATACCTACCAAATTAAGACATCCAAAACGATTTTCACGTTGCCTACAATAGCTTAACAAGAATGCTCAAATTGAAAATCAGATTGATTGCATGCTTACAAAGTTCAAAAAGAGGAAGAAGAGGAAGAAGAATACATGGAATTGAGTTGGTGAGCCGAGGTGGGTATCAGCAAGGTCCATTGTTACCTATGGGGGAAGCAATCCTCATGGTAGCAGAGTTGCTCGAGATGTCTCACATCAGAGATAGAGAGTACTACTCCTCCATCCCCTCGTACTCTATCAAAGCTCGATCCTCCTGGAGGGAAGTCTCATATCCGGCGATGACGTTATCGTTTTGCTCAAGGAGATGATGGGCGACTTTACGGTATCGAGATCGGGGGCCGTGAATGGTAGTGTCGTGGGTTGTCTACGATATACATCAATAACAAGAAGGATGCACCCTTGTGAATTTTACAAGATCTATTTGAGAAGAATGAGGAGATAAGATTTTTTGATCGGTCACCCCATTAGTTGATGACGGTCCAGGAGGAAATCCAGAAACAAGAAGAATGGGGGCCTTTTTTCACAAACGAGTCACAATGAGATGAGGACGAGGGCTTTCAAGTAATTGTGGTTGTGAACTCTTTTTTGCCTTTAGTGTTTCCCACATACCAAACAAGGAAATATAATCTTTTTTCATTACATAGATGAGATACC
Source organism: Taxillus chinensis (assembly GCA_023512835.1). Lineage (NCBI taxonomy): Eukaryota > Viridiplantae > Streptophyta > Magnoliopsida > Santalales > Loranthaceae > Taxillus > Taxillus chinensis. The sequence goes on from CM042084.1 coordinate 52,589,005, forward strand.
AAACACTAGAATGACATGTTTCATTCTTTTTCCCATTACCTTGTTAATATCATTCTCATCTTAATTTCATTTCTTTCGATTTTATTTTCGCGTATCAAACGTGCACTTAGAATTAGTAAAGTTCATCTGAAAAGGAACTTGTAGCATAAGACATTTGTTTCTTGTCTCGGTAGGCTCTCCTCTCGAGGATTTCTTCACTTTAATAGTATTTTGTAATTTTTTGCAATCATTGTCTCCTTTTTCCATCTTTGTTATTGTTATGAAAGGTTAGATTCTTTGTGGTGTCCTTGGACTTGTTAGCCTGCTCCTAGGGGCAGCGCTACATAGGGCTGAGGGTGTGCAGTTGCACACCCGGGCCCATTTTAAAAAAATAGTATTAATATTTAATTAAAATATTAAGAGAAAAAAATTTGCACACCCTAAACCTAGCCGCCGCACACCCTATCTTTCTAATTCTATTCTTCTCTTCTCTACATATTGCACGGTCCAGCCTCCAGCACTCCAACAACCAACACGCAACACGCAACATGGCTTGCCGGTGCCTGCGCCCGTCGCCGTTGCCGTCGTTGTCGCTATCGCCCGCCGCATGTTGCAATGCCGTCAACCTCCGCCCTCACTCCGACGCTCCGAAGACAGCGTGTCGGCGCCAACGGCCAATGCCCGTCCGGCCGTCCCATCACCCGCCGCCCGCCCGGCCCGGCCGTGGCTCATCGGATTGCCCCCACCCGCCGCCTCTTCGCAACACCGTCATCCGTCGAGTCGTTTCATCGCTGGCCGCCACCACGCTGCCCACCCGTAGGCTGTAGCCTTCCTACTCGTGTTCTGCCTATTCTACCTATTTTGCCGTAACGTTCACACTTCACAGGATTGTCTTAGCTGTCCTTTTTTAATAAAATTTATAATAATTTTAAAATGCATAGTTAATAATTTGTTTTTTATAATTGATAATTTGGTAATTGATATTGTATTGCTATTCAATAATTTCAATTTGATTTTAATTTAGAAAATTTTAAAATGCATAAATATTTTGATGTTTGTAGTGTTTAATGTATTGCTTATTTGTGGTTGTACTAGTGTTAGATGTAATGAATTTTGTGGTGTTTCATTACCTACTATAATTATTATATTTTCAGCTATTTACTTCTAGTAATGGATAAATTTGTGATAAGAAAACTAAAAGATTCTTCTTCTAGTTCTTCTAAGTGATTTTGTGTTGACTTGAACAATCTTCCTTCAGATCCCGGGCTAAGAGAATCGATGTCATCTTATTTTCCTAATGATCAAGATAATATAAGAAGACCATATATACAAAAGGGTCCTTGTCAAATTGTTCCTACCAATTTACCTCAAACTGAAATTGCTAGATCAATGCGTCGGTTTAATCCTGATTGGTTTATTGAATTCAAGAATTGGTTGGAATATAGCATAGAAAAGGATGCAGTATTTTGTCTATGTTGCTACCTATTTAGATAAGATGTTGGTAAGCAAGCAGGGGGTGACACTTTTGTAAGAACGGGATTCAGGTTGTGGCATAAGAAAGAAAAGCTTCAAATCCATGTTGGAGGTGTTAATAATGGACATAACCAAGCTCTCAAGAAGTGTGAGGATTTAATGAAGGCAAATCAACACATGAATAATGTTTTTGTTAAGCAGACAAGTAAAGAAAAGATGAAGTATCAAATTCAATTAAATACAACAGTTGATTGCATAAGATTTTTTTTGCGTCAGGGATTAGCTTTTCGTGGTCATGATGAATCTTCAAATTCAAGTGATAAAGGAAATTTTCTTGAGCTTCTACAATTTTTGGCTGATCACAATGGATCCATCAACAAAGTGGTACAAAAATGTCCAAAAAACAAGTTAACTCACCCTGATATTCAAAAAGACATTGTGAATGCAGCTGCTTGTGAAACTACTAATGCCATCATCAAGGATCTTGACAATGAGTTCTTTTTAGTTTTAGTGGATGAGTCTCGTGATATATCGATTAAAGAACAAATGGCAATTGTTTTACGTTATGTGAACAAGAAGGGAGATGTTACAGAGCGGTTCCTTGGTATTGTACATGTAACAGATACCACTGGTTTGTCACTCAAAGTTGCAATTGAATCTCTATTTTCAAAGCATGGATTAAGTTTATCAAGACTACGTGGGCAAGGTTATGATGGGGCCAGTAATAAGCAAGGTGAGTTTAATGGTCTTAAAGCTTTGATTTTAAGCGAGAATGAATTAGCATATTATGTTCATTGCTTTGCTCATCAACTTCAGTTGACTCTTGTAGCTATTGCTAAGAATCATAATGTCATTGCTGAATTTTTTTGCTTGGTTGCTAAATTGATAAATATTGTCGGAGGCTCTTGTAAGAGACGAGATGCTCTTCGAGACTCACAATTGTGCAAAATTGAAAAAGCATTAAACATGGGTGAACTTCAAAGTGGGCAAGGTTTGAATCAAGAGACAAATCTTAAACGTGTAGGTGATACACGTTGGGGATCACATTATGGTACAATTATCAACTTGATCTTGATGTTCTCTGCAGTTGTTGAAGTACTTGAGATTATTATGGTGGATGACATGAGTTGTGAGCAAAAAGGTGATGCTCAATCTACTTTGAAGTGAATCTTATCTTTTGAGTTTGTCTTTGCTCTACATTTGATGAAACATATTCTAGGGGTCACAAATGAGTTATCAATAGCATTGCAAAGGAAAAATCAAAATATTGTAAATGCTATAACACTTGTTGACATGTCTAAGAAACGACTACAGATGATGAGAGACAATGATTGCGAATCTCTGTTGGCTGAAGTATCTTTATTTTGTAACAAACATGATATTCCCATCTTGAACATGGATGAAATATTTGTAATTGGTGGGAGGCTACGACGCCAAACCCTGCAAATTACAAATTCACATCACTTTCATGTTGAATTATTCTACACAGTCATAGATATGCAACTTCAAGAGCTCAACAACCGTTTCTCAGAGACGAATACAGAGTTGCTACTTTGTATGTCTTGCTTGAATCCGAGTAATTCATTTTGTGCTTTTGATAAGCAAAAGTTGATTTGTCTTGCAAAGTTATATCCATATGATTTTTCTGAGACAGATTTAATTGCACTTGATAACGTGCATTTATGCCGTTATTCTAGTGTATATTTAGGATATTAAAGAGCATGATTAGAGCTTAATTCATCTATATTTCTTAGATATTTGCTCTAATACCCTATGAAGATTGCTTGGCCTATATATATGTGTTTTTGAGCTGTTTTGGCAGGTTTTTAGGCAATTTCATCTTATGGACACCAGCCAAATCACTTCATTTATCAAAGAATGGACTTGTAGCAAAATGGGGCAGCTTGAGGAGGCAAAATAAGGGTGCACGTCATATGGACCCTTATGACGTGCAAGGATTTTATTGCAGCCCTGCCTTCTACACGTTTTTAAGGAATCCTGGAGCAAAATTTCAGACCATTTGGAGGTGCACGTCATATGGCCATATGACGTGCAACATGCCGTGCAGCCGGATTTTTGCATGGATCGCTTTGTTTTGTTATTTTAAACACTTTTCTCTAAAGCACCTAGTCCAAATTATGCTTGATTCGAGTTGTATTCAAGTTGGAAGAAGAATGGAAACTACTTATCAAAACTACGTCGTTTTGATAAGTGGCAACTGATGGCGGCTAGGGCACCCATTACACTCCATGTTTCTCTATAAATAGAGGGTGCAGTAGCCGTTTTTAGAGAGAGGAAGAAGAGAGGAGCACGTTTTTAGAGAGAGGAGAAAGAGAGTTTCACGATTTAGGAGGCTAGGGTTCGATCCGAGAGCCGCGGCCCTAGGAGGTCCGACACTGGAGAAGACCTAAAGTTGGAGTTCACCCCCTGTGTAATGACCCATGTTTTGAGATGTGTGGAGTTAGTCTCGGTTTGCCTTTTGAGTGGCACTTTTCTAGTTTTTGGGGAAACTTCTACTCATGGACTTCAGCCAAATCATTTTATTTACCACATAGGGGACTTTTGGCGAAAGAGGGCAGCTTAGGGAGGCAGAAATAGAGTGCACATCATACTTGGCATTATGACGTGCAAGGATATTATTGTATGCCTGCCTTCTACATGATGCAAGGAAGTTTGGGGTAGAATTTCACAGCTTTTTAAAGCTGCACGTCATATGGGGATATGACGTAAATATATATTTATCACGCTAGAAGAATAATAAGTAACTAATGAATATATATGGGTGTTGATTTTATATGTGAGTGGTATTCAACTTTGGCACGTGTTGATAATCAGAGTAACCAAATCTTGTAGGCTACCTTTTGCTAGTGGGAGGAAATTTAGATTGGCTAGCTAGTAGAGCTTGGGGTATGAAGTGATGGCTTGTGGGTTATTGTGTGACACCTCCTTGGCAACCTTGAATAAAAGAAATATGTTCTTAAGTGGATAGAGGTATGTGTTGGAGTATTACTTGAAAGGGATATTCCTATGGTTACCTTTCCTTTCCAAGCGTTGTGGTTGAGGGGAAAACGCAGCTAGTATAGCCTGCTCTTAGAGTACTTGAAGTGTTATCTTGTTGGCTAGAGTGGTCGTTGCAAGTTTTGGTTAGTAACTATATAGGTGTTCTGGGTTCTCAGATGGTCAAGCAATGGCCATGTGTCATGTTTGTCGAGTGTGAAAGACCATGAGTGATGTTCTTAGAACATGTTGTGAAATGGGGATGCACATGTGTAAAATGTGAAGTGTTCTGGAGCTCAGCTATCGGTTGTGAGTGGGTTTCAAGGGTTGTGCCCGGTGCATCCAATTGGTAAAAAGAGGTAAGCAAGTGAAATTTGGCAGGCCTTGTTCGGGCCTTTTACCCACAATTGGAAAACATTGCTCTAGGTGCTGAGGGTGTACTTTGTCATGGTAGGGCCATTCCTTTGGTTCGTATCTTGTGGGAAGTAGGCTTAGAGGAGGAGAAAAGGTGTAAGGCTGGTACATTCTACTCGTCAGGTATTTTGTATTCTGTTGCGTATGTGCTGAAAATGTGGTATTGTGTTATTGTATGTATTGCATCTGTAGTAAAGGTATATAGCGAAGTTGCTACATGTGGGTGTTGTGACACATATGCGTAGAATAGGATGAGGTGTGGTGTATTGCGTATTAAATGTGGTGTGAGGATAAAGAGTATTAGATGTGACATTATTTATGTTATTCCTTGTCTGGTGTGATAGCCGGCTAAGTTAAATATTAAAGCGATGATGTGCTAAATAAAAGAAAAAAAAAAAGAAAAAAAGGGGTTATTTGATTCCCAGAGTTGAGTCAGTTGTGAAGGTTTTTGCTTGAAAAGGGTATTAGTGGTACTCCTTGGGGAGAGGTTTGTGTCGGGCGGATGTCACAAAGGTGCATGTTTTAGAGCAGTGCTGGTAGGCGGATGACTTGCATCTGTGCTCTTGGAAACCTTTCATGTGTAGTATCACGCGGTAAGTGAGATGGTTCACGCCATCAAGGTGTTTGTGTATTTGAGAGTTTTGTTGGTGTGTTGAGATAGAACGTGATGGTTGGTGTCGCGAAGTTAGTGGGCCATGAGGTGGAATATGTCCTGAAGGCAAGGGATTCCCTTGTGACCTGTGAATGGCGACACAGAGGGATCAATTGTCTTGTTGCGGGCGGGAGGATTTTTCCCAGTCAAAGAGAGCTGTGTTAGTTATACATAACCGACGTCAGAGGATAAGTTCCACTTCATTGCGTTTGGTGTTTGCCGACTCGGTACGGTGTTATCTCTTGGGCGTAGTGTAAGTCTCGGTTAATGTGCGGGCTGAGTGGGACCTTGGTGGATCCCCATTTGACCGTCGTCGAGAGGTGTTCTTTGTGTGGCATTCTGGTTTCCTGGGATTCTTTAGTAGATTCTCAACGTTGGTGACTAGTGTTAGCCCGATAGTAGATATGGTCTTGCCGTGATTGGGTATGGTACTGAATTTGTTGTTTTGAGTTACTCCTTGGACTCCGTTGGGCGTCATGTTGACTGTGACTGAATTGGTATAGGGCAAACTTCATCCTGATATAGTTGTGTCCTGGATTGTTAGTCATCTTGAGTCCCATTGGCATTGGTTGGGTTTCATTGTTCCTTGATTGAGGGTATGTTCCTCGGATCCCCAAGCATGTATCGCAATAGAGTGAGGCGGTTTTAGCAGTGATGATGGTGCTGTTGTGGTGATCTCCATGTGTGGAAATGTGATTGTGGTTTGCATAATGCTTTTCTATTGTTTGTTTTTCCTTTTGACCTCATTGTGTTTGCTGTCAGGGTAAGGCCTGCATATGGAGTGTGGTTGCGTTGTAAATTGTTGGTGTCCGTTGACATCACATCTCAGTGGTGTCATTGTTGGGTCTTTTACATTATGGAGTGTTGGTCCTATTGTGACACGAGTATGCGTCTAACGCAGAGTACCCTGCTATGTCGATGCAGTGACTTCTCGTTCAATCATATGACTTCTCGCGAATGGATGCTTCACGCATAGGCTTATGGTGTTGGCCTTGTTCGATTGTCGGGGTC